>OY744481.1:93842614-95101725 GCA_963556165.1 Tipula helvola
ATTAAAGGAATGTATCGCTTCTACTGACAAATATACCACAAATTTTGAAGTGATAACAAAGATCTAAAAATGCCTATAAAATTGAATTTTTTTAATTCATTTTAAACAATATATTTTTTCTGGATTTTAACTTTCCAATGATTCTGGATTTTAATATTTCTGTTTTTTTTTCTGACAAATGCAGTGATCGCGATTCTATTAAGTGAATTCTGTTAAGTCAAGGAAAATTCCAATAGGTGAATGAACACATACACTTTACGAATACATTTCAGTATAATCAGTTAAGAAACAGCCAAGTTCCACCTTAATTGGCTATACTCCATAACTTAATCAAACAAATCATTTTAGAATCTCATTAACATCCCATTGCAGTCATTTACAAGCGGTCCTACATGCAGGGTTCCTCATAAACTGAACGAAGAAAACAAAAACCAAAGAGTTGACATCTGTATGAATTTACTTTCTCGGTACAAAAGAAAGAATTTTTTGCACAAAATCATTACGGGTGATGAAAAGTGGATTTTGTACGACAATTTTAAACATAGAAAAGCATGGGTTGATCCAGGCCAGCCATCAACATCAGTTGCAAAAATGAATATTCATGCCAAGAAAGTGTTTCTGTGTGTCTGGTGGGATTGGAAAGGAGTTATTTACTACGAGCTTCTGGAACATGTGCAAACTGTTACAGCTGAACGTTACCAGGCCCAGTTGATCAAATTAAGTGATGCTCTGGAGGAAAAAAGACCATTTACGGACGAAGGAAGGCGGAAGGTGATATTGCTACATGGCAACGCTCGCCCACATACAGCAAAATCGACCCAGGTACTCATCTTCTCCTTAGGCTGGAAAGTTGTACAGCATGCGGCTTATTCTGCAGATTTGGCTCCCTCTGATTACCACTTACTAAGATCGATGCCAATAATGGCGAATATTTATTAATCTTTGTAACAAGTATTTTTTCAATAAAGTTGAATTTGACCAAAAAAAAAGCCGAGTTTCTACTTGCACACTTATTAGGTGTACCATAAACAAAGAAAAATTATTCAAATTCAAATTCGAAGACGTTTAACAGTTTTAATTTCAATAATTTTTCTTAAGATAGAGGGAAAAAGGTCAATTTCAAATCTCTTGTGTGTAACTGGAAAACCACATCATAGTTTTAAATGTTACAGTCATTCAACTGATTCTCTAACGGTTAATTATAATATTTCGTTAGTATTGATTCGTTTTATAGCCCAACTCCGATAAAACTGAAATTTTATTGTATATCATAAGTCGTCAATCGTACAGAGGTTAAGATAGTTGTTTACTACTTTGCGGTCGCGAGTTCGATTCTCGGCTATGATCTAAAATTTCAATAATTAAAAAATGCTTTGACAGACATTAAAAACGATTGTGTGTAAAAACGTTCGTTGGGCTGACCACCTACGGCGTTTACAGAAAGGTCTCAGTAGAGAAGCGGTAAAGGTCAATTTCGGCCTCTAATCCGTGGATTAGAAAAACTGGTTGGTAACGTATTTTATCAGAATACCGCCTGAAATGTTTGTAATCAACTTTATCAAATTTGATATACTATAGTGATGATATGTATACAAGTTAAGCTAAAATTAGCGCTACTTTCAAACTTTCACCTAGATTCAATAAATAGGCGGTTGGGTTTTACTGAACCAACAAAGTTTGGCTTGCTATAAAAATTTGGCTGATACCAAAAAATAATTCTCCTGTTAACATTTTAAAAGCTCACATTCAACAAACTTTGAACTTTTGAAATATTTCATTTTTTTAGAACATTTCATGCAGCATTTTCTTGTAACCTTCACCTTAAAATTACATAATTCCTATTTCTAATATTTTCCGTTCAATAGTGAATGTAGACAAAATACAATTACATATCTAAATAACTAATCACGCATCAACCTATATAGCACACATCATAAAAAACAATCGATTATACCGACTCGAACAAGAATCGATAATTTTTTTTCCGTTTATCACTGAACCCCAATAATACTTCAACTTTGATTGATTTCAATTACAATCCAATCATTGCGCCCTAACGAAAAATTAATAGGCCGAACATTGTGATATTTTTTCGAGTTAACGTAAATAAAAAAAAACTATAATAACGTCAACGCATTGCAAGACTAAGTACAAACAAAACAAAAAACTTGTCAGGAATCGTAATCGATAATTATTATTTCACGCTTTAGATGAAATTACAACTAGTTGTGTACCGTATTATGAAAAAAAAAAAAAAAAAACTTTGATATATCCAAATCTCGTTTTTTTTTTTAAACAAATATCTTGTTTATTTGTTGTTATAGTTTTATGTAAATATAACGTAACAGTTTACATTTTTTTTTTAGTATTTATGCAATTTAATTGGAATACAAAATATTTAGTAATATATGAGAAAATTTGAATAACAAACACCTGGGTTATCTATATTCTGACCCTAAACGTTCAACTTACATGTAAAATTATAGAGCGAAGGTTTACTAAAAGGTATTTAATAAATTTCAATTTAACTTACTTGTTACACTATGAACTAATGTCACAGGTTAATATTCCTTGGATTGCATCCTAGCTGCGCGCGACCCCAATTCTCGTGTATCCAAAATTATGTTATAGTTGTCGATAAATTAATCTGAAAATAAAAAAAGGCAAAACAATGTCAAATTAATAATTAATTTATCAAGCGTTAAAGTGTAAACTAAAATTTGTTACGGTGGCGGATAGCGCGCGCGATGAGGGATAAAGTTAACTTACTTATCATCACTATCTGTAGTTAACAAAGTAATTATATAAATTGCACTAATAAATTGTTTACAAGTGCACAATATTTGTATTCAATTGTGTTTTATAACAATAAACTTAAACAAACATATAATTATGTATATAAATACTCGTTATTTTTTATATAGAGAGGTTGTGTACATTGCATGAAGCTAATTTTAGCACATTAATTGCTCTAATAGGTTTATACGAGTTTATTAAATTTCTTGCAAATTTGTTACATTTTGAACTATGTGAATAATATTATTTGAACGTAATGGTGACTTTAAGCGTATTTATTTTTAATTAACAATAATCTAAATAACTCTTTTAAATACTAACAATTACCAATATGCTAAAGTTCCTGTTTATAACTGGAGCAACTTAATTTAAGAAATATTTTAGTTTTGTTTCATGTTGCATCAGATTCCAGTTGTTTCGGATCATCGTTGCATCCAAAATGTGCTACAACGATGAGAAAGATCTCATTCTTCGGTTAGTTGCACGTATTTAACCTAAATAAATTTGGGGACTGTGTGATAAGGTATCAAATGTACATCGCAATATCCGAATAATAAAACGATACGTCAAAAACATCGTTTTTCAGGAGAAGGCTTTTAAGTAGTTTATTTACCTATGAAGGAATTCCTTGTAAAAACGTTTATTTAAAGTTAAATACCATGTGTAGTGGACCTGAAGCAAAAAAAAAACTGGTTAGATAGGACGATAGAGCATCTTGCACAGATTTTAAAAATACAATCATTCAGCAAACGTATAACTAACGTTTTATTGTTTATAAGGAGCAAATACAATTGTAGGCCAATATCCACGCTAGGGCTGTCACCTATAGGATCCTATTTCCGTAGTCGTTTTGTTTGTCACGCCCAGCAATAGTCAAGTTTTTAGGATATGGGGGAGAAGGGGGGGGGGCGGCAATCACCCGCAACCCCTTCCTTACGCCGCTGTATTTATCTACAAGTAAAGAAAAGTAAGAAACCAGTGTAGTGTTTAAATTCAAAATTTTACGAGCATGATAAATCTTTTTCATTACGCGTTAAGCATGCCATTTGTTCTTGTACTTGACGACCCCTAATACTCCCAATACCCTAATTTTTAAAATAAAACAGTTAAAATGAATTTAGATCAAAGTATGTAAGCATAATTTTTCGTTTGATTAGTAATTGTTTTATTAATCAATGGGCGTATCCAGCACAGTTAGATCTACAATAATGAGATCTTTTTCAAATGTAGACAAGAATTTTTAGGCGTACAACACACTGAGTGCGAATGCGAACTGCGAATAAATTCCACAATGCGCCATTCGCAAATAGATGCACATAGAGTGCGGCGCGAATTAAATAAACTTCAAATAGGAAAAAAATTGTTATTATTTATTTACAAGTTCGACAGAAGACAACATCAACATCAATAATGATTTCAAATAGGCAAAGAAATTTGGCAATCGCATTTTTATTAACCAAAAGGAAACGGATTTGGGTTGATCCATTTTATCAGGGTAGAAATTCGAATGGAGCATTTAGAAGGATCTATCAGCATTTGAAAAATTGCCCACAGCTTCACCACCGGTATTTGCGCTTGGATAAAAGTCAATTTGGCCAAATTTTAGATTTTATTAAGAATGATATAACGCCAAAATCAAATAATTTTCGATTAGGTATTTCTCCGCTAGAAAAATTATTGGTGACACTTAGGTATGTTTCCATTATAAAAAATCCTCGAAGGTAATAGGAGGAAAGTTAATTTAACAAAACTTAATTTACGTTTAGGTACCTAGCGACAGGATCTAGCTTTCGAGCATTAAGTTTCGACTTTTGTTTAGGGGAGTCAACAGTCGCAAAAATAATAAAACAAACCTTGAAGGCGATAATAAACCGGATGATGAAGGTCACAATCCCTTCAACTATCCAAAAGTCTAAATGTGTGGAAATTACTAATAACTTTTTGCATAAATGGAACTTCCCTAATTGTTTAGGTGCACTTGATGGGAAGCATATAACAATGTTTGCTCCCAAACATAGTGGATCTAGATACTTCAATTATAAGAAGTCTTACTCAATCATTCTGATGGCGCTAGTAGATGCTGATTATCGGTTTATAAATGTTGACGTGGGAGCTTATGGGTCAATGGCGGATTCTACAATTTTTCAAAATTCTAACTTTGGGAAAGAATGGTTTTCGGCAAATTCAAAATTAGACCTTCCTAACCCACAACCTTTACCAGATACAGATGTTCCGCTTCCTTTCGTACTAGTTGCAGATGAAGCCTTCGGCTTAAAAAAAAATATAATGAGACCTTACCCTGGTAGAAATTTGGAACTCAAAAAACGAATTTTTAATTACAGGTCAGTTGAATGTTTTCTAATAAAGTTCCGTACTCTTAAATATGTAATTCGTTGTTTGAACATTAATATAACTTTTCAGATTAAGTCGAGCTAGACGAATGGTGGAAAGTACATTTGGTATTTGTTCGCATACATGGCGCATATTATTAAAACGAGTGGAACTGAACGTGACGACAGCCATTGACGTAGTAACTTCGTGCTGCATCCTTCACAACTTTTTAATAGGTACAGAAGAGTCCAGCTCAATAGAGAATAATAATTTGTGTGATCAAACAGCAACGCCCATCGATATGCACCCTTTTGAAATAAGAGATTTGTTTGCTAATTGGTGTATATCAGAAGGAAATCTGGAGTTCCAATATTCAATGATTTGAGCAGATTTGTTTTTTACCACTGACAAAAAAAAATATAATAAAACAATAATTTTAATTTGTATCTATAAATATTTATTTCATTAATTGGGCATTGTTTAATTCACTAGATATACCTGTGTCACAACACAATATTCACTGTATATATACAAAACATAATATTACAAAAATCCATTCAAACAAATCAAGACATCAGCATGCAATCTTCGATCGCAACTTCATAAAATGCATCTAAAATTTTTCGTTGGATTGCCAGTTGCTGATACGCATGAAGTGAATCGTACCGTGGGACCAAAGACAAAAAGAACATCTCCGATGAGGTGATTTTTTCTTTTTGAATCTGAGGTCTCTCAGATTGAGACTCATTTTCTAATAACTTTAAGATTTTTTCTCCAACATCCTCCTTTTTTCTTATCTTCGTTGGTGTTGGTGCATTCTTGGAAATTTCGATGCCATTATCATCCGAAATGTTAAAGCTCGACAGGGTTCTGTAATATAAAGACAAACGCAACGTATTCAAATTTATTATTAAAAAAAAACAATAGATTCTTACTTTGGGTTATCAACGAAAGGAATTAAAAACGACATACTGTCGTATAACACCCACTTCCGCGGCTGCTTTAGCTTGGAACCTGATGGTTCTCCTAACTTAACTTGCTTATAATTTTTAACGAATGTGTCTTTTAAATTTCTCCATCGCTTTTTAGTCTCTATAACTGCAACCCAAAATATATAAATGACGAGATTAAATACGACAAGCCTACAAATAATATACTACTTACCAGATAATCCTACGGCTAAGCTTATTTCATTAAAAGCTGAATCCCGTTTATCTTGGTTCTGATATAAGGCATTCGTTTTATCGTACAAAAATTGATAATTTTCGACTTCGTTTACCAACAATTCGTTCAATTCAGTTTTATCCATTTTTATCGCCGTAGTTTTTTTAAAATCAAAATAACTGAATGTTTTTGACACAAATAATTTATTCACAGCATATGCGATATAGTGGAATATGTTGTGGAACGCGAATGAAATTTGACAACGACGAAAACTATTCGCAAGTCGCAATCCAAAACCTGCGAATTTCAAGTTTTTTGAATTAAAAATTATGTCCTAATTAATATATATATTATATTTATTCAAGAATAAATGTATTAAATACATTCTAGGAATAGTATGCCAATAATTGTTTCCTCTTTTTCCCAAAAATAGGAAAATATAATTTATTCGCAGTTCGCATTCGCACTCAATGTGTTGTACGCCTTAATCTCACTAAAATAGTGAGATTAATCTACATTTTTTTCTGAGATATTTGTATCCAGTGCATAGAACTTGTGAGGTCTCTTTATTTTAGTGAAATATATCTGCGCTGGATATGCCCAATGTTTCCTTAAAAGTAGGGTGACCATCCGTACCACATTGTGTGGTATTGTACCACATTTTGAAATAATGTACACTATGCGAAATGGGATCCGCTCGAAATGCGATATTTTAAAACGCGATATTTCAAAACGCAATATGACGAAACGCGATATGGTACAAAACGCGATATTTCAAAATGCGATATTTCAAAACGCGATATGGTACAAAACGCGATATGGTACAAAACGCGATATTTCAAAATGCGATATTTCAAAACGCGATATGGTACAAAACGCGATATTTCAAAACGCGATATGGTACAAAACGCGATATTTTAAAATTAAAATTTTAAAATTAAAATTTTAAAATAATACAAATTAAAATAATAATAATATTATTTTAATTATTAATCTTCCTTCATTTAATAAAATTTTCCTTCACCAAAATGATGAAAATGAACATGTATACGATCAGAACTAGGAAATCGCGTTTTGAGATATCGCTTTTCGAAATATCGCGTTTTGTACCATATCGCGTTTTGTACCATATCGCATTTTGAAATATCGTATTTTGAAATATCGCGTTTTGTACCATATCGCGTCTTGAAATATCGCTTTTTGAAATATCGCGTTTTGTCAAATCGCGTTTTAAAATATCGCGTTTCAAATGGGACCCATGCGAAATAGCTATACGGGACAAAGCAATTTGTACTGTATTCTTCAAAAGCATTTCGCTGATTTTATTTTACGTTGTATGGAACAACTAGAAGAAAAAGCCCGTAATACGGGCGTAAATAGTATTATGTACTTCTTTTAATTTCCCATAAGAACTAATGCAAATTCGGTCATTTTGACTTAAATATTTATGAACTAAAATTCACTCGAATCGAATATCTTAGTCGATAATTTGCGTCCTCAATATGTTTAGAATTAATGATTGAAAAATCGTAGAAGAAAATCTCTCTACATTTTCAGGTAGGATGAGAAAACAAAACCACCATTTTTCACTACTTATGCGAAATTTTTCTGTTTACAGGAAAAAAAATTTAAAACAAATCAGGACTGCCTTGATTTTTGTACCGGCCCTTCACATGACAATCGCCGTATATAGTACAGTAATTTGTCAATGCTTACTCAACAAACTAAAGTTACAATTTTCATTCGTCCCTTTCTCGCAATACTGTTATGTTGATCTGATGTTTTTAACAACTGCCAGTTAAAGGAAATAGCTATATGGGACAAGTGCGGTTTTTGATTAAAAAAGCGTTTTGTTGCTAATTTTAATATTGCTCTTATTGTTATTATTTGTTCTCTAACTAAAAAAAGAAAAAAAGAATTATTGTTTACATTAAAAATGTAATTTTTTATGACTCAAGAGCAAGTTTTAAAGAATTATACCACGAGGAACGCAACTTTCGACCGATCAATGGGCAAGGATCGTGGGCTATAGGAAATCTGGCGTTAACATTCGTCAGATACCCACAAAACTACATAGAAATTGAAATACCATCAACAACTTTTAAAAAAATCCCCAAACATACGACACAGTAAAAAGAACAGGACCAGAGTCTAAAGTTGTCGCAAGAGGTAAAAGGGAAATAAGGCGTCTTGCAGTCAGGAAAAATATCAGTCCATCCCAAATAAAGCGTGACTTGTGTCTGGACGTCTTTAAACGAAGGATACAACAGATTTTAAAACAGAATATTAATCTGATATATCAGAAGCGAGTGCGTAAACTTAAACTTCTTTTACGCCAAAAAATGCTGAGGATGGAATTTGCTAATAAATTTAAATTTTGGGATGAATAGTGGCGATGAATAAATTTTCGGATGCATAAACATTTAATTTTGATGGACCAAATGGATGCCAGAATTATCTGTGAGATATTCGTGGAAGGAGGGTCACTTATGACATGGGGTGGTTTCTGCTATCAGAGCAAGGCCCCAATTTGTTTTATTTCCCATAAAATCAATGCGAGGAAGTATGTGCTGTTATTAGACGACGCTTTACTAAATTTTGGGAAGGAATTATACGGTGAAAGTTGGACATTTCAGCAGGATAATGCGCCTATTCATGCTGTTAAGTGCACCAAGAATTTTTTTCAATCACTAAATATACCAGTATTGCAGTGGCCTGCTACTAGTCCGGACTTAAATCCAATGAAAAATCTCTGGAGCATTCTTAACCAGGGAGTCTACAAAAATGGACGTCAATTTAATACTTTAGCGAAGCTTAAGACAGTTATTCAAGAGGAATGGGCAAAAATTGATGCTTCTGTTCTCCAAACGTTAATAAACTCAATGCCACGTTGATTGATGGATGTTATTAATAACAATGGAAGTCATACATACAAACTACTAAAATGCACTTATTGTTAGTATTTTTTTATTAATGAATAAAATAAATGGATTTTAAGTTTTGTCCCATATAATTATTTCCTTCGACCAATGAGATAAACTGATATAAATAACGATGTAGGCACAATGAAAACTAACCGAACTGAAATCTGTATGCCCTCTGTATTGGCAAATATTCTGATGCAAATGAAAATAAAATAAGAGGTTGTTTATTAAAAAAGAAACCAAAAAGAAACTAGTCCCATATAGCTATTTCGCGCAGTGTACTACATTGCTAACTGTATCACATTTTGTACCACAATAGGATCGAATGTACCAAATTTACCACATTTCAAACATAAATTTTCCGCTGAATTATATTTAAACTTGCTTACTTGCATATGCAAATAAAATACTAAAAATTATGGAAACAGATTATACAGGAATTGTCTGACCTGTCCGTATTACACACAAATCAATTTAATCTGCAGCTGGTCGTCTTCCGGTTGTTTCAAAATCAATAATAAAGCTTTATGTGGTTATTTCTGAAGATATACCATTCAAGCACTCGTACCTCAAGAATTTCATTATAAAAGTAATGTTGAATATTAAATAATTTTAGATTTCTGCAAAACTCGTTGGCTTTCGCTAATTCTGATATGGAATCTTAAAACTTTAGTATACGTTGAAAATCTAGTTTACATCGTAAGAAGTCTATCCAAAGTTAGTCGAATATTTTTTTTTTCATGATGATTTATGAATCAAGATGATTTATGAATCTCAGAATTAAGATTGAAGTAGTCTGTAAAATGGCACATGAAATTTTTAACAGCACTGAGGCGTTAAAATTTCATTACTAATGGAAAAAGAAACACTTTTCCGCCATTACCAATCAAAGTGTAGTTTAACAAAATTAATGACTGAAATAATGGATCCATCAACGAAACTTGGTAGAGGTCTCGCGTTCAACAATATTATCAAACCTGTTTTATTTTAAGCGTTTGAAAAACCAGTTGAGCCAATTTTTAAAGGTTGTGGAGTCTGAGGAAAAATGTTCGGCTCAGGAAAGGAGAATCCAAAAACAAAAAAAACATAAAGGAAAATCCACAAATCGCAAATCCAGAAACAATTATTAGCCCAAGTTAAACTTAAAATTTATAAAATTTCTAAAAATTCGATTTATTTCTTAAGACATCTAAATATTTATGATCCTGTAAATCGCTTCCTCAACCTTGCAATACATATCAAAGAAATAATATCATTCGAGTCGATTCTACTGATAAATGTAGACCCAGAAAAGTTTCAATTTGTAACAAAAGTCTAAAAATGCCTAAAATTGAAAAATTTTCATTTACTTAAATTTTACGTGATTTTTTTCTACATTTTAACTATTTTATGATCCTGAATTTTGAAATTTCAAATTTTTTTTCGAGCAAATGAAGTAATACCGATAACTCATTTGCAAATTATGATTCAAGGACTTCTGAAACTGTAAAACACAATATCTCTGTATTTCACAATTTAGTGGAATAAGAAAATAATACAAAAAACGAAGTCGGAGCCCGCTGAATCCTCAGGGCTCCGGCTCCGATGCCGAATCCTTAAAAAAAACGAAAATAATCAAAAACTCCGCCGCTCCGACTTCAACATTGCAATTTACTATCAATGTTATTTTTAAATGGGGTTTTCTTAAAGCTTTCTATAAAGTTTGCCTAATTGTGCGTGCCCAGACAATACAAATTATTATTTTTTTGTATTTGAATTTAAGAATTTTTAATTTTATAAACAAAAAAAATTAAAATAGTTACATACACATTTTTATTTTTAAAATTCCATTCTACCTGTATCACATTCACTCCAAACAAATCTGGTCACCCTACTTAAAAGAGTGCTGTACGGACAATTTTTTGATACAGTGAACATTTGCCATGCAATGTTCTGTTATAGCAAATGGTATCTAGTTTTTCTGAATTTTATTTTATTTATGCTGTTTATACGTGAACTGGAAGAATAAAACCCATATAAATCAAATTTCTTACGTATTGTAATTTGTTCTCACTACTCACAAGGGATGATCCCGAACCCGAAAATTCAAAAAATTATGAAACTTTGGGAACATGTACAGGGAAAAAAAATTATAGGAGACATTACTATAATATATAGGAGCCCACAGGATTGTGGCCTAATATAGGAAAGCATTTTACTATAACACATAGTTAATTTAAAGAGATGCGAATACAAATTGTTACCATTAAAATAGTAAAATGTACTATTTTAGTAATAAGCGCTTCCTATTTAGTAAAGGAAAATATGCATTTCAAGTTAGTATTTATTGCGATAAAATTGGTATTTTCCCCAGCATATTTTTGTAGCGATTGCAATGTTTAATGGTGTTGGTGCAGTGTGCAGGTCGTCATAGGAAATATATTAGTAGTAATGACATTCACAGTATTTTCGATTTGACAAATCATAAAAATGCTATTTGTCATTACCCCTCACCCCCACCTTTACCCCAGAGTCAATACAAATGTATTGACTCTCAAAAGTGAGAAGTGAGTATGAGTACCCTCCTCGACTTATCTATGCGGTAGTTTGGTTTCATACGACCAAACTACAAAAATACAATTCTCGCTTGATACCTTAAGTATCAAGCAGAACGTACTAACTTAGCGAATTATATTCATGAAATGAAAATAACATGAATATATTTCAGAGAATACGAATGCAATTATAACAGCTATATTTTGTGGTAAATATAGCTTTTTATATAGTAGTGGTCCCTATTTTAGACACACACACTCTTTCTCGAGGAGAGGATTCAATTTATTTTTAATGATTTTACGTTCAAAATAAAGAGAATCGTATAAAACAAAGGAAATTGTATCTTATACGAGTTATTCCTATAATAAATTGGATTTGTAGAACTGACATTTCAATTGGTTTTAGGAAATATTCCTATATGGCATAATAAATTAGCTCTTATTATAGTAGCGATTCCAATATTGCATTTCATGCTATGCAGAGTGGAAAATCAGCTATGTACATAGTATGTTTTA
Source organism: Tipula helvola (assembly GCA_963556165.1). NCBI lineage: Eukaryota > Metazoa > Arthropoda > Insecta > Diptera > Tipulidae > Tipula > Tipula helvola. Next base: position 93,854,880 of record OY744481.1, read on the forward strand.
CGAAAAATATAGTACAGGATGCTATAATTAAATTCTTATAAATATGTATATAGGAAATAAATTTGTAATTTTTTTTCTCCGTGTACATCTCATATAGGTATGTACTACGCAATTTTTTTTTTTCTGCGGAAAAACACTCTGGCTGGGTGAAATGGATTTTTGAAAATTGGAAATTTTCAATTCTGCCTCTGCGCATAACTCGTTAACTCGTTAACGGTAAGAGGTAGAGAAAAAGTGTGGGCTTGCTTAAGACAGCAGTACGGTGAGCATGGAAGTAAATAAGCTTTTAGAAATGTCAGTTTCACGATTTCACGTCAATCGGTCTTGTCCGTAAGAATTCTGAGCGAAAAACCGTCAATGACTGGACTAATGATAAAACTCATCCAAACAAATCTGTGGCAATTCAACAAAACCACTTATTTCATTCTCACTCACTTTTCAGGAGACAATAAATTAACAGTAAAACAGTAAAGTAATAAACACTTTTCTCGAGATAAGTGATTATGTTGAAAGTCCACAGTCTGGGCCTTTCAACATAATCATTTATCTCGAGAAAAGTGTTTATTACTTTACTGTTTTACTGTTAATTTATTGTCTCCTGGAAAGTGAGTGAGAATGAGATAAGTGGTTTTGTTGAATTGCCACAGAAATATTTTTTGTGTTTTTCATTAATGAAGATAAAAAACTCAAATCATTTCCATCGTACATGCTGAATTTCATCAAGATCGCATAAGAAATGGTCAAGTTCCATCCTAATTAGCCATATTCCAGAACTTCATCTAAAAATCTTTTTAGAATCCCATTTCCATCGTACATGCTGAATTGCATCAAGATCGGATAAGAAATGGCCAAGTTCCATCCTAATAGGCCATATTCCAGAACTTTATCCATTTGAGAATTTCATCAAGATTGGATAATAAATGGCCAAGTTTCTTCCTAACTATCATTTAAGAATCCCATTTACATTGGGAATGCTGAATTTCATTAAAATCGGATAAGAAATAGAATCCCAATAAAATTCTAATAAAAAAAATCACAAATCCTCAGTTCAAGCACCTCACTTCAATGGACAACTTTTTTTGTCCCGTCGATGTCCGTTATAGGAGGTTTCTCTGTATATACATATGTATTTTAGTTCAAATCAAACATACAAAAATTATACTCCTATAAGTTTAACACAAACCCGCAATATTTAACAAAAAAGGATTTTTGAAATGAACATGTTTTTCTGACGTTAGAGACACACTGGGTAATTTTTACCCGTACCTGTTTTTACGACGCTCACTGCTCGGCTTCTATAAGCGCACTGTATCTCTTCTAAGGGGGGATATCGATTATTTATTTCAAAAACGTTTTTTTTTTCACGCAAAATAGCCAACATTTAGATTTTACCTCAATTTGGCTGTTTTCAAAAAACTGCTATTTTCGATTTGCAAAAAAAATATAGTTTTTGCAATGGATGGAAAAACCCATAGTACCATCTTAAGGTTCAACTCTTTAGCTTTTCATCGGTCACCTACAACAGAGTATCAAAATATTAATTTTTGATAGAAATATAAGCATTTAGAAAAAAGACGATTTTTAAAAAAGTTCCGTTAGTTTTTTGTAAATATTTTTGCACCTATTTAATTTATCGCAACAAAATTATGTTTTTATGTTCTTGAGAAAATTTTTTATCAATTGAAAAAAAATTGATTGAATTTGATCAATTTAATCACGAGATATAAGCTTTCAAAGTATCGCTGGGTAAAAATCACCCAATGTGTCTCTTACGTAACTTTTTGATAGTGTGTCCCTTAAGGGTTAAGAATATTTTAATGGTGAATTTCGTAAATAATTGATTTTTTCAACACTGGATTTTGCCAAAATTGGGTATGGATTTTAGGAAAGATGGATTTTGACAATGATGGATTTGCTCAAAAGCGATTTTCTTCTAAAAAGATGGATTTTAACAACAGTGGATTATGAAATGATGGTTAAAGTGGGGCTCCCGAAAAAATTACATTTTTTAAAAAGGGTTTTTCGTAATAACCAATACTCTTAACAGTTGATATTTTTAAATTTGTATCTGCGTGCAAGCGAAATAAGCAGACTTTCTAAAGAGAGAATTCTCGCAGGTTTTGTATACGAGACACAATAAACACATGTACAATGTACATACTTGCTTGGTTTGGTTTGTTTTGTTATATAATCTGCTCTGTTTAAAGAAGCGGAGATATTTGTGAATGCGATGAGAATTTGGGTGTGTAGGTCTGATTCAATTCTGGTTTTTAATAGGATTTTAATACGTTGGCTGCCATGTGAGATGTGACCCTCTCGTGGATCTCCACTTGATATTTATTGAATTATTCTAAGCATAAAGTTGGATTACCCTTACATCGAAACATTCTTTCTAAAATCGCGCATATTAGTATATTTTGGTTTGAATTCTAACGTGGAAAGAACTCTATTTTTGCAGTTGTGTAATCAATTTTTTTCCTTATGGTGGTAGTCAACATGTAAAACTTCATAGTCTCAAATACGTCGTGTTGTATTCAGAAATGGCCCAGGTACATAACAGTGGATATTGGTGCGGCTCGTTTGTTTTTAAATTGAACGTTTTCAGTAAAAGATTTTAAATTTATATATAAATTTGGGTGAACTGGTGAATTGGATTATGAAACATTTATTTAACATTATTTGAATCAGCAATAGAGGTATTTCCAGCATTTCCAGAATTAGGAACCATAAACCTGAAGCAACAAGCGAATGCGGAATTTTGGATATTTATTTTATTTGTTTTACTGAGTTATAAATTTATACTCTGTTTCAGACTCTAAATTAAAATTTAAATAACATTTAGTTCGGTATATTAAGTATTACTTAGAACTAACTGATTAATTTGATTTTAAATTTCAGAGATATTAATTAGCATAACATTTTTAAATAGGTTTCCAGAACATCGTTGCGTCTTCTTTGGATTACTGCGAGGTTGGATTGGGAATTGGACTATAAGTAAATTTGTTAACATATACAGATTGTTTCAGATTTCCAAACATTTTAAATATTTAAATTTTCTATTTATTAATTTATAAATAATTTGTTTGCTTAACTTTAAATAATTTTTTTTAAACTTTTAATGGTTTAATTATTTGAATTTAAATAATTTCGACTGTTTAAATAAGTAAAGTTTAGGAATAACAAATTAACCTCGATTTTGATTTTTAGCAAGTCTCTTGGAAACTGCCGCAGCTTTCCAAAATCTTCAACTTCCAGCGGGTATGAATTTGGATTGAAAAAAATTTTGTATTGTGCAACCTCTGCCTTTATTAGCTTTACGTTTATTATATTATGTAGGTGTCTGTAATCGGGTCAAATCTATAATCGTAACCATTCCTTTCCTTCCGCTATGTTATGTGTAAAAACGGTACTGGAGGGCCCGACGACGCTCGGGAGACTTGCTTAAGGCTTGGTCATGTAACGCAATCAAATTTAATTTATTAATGTATCATTTTTTACTTATTTGTTTCAGAGATTTGAATTTCAAATAATTGAGTAGTAGATTTAATAATAAATGTATAATCTCGATTTCGATTTTCGGAAATACCTGTGGAATTCAGTGGATTCAGCTTTGGCAACGGATCAGCAACCGATTAGATCATAAATACTATACATACTAACAAAAATTATTAACCATCGACTACTTAGGTGTCTGATTCTTTAATACTAATAAACCTTTAATATCTTTATGTTTTGTTATGAGTAAAAAGGATATGCGATGAGACCTGGCCTTCTATGCTGATGTATTACATCCAAATCAATCAATCAAATTTATGAAGAAAAATACTTATCATGAAACATGATTTATGTCCTTAGCCTTTATTGAAAAAAGGTCGAGAACGAAACACAATTTGAAATTTTGCATTGTGTTGTAATATAAATGCTACGAATGTTCTGTATAATCAAGCTTTATCTATTAGCGTAGTGAAAAACGAACTTGAAAAGAAAAAATGCATACTTTATAAAACAGTTATTTGCAATGTTTTCAATTCACCGAGACAAACCATATATGCACATATCCAGTCAATCATCAAAGGATAATGTTTCAATTGACACTGTTTCTCTATCCATCAAAAGTATGCAGTCTAATGCAGCTCATTTGATGAACAAAGCGGAACACACATTATATCTGGTTTTAATATGAAAAACCGGACATATCACCTAAGATTAAGGCTTGTATTAAACCTTACATCAAAAAATGAATATTCTTGCAGAAAAAAACGTTGTGAACGATTTATTATTTTTATGTACACATTATTTTTCCCTGAACAAAAAATTATTTTGATGGTAAAATTTAGTGCACAATTTATTCACACCAAGCCCGATGGAGAAGACCCTTCGGAATATTAAATCAATGTGGCTGATGCCCACATTTCAAAATGGGCTATAGTGGATCCAAGCATGTGTAATATGAAACTTTTATATGTATGTATTTTAAATTATTAAGCCGCTATCGAGACCCCTCACATAAAAATAGCTCCCGATAGCTGCTCCATATAAAGTGGTAGAGCTGAATATTTTTTATAACAAGGTTTAACTGAGGAATTATAAATTTAACTGCTCCGCATAACACCTATAAAATATTTCTAGTCTGACATTATATTCCCCTAAGCTAACTTAGAGAAATATTTTAAACATTAAGTTATTCTGGAATTAGCCAGATAGGCAAATATTTTACGAAGGGGATAAAACGTTAAGAGTTCTGCAGATTCAGTTTCGATATGACGAGAATTATGAAAAATTAATCATTTATCAACATCAGGCTATAGCGACTGAACTACTAACTTATTACCCTGATTTTTTCCTATATGTATATAGGAATTAACCATGTACATACTTACAGTATTAGCGACTTTTACAATACCCCTTTATAAATTACAATATTTGTCTATCTGGCTAATTCCAGAATAATTTATTGCTTAAAATAGAATCCGCACGTATATATTAAATACAATAAAATTGAAATGATGTAGGATATGCCTATCTTTGAAGCAAATTATTCATAAGAAAGACTACCAACGTGAGGATTGCAGATGACATGGATGGGGTTTTCATGGGAATTTGTGTGCTAAATCTTTGCGTATTTTTCTTAAATGTAAACAAACCAAAACTCACGGATATTTCGGCAAGAATATCCTTTATAGACTCAATACGTCTAACTAAGCGGCACAATATGAATAATTTTAGTCAAACATTTACTTAACCAACCTATGGTTTAGAGGGCAAAACGAACCCTTACTGCCTCTATCAAACAACTTTCGAACCGTATTTATAATATTGGGGTATATTGGGGTAAACGATCAACTAATTACGTAAATATATTTTTGGTTAGCGGCGAGGTTCAACACTCCGTTTTTTGTAAGAAAATGATAAGTGATAAATAAAACAACCGCTTTTGGGGGCAATTTATAAACGACCTCTTCATACTCGTATACTCAAATAATGTAATTTTCTCTAAAGAAAATTCCGATTTAAGATATACACATCTATCTAGGTTCAATCTATAAAACATAAACATTTGTTTTAAAATATTATTATCAAATTCAAATTCATTTCGCCAAATATAATTTGCAATGTGAGATTATCTCAAATGTTTATGCTTTAATGACTTGGTTTTATTTAATTAAAGCCCAATTAACTCTAACAATTTTAAAAATAACCGCTTATGACTCATAGCTAGTACAAGATTGATGAGATGACAACGCAAAAATGATGTAGTAAAATATAACCACCTCTCCTCTAAAGTTCGATAAGTAATCCCCTTGTAAAATAATTGATATTCCAAATACATCACATCTATAAAATAATTAAACTGCGCGCTTAAGTGCAATTATGATTTAATTCATCCAAGCCAACAGCTTTTATAGAAACAAAACAAAACGAGTCAATAAATAATATTCAGAACGCACAGATATGTAATTTTTTTTTAAAATCCAAATACAACTTTCAATTATTAAATTTAGCCGACAAACTTTCTAAGAAAAACCATCAAAATACAGAGTCATATCAGAATGTTTGCAAGGCAACACAAAAAATCTTTATCACATACAAACCCATTCAAAAAGTCGTAAACGTATATTTGAAATTGTTTCTCAGAGCTAATTTTTTTATTTCTTTTTGATGAACCATCATCACCAACCAACTATCGTAATAATTTTTATTTTATATTCTTTGAGATAAATATTTTTTAAGTTTTGTCTATAATTAAGGCACACGCAAAAATTATAAATTATTAATCTAAATACTAAATAAATTATGTATTATCTTTCAGTTAACGTTATCCAGACATGTGTTCCACTTAGCGGTAGGTATGGTCACGAGGAGAGAGGTTAACACATTGTGACATTAAACGAAAAAGCAAACTAAATTTTTAAAGTTTAAATGGCTGTAAAATTATTGTACAAACAAAGTTAAAAACAAGACAAGCGTGCAATGAGATAAAACAGACCAGTAAAAGTTTGGGAAAATTTATGTTTAACATTAAATTAATTGTTGTGTGCATAATAATACACACAAAAACAAGTGAAATAAGAGTGAATTGAGGTGGCAAGGCCATGGATATAAGTAAAAGTTTCTTATGTTTATAATTAGAAGATATCTTATTACATACAGTCTCTTTGAACGAAAAAAAAAATCTTTTGTTGTCTAAATATAATTACCACGACAAAATAAAAACCAAAAAAAAAATTAGCGCCATTAAAATGCTTGTCCCGAAAATACATAAACAAACTACATATTCCAATTAAACACATTTCTCGCATACATAATTTATCCCGCATATTTTTATACATTATGACCCCTTTTCATCCCTTTAATTCCATAATTTAAATAATTTAAATTAATATTTTTGTTTGTTGTTGGTGTTGTCAGGGGTAAGTGATTTATAATCCGAAAAGCCTAAAATTCTGTTTTTCCATCATTTGGATGCTTATCCGCCCGCTTTTTGTTTAAACAAATTTTAATTTCAACTAATTTACATAAAATGTGTGTACAATCCTTTTGAGACTAAACAATGGAAACATTAAAAGTATGTAGGTACATTCAGTCGACTTTTTTTTATGTTCCACCCTGTTCCATAATACATATCAAAATAATTTGTCTTATATGCCGAAAAAAGTTAAATTAAATATTTTTTATTTTTAATAAAGTTTTATTAGCAAAAACAAGACTTTTTTTTAATTAAATTACAAATTTTTTTTTAAAAATGTATACATCAAGTAAAATTTGTGCTAAATGTAATTATGCATAATTTATTTATGCTTTTTTGTTCGTCGACTTTAATATTAGAAACACAGAAAAAAATGACTTTTCTTAATTTTTATGGTTTCATACTTTTTTTTATTATGTATTATTGGCAACCAGAAAAGCCGACTATATGTAAATTGCATAAAAATTATAAATGTTCGAAAAGTTATAAATAGAACATTTATGAACTAATGTCTAATTTTACCTTCGAAATAGTAGTAAGGAATGGGTTAAATTTGCAATAATTATCGTTGGTTGCTGTTAGCTGAAAAAAAAAAATTTATTTTAAATCACTCTTGTGGAATCGCCTAATTATGTCACTATAGTAAGCACTCTATAAAAATATGTATAGTCATTTCGGTAATTGTGCTATTTTAAATACAATTTCCAATTAATTGGCTTTCATTAAATCAAATTTCAAACTAGAGAGAAAGATGGCTAGAGGACCTTAGCAGGACAAGCGCAACATAGCTAGCATATAAATGAACAAGGATTATAAAATCTGTTTTCAGAAGGTAAACCATCTTATTTCAAATTTCCTAATTTATAAGACCGGATCTGGATGCCATTCTCTTGGTTATACCTCCTACTCTATCCTCCCTTTCCAAGAGCTGGTGCATGAAAATCTCACCCACAATCGACGCCTTCCATCTACCACGATACGCTGGAAGTATGAAAGCAGGCACGCTTGCATCTCTAGGTAGTCTCCGTAGAGTGTACATTAAAAAGCGCTTTTGCATTCTCCCTATGCGACCTGAATAGTTACTATAAAAAAAATTCCATACGGCAAAACCATATTTCAATCATAAAAGGATCATGAAAATCTTTAGAATATCTTTTGAAAAACCCAAGCAAAGAATTCGCTTTAGAAATTAGAAACGAAAGATTCGAAGTAAAAGTTATACCTAAATACTTAAACGTATCAACACTTTCAATAATACAACCCTCAAAAAAGAAATCGTAACTAGTGGATGAGCGTAATCGGGGAAAACACATTGTTTTGCATTTGGAGATGTTTAGCATCCAATTGTACTGCTAGCTTTGCAATTTGACAGATTATATTGAAAGTCAATTGTAGTATTGACGCAAGAAATAGTTTTGAAAATTCTAATGTCATCCGCATAAATGAGAATGTCGAAGTAATTCAAATTACTACATCATTTACCAAAAGGATAAAGCGCATTGGGCTCAAATGACTACCTTGCGAGGCTCCAATCAGATAAGACCAAAAAGTCGTGTCAATCCCTTGGACAAATCAGTGTGAACAAAAGTGTTGGGGAAAAAGTATTGAGAGATTTTTGTCACTAAATGGTGTTTGGTCTCACTAATTTGATTGCGTATGCGTCATAAAGACGCGAGTTTGAAAGGTGACATTTTAGTCTACAATTTTCATGAAGATAGTTTTATTACACGAAAAAAATAAACTGGTCCTCAGCTAAGAAAACGGACCTTTAATTCAAGAAAATGAACTTTTTCTTGATTTAAAAGCTAATTTTCTTATTTCTTTCGAGTTTTTCTTCATGTAAGAATTGTGTTTCTTGAAATGAACAAAAACTCGAAAGAAATATGAAAATTAGATTTTAAATCAAGAAAAATTACATTTTCTTGAATTAAAAGTCCGTTTTCTTAGCTGAGGACCAGTTTATTTTTTTCCGTGTAGTGTGAAAATAGTGAAATCTCTGAAAAAATTCGCTTTAGTATGCAATTTTACTACGAAAAAGGCAAAAACGCTACCCAAGCCCGGAATATAATTTCTGGTATTTACGGTTAAGATGATTTACCGAATGAAACAGCATGTAGATGGTTTGCTCGCTTCCTTTTTTTAAAGATGCATCTCCCTACATGACCGACACGTAACGTAAGCAGCCGTGACATGGCTAAGGAATTAAATATCGATCACAAAACAATTTCAAACCATTTTCGTAAGGCTGGATAAACAAAGAAGTTCGATGTTTGGGTGCCGTAGGAATTGTCGATGAAAAATTTGATTGACCGAATTTGAAGCAATCTATTATTGGCGATGAAAAATGGGTAAAATACGAGAACGTCGTTCAAAAAAGGTCTTGGTCAAAGAAAGATAAACCATCGCAAACGTCTTCAAAGCCAGGATTGACGCCCATAAGGTTATGCAGCGTATATGGTGGGATTGGAAGGGAACCGTAAATTATGAGGTTCTAGAACTTGGTCAAACGATTGATTCCAATTTACCAGATTGCAATAAGAAGGGTGTTGCCCAGACCACACACATCTTTGATGACCAGGCAAAAATTGAGAGAGCTTGGCTGAGAAGTTTTAATGCATCCACCGTATAGCCCAGACCTTGTACAATTTGACTTGTATCATTCGTTTTGATCTCTGCAGAACCCTCTTGATGGTCTAAAGTTGGCTTTAAAAAAGGGCTATGAAAATTTCCTATCCAAGTTTTTCGTCGATAAACCACAGAAGTTCTACACCGATGGAATTATGAAAATTCCTCAAAAATGGCTAAAGGTCATAGCTAATAATGGCCAATTGTTTTGTGCGATTTTTTTTATGCGGTATACGAATTATGCCGCATAAAAAAATCGCACAAAAAAAGATCGCAAAAAAACAGGTTTAACTATACAATTTGTAAATAACTAACTACGAGGGAAAATCCATGCTGTCCGGGAGAATTGAATGTTTTAACATGAAACCACAGTTGTCTTGAACTAATTTTAAAAAAGCTTTGGTAAAACTGAAATAATGCAAATAACCTTTTAGTTTTCCACATCGCTACGAGATCCAGATTTGAAAATCAGCTTAATAAGTGAGCGTTTCGTGGAATCCTGCCTTTGATTAATATCAAGATTTGACAATTCGGTTAAAATAGTATCCATTACAACATTATTCAAATTACAAAGATTAACTTTTGAATTATATACCTACACTATTCCAGAAATCAGCAAACAAATCACAAGTAGTCCCGCAGGTTATCGCAGGAACAGTTATTTCAAAACATCGTAGTACATATTAGATTTTCTTTCTTTCTTTTTTCTTCGATTTAATTAATGATTCAAGTTCCAGAATATAACTACTGTAAAGAATTCGGTATACTTCTTACGCAATAATCAAACGAGTTGTAATTAACAATATTAGGATGTAATTTATATTTGTTTGTGAGCCTTGCTTGTCTTTCCTATTTTTAGATTTATTAACTCATTATTATATCAGGGGTACAAATTGAAAATGCGGGATTGATAACAGATGGCGTTACTAACGCTATACGCATCAGGCAGTACTGTGACTATGTTCATGTCAAAGCTACGTCTTATAGCTTTAATTTTCAGTATGTGTCAATTTGTCGCAGTGTCAAATTCATAGTTTTTTTGAGCTCTCAATATGTCGAGTTTCGTGCCAACAAAACAGCATTTGCGGGAAGTTTTAATTTACTTCTTTAATTTGAAGAAAAGTGCTGCTGAAGCACATCGATTGGTCTCCGAGACTTATCCGAGTCATGTTCCATCGGTTTCAACGTGCGAGAGATGGTTTGTGCGGTTTAGAAGTGGTGATTTTGACGTTGAGGACAAAGAGCGGCCGGGCCAAGTGAAAAAGTTTGAGAATGCTGAATTGGAGGCAATACTCAATGAAGACTCGTGTCAAACTCAACAAGAGCTCGCAGATTCATTGGGAGTGACACAACAAGCCATTTCCCATCGTATAAAAGCCCTCGGAATGATCCAAAAGCAAGGACATTGGGTGCCGTATGAGCTGAAGCCGAGAGACGTCGAGCGCCGTTTTTTTGCATGCGAACTGCTGCTCGAACGGCAAAAACGGAAGGGTTTTTTGCATCGCATTGTCACTGGTGATGAAAAGTGGATCCGTTACGATAACCCGAAGCGCAAAAAATCATATGGTTACCCCGGCCATGCATCATCATCGACGGCCAAACCAAATATTCACGGCGCCAAGCTCATGCTCTGTATTTGGTGGGACCAGCTGGGTGTGGTGTATTATGAGCTATTGAAATCGAACGAAACCATCACAGGAGCACTATACCGAACTCAATTGATGCGTTTGAGCCGCGCACTCAAAGAAAAACGGCCACAATACGAGCAAAGACACGACAAAGTAATTTTGCAACATGACAACGCTCGGCCACATGTTGCAGCGCCGGTCAAAACATACCTACCTGAAATGGGAAGTCTTACCCCACCCGCCGTATAGCCCAGACATTGCTCCTTCCGATTACCACCTTTTCCGATCGATGACACATGGCCTAGCTGACCAGCGCTTCCATTCTTACGAAGAAGCCCAAAAATGGGTCGATGACTGGATAGCAGCCAAGCCGGCCGAATTTTTTCGCGACGGTATCCGTAAATTGCCAGAAAGATGGGAAAAAGTTGTGGCTAGCGATGGACAATACTTTGAATAATTCATTTGTTACCATTTTTTCAGAATAAACGTTCAAAAATAGAAAAAAACCCGCATTTTCAATTTGTACTCTTGATACATACCACGGTTCTTTTTTGCACTTCAAGCTTTCATTCTAGGGATAAATCTCTCAATACCTAATTCGATAGAATTTGCACAAATATTATCACAAGCATAAAAGGCGGCCAATCATACACTTCCAGAAATGCATTTAAAGAAATGTAATCGTCAATTTTAAAATTGAAAATCCATGAGTTCACATTTTCTTCGGAAACGGTGCAAAAGTCAGATCCAGTACGTTATCACTAGTATTCTTAACATTGTTATATAGTTTTAACCCCAATGAAAATATTTTAGAGATGAAGTTTTTCAGTTCATCGTTCATGTAATGTTATTAATACGAGTCGAATTGTGATCAACAATAAACAATACTCCCATTCATTAAAAATAAAAAGATGATCCTCCGACTGAAGAATTGGAACAATATTAGATTTCACTTAGAATATGAATGGAATTATCAATGAACAGCAACAATTTCGGCATCGCTATTAGCTAACGTTATCGGACTGGAAGAATATTTGTTAGAAACTGCGTTTACGGATGTCTCGCTCCGAAAATCAGCATAAGATGGTGGAAATAATTCCGCCGTTTTGAAGTTGATTGTTAACCGAGGCTGAATGATACAAATGACATCACAATCTTCCTCTAAAATTGATAAATACAGAAATTTTGATTTGACTGAGATGCTATTTGAATTATGGTAGTAGATATTTAAGAATGATTGTGGCCGGAGAACAGATTCACTGCTACGACAGATAAATGATAGTGTGTTAAGTGACGGAGAAGTTATTTAGATGTTGAACTGTGGTCACAGACCGTTTTTTTTTTGGTATGAGTAGATAATTTGTAAATGACCGGATTAATACACCAGGTGGCCAAATGTCGGGGTATTCAATATACCCTATCTTTGGTGAATAACAGTTTACAATTGACTTTCTTCGGTGAACAATTTTACAGTTTTTCACAGATGAATTTAACAATGAAGTCGACTGATACATATTTTTATAAGGCATCGAAACAGTTTTTATCTAATTTATCCCCACGACACCTTAGACTGGCTTCGACGAATAACTGTTATTGGAGTTGGAGCCATACTGAACAACTTTTGCTAAAATATCTTTAAATCTACGGAGGGAGAAATTATCAAGAATTTTGCAAGTACAGTTTCGATCTGAGTGAGAATAACGAAAAATTTAATTTTGTACCAGTCAATCTCATCAGGCTATAGCAACTGCAATGTTAATTACACTTTTGATTACTTCCTACATATATATATATATAGAAAATAACCATGTAGTTGAGTATTAGCGAATTATACGCAAACACACATATTAAACTCTTGATAAATTTCAATTTTATTTTTATTTTATTAAATCTGTGTGATAGCGTAATAGTTATAAGTCTTAAAAAACTCGTAAAAATTTATTAAAAACGATTTTTTTAAATTTTTATTTAATTTCTTTAAAAAATCATGATGAGAAGCTCTAAATTTTTTAAAATTTTGAAGTTCAAATACTGAAACCATTAAAATATTCTACTTATAAGGAAAAAATTCTCAAAATACTTAAAATTTATTAAATTCTTAAAACTGCATATTTCATTTTAAAATTATTTGTATTTTCAAGTTTTAGAAGTTCTAAGAGCGATAAATTAATTGAATTATTGAAATTAAAATTTTTAGGTTCTTATCTAGCTTTAAATTGTTTTATTTTAAAAATTTTTAATAACTTAAAATTCTTCAATTTCGCCGAATTATTGATTTCTTTCAAAATTTTCAAATTTCTCTATTGATAAAATCTTAAATTTCATGAATTTGGATAAAGAACTTTGGACATTTTTTAAATTAAGATTATTTAATTTTGTATTTCTTAACAAATCCTTAAAACCTCAATATTCTTGAAAAAGATAATTTGAAAAGTTTTTCAATTTGTTAAAATTGGATTGGTATCGTTATACAAAATAAAAAATCCCCAAAAATCAAGTTTTTTAAATATGACAAATTTTTGAAATATTATTTTAATTCGTTTTGTTCCTTAAAGCAGTGCTTCTCAAACTTTTTCATCCTGCGGCCCCGAAATCGGAAAAATAAAATCCAGGGCCCCCAAAAATTATTTTCAATAATAACTAATTTACAGCTAAGCATTTTGGGCATTCTTGTTTTTGTAATCCATATCCGTATTCCGTAATTTAAAAAAATGTGCTACCAACCCAAAATATTCCTTCAGCTTCATCCGATTTGTAGGATTAAAAATTTATTTTACGCAAAAATTGAAGAATTCCAAAAATCTATTAAACATTTTTGAAAACTTGAAAATATTTGACATAAGGAACTATTAAAAATTGGATGCTTCTGTAAAAACTCTGGTACTAAATATTTTAACTATATATGGAACAGAACAGATAAAGAAATGACTGATTAAAGATAAAGCTAAACATTTTTGTGCTGACTATTCTGGATACCCCGGCCCGAATTTGCTTCGTTTTTAATTTTATAGCGTCAAATTGTCTTTACTAGGTATTCAGTTTTTTTTAATTAGATCAGTGTTTTTGGTTCCAAAGAACTATAGGCATTCGAAAATTACCGAAATTTCGAATTAGCGGTTTTCGGTAATTTTTTAATTGTAATATTGTAAAAAGAAAAGAATATTCCCCCTTCTCTAATAAATTCTAGTCTATTTGTCAGAATTTTTTCATTATTTGTATTAGTAATTTGATGCACAAACTTTGGTTCTTAATTTTTAGAAAATTGACCGACCTCATTATTTTATAAATGTCTTCATTCGCTAGAAATAAAAATAAACATTTAATTTAAATTTTTCATATGGTCGTTTTAAATCTCAAACAAAACCTATCACTAGTTAATGCAGTTTTGTGCAAAACTGTTCCACGGCCGAAAAACACTTTCGATTCCAAGGAAGCTAGTTTTGTGGTTAAAAAGTGTTGACGTTGAATATAGTAAAGGGTTTTATTCCTCAAACCTAGTGCCTAATTTTTCCTTAATTGCCAACTTTTATGATAAATTGTTCGAATTAATTAAATTTTCTTTAAATTTAGTAGGTTTGGGTTGATTTGCAAATCTATCAAAAGATTTTTTAGCCTACAAATTAGAATGACACCAATGAGAATATGACCTTTTTATATGTAAAACCAAGGTAAAGGTCTCAACAAATTTATAAAACTTAAAAACTTATTAGTAATTTGTGTTTTATATGCATTTTGTATGCAACATTTCTGTAATCAACCGTTTTACCGAAAATTCCTATTGGACTCGGCCTCCTATTGGAAAAACTCGGCATTAGAATTATGGAATTTTCAATTTGGAGTTTTCAACACTAACCTGATACACAATTTAACCAAATTGAAATTGTTGAAGCCAAATTTGATAAGCTTGCCATTTGAAATTTCAAATTAAATTAACATTTATTGGGCACCGGGGGTAGGAGATACCCCAGTGTATTTCCATACGCGTTTTTTAATACGTACAATGCAAATCGGGACTTGTGCTGTTATCTACCTGTAGTCTAGGAATAACACTTCAAGATCCTATACATAGTTTTGCCTGCCCGGCTTTATTCTGCTCTTGGCAGTGGTGAGAAGTTGACGTTTCGAATCTCTAGGGTGTGAAATACCCCCATGTGCACAGTATGTATAATTTTTTGTATAATTTCAACTTTTATTTTGTCGTTGTTTTTTTGGCTTAGTGCGTAAATAGTGTGAATACCCCTTTATTGATTGTCGAGTCGATCAACAATCGACACGACTCTGTGTTGCCTTTTCGTTTTTCGTATTGTTTTTATCCAATGAAAAAAACGAACACGCAATACAGAGTCGTGTCGATTGTCGATTGACTCGATAATCATAATATGGGCGATTAATTTAGTTGCGCATACGCCTAAAAAGTATAAAATTGTTCTGGTAACCTCATCATACATTCGTCACAAGAAGACTCGAACGACAAACCAGCAATAATTACTCATTATAACAAAACTAAGGGCGGTAACTGTGGTATTCTTTTACCGCTATCCGGAGAATCGCCGGCCAGTGGGAATTTTCTTCGGGATGTTAGACCAGGCGGCAGTAAAAGCTAAATTTTGCTAAAATGCAAATTTGCTAATGAAAATAATAATACAATAGTCATGGCCCAATGCTATGTGCATAATACGTAATTTTCAAGAGGTGTGCACAACAAAGGTTAAAGTACTGATACACAAACACAATTTAACCAAATTGAAATTGTTGAAGCCAAATTTGATAAGCTGCCATTTGAAATTTCAAATTAAATTAAAGTACTAGTAAATAACCGCATTTCTTGACGCATAGTGATCCGGATCAGAACAAAGTTTAAATTGAAAACAACAACAAATGTTTAATGTTGTGAATGCCATTATTGTTAATATATTTTGTCTATAAAAAGCCGAAAGGATCTTATTTGATTTTAATGCAGACACACTTCTCTTTCTATTATTTGTGTGGGCATAAAAACACACAGAAATGAGGGTTTTCCTTGAGTTTTTCATTTAGTGAATATAATTCGCTAGGTCAGTACGTTCTTGTCTCATACTTAATGTACTTATCAAGTTAGAACTATATTTCGTTGTTTGGTCGTAGCTACCTGAAGAGTTGACCAAACTTTTTTTATTCATATTTATTTGTGGCAGTTGCTTCATTTACAGCCGTGTTTAATTGGGCCCGACGAGGCCACTTGACAGTGAAGTATGTGCTTTAGATTAAAATAAAATTATCACCACTGTTCAAAAACTAACCTTGCTTTTTAATAATTTAAAATGCCAGTTCTTCTTGGAAAACCCTATAGAAGTGAAGTTATGAATTATTAGACTTGCTAGATCGATCTGCATTATATTGTATTTTCAGCATGAGAATTTTTGGCAACATATTTTGTTGTAGTTTAATATAATTTATGATTGGTCAAATAATTTTTAAACCACAAGTGAGCTGACAACTATTACTGCTACCGAATTAAATTTATTATTTGATTTATTTTTAACTACAATTTAAACAATTATTTGATGGGTTACGATTTTACATTTTTATCCAATTTTAGTTTGCAATTTTATTTCAAATTTGATTTTTATTATCACCTCACAACTTACGTTTTAATTTGTATTTTTTGCCAGAAACATTTTTTGTAGTTTCTACAATGCTCCCATCCAAAATCTAGCAAACATGAAAACGAATACATATTTCGCATTTCATAATTAGTTTAGAAAATTTACATCAATTCCATTACTGAACCTCGACTGATTTTATGATTGAACACGAAAAATATTTTTTTTTGTGTGTATGAACGGACAAGGGAATTCCCAGAAAAACATATCCATACATCATACAAAAAACTTAACCATTACCACTGCACACAACACCCGTTGTATATAATCAAAGGTATCATATAAATCGTCACGTACAGCAAAAATTGATTGTATTGTACATCACTTATGTATATGTATAAATAAAAGTAAAATTTATGATGTGTTTGTTGTTTTTTTATTCAATGTTCAGTTTTTTTTTATGTTTTTAAAAGTATGCTCGAAACTTTCAATACATCGTGATTGAAGTGTCAGAATAGCTATTTGGAATATGCGGTTTAGTAGAATTTGATGAGGGATTTTTTTTCCATATGTTTGCATTTATTATGTATCACCATTGAAATGTCGTCAATTTCCGTTAAAATCTAGTCTCGTCTTAAATAATAAAAATTGATAAGTTATTATAATACAGGTTCGTACAAAATTTAAAAAAAAAACCGATTAAGTAAATATGTGTACATCGCAGGTTATGGTACATCGATATACTCGCGCTAAGTAATAAGTTGCTTAGTTCAGCTTAATTTTGTAGGAACCTGTAATTATTAATCAAGCCACGAAGATATGTGACAAGCTCATTTAAGTTGAATAAATTACATTAATCATTTTCCAAGTATATCTATATAGCTATAAGAAAAGATTGATTCTACAGTTTTAGTGTAGAAATGTTTTACACAAAAGTGTAATTGCCTTTAGCACAAAAACATTCAAAACTATTGTAAATCTGGTTAATAAAATTCGCCATATTATTATAAGCCTTTCTAATTGTATAAAAGACTTGCTACCATTTGTAATCGCCATATAATTTTTCCAGGTGCTGTTAATTCGATTATATGTAATTTCATTTGAAGTACAAAAACTACAATACAATCGTTGTTATGTAGTTTTGTGTTATTGTGTCATTAGGATTAAAGTCAAATATTATTAGTACTAAAATATAATTAAATATGGATTATATTTTCCTCTCTTACATGCACGGGTTCTTGTACTTTTATATAAAGTAGATGTATTTCATTAGGTCATGGTGGTACTATATATTAAATATTTACCACCATGAACATAAACCCAAAAAAATAAAATTGTGTATAGTTTTTGATATGCTTTTAGTGTTAACTAGGAATGCCATTAACATTATAATTAATAAATTCAACTAGGATTAATTAGAAATATACAGTGAACTGTGGTACCGTACATAAGGGAGATTTTTGGTTTTAGGAAATGGAGGTGTGTTTTATACTGATGTTGATGAATGTTATTAATGGCACGTTTGGGGACAAAATGCATCTGTTTTCAGATAATTTATCATAATATCTGATGTTCAAAGTTACAGCGAACATGATTTGGGAAATAACATATCATATTTTATTTTTCGAGTTTTTATGCTGTTGTAGTAGCTTAGTAATTTACAAATGCGATTTTCAAATCTAATATGTTTATTTTTATTTACATCGGTGTATTTGCACCGTCGATTTAACTTTTTCGATCCAACACTTTTTTCATTAATTTTCAAATTTAGAATAATTCGATATAGTATTTGTAACTAAGCCGTTAAGCTTATTATCCTGTTAAAGAAAAAGCGAAGATCCCGATTATTCTGAAAATCTGAAGCATTGATCTCTAAAGCGGTTCATGCTTAAGAAGTATTATCGAAATTAGGAAACAAGGCCAAATCACCAATATTCTAGTGTTGGAGGTAGGAAGACTGTGGCGGCGCTTTTCATTTTAAATATTAAATGGACGGGCGCTAGTTTGATTGTCTTGGGACAAGATCAGTACTGTTTCTTCTCATCTAGTATAACAACTCAGTTTCTGTCACTTAATTAAAGGTAAATCATTTGTCTGGCCAAAGTTGCACTTGGCGAGATCGAAACAGCTGATCTCACTTCAGCGGAGTCAGATCAATGTGGTTGTTGGAGTGATTACAGGGCACTGTCTCATAGGCAGACATGCGAGTAGACTTGGTTTCTTCTCACATGACTACTGTCGCAGTTGCGAGGACGAAGAGGAGGAAGAGACAGTACTTCATCTTCTTTGCACCTGTCCTCGTCTGGCTCGAAACAGACTGAATTTTCTTGGGCAACCCCTTTTCAACGACCTGATGGAGCTCAGCGGGAGGGACGTCAGGAGTATCCAGCGCTTCATAGCAAGCTCAAAGTGGTTTCAATGAGTTGGAGGAAAATTTTTAAATTGTGGTATGGCTACGGACCGTTTTGTGTCTATGCCTGGTCCTGGTGGACCGCCACCCAAACCTAACCTAACCTACAGCGAAATTTTATAATTAAGTTTTATAATTTTGAAGGGATATTTTAGGTTGTATCCAACAGTTCTAGATTTGAAATCGGATTACTAAAATTCTTTTTCGAACTTAATAAATAATTCTGATCATTTCTTTTATGAAGGAAATTTCTTTCCCAATTAAAAAGCTTTTGTAACCTGTAAACCAAGAGGATCGAATACCTGCCATACGAATTGACCCAAAACCACATGGTTGCTAACACGTGATATTAACACGTTGTGTTCGACTCACGTTGAACAAATTTTTATATAACGATGGCTTAATTATCATCAGTCCTAATCCATACTATTAAAAAATGACGGTATTGCTGCTAAAATGCAGAACTGCTTGAATCACAATACGTTACGTTCCACATTTAGTTTTATTCAACCAACTATGACTGGATTATAGAGACCTGCACGGGCCCGGGCTTACTCGTCGGGCCTAGGCCCGACCCGATATTCGGGTCGGGTCGGGTATCAAGAATTATATTCGAGTTCGGGTCGGGTCGGATCGGGTATCAAGAAATATATTCGGGTTCGGGCCATGCCCTTGGGTCGGGACTCGGGCCTAATCATTTCCTATTTGCTTTGGTAAATTCCTAAAAATTTTAATTTGATTTACGTAAATCGAATATGATTTTTAGGAAATAAATTGATTCACACATCAAAATCCAAAACTTGACACAAATTATTTTATTTGTAATAAACACCGAAAGGCAAGATTAAAAACGAAGAAGGAAAATTCAAATATTTATCCAACGAAAATTGTTAAAAGAATTATATTTTTAAAATTTTCTTTCAGACGTGTACGAAATGGAAATAAAATTCAGTTCGGCTCGAGCCGGGTTCGAGTAATAATATCAAATAATCAATCGGGCTCGGGCTCGGGTAGAAATGTAAAATGACACATCGGGCTCGGGCCGGGTCGCGACGTTTGTACTTCGGGTCGGGTCGGGTACAAATGTAATATTTTCGCCCGTGCAGGTCTCTACTGGATTAATGACTTGTTTGCGAATTTCTATAAAATTTTACAAGTGGGTTTTATAAGTGGGTTAGGGCCTTTGTTAATTAAGGTATCATTATATAAAAAATTGTTCAATGCGAGTCGAAAACCACTGGCAATACCACGTGTTAATAAGAGTTTTTGAATTTGGAATTTAGTTAAGGCTTGGGTGAGGGGTTCATTTGGGTATTTACTTGGAATGAGTTGGAAAACACGTGTATTTTGTGGACCGTTTTGATTTGAGGATTGAGTTGGACGTTGAGTTTGGGGTTGACTTGTGGTCGAGAAGGATGTTGAGTTGCGGTCGAGTAGAGTATTCAGTTGGGGATAGCGATTTATTTGGATGTTAGATTAAGCTGAGTTCGTGTATGAATGCAGTTTTGGAACCGTGCTGATTTAAGGGATTGAGTTGAGGGTTGAGTTTGGAGTTGAATTGGAGTGAGTTTAGGGTTCGATTCAGGGTTGAGGGAGACGGGGGGATAACGATGAATTTGAGTTAGCGTTGAGTGAGGGGTTTACTTCCGGATTCATTTGAAGCCGAGTTGAGAGTTTACTTGAAACTTAGATTAAGTGATTTGAGTTGAGTTCGTATAATGCAAGTAGTTTCTCGAATCGAGTTGATTTCACTATTGGGTTGGCCGTTGAGGGTTGAGATTTGGCTCTAGTTAAAGTTGAGTTGGGTTTGAGTTGGATGAGGGGTTCAGGTGGAGAATTATTTGGGGGTTAAGTTGAAGGTTACATTGAGTTGATTTGAGCTGAATTTATAAACGATGTTGGTTTCGGACTGTGTTGATTTGAGGAATGATTTGGACGTTGAGTTTAGGGTTGATATGGGGGTTAAGATTTGGGCCGAGTTAAGGTTGAGTTGGGCTTGAGTGCGGGGTTTCAGTTGGGAATTGTTTGAGTTGGAGGTTGGATTGAGTGTTAATTTGGAGATCCGAAGTTCTGGTCACCTCGTGAGTGCCGAATTTTTCAAAAATAATTTTACGTTGGAAATTCTGATTTTTCATTCATATTTAGATAATTTTGAATCTTTGATTTTGAAGGGACCCATTATAACTAAATTTTTTTTATGTCACCTGTAAGGGTCATTCTAAGATCAACGTGTTTTTAGTGCGAATATTTGTATATGACCTGTTAAGGTCATTTCAAGGTCAACTAGGGTTTTATAATACGTCACAACTTTTGGTTGAAACTTTATTTTGTTCATTCTCTACTTTCCAAGAGAGGACTTTCTTAAAATAAGCAGCAATAGGCAATAAGATCAAATTTAAATGATCCAAGTATTGAACTCAAATTTGATGAAGTTATTTTATACTCCATCACAAATAAAGATCACCAGCAAATTTCGAAATTAGATTTTTTTAGAATATAGCATTAAACATTAACTTCGGTCCGCAAGGTCGAGTTAGGGTTCAATTGATGATTTATTTCGGGGTTTAGTTGAGATTTGAGTCAAACGTGATATTGTTCGACATGTCAATGCAGTTAACTTTGGCACGGAAAAAATAAACTGGTTCTCAGCTAAGAAAACGGACTTTTAATTCAAGAAAATGTACTTTTTCTTGATTTAAAAGCTAATTTTGTTATTTCTTTCGAATTTTTCTTCATTCAAGAAACACAATTCTTACATGAAGAAAAACTCGAAAGAAATAAGAAAATTAGCTTTTAAATCAAGAAAAAGTACATTTTCTTGAATTAAAAGTCAGTTTTCTTAGCTGAGGACCAGTTAATTTTTTTCCGTGAGCTTACTTAATCGAAGCCCGAAATCTGTTTGTCCTTTTTAGCCTTGTTTAATACATTTTGTTGTTCGATAAGCTAATTCTTTATCGAACTTATTGAAAAGGGGAAAATAAACTCGTAGATAAATAAATTGTCAAATGCTATTACTAATTTGTGTTAATTTTATGTTATTCGTAAGAGTTAAAAAATTACTATAACTGTACTATATATTATAATTCATTAAAAAAATCGTTGATTCAATGAAAAGTTTGTTTGATGTAAAATCTGGGTTATCCCTCATTAAAATTTTCGGATTGTCCCTCACGCTTCGGTAAACTTTTTGAAATTTGAATAAACTTTAGAGTTTGTCGTATATTAAGTTAACAAAATATTCTTGCCATTAACTTTTGTTAACGGTATCAATATACATTGAAGAATTACGAGTTTCTTTGACATTTGTAAAATCAAGGCAAATAAAGAAATATTCAAAAGCGAACAACTAACTCTCTGTCACATCAATAATATGGATAATCATGAATTTGGCCTCGGTTTCTTAATTAGCAATCGATGGCGTCAATTTGTGATTGACTTCATGCCTGTCAGTAATCGGATTTGTACACTCAGGTTACATGGCCGTCCATCACATTTGTGAACGCTCATGCCCCCACCGAGGAGAAGCCTGATCAAATCAAACACGCTTTCTACGACCAGCTCGAAACCGCCCTGAACAAAATTCTGCAACATGACATTAAACTTGTTTTGGGCGACTTCAATGCTCAAATTGGCAGCACATATCGTAGCAATATCGGCCCAAACTCCATGCACTCATCCTACATCACACAACAACGAAGTGCGCACCATCGAGCTAGCTTTACTTTATAACTTGGTGGTTGCCAGCACATACCTCCCACGTAAGCGTATTCACAAAGCCACATGGAAATCAAACGACGGGACAACGGTCAACCAAATCGACCACATCCTCTTGTCCAAAAGACATTTTTCTACCCTTAAAGACATCAGAACTAAACGTGGAGCTAACATCGATTTAAACCATTTCCTGGTATTTAGTTGGTGAATTAAAATTTCTTCTATCCACCAAATTTCAATCGTTGGAACACTGCGGCATTGAACAACCACGTTATCCAGACCTTCGGGATCACTTTATCAGAAATCTTGGAAAATAAACCACTTCCTGAATCCCTTTAAGAGCAGTGGGGCATTACCAAAACGACGGTAACCGACGCCTCAAAGTCCTCCATAGACCAAAACTCATACAGGCTTAAAAATCTCTCAGTTTGGTGATAATTATATTGGTGCGATTCGGGAGAGGATCGCGCACGACAATGAAACATATCGCAAAGAACAGGGTAATCCCTTAACGCCTACATGACTGCAAGGAGAATCTCCAATCGGATATGCAGACAGAAGAAATGGGAATGGCATGAAAAACAGGCACGCAACATCCTAAATTATAGCCTGAGAGATAAATATCGTTGCACAAGAGAAATAGCTACGGAGGACTTTCATCCAGTAGCAGTGCTATTCGCAACGAATCCGGGCAATTAAAAATGAACCCTAAAACCGTCCTCGAAATATGGCGGAATTATTTCTCCTCACTTCCAAATAAACAAGGGCCACCCTCCGAGCAACAACCTCTCTTGCTTCAACTCGATATTAACGTTGGAGTGACACCATCACCTCCTCCATCATATGATGAAGTGCGGAACGTGTTATCGCAGATGAAAAATTACAAGACGGTGAGGATGGTATCTGCAACGAAATGCTCAAATATGACGGCAATTATCTGATCTACCGCATGTTTGAGTTAATATCAATTTTTTGGTCTAAAGAAGAAATCCCAGTAGAAACTGCAACAACTATCGCGGTATAGCTTTTCTAGATATAGGGTGGTATAGATTTGGCCACGTTAGTCGCGGCAAAGAAATCAACTTATAGCTAAAGGATTTTGGGTGATTATCAATGTGGTTTTCGTCCAAATAGATCATCGACCGGTTCAACTTTTACGCTGAGGATTGTGCTGGAGAAATGCTACGAAAAGGATATCCCTGTACACAATCTATTCATAGACGTCCAACAGGCATACGACAGCATTAAGAGGAATACGGTATGGAACGAATTGTCCTACCTAAGCATACCGTCAAAATTGGTTTCAATTTGTCAGCTTTTAATGGATGGTTCAATATGTAAGGTGCTTATAGAAGGCAAAATTTCGGATGCCTTCGAGATAACATCTGGAGTCGAATAGCTTAAATTCTCTTCAACCTACCATCGGAGTATGTTATTCGTCAGCTCAATATGGCGCAGCGCATCTACCTGTATTATAAATCAACCTAGATATTAGCTTACGCTGACGATATTTGCATTCTGGGTCGCAATACCATTTCTCTGAAAGAAGTCCTCCTTCCATTGGCATTAACAGCCCAACAAATAGGCCTTCAGATCAATGAAGCGAAGACCAAATACATGGTGACCGCGAGAAGGCAGACTCGTGGAGACGTCATTTCAGGATATACACAATATGAAAAGGTGAATGATTTCAAATACCTAGGATCACTGATCACTGATCATTTTACGCCAATATCAAAATACTCAAGCCTCCTCTTATATCGCGCAAAATAAAACTGGATATTTACAAGGCGCTGATAAGATCAGTTATTACATTAGATTGCGAGCCTTAGACACTGACAGCACAAAACATCCTGGAAATCGCTGTAACTGAGCGTAAGATCATAAGAAGAATTTTCGGTCCCATTAAAGAGGGAGCCACGTACAGAATGCGAATGTGTCACAAAATCAGAAATGATCTTGATAAAGTCGACATCATCGGATTCATAAAATCGTCAAGGCTCAGATGGCTTGGGCACGTACTTCGTTCACAAAATCGGGCCACCAAACAGGCCTTGGAGCCGGCACCAACAAAGGTAGGACCTCGTGGGAGACTACCTACCCGATGCATGGACGACGTTGAGAGGAACCTAAACACACTCGTTGAGGCAGCCAAATCCCTTCATAGGATGTAGCGCCAACGGAAGAAGAAGAATTACTGTTATGCTTACGATTTTTTTGTTTACTACTAAAGCAATTTTTACAAAACAACTTTTTTATTGGGACAGTATGTGGTTGCTATTTTAATTTTGGTGTTTAGCACTTAAAGTTTTTTTAATATAAAATCGGTAATTTTGTAATGAAAAAATAAAACGCACATAGTATCATCGTGTAATCTCTAAAAATGTACTCCTCATACCAATCAGAATTTTGAAAGGATAAGATGAGTTACGCACCATATTTAAGCAAAAATTATTAATATACAATAAAAACCTCAAAAGCAATCAAACAACAAGTCAGTGTTTATAGACAATAAAAGAACCCAAAATCTATACAATTGCTCCAGACTGTATTATCTTAATTTATTGTGCCGTTTCTATGGTTAAATCAATACTCACTAACAAGACGACAAATAAAACACCTAACCAAAAATACAAAATAATCCGCCACTATCCCACCCGTACCCGACTTTTATTTATAAAAAAAAATGCTGAGGGTAAAATTTTCATTTGCAATTTGGCTCCAGTTTTACTTAATAAAAAAAAAATTCTTAGAAGGTAATCGAGGTAACAAAACAGCAAAGCAAAAAAAAAAATAAAAATCGTTATCTGGAGAGGCAAGCGAGTGACATTTTTATTTCTTTTTAATTTTGACACATACATTTTAGATGCTCGTACATAAGACGAGAGATGATGTTCGAGAGATATATTACTTCATATATACGTACATACATTTATTCACCTTTATACATAATATAATATGTAATATCTTACATAGAGAGTTGGTACAACAGAAATGAAATACCCACAAAGCAAAAGAAAAACAATTTTCTTATATATTTTCTTTTGTGCTAAAAAGGAAAGTAAACAAATTATTTGATTTATTATTAATATTCCATTTTCATTCAACATTATGTTGCTGTATTTAAATGAAATAGAATTTAGAAAACATTATAAGTTTGTAATATACTAATCGACCGAGGTAAACATACAATTTTCATATTTTTCAATGAAAACTGTTGACAGTGCATTTGCTATTATTTTAGTACATTTTATAATTATTTTTATATTCATCGTTTTTTTTTGTGTGTGTGGTATGTTGAATGCATTGCATATCATATACAAAGGGGGGGGGGGGGGGGGGGGGCAATACAATGGGTTTTGCTTTATATACGTTTACTTACATTACCTACGGTGATTATATCTTCCGAGTATAAAATACAAGCATGATGAATTTGTTTGTCTTATGAAACGTATTAATTAAAAGTTAGATATTTAAGGTATGCACATAAAACATAAAATAGCATAAATTAACAGAATATGAGTGGATGCGGATAGATTTATGCAATCATTTATCTTACTGTAACTATCCCAGAAATATATTCATCGCGCAATAATTGGTTTCGACCAATTTTATTGTTATTTATATCGCGCAAACGTGATTAGATTTAAGTTAAGATGGATTTCTTGAAATTTACAACCTTGGAATAGTTTTAAAATAATTTGGTTTACAATTGTGTGTGCTTTGTTATTAAAATTCAATTCAACATTTTCGGACAATTTGTAATATTGAACGTTTTTTTTTTTAGTTTTTATTAAACAGAATGGTAATTAGCTTCCTATATCGATTGTATCGCAAGCAAATACGCCCACACTTCATTTATATAGTGCGGATTAATTAGATGTGACGCAATTGAAAATATCATTTTAAATTGTCTATACTTAACTTATATACCTGTTGAGATTTTATATCTTGTCTACTTTTTTACCCTTTTTATTTTTTTTTTAATTATATACGATGTTAGAAGTTGAGAAAGAAAAACCATTTTTTTGTTATTTTAATTAAAATCTTTAAAAAAGGATAGCATTCAATTAATTTAGTTCGATAAAATAAAAGTCATTGTATTAGGTTTGACCTGGGTGATAATTGGATAAGATTTATTCTGGTCAGTCCGTCTCTATATTTATTTAGCTCTGGTCTACCGCATGATTGCTTACTTTTGAACTGTGTATTAGTAGTACGAAAATAGTTTTGTGGTACATTGATACCGATAACCGTGAGTTTTTTTGATTATTAATAAAATTATAGATCAATCCAAGGTCACTAGTCCACCTATTAAATTAAAACTTCTTTTTTCTGATTTCGCGAAATTTTATCCGCCCGCGTATTTCTATTAATTCTAAATTGTTTACTAGGCGAACAAATAAGAGCAAAAAAATAAAACGTTTTTGACTTGCCGCGTAAACGAATCCAAATCATATTCATCGTCAACCGGATCATAAAGTGCTTCATTCGTTATGATTAGCTCACGTAATTTACCCTATTCAACACTATTTAAATCTCGGCCATTAACACTTGACTCCTCTATCACATTAACCGATTCATATTCAAGTCGTATCGCTTCACAAAGCACAGACTCAAATGTATTTGGCATCACCACGAGCTTTGACTTCGCACGATGATGATGCATTTGGATTGGCTGAGGTTGGTTCGATTATATGTGACAGAAGATTATCATGCTTCATGGCATTGAGCGTGGATCGAATCATTCGATTGTTTGAAATTTCTTGATTTATATCATCCACATGAGAATTTGTAGTATTGGTGATCGTAGAATTTGCTTGTGGATTGTTAATCATTTTGTTGATCATTTTTAGTGCTTCCACCGGAGAGTTCATAAATTTATGCATAATTTGAAGAGCATTTTCATGTGATTTCATTAGCTGCTACATGAAAGTACGTCCGATGGTGAGCTAATAATTTTACCAATTATTTGAAATGCGTCCGTTGGCGAACTCATAAATTGGGTAAACAGACAGTTAGAGCGTTCAGTGGTGAATTCATTATTTTGCTTATAATATGCCCGATTAATTCCATAGCGTCTTTAGGCGAATTAATAATTCTGAACATAACGTATGCAGCTTGTTCCGCGTTACGCATTAATCGGTCGACTATATTTTTGGTTCCAACTTCTGAATTTATAATGCACGATACGGAAGAGCAGTAAATTCCCCCTTTTTCAAAATATTTTTAAAGAATTTTTCTCAATTTTTTTCCAGGTTACAGGCCAGTTTTCCATATTCATAAACTTCATCTGAACTAAAGAATAATGGAAGCGCCATAAATATTGCTTTCGAAATGTTGCTGGGCCCACGCGATAAGAATATACGTTCATGACCCTATACGAAAGGCAAATAAGAACAGAAGTTTATTTTTAAGAATGAACGATGAAACAATTTAATTTTTTAGTGATTTTCACAAATTTGTGTTATCATTATTTATGAATTTTCATCATGTACCCATGGTTTCTATTTACAATTAATTGCTTAAGAATGAACAATGCAGAATAACGAAACTTATACTCGTATATTTAATATTCGAAGAAAATTCAGAAAAATAAATTCCAAAAACTCAATATAAAGAAAAATTATTGTTTCTAATTTAATTTAGCACCTCCTACGCTTTCAGTCCTACTGAGATTCCAAGGCGTTGAGTAAATAAATCCACGTGCAAAAATATCCCCAAATTTAGGACTTTCTATTAAATTTTTTGTGGGTGCCAAAAAAGTTCAATTTTATTATCAATACAGGAAAATTTTCAGCGTATTTAGTACAGGGTGGCCTATCTGTTGGTCCTTTTTTCAATCAATGAATTTTAGTACATACTTAATGTTATCTGTTCTAAAAAATTCTTTGACATATGAAAAGTCAGAAATATGCCATTTATCATCATGCAGTTGCTAACGTTAACAACGCATTTTGTGCTGTGTTTTTTTATTCGCTCCCGATAGCTGCTATCGGGAGCCGTCATTTTTATATGCCTAAATTTAAATTTGGTGCGCTATTTATTGGTAAACTAATTTTATTTAACATCAAACTATCATTTTTAATTCAATTGTTTAGCGAAAACTTGATATAAAAAATATTTGGCTCTACCTATTTATACGGAGCGCTATCGGGAGCCACATTTTATATGACGGCTCCCGATAGCAGCTATCCAGAGCGAATAAAAAAACACAGCATGGATTATCTAAATTTTTTTATGAAAATAATCGTTCAAAAACAACAACATTTCGTAAATTACGTGAGAGTTTTGGTCGACATGGACGTCCTACTGAGTTGGTACTCCTGATGTAGCTGCAGCTGTTAGTGAAAGTGCTCGTAATGAACCAAGCACATCAACCAGGCATCGTTGAAAAGAACTAAACATTTCACGAACCACATACGATGCATTTTGCATGTTGATCTTCGTTTGCATCCATACAAAATTCAACTAACTTAAAAGTTGCGGCCACCAGACCATTTAAATCGTCGTTGTTTTGTTAATTGGATGCTTGAATGAATGAAATTAAGGTTTTTCATCAAAAAGCATCTTTAGCAATGAAGCTCATTTTTATCTTAATAGGTACGTCAATAAGCACAATTGTCGAATTTGGCGAGAGGAGAATCCTCATGTTATTCACGAAGCAGAACTTCATCCTCCAAGAGTCACTGTTTATGGGCTGGTGGCATCATTGGGCCGTTTTTCTTTGAAAACGAACAGGAACATTCCCTTACAGTGAATGGGAGGGGGGGGGGGGGGGAGGAGGGAACGTTATCGCAACATGTTAACTGGTTTTTTGTGGCCCAAATTGAATGAATTGCGTGTCAACGACCTTTGGTTTGAATAAGACAAAGCGACATGCCACGCAAATCGTGCAACAATCCATTTATTGTGAACAAAATTTGCTGATCGCACCAAGAAGCCCGGATTTAACACCACTTGATTATTTTTTGTGAGGTTATTTCAAAGGTAAGGTTTATGCTAATCATCCACAAACAATTCAACAACTTAAAAACAACATTCGAGCTGAAATTGAGGTCATTGATCCGCTTTTATTGCAGGCCTGTAGACGATGCCGTGGTCAAATGGCACAGAATCACCTTTAATTATCAATAAAAAATTTTGACCATACCAAATTACATACATTTTCATACCAAAAGTTGTGTTTTATTGACAAATAGAAAAAGGACTAACAGATGGCCCACCCTATATTTATTTCGTTGGGTAAATAATCATAATTATTTTTGTTTGAACTAGATACCAGCTCAGATTGATTTAAATTAATTTCCATTGATTTGTGGAAGATATTATTGACGGTCTACGGATTAATTGGAACATTTACAGTAAATAGGTTAGCAGATTAGCTGTACATATTTGTAAAAAAATAAATACAAAAATGTTTCCTGGCTATTTGGAATATTATTGATCCGACCCATTCCTTGAGATAAAATCGTATCAATACACAAAATAACTTCATCTGATGTTAAATTAAATACGAAATAAGAAAATTTGTATTCATACACACCTCTCATTTAATAACCGGTAAATTGAGACTCAGAATCAGCACGTCGCATCGCATCGTTGGCCAAGCTCAATTTTGAAGTACAGAAATATACAACACACAATTGAAATATTTAGCATAAATTGTAACTGGTGATCTAGATGGAATACTTTTTGTACACACATCGATCTACCTGAAAAATGTTTAGCTTGACGCTAAAAGCTGCTTGATGATAAAAGTTCCGTTCTAGAATAGATTCACATGCAACAGACGAGTTCACGGCACTGAGTATATTCAGATGGATATGACTCTTGAATTTGCACCGGTCACCGCAGGAATATACCCTCGATATACATAATATAAGTAAATCGGTTTCATTTTCGTTCTTTTCTGCGGATATGTCAAAAATTCCCAATATGGCGACTGAAAGTGATGATTGTGTTTAATTATTTGTATAAGTATTATTATTAAAATTGCTTAAAAATGCGTTGCGCTATATTTGGGTGTAATGAAAACAACGATAGGAAAAAGAAAGACAGTGAAATATCGTATTATTCTTTTCCGAAACAAAAAAATTTACGCAACAGGTGGACATTTTTATGCCGGAGAAATGATAAATTTAATGTCGATAATGCTCGAATATGTTCGAAGCATTTTACACCAGAGGATCTAAGTAGCTGTGAACCCAATGTACGTTCAATATGGGATCAATGTGAAATTGAAACCAAACGTAGTACCATCGCTTTTACTACATATGAAAAGTACGGTAAAATTGGCGTGTTCTCGCAATGCAAGAATCCAGAAGCGAAGTTTACAATCAAGGTAAGCAGAAGTGACGTTTATTAGAACTTTTCATTGTATTTAGTATTATCGTTATTGATTAGTGTGAGTGAAATCATATAAGTATAATGAAAGTCCCCAAGCTGGTCCATCAACTTTTTAAGCCGATGTTGATTTTACAATAAATTTAGGAAATAATTCGAATGAAACGGACATTGACTTTATCGATTCACAAATATAATATTAGATGATACAAATAAATCCACGCAAACTACATTTCCAGAGCCACTTCCCTCGTATAGTACACAAATCTAAGAAAAGGGAAAATTTTCGTTTACAAATCAAGTTCCCATGTGCAGCAACAATTGTAGTGTACAAACGGAAGAAATTATACCAACGCAAACCGAAATCGCTGCTTTGAGAAAACACTGCTGGAAAAATGATAAAGTGATTGATTCCATAAATCGCATTTTCATCAAAAGACAAATAAAGAAGCTGGAATGCCCAAACAAACGGGTTAAATAGACAATAGACGACATTGCTAACGCCATCTCGATACACGCAGCAGGACCAAGAGCATACCGACTGCTCCTTAAAAAAAAACTATCCACTACCAGCAGTGATAACGCTAATGAAATAGTGCGCGAAAATTGAAGTCTATCCCGGCATATTGAAGTGTGTGGTAAATATCATGAAAAACGAGGAAATGAAAATTATCGACAAAATTTGTATTCTCGCATGATGAGATAAATCTAAGGACGAGACTTTAAAAGCTGCCAGATATGTCCAAGTATGCATGGTACGTGGGTTGTTCGGGAACTGGAAGCAGCTCATTTACTACGAATACGACCAAAAGATGATGAAAGACATTTTAATCAAAGTTATAAAATCCATTCAAGCCTGCGGGTTTCATGTCGTATCGGTGGTGTGTGATTTGGGCGGATCGAATCAAAGTTTAATTCAAGAATTAAACGTAACTGTTAAGACAACGTCATTTCAAAATCCAGCTGATATAACTAAAAATATTTACGTTTTCGCGGATATACCTCATCTAATTAAGTTGATCCGAAATAATTTTGTTAATAGCGGTTTTATGATTGATGGATTAGCAATTGATAAAACGATCATAACCGAATTACTAGAGAAAACTAGTGACAAATCAGATTTAAGTGTGGCGTACAAAATTTCGGCAAATAATTTAAACGTGCGAGGAGCAGAGCGGCAAAAAGTAAAGTTGGCTAAAATGTTCCGAGTTATCAAATTGGTAAATAAAAATTAACAGACTCAATCAAGATGTTCTGGAGAGTTTTTTCGGTGTTATTCGGGCGAAAGGTGGGCTCCATGATCATCCCGATCGCCTTGAATTCATGTATAGACTACGGTCATACATACTTGGTCGAAATGAGAGGAATATATATTTAGGCGGCAATACAATGGTCGATGATACACCGGATTTGGATGCAATTGGTAATTTAAGTGGCGATTTATTAAGTACCCTGACGACGAATTTAAATCTATCTATCTTCTCCCCAGAGTTAAAACCCCCGATTTGGTGGTTCCTAATTCCGTAGCAAATACATCCCAAGATTCATCTTTGCATGGACAAATCAGTTATCTGAAGATGGTCTTCAGAAATTTACTGAGAAATTGATGAATTTAACGGAGACGGAATTGTGTATTGGGCTACATAAAATATCTACTAAAATTGTCAGAAGATATTATGTGCGAGCAGAAGGTGCAAGAAATTGTTTTTCGATCACGGATGCATTTTAGACAAAGCCTGAACAGTGAAATAGAAAGCATCAAAAGAAATAAAAGAAAATTAACCCTCCAATGAATAAGCCCGCCTAAAGGCGGACTTTACGTTATCTTGAATTGTGTAACTTTACGTTATCATGAATATTTTTTTCTTAAGTTTTTACATGAGTTATTCTCTTTCTAAAGTACTCTTGTCATAACGGTTCGGTTTTTGTTGTTGTAATATGCACATTTGTTCAACAACTACAAGTTGAAGTCAAAATTTTGATAGAAAATGATTAAAAATTCATGCATTAGAGAGTTAAATAAAACGATTACATGATAAAGAAAACTGTTTCAATTAAAAATATATTTTATTTAATTATGATTTCCTCTCTTACTAAATAGATTAATTCTATAATCGAACACATCACAGAATTCCGCCATATTGAAAATTGTTGTTGTTGTAATTTTTTGACAAATGCACAAAGCACAATATATTACCTCGTGGGCTCGTGGCTACGACCAAACTACAAAAATCCAAATCGAACTTTATACGTTATATACAAGAACGACCATACTGCTTTAGCGAATTAATATTCGCCAAAAATAAAAAACTCAAGAAATGTTGCTTGAATTTTTTATTTTTGGCGAATGGAATATTAATTCGCTAAAGCAGTACGGTCGTTCTTGTATATAACGTATAAAGTTCGATTTGTATCGGAGTACAAATTGAAAATGCGGGATTTTTTCTATTTTTGAACGTTTATTCTAAAAAAATGGTAACAAATGAATTATTCAAAGTATTGTCCATCGCTAGCCACAACTTTTTCCCATCTTTCTGGCAATTTACGGATACCGTCGCGAAAAAATTCGGCCGGCTTGGCTGCTATCCAGTCATCGACCCATTTTTGGGCTTCTTCGTAAGAATGGAAGCGCTGGTCAGCTAGGCCATGTGTCATCGATCGGAAAAGGTGGTAATCGGAAGGAGCAATGTCTGGGCTATACGGCGGGTGGGGTAAGACTTCCCATTTCAGGTAGGTATGTTTTGACCGGCGCTGCAACATGTGGCCGAGCGTTGTCATGTTGCAAAATTACTTTGTCGTGTCTTTGCTCGTATTGTGGCCGTTTTTCTTTGAGTGCGCGGCTCAAACGCATCAATTGAGTTCGGTATAGTGCTCCTGTGATGGTTTCGTTCGATTTCAATAGCTCATAATACACCACACCCAGCTGGTCCCACCAAATACAGAGCATGAGCTTGGCGCCGTGAATATTTGGTTTGGCCGTCGATGATGATGCATGGCCGGGGTAACCATATGATTTTTTGCGCTTCGGGTTATCGTAACGGATCCACTTTTCATCACCAGTGACAATGCGATGCAAAAAACCCTTCCGTTTTTGCCGTTCGAGCAGCAGTTCGCATGCAAAAAAACGGCGCTCGACGTCTCTCGGCTTCAGCTCATACGGCACCCAATGTTCTTGCTTTTGGATCATTCCGAGGGCTTTTATACGATGGGAAATGGCTTGTTGTGTCACTCCCAATGAATCTGCGAGCTCTTGTTGAGTTTGACACGAGTCTTCATTGAGTATTGCCTCCAATTCAGCATTCTCAAACTTTTTCACTTGGCCCGGCCGCTCTTTGTCCTCAACGTCAAAATCACCACTTCTAAACCGCACAAACCATCTCTCGCACGTTGAAACCGATGGAGCATGACTCGGATAAGTCTCGGAGACCAATCGATGTGCTTCAGCAGCACTTTTCTTCAAATTAAAGAAGTAAATTAAAACTTCCCGCAAATGCTGTTTTGTTGGCACGAAACTCGACATATTGAGAGCTCAAAAAAACTATGAATTTGACACTGCGACAAATTGACACATACTGAAAATTAAAGCTATAAGACGTAGCTTTGACATGAACATAGTCACAGTACTGCCTGATGCGTATAGCGTTAGTAACGCCATCTGTTATCAATCCCGCATTTTCAATTTGTACCCCTGATATTTTTGTAGTTTGATCGTAGCTACCTGATGAGTAGATCAAACTTTTCAGTACGAAACCAAACTACCAAAGGAAAAAACTTAAGGAATTTTCTTATTTTTTTAACACGTATAGTGCGTCGTGGAAAAAGTTGCATGGCAAGAATGATGCATTCTGGCGGCGGCGGGCCGCAATTTATATTAGTTTTTTTTATTCAATTGACGAATGGAACGGTGTGCCCCAGCGGACAATAGTGAAGTATGTGATAGGCTGTAACAAAAATTTGCTATATGAAGTTATATGGAAATATTGTCGACTTAAATTACATTTTTATTTATGAAAATTGTAATGATTAGAAAATTAAATTAATCTCATATGTAGTTTAAAGTGTGATTTTTGTATATCTGATTTACTTGTGATATTCTCATCATTCTAAATATGAGAAACTTGTACTTAAACATTGCAGAAATTTTATGTTAAACTCACTATAAATATATATTTCGGCCACTAAACATTTTTGGAGCTTTATTAGACCACAGTTGCTACGCTTTGACTTATTAATACAATATAAAATTTAATATTTTTAAAACATTTATGTTTTTGGTAACACTAACTCATTTTGAAATTTCTGCAATATTTAAGTACAAGTTTCTCATATTTAGAATGATAAGAATGTCACAAATAAATCAGATATACAAAAATCACACTTTAAACTACATATGGGATTAATTTAATTTTCTAATCATTACAATTTTCATAAATAAAAATGTAGTTTAAGTAGACAATATTTCCATATAACTTCATATAGCAAATTTTTGTAACAGCCTATCACATACTTCACTATTGTCCGCTTAAGGCGCTTTTTAAACTTTACCAGTCGTCAATTAGAACAATACTAAAAATATCGATTAGGAAGATACTAAAAATTTCATAAAAAAATTAAACGGAGAAGTGGGCATAAATTATTTTTTTTTAAAAGTAGAGCGGTCCCACGAACCGCACAACGCTCTTTACGGGTTATTAAGGGTATATGGGGATTGAGGGGAGATGATATTTCTACTTTTGATTGGAGTAGATATGTTATGAGTAGATGGCTTCTTTATTTCACTGGCTCACCAAGTCGTAAATATTGGAATGCTATGAAAAATAATATATTTGTCTATAAAAAAGCCGAAAGAATGGAATAGGTACGAAAGGCCGAATGTCGAAAGGCCGAATGTCGAAAGGTCGAACGCCGAAAGGCCGAATGTGTCGAAAGGCCGAATGTGTCGAAAGGCCGATAGTCGAAAGGCCGAATGGGTCGGAAGGCTGAATGTCGAAAGGCCGAATGTCGAAAGGCCGAATGTCGAAAGGCCGAATGTGTCGAAAGGCCGAATGTCGAAAGGCCGGATGTGTCGAAAGGCCGAATGTCGAAAGGCCGAATGTCGAAAGGCCGAATGTGTCGAAAGGCCGTTTATGTCGAAATTGATTTTAATTTTTTATCTTTTTATGAATGAAAATTTTCAAAATTTATATTTTATAAAAACAAAATTCATATTTTCATCAAAAATTTTGTATAAAAATGTTTAATAGTAAATTGCCTTAAATATTAAAATCTTTTTAAGTTTTTTTGTCATATAAAAATTAATTAATTATAATAAAAAGGAAAAATAAATAAATTTTTTTTCGACAAAAATTGATCACATTAATACATATGTATGCTAAATACACAGGATTTACATTTTACATTACGAAATAAATTCAATGGTCTTAAATATTGATGTCAATCAATTAAGTGAAGGAAAATTTAATGAATTTCGGCCTTTCAACCCAATCGGCCTTTCCACGGGCTAGCCACGCATCACTGTTTTTCAAAAGACTGTTTACAAAAGACTGTTTCTAAAATCTTTTCTCCAAAATCTTGTTTTACAAACTCTTCTTTCCTTAAAGGCATTGCAAATAATATAACTCTTCATTGATTTATAGCACTAATCCATTAAATGTAGTTTAATTTTTATTATATTTTTTCAAACATATCTCAAGAAGAGAAACTTACTTCTGAAATTATAATTTTCAATAAAATGTGTGTATGTACCTAAATTTATTATTAAAATTAAAACAAATGCCTGCTCATGTGAAAAATGAACTTAAAATAAGGGACATAGAAAAATTGGTTTGGGTATGTAATCTTGCATTACAAAATATTACATTATAGAATTTCGCATAGAAAATTTTGCATTACAAAATGTTGCAATTAAAAATTGTTGCAATTATTAATACCCCAATCCCCCTTTCCACACGTTCGACCTTTGATATTCGGAAGGTGTTACTTGTCATATTACCCATTGGTACCCATGAAAATTTAAAAAAATTTATAAAATAATTAAAGTTTCATATCTATTTCCGTAAATTGTAATTCATTTTTAATATAATAATAAAAGTTGAATTTGAAATAAGTTAACTTAATAAATAACTTTTAATAGATAACTTCAACTTAACATTTGATAAAACTTAAAATAATCTTAAAAATTTAAATTATGCGCTATTCCGTTTAATTTCATCAAAGGAGCTTCTGTTCTTTTCACCACTTTATCAATATTTATTTTTTTAACATTTGACGTTTGTGAAAGGTTCATTCCAGCTGAAATTTGCTCAATTTGGCCGTCAACTGTATGTTGTTCCTTTATTAATTGTTAAATAAAATGAAGCATACCCAAATGTTTTTCATTTAAAATGGTGTTCCACCTTCGGTGCCATGATTCAAGCGTATTGGTGGTTCGTGGAATATCGTTCTCAACATGATTAAAAACTGACCAAAAGGCGGGGTGAAAAAGCGGTGGTTTTCTCCGATCAGACATCATAAGTCCTAGTACATAATTGTTTTCGAACCACGAAAAAACTGTATTTAGTTGGTCTGAAACTGTGAATTTCAATTCTATAAAAGTGTCTTTTATTTCTTCAGAGGGGAAAAATGCCAACGCGAGTAGTTTACAACTCTCCATGTTGATTTGTATATCCGTACCATATCTTGCTGCTAGGCCAACTGACTGGATCCTACGGTATTTAGATTGGCTTAGATGAAAAAAGCATGCCTTATTTATAGTAGTTGGAAATGCACGTTTGAAAGCATTTACGGCGCTAATTTCAAAATCCGTAAGAATAAACTTTGGATTTAATAATACATACATATATGTATTGTTTTGGGCAGCAACTTCTATAATCTCCTCCAACATACGATCATAACATTCTGTTGATTTTCTTGTCATAAGCACATATATCATTGGAAATATTATAGAATTGCAGCCACCAATCGGAACATGTATCGAATACAGCTGCACGAAAAGGTTAGGAACTGTCTTAAATGTCGAACTGCAATCCAAAAATTGGCTTCGCCAAATTCTTGTATTATCTGTACTGGTTTAAAATAAGGGATTTTATTTATTTATTTATTTGGTTGTACTTTAAAATTTACACATTTCTCTCCCCCACACTCCATTTTGAGCTTATGCTCATTCTCAACAGAGCGTACCAAAATAGTTGAATTTCTTAACGCAATAAGAAAACGGTTAGTTTATAACGGTGATCAGGCAAGCAAACCATTCATACGAATTCGTCCGGATCTTCATTTGTATCACTTGTAGGGGCATTGGCCAGAGCAGGAATGGACATTGGCCAGAGATCTCCATTTAAAATAATTTAAATTTTCATTTCGTTATTTCCTTAATTTTAGGTTGGGGCGCCCACATAATTTCCGATCCTTACTGCCTCTTTTTCCTTTTCGCCATGCAGTTAGGTAATTTTGTACCTTGCACGATTTACTCGTTTAATTATTAACTGAAGAAATTAAATTAATTTAGAAAAAAAATATTAACAAGAAAAAAAAAACCGATGTGAAAGTCAAAGCTTCCTATATGATTTTGGCTGCTGTGTTAGTATTCTAGCGAATTGTCTTTATTACGCCTCTAACCGGCGTCAGTGAATGGTTATGTGTAGCAATCTTTTTTAAGCAATGGCTTCCATCCTTTTTCAAAGTTGTAATTCGAGCGTTACAAAAATGTTCTTTCTCTTTACCACATTGGCTGTGATATCGCCTTTCACATTCCCAATAATAAGTTAAATTCATTTTTTTGTTCAAAGTAAATAAATAACCATCAACGGATAACATGGTTCTTCCTTTGTTCGATGTATACTCAAAAATATTCATGCTAACTTAAAGATAAACTAACGTCAATATTCGAATTTAGTTAAAGATGATAAAATTGTTTAAAACAAAACTCTTCTTAGTTTATAGTTATCTGAGTATTTTGAAAAACAGCAATCTTTCAAACGAAACTTAATAATAGAAAAATATTTATTAACTTGGAAGAAACACAAAACGTTTGTCAACATTTAAAAAAAACTTTGTATGAAGAATTTCCAAATTTCAAATACACAAAGTCTAATTCACTTGCAATTTAATATTTTAAAAATTATTTAACTTAAAAAACAAATTAGTTGTTGTCACTTGAGAGTCGCACTAAAGAATAAAAATGAATTTACAAATTCCTCAAGACCTAATATTTAAACTGGGTTTTTCCGTTCAGTACATATCGTCCCTCTAGTAATGAAACAGCGTATAAGAAAAATAGTAGTTTTAAAATAATTCGCAATTAAATATTTTTTGAAACAACTTTTTAAAATAAAATGTTTTATTTCATAGAAAATTAAATTTTCTATAAAATAAAAGATTTTATTTCAAAAAGTTTTTGCAATAAACATTTAAATGCGAATTATTTTAAAACTACTATTTTTCTGATACGCTGTTTCATTACTAGAGGGACGATATAATAAATGGAAATTATTGGTTTCTGTTAAACGTATGTAGTTTTGAGAATAATTGTATACGGAGTCCGAACCAAATGCAATAAATTCATTTTTCTTTTTAAATATAGAAAAACAATACAATATATTTTTAAAAAGTGATTGTCTATTTTACTCATTTTGGAATAACGGATCTTAAGTTATGAGTGAAATTCAAAACAATAATTCGTAGCAAAAGATCGATTACTTCAACCCCTGATAGGCATGGGAAAAGCCATAAAGGCATTTTCGATTATTTATTTGCATTTTAGTGTTGAGTCAGGAATGAGCTGGCGAATTAAAGTTCGGGGATATCTTGTTTATAAAATAGAAAAAC
This sequence comes from Tipula helvola, assembly GCA_963556165.1. Lineage (NCBI taxonomy): Eukaryota > Metazoa > Arthropoda > Insecta > Diptera > Tipulidae > Tipula > Tipula helvola. Next base: position 93,894,978 of record OY744481.1, read on the forward strand.
AATGCTGTAATTTAAACTATAAAATGCTATCTTCTCGTAAACATACTTAATAAAGAATAAAAGAGTAACACGTTTAAATTTCGTTCACCCTTAAAAATTACAAACTAAAGAAAAATAAAACAAAATAAACACTATTATGATAATACATATACTGTGGTGGTCATATTATTAAGGACACATCAATTCTGTTGGGGAAATGTTTGCTTTTGGCGACTTACGTATTTTACTAAACATTTTTATAGCCTAGCCATATGAAACTATTATTTGCTAAGGTGCATTCAAAATGCAAAGTTTTACTTTGTACTAAATAATATTTGTACTAAAAGTAGAAATACATTTTTTTAACTAAATTAGAAATATCTTAAAAAACACATTTCTAGGTGAGCTACCTCAAAATATTGAGTGGATGCATGTTCAGCATTATTAACTCTACATTTCTTTCATTTGGAGTTTTGTGCTATCTAGGCTAGAAACAGCTCTCAGGGCATTAAATAAATTTAGATTAATATGAATAAAATTAGTACTTGTTGGTATATGTATTAATTAGTACTTATCGTATCTAGTAGACGAGCAAAAGTTATATTTTTAAGTGGAAAATTCATTAACTGTACTTAAAATGTAATTTTTATTTGTGTATTAAAAATCATAAAGGCTAAAATTACTTGTTGTAATTAGTACTAATTTTATTCATATTAATCTAAATTTATGTAATGCCCTGAGAGCTGTTTCTAGCCTAGATAGCACAAAACTCCAAATGAAAGAAATGTAGAGTCAATAATGCTGAATGTGCATCCACTCAATATTTTGAGGTAGCTCAGCTAGAAATGTGTTTTTTAAGATATTTTTAATTTAGTTAAAAAAATGTATTTCTACTTTTAGTACAAATATTATTTAGTACAAAGTAAAACTTTGCATTTTGAATGCACCTTAACAAATAATAGTTTCGTATGGCTAGGCTATAAAAATGTTTAGTAAAATACATAAATCGCCAAAAGCAAACATTTCCCCAACAGAATTGATGTGTCCTTAATAATATGGCCACCACTGTATATGTACAACACTGAAACCTCACTACAGTGGACATTGATGCAACCAAACAATTTTTATACGAGAACGAAAATATTTTTAAAATTCGGCCTTTCGAAATTCGGCCTTTCGACACATTCGGCCTTTCGACACATTCGGCCTTTCGACACATTCGGTCTTTCGACACATTCGGCCTATCGACATTCGGCCTTTCGACACATTCGGCCTTTGGACACATTCGGCCTTTCGACCTATTCGGTTTTTCGAAATTCGGCCTTTCGACATTCGGCCTTCCGACCGATTCGGCCTTTCAACATCGAACCGAAAGAATCATATTGTTAACATTCCTATACTTCGTTAAGATAAAAATATCAAATAAATGAACTCTGCAATATTACATCATAGAGTATTTTAGTGGAACTTGATATTTAAGCATTGGCAATAAACCGACACACAAACAATTAATATTTGCGATTGCGATACAAAAAATTAATAAAGGAGCACAATTTAATGAACACCAAACAAAAATTTCTTGGCATCATAAAAAATACATTTTTGGAACAAAAAATAATAAATTGGCAACATTTATAATTTGTTGGAAAGGAACACAAAAAATTATTTTTGGGTATCGAGAAATAAACATTTTGAGTGATAAATAAATTAAAAACTAAAAAATTGAAAATAATTTTAAAATATTCTGGAAAATGGAGTTTTATTTTTAAATTGATCCGTCAACCTTGACGGAGACAGATCAAATTAAATAATTTATATTGATTAAATTTGAAGGTTTGTCTTGATGTTCTAAAATATTATTTGTGTTGCCAATTTATTATTTTTGATACTTCTGTTTGCCGCCACAAAACTTTTCTTGTTTGCTGTTCTATATTTAAAATACTCACCTAACCAAGTGTTCCTATTTATCCCTTAATTCGATTGTTGATGAATTTGCGCATACCTGAAAATAATTTTAAAAAAAACGTTAAAAACGATAAGCTAATAAAATTAAATAAAATCAAACGAGAAATTATTTAAATCATTAAAATTAAATTCCAAGCAGCTCAAAATTGTTTCTATTGTGGTAACTACTTATTACTTAAGACTTGGGTAATTATTCACTGGTATATTGGCGGTTATAATAATAATAATACAACACAAAAGAAGAAAACATTGTATTTTAAATTCGATCCACCACCATCGTCAATCGAGTGTGCTTAAATTCACTATTATCCAATTCATTACATTAAATCACAAGTTTCTCCCTTCGTTGACTATGTATACGAGTAAATGAATGTGTCAACTACTTTTATACGTACATAAATTAAAAAAAAAATTAGTTTAGAAAATTACAACACAACAACTGATCTCCGACCCACGTTTCAATCACAATTTTGTTACCCACCTTTCAATACAATAGAACGAGCGACAAGAATAATACAATTAGAAAAAAAATTACGATAAATTTCTAATTAATATGCAAAAAAAAAATAATAAAAAAAAATCTCACATTTCTTAAATCTGTTCGCTTTTTTATTTGTGTGTGTGTGTGTAAGAAACAATACGTTTTACACGCTATTGTGAGATTCGCGATTATTAATCATCGTTTTGAGAAATTAATCGATTGTGTCGTAATATTTAAAACACTTATAATCAAAATTCTGTTTTTTATGTTGTATTATGCCTGACTCTGTGTTTTTAAGAGCATTTTTTCTTGTAATATTTGTGGATGGGTGTGTTAAGTTTCATTTTAGTAGGAGCGAGAAAAATTATTTGTTGTATACCCAAATAAAATTTCATTCAAAATATGTACATGTAGCTTGCTTGATATGAGAGAGCACGCTTATTAGTACTGTATGTGCAAGCTCGGTATGCAGCACAACGATTTTATCGATGACAGCCTTGGGGGTTTTGTTGAGGTTGTTTCTCACTATTAACATGTTCACATCATTAACCTTTTGAATATTTTGTTGATTTGTATAAGTGCTATAACGCAGCGGATATAATTCTATAGAAGTGTAAAGAGAATTACTTTAAAATATACAAGGACATTTGAACGTGTTTACGTAAAGATTGTGTGTGTGTGTGTGTGTATTTTATATTGTGACGTATCTAATATATTTTTCAAGACGGAATATGGCCCCGGGCAATATTCCATAATGACTGTGTGCAATTTGATTGAGAGATTTTTCTTGCGTAATTACACTTGATAGTTTAACTTATCTTGACGGATTTATTAGGCTGATAATAAATTGTGTTTGTTATTTAATTAAAATGTATTTACCCAAAAAATATCGATTTATTCACACACACTCATTGAAGTCTCATTAATCCATTAGTCATTTTTGATATATTACATATTATTTGCAGGTAATTGACACTCATGAGTGCTGTGTGCACACGTATTGTAATTCTTAGAAGACTGTTATTGTGTTTGTGTGACGTCAGTAACGCAACATCATCTCAACAGTTTAATAGCGATATGAAAGAATAAATAAATTATTGGTGCGGGCGGATTTATTATATATAATTTTTTGTTTTTGTTTTGAAGAGATGAATTATGCGCCAATTTTGTAACTAATTCAATTAAAAACCGTTAGATGTTGGATGTAATAATCGATCTCATAATAAGACAAACCCTATCTTAGGATTGTGTCTATGTTTTTTATTTAGAAAATTTTATATATTTGTTGTTATATTTTTGATCAATTTTTTTTTTGTGTTGAATTTCATGATGTTTATTGCGATACGTTGTTTATTGCGTAGCGTAGACTCAAATATACAAAAAGAGAAAAAATTACGTTTGCAAAATACTCAGAGCGAGATTTTTTTTTTTTTTTTTTGAGAATGTGAACCTAACGAGACCGAACCAGTATTCATCGTAACAATACATCATCACACCAATTAGCCCGGGTGACCAGGTTTAGGAAAAATTCAAGAATGGAATCGATTATCCAGTCATTTAGCCCTAACCCAGAATTATTTCTACTTTTAAACATATTTTGAAAATATACTAAAAATACATTTGAGACACTGAAGAATTCCACAGTAACTAGACCGCCGAATGAGACAAAACAAAATTACCACAATGACAAAGATTTAGATAAAGTTAAAGGTTACAATCATTCATCATCTTAATTATGTATATTTTAGTAATTTTTCTATAGCAAAGTTCTTTCACAAATGCGAGTATTTCCGTTTAATCGGCTTAGTTCCAAATTCAATGAAATATGTTCCACATTTACAATGCATCATAATTTTATTGATATTAAGTAGGTATGGCAATGAACTTTCTTATAGTTTATGGTTTGAAAAATTGTGTTTAAAAATTGCCTAACATACTTAAAAATGACTGATATTGAAAACACAAAAGTAATTTTAAATCAGCAAAATGCATCTGATAATCCATGATTCCATAAAGGCTGTATAAAAGATAGGTAGAGTAAATGTAATTTACCCAGTCTTGAGTAATGGTATATGTTAAAGCGTATATGGCAGGTTTAGGTGATTAACTTAACATAACTGTACTTTGCTCATGCTGAATTAATGTGAGTAAGGCTCGCCCTCAAAATTCAAAATAGAGTAAGTTATTAACTTTTTAAACCAAAAATGGAACTTAGTTCAAATACTGAGCGAACAACAGCCGTCTTTATGCAGGGGTTTCTCAGCCTCATCGAAATGGCTTGAAATGATTCAATAGATATTTATACATAAAAGTTTTCACATAAATATTTTGCGAGTTGAGGGTGAACTCGCTTTTTGTTTTTTATTTATTTTAGCATGTAAAATACTAACGTAAATATTAATAAATAAATCGTTAATGCTGGGGTTTATAGACGATATCCCTGCCCTATCCTCTAAGGTTCTAAAAACGAATTAAAATAACTTTCCAAAAATTTGTTTTATTAAAAAACCTTTTTTTTCGGTATTTTTAGTTTCATTGGGATTTGGGAGAGGAGGAGGGGGGGGGGGGGGGGGAGGGGTAACGATACCAACCCGGAAAATTGTTTATAAAAATTTCGAAAGAAAAAAACTGAAAAATAAAATATTGCAAAAAACATAATCTCGAAAAAATATCGACACAATAAATGGTTTCGATATTTCATAGGATGTTACTTTCTTAAGGCTAAAAATTAAAAAAAAATCATTTTGCATGAAATGGAGCAAGAAAGAAAAATCCGAGATTTTTACAACTGGCCCGATTGTAGTTATCAAATCTGATCAAAAATCGATCATTTTTATTTTCGCTATTTTTGAGATATTTTGGTAGACAACTAAATTTGAGATTTTCAAAACGAAATTTTTATTTTCGCTCAATTTTTTCTATTAAAATTATTTTTATTCTAAAATGTTTTTTTTCTTCTTAACACGATTAAAGTTTCTACTTGGTTGGCCTTTAGTTTTATTTTAATTAGACCAGTGAGGAGTTTCCTTAACATTCTGTCCCTGTAGAATTTATTCGGTTTGGGTTGGCTACATAAGACTGGTTATCAAAATCTCGGTTTCAAAAGACTGCCTTTCAAATGACTGGTTTTCAAAATCTCGGTTTCAAATGACTGGTTTTTGGTTTCCAAAATGTTGGTTTTGAGAAACATATTTTTATAAAAACTAATACATATTTTGAAAATCGGTCTGGTTAATGTAGCATAACAAATTATTTTGGGAAACAATAATGATTTGTGTGTGTGTGTTTGTGTGCATGTTTGTTTGGGCGGCTCGAGATTGATTGTGGCCAGTCGAACAGGCGCAGAAGCAAACTAACTATTTATTGAAAAACAATAATTGTGCCTGGAAATTTTTTTCTGGTAATTTTCATTTGTCAGTATTCTTGTCGATACGAAGTTACACAAAATTTAACATAAATAAATATAAGTGGAAAAATTGCAGGAAGTAAAGCATGTGTCGTTGTTATCTTTGGTATAGAATAAATTAAACATTGCCGGAAAATTGTTTTCAGAAGTACATACATATTTCATTGCTCTTTTTTTGAGTTTTTATTAAAGAAATGAACATATAATTGAAGTCAAATAAGAGCACATCGCACCCCATTCCCCATTCAAGACTATGGTAAGTCGAAAAAGTCGATTTTCATGAGAAGGTTTTGAAAATGTACTTACAATTTTTACGATTATTAATGATATCAAAAATCATTTCAAGTTTCTGTTTATGTGAAAGTGACTGCACTATAAGTAGGTGTTTTTCGGTAAATAGCAGTTAAAGCAAAAAGTTTGAATTTACGATTATTTTAGACTTTAATCAAATTACAATAGTTATGCCTGGACAATTTTATTTCAGAACTGACTGTAAGTACCACTTAATGTCATATACACTGAACAAATAATAAATATAAATCCCAGTAAGTTTTCTTAGTTCAGTTTTAATAGGACGAAACTAAAATACTTTGTGTATGTGTGCAAAAAAATATTTTGGATGGATTTTAATAAAATTCGATGTCACGAAAACTAAGGAAAAAAATAATATAAGTTCAAAAATGTGCTCTATTTGAAGCTTTTATTTACCTTCTATTATCACAAACTTAAATAATAAGTACACTGGTCGACAAAGAAAAAGTAACAGAAACAAGGATAGTCCGAATCGATAGTCTGAATCCGAATCTGGCCGCAGAATTGCCCTATCACGTCAGTACTATGATCTGTGGTAGTACTTACAATATTTCAAAATAATTTATCTTTCTAGCTGAAAAAATATAAGTACACTTAACATAATTCAATATGGACATTAGGGCGGATTACATTTTTAAGTGGTCTGGAGACTCCATTTTTCTCAAAATTCATTTAGTTTTAAGCTAAAAAGTCCACAACACGATATGGCTACGATGAATTTCGAGCCTGCATAATTTCATTTGAAGATTTTTTTTATATAGAGTGAGTTTTTTAGAAAATGCCAGGCGTACGGTGCTAGATAGGAGAAAATTACTTAAAATGAAATTTGTTGAGGGTCGAGGGGGACATCGGATGGCAACCTTCAATTCAACCATGACTACGACCTTCAAAGTTATTTGAAAGTCAAATTGAATTTTTTAAATATAAATCCCTATTTTTACCCCAGATTCAAAAAACGAAAAACTTTACGTTCAGATAGGCATTTTAGGTTCTTCCTTTGAATGACTTTCAGGTGTAAGTTCAATTACAAATTACTAAATAATTTGAAATGATCTGCAAATAATGAATATTAATGGGGAATATAAAAACACAATACTAACTTGGTACCTTTGGTCATGGTGCCAACAAATTTAAATTAAGTCATTCCCCATTAAAATTCATTATTTGCTGATTATTTCATATTATTTAATAGTTTGTCCTTGTACTAACATCTGAAAGTCATTCAAAAGAAGAGAAAAAACTTCCTATATTGAACGTAAAATTTTGCGTCCTTTCCGAATCACAGGTCCAAAAATAGGGCTTTTCATTTAAAACAATCAATTTGACCATCAAATGACCTTGAAGGTCGTAGTCAAGGTCGAATTAAAGGTCATCATCTGATGTCCCCTCGACCCTTAACAAATTTCACTACAAGTAATTTTTTCCTATCCTCCACCGTTCTCGAGATAAAAGCCTAGCATTTTTAAAAAAACTCCCTCTGTACATATAAAACAAAATCTTCAAATGAAATTATGCAGGCTCGAAATTCATCGTAGCCACGGTGTAGTGGACATTTTTGCTGCAAATACAATGAATTTTCAGAAAAGTGGGGTCTCCAGACTAAAAATTTTTTCTCCATACAATTTAATCCGCTCTAATGGACATATTTTAAAATTACAAACAAGTCGATTTTACATTTTCCGCCCTAACTATTGAGGGGGGGTGGTGTCTTATTGGGGTGATTTTTGGACACTATATAAATATTGCTTTTACAAATACGCCACTTTAATAGTGGAAAACTAATATAAGTCGACTTACAATAGTTTTGAATGCGGGGTGCGAAATATATATTAAATATGGATGGCTATACGTACCCGTAGAAAGAAAAAGTGTCACGAATCAGTAGGCGTGTGCAAACAAGAAATCCCCTTTATGTAAAGGAAGGGTTGTACCATAACTCAGATGGAAATGGGCTTCAAATGGAACACTCATTTAATTAAAACCAAAGCTAATTATTACAAATTTCGAAAAAAGAAACAGTGAATCAGCTTGTAAAGAATTTTTCCCGGACGCCGTCTACGATATCGGGCAAATAATCTGGCGGCTAGTGCAGGCCCAAAGCTGTTCAACTAAATATGACAACGATGAAAATTGTAGCTTCCAATTTCGTATGCTAAAAAGTCTAGCGCTTGTACATAATGGGGAAACTTCTGTGAGTAATAAACTCAGAACTAAAAAAAACTTTCGGCCCTGATGCCAGAGAAATAGGTAAATGGTTCGAAAATAATTATTTAACGGGGATTACAAAAAAAAAAATCCTGCCAACAAAAAAACAAATTATTCTTATAATTTCTGATAGCAGTGGCGGATGCTGATTTTTTCCGAACACTCAAAACACATTTGAGGGTTGACACAGACGGTTGCAATGCAAGTTATAGTTGGCAATGCTAATATTGATTTGTTTCTTTGTAATTGAAGGAAATTTGGCCACCTTTCCGACGCTGGTGTTCGTTTTTTTTTGTATTGTTTTTTATGACTTTTTTCAGTGAAACAAAAATGAACATCCAAATTTTTTATTCGCAAATTCAAATTAGCCATTTTATAGAGAATTTAGAAGCTTTGAATGCGAGACTGTTGAAATTTCTGTACGACAAATCCTTGTCGAGAGTAAAAACTTTTTTTCACTTCATGCCAAAAATTAGGAATATTCGTTGAGAGCCTTAAAAATTAACATTTTTTTTTTCTCACATTCTACGTCTAAATATCCACTTAAATGCAAATTAAAATAAATAAGAGAAGTAATTTTTTAAATAAACGCCAAGCGTGAGTATTATGGAGTGCACAATAAAAGGCCGGAGAAATGCTTTCAATAAAGAAATTGTTTTGGGATATAACTGACTTTACACAAATTCTATTTTGATTTTGCGTTGAAACTATAATATATGTACTTACATATGTACATTTTAATTGTATTTAACAACTCTTTTATTTTTCCAAAATTTATTTTTTAACCCTTTCGTTCACATCCAAAAAAATATACACCAATAAACACCCAAATTACACTCGTGCCTACGTGTGTATTTTTTCACATAAAAGGGATTTTTTTTGTCAAGAGAATGTTATGGCTTTTAAATGTTATGTTGAAAACAATCCATCTTGATCTTGAAAAACCTCCAAAATCCGATATTTTTATACAATTCAGTATTTGTAACTGGCTCTACCAACTAAACCATCTTATGTATTTCTGCTCGAGTGTCCATAACAAATATAAACAGAAATTTTAGCTGACCAGAGAACATTTGAAGAGATCCGCGATCGCACTGCGTGAAAACTAGAGATATAGGAAAATGGATGTATTTTCTTCTTATTCGGAAAAATGAGGAAATATGCTAAAGTAATTTACAAGTAGTGTTTGTGAAAGACCAGCATACGTTGAAAATACCAATCTAGTGTCAAGGAGTTAGTCATCTAACTACACGGTAACATAAAATCAAAACGGCTATTCGAGTGACTGGGTGTGTACATAAGGGTTAAGCTTGAAGCTTCTCGACAATTATATTATTACTCATACTCATTACAGAACTATTTACACCAAGCGCGGCGCGCCGGCGGCAAATTTAAATATACGTTAGCTTGCTTATCTATTAACTGTAAATCGTAGTTCGGGTAGACATTTAAATAATTTTTGTAAAAACATTAAAATATTCCATAATTTGAATACAAAAAATTCCATTAAAAGAAAATGAATCACAACTGGATTGTATGGAACATGAGGCGCCCCGCTTGGTGCGTACAGTTCTTTAGTGTATTGCTTTCGTTCAAAATGAGTTATGTATTTGTTTTTTTTTTAATATACGTTTTCTATAAAGCAACTACAAAAATTGCAAAAGTTAGCCAAACTTTGACCTAATTATTTATTCGTGTGTTTTCGTGTCCGAAATGACAGGTATTAAAACTAAAACTTTGGTACAGATTTTTCTAAATATGTACCAATTTTTTTTTTTTTTGTTTAGCCAAACCATATTGTTTGTAGTTGTCAATTTTTTTTTTTGGCTGGAAGCAATTTAACTATTCACAACTTCTTTATATAAGTACATATATATATAAAAATGAATCCCTATTTTCCTTGGTCACACCGAAACGTGAGAACGACTTTGCCGATTTCATTCATCTGTTTTTTAAAGTTTCCTAATACTTTGTATCGCCGCTCCGGTGGCACAGTGGTTAGCATGCTTGCTTTAAGCTCCGGAGGACCCGGGTTCGATTCCCGGCGGGTGATGAAAAAATCACGGCTGGTTAATGTTGGATCAATTAATTAATCACTCATTATCCGTTAAAGAAATGATTACGAAACTTCATAATGAAGCGGCCAAATCCCTCTATGGGATGTAGCGCCAGCGAAAAAAAAAAAAAAAAAAAAAAAAAAAAAAAAATACTTTGTAGAAGGTTCTTATTACGGAATGAAACACTTTAAGAAAATTGCGCAGAAAATTGGAAAATTACAAAAAACTTGACGACTAAATTAAAGTATTTGCACCATTAAGGCTTGTTCAGACTACGTTAGTAATTTAGTCGAGTAGCGAGTATTTTAGTAAATAAAATCGATGAACTGACCAAAAAACGTTCGCACTACAGTCGACTCGTCGAGTACAAGTTACAATTGAGTGAGCAGTGTTTCAAAATAAAGAGAATACGCAACAAAGTAATAGACACCATACATATTTCGTTGTTTCTTCGCTCCAATGAGAGTGAGACGACATCCTTGCGGCAACGGCAAATAATGAACTCGACTAAATCAACATGTTCGCACTTGTTTTGTTCTCTTTTGATTTTATTTTGTTTTGTTTTGAAGAGTAGTGGGGGCCTTACAGCTGATTTACATTCGACGACATTCGACGTCCGCAAAAAAATTGAAACACAACATATGAAAAACAGCAAAGACAAAAAGAGAAAAAATAATCATCTGCTTAAAAAAGTCAATTGAAACCCGAGAAACAAACCCAAAAGTCGTCGTCTGCTTTTTTTTGCAGATGTCGAGTTTCATCTTTTTCTGTAAAATCGCCAATGCGTGAATAAATAACTATAATAAGGTTACATAAATAAGAAAACCAATCATTTGTATTGGTTTATGACATTTTTTGTTGAAATTTATTTTTTATGTGTAAAGAAAACGATTTTTTGATTTGACATCTGCATCTGCGAAAATCTTTGAATGTAAATCAGTCTTTACTCGACTAAAAAAAATAGAATAAAATGGATCGACTCGACTAAATCATTTACTAATCTACTCGACCAAAATTTTGCTGTTCAGACACATTTAGTTACTAAAATACTCGCTACTCGACTAAATTACTAAAGTAGTCTGAACAAGGCTTTAAGGATAGTTGGGTACATATATTAAGTAGCCTGTGGTTTACAATTTATTTTGTATGAAAGCACAGCAACTATAAAAAAACAGTCAGTTTTTTGCTTACTTCAAAAAGTTCTTATGTTTAATTTTTTCCTGTGAAAAAATTTAATAAAGATATTTAAGAACTAAAAAATAGATTCTGTCAAATATAATTTTGTTTAGAATCAATTTAGTAAATTGAGTGAAAATGTTAAACAAAAAAACAATCCCGTTAGGTTGTCCATCTGCATCGGTCGGCATATATCGATCAAAAAATGCATTTATTAATTTCTTAGTGCACAGTCCATTCGATTGGAACGTTTATTCAGTTTTCAGTTTGTTCAGCGATTTTTGGTAAATTTGATATACTAACACGTGGTATTATACAGAAACACTAAAGGAGTAAATTTTTTATTTTCAGTTGAATTTTGGTTCTTCATAATGCCACCAATTAGACGTACCAACTTAGGACGCAGAACTCGGAATGCTGCAAGTCAAAGATAATATACAAGCAAGTTAAACTGACGAGCAACGCGAAGCGCGAAATGAAGTTGAATGGAATCGAAATCAACAACGTAGAAATGTCGCGTTTAATACCCATCGAGCTGCATTCAATTATAACGTGGCAATCGATTACAGTTCACTGCAAATCGTTTCTATTGGACCAATGAACATTTTGTGTCCACATTGCAAGGCATTTAAGTTTAAAGATGAAGCCCCTGGATTGTGTTGCGCAGTGACAAAGTCAAATTGACGTGACGAGCCACTACATTCATTGGTTTCCGGAAATGGGCCAGATTCTAAACAGTTTTTGATTCATATCCAGCAATAGAATAGTTGATTTCAAATGACGTCATTTGGCGCAACAAAAGTTATTCGAGATGTATGAATTGTATGCCTACTTTCAAGGTAAGTATAATGGGAAACAATAAATTTTTACCACCAGCTTTCAATTGGCATGGTGTAAAGTACGTTGGTAGCTATGAATTGCCAAAAGCAATCAGAAATTAGTGAGTTTACAGAAGTTGATGGGGAAATAGCAGTGATAGTGACTACAAATTTTTTCAAATTTATTTTATGGGCGATTCAGCAAGACAAGTCGATCAGCGTTGTGCACACAACAATTCGGTGAAAAGACCAATTGTGGGTTAATAATTTAACTTAAAGCATGTTTGCAGTTGTCCATTTTATGGAAATACGTCAAAACCCTCAAATTAAATATGAACATGCGAATCGAATTTCAGAACGACCGATCTGGAGAAGCTTTTCCAAACAATTGCTCGACATTGCTAATGGCAAAATTCCTGTTGAGACATCGTCTGGACATTACATTCCTTACAAATTTTTGTCACTTTACTGAATCAAAGACCGAGCTCATCGAGATGGTCTTACCAAACATTGCTCAAAATTACAAAAATCATGTTTGGTTGAGCGAACGTGTTATATTGGCTGCAAAAAACGTTGATGTCAACAAAATGAATTTTCAAATTCAAAATAAGATAACTGGTGAATTGATGACATACAAATTGGTTGTTTCCGTTACTAACCAAGATGATGTTATAAACTATCCAACGGAATTTTTAAATTCGCTGGAATTGCCCGGATTACCACCTCATAATCTGCAATTAAAAATCGGATCGGTTATCATTATGTTGCAGAACATAAACCAGCCACGTCTTTGTAATGGCACTCGGCTTGCGGTGAAGAAATTAATGAACAGCGTAATCGAAGCCACAATTTGAATAGGGAAATACAAAGGCGAAGACGTTTTAATTCCACGCATCACTATGATTCCGAAGCCGAACGACATGCCATTCGACTTTAAACGGTTACAATTTCCAGTGCGGCTTGCATTTGCAATATCGATAAATAAATCGCAAGGGCAGTCGTTAAATGTTTGTGGCATCAATCTTGAAAATCCATATTTTTCGCATGGCCAATTGTATGTCGCCTGTTCCCGTGTCGGAAAACCATCAACACTATTTATTTACGCGCTAGAAAACAAAACTAACAATATTGTGTATCAAAAAGCATTACAATAAATACTATGTTTTTGAAATAATTTTTTTTTAAATAAAGTTGGAATTGAATATTCAAAGCTAAGACACGACAACGTCTGTCGGGTGAGCTTTTATAATATATTTCATATAGTATAACATAATTTTTATAAATTAACGTATTATTTATTTTATTACCAAATTTTAAAAAAATAAATTTTGAATTAAAGGACGTTACAATAAATTTATACGAATTTTCATTTCACATAAAATATTTATTTCATTTTTAAAAATATTCTTCCATAGGTACAGAGTACAGGCATTATTGTGTTGCGTATATTACGAATCAATACAATGTACTTACTGTACAGATATGCGAAAAAAGAATTTTCGATAACTACATGCAGTGTCATCTATTTAAATCGGGAGACAATACAACACAAAAGGCTTAGTTAGGGCCAGCAAGGCGGACTGGGCTCAGCTAGTATTTTTATAAAAATAAAGAAGTTGATAACTTTTCGTCAACGATGTTATTGAAACAATACTACTTTAATATTTTATGTTGATTACTGTGAGCAAGGCATTAAAAATTATCAATCCCGCTATTCATTTACTTACGCTACGATGCAAGGCAGCTGTTGACAACCACCGGGTTGTTGGTGTGTTCCACTTTCATCGTCAATCTTGAAAAACTATTACAGGTTTTGATGGATTAAGGAACTAAAGTCACCACCGTTTGCTTTAAAAATACTACAGCGTTACGATTTTGTGTTATCGCGTGATTTTTCGAATTTTTTTGTCACATGCTTTCAGGCGATTCGATAATTTCCTTTTTGAAATTATTCATTAACATCCAGATTTTACAATATTCACCCCTATTATGATTGTCGAGTCGATCGACTCTGTATTGCGTTTTCTTTTTTTCATTTGATAAAAACAATACGAAAAAGGAAAAGGCAACATAGAGTCGTGTCGATTGTCGATCGACTCGACAATCATAATAGGGGTGATTATTGTAATTGTTCGAGATCATTCTAGTTTCTTAGAGATTATTCGAGTTTTTCGATATTAACCGAGATTATTCGAGTTCATTTGAGGTTTCTTGGGTTGGTCGACATAAATTTGAAGATTTTTCATAGGAATTTTCGAAATTTTCGTTATTTCGAGTTTATTCGTTATTTTCAAGTCTATTCGCAAATCGAGTTTTATATGACAGCCGTTAGGGTCTCAATAGAATTGTTTGTTTGATGACACATTTTATTCGAGGATTTGATTTCGAGGCTTTTAAACTTTCGATAATAATTATTTTTAAATTCTTGAAATCAGTAGTTTGTTTTTACTGCTTAAATCCATTGTTGTCTAAAGTAAATTGATTTTAAAGGTATGTTGTTCTCAAGGAATTTGTAATTTATTTTTCAAGGTCTTAACCCAAATTTAGAAGTGCAGTTACTGTTTAATTTGAATATAAGGAAAATCTAACCGCCTAGAATGAAACATTTCTTAATATTCTCAAATTTTATAACTCTTTATATTTATATCAGTTATTAACACATTATTAAGAAATATTTGGGGAATTTATTGTTGAAATTGACTAAATCGATTGTTGAGTTCAAATTTTTGTGAAGTTTGCTTTTATTTATCTAAGAATTTGTTAATTTGCATTTTGTTGAGACACACCCAGACTTTTTGCAAGTTGGTGTGAAATTTTAAATCTTAGCTGTATAAATATGTTAATATTTCACAAGGACGCAACGTAGAAATTTTACCATCACAACTGGATGACAATAATCAGAGCTCTGCCACCTAAATAGTTAAGTTAGTAAGATAGCAATAATTTTAATGGCCAGTCTCGACATAGAAATATTACGTACAAAGACTTTTTCTTGTTAAAACTTTCAACAACAGAAATAAATAAAAAAAAAAATTCGATCGTCTAGATGAAATGAAATAAATTGCACGTTACATAACCCTTCACTATATCTTTAGACAAACAGGTATTTCAATTATTTAAAGTACATACACATTCAAACCCAAGAACACACATTAAAAAAAAAAATTGGGCTAATCTCTTCCCCCATTCGGAAACCGAAAAATTCTAATTACAATCGAAATATATTTTAAGTTGATTACCAAACTCTATTAAAACTATCATAATAATTTCGATTCTTAACTTTCTTTCTCGAATTTCATTCAACACTTGTTGTTCATTGAACTTAACCACAATTCACATTTCTTTAACCTTTCTCTCTCTTCTGGTTACTTAACTCTTAGTACATAAAAAAGAAGGTAAACTTTAATAAAAAATTAATAATCGAAATTTATAATCGAATATCCAAAATATTCGTTGATCTTATGGAATTTTTCCACGTTAATAAAAATATTTTTTTTGGTACGCTATTGAATCTATTATATCTAGTTCTTAAGAAAACAAATCTTTAAGAAATTATCATATTTTATTGATTAACACCGAATAATAATTTTGTAATACGAATGCAATAATTTTTATTCGATTTGGGTGTAGTCAAACCATTTTTACAGTTTAGAAAATTTTAATGATTTTTAGTTCCATTTCTTCCCACAGGAACGCAACCAAGTTTAATTTGATTAAAGCTTAATTTAAAATGTGGTATAATTTTTTTTATGTGCAAAATCAACGATCGCCGACTACTACTATACAAAAATCCTTATAAATTCATCAATATCAAATTCGGTGTTTGTTTGTGACTGAAGGTCAGCGTAAACTGAATATCGAATCTCCGGTCATAAATACCGTATTTCTTGAAATTCTAAATTGTAATCAAAATTTAAACAATGGTTGTGATTTATTTCTTAAAACATTTTTAAGATAAAATAAAGTATTAGGGAATTAATAAACCCGAAATCGTAAAATTGAATATAAAATCAGAGATGATAATTTAACCTATGGAATTTTATTATCATCCCAATCCCAAATGAATGAATCATTATTTTAATTTATTAAACCATATTCGGTGTTTTACTCGACAAAACACACCAAAGGTGTTGTAGTATATTAAAATTAGGGAATGCCATATCAGATTGAAATATCAATACCGGTTTCCGATGTTGAATTGTTCAATACTGGGATCCTAGTATTTAATAGCGAACACGTGCCTGCTCCACAACAGTTTTAATTTTAACATAATGTTTGTTTCATGGCATGAATTAATTAAGGACCATAATGTTGTGCGTGCCTTTTCTATCAGATCGACTTTATTTCTCAATTTCTCTGATCTTTTTTATATATGTGAATGTGCCATGGCCATGGGATGCCGTTTTACTGTATTGCCCATCAAACAATTACTTTATTACACACGATTCGTGATCTTAAAGCGAACAATCTGAACTAGCTGGACTTCACTAAAGTTTAAAATTTGAGATACAAGCATTCCGTAATTTTGTATGGTCGATTTTTTAATAATTGATTACAATTTGCAGTTATCTTGATCGAAAATATGTTTCGCCTGTTTAATCGAACTGAACAAGAAACAATCGTATTTCATTTTCACTTGAAAGAAGTGAACCTAAATAACCAATTAAAATTTTTAATACATTCTGACCTGATTTAAAATTTTTTTTGGTAAGATACTGTTTGATTGAAGAATTTACGCAATTAAGGTAAATTAGTCTGCATCCACAGTATCAAGTATGTGTTATGTAATTAGACTTTTTAATGATAATACTTTTTGGAAAGCGGCAAATATAGTCGAGATTATTGTTGAACGAAACAAAATAATACAATGGCAGATTGAGGAACGTTGCAGTATAATATGAAACCAACTCATTGTTAACAAAAAAATATTCTCGAGAGTCTAATATTTGGTGATAAAAATTAAGATATATCAATTACCTAAATTAGATTGTATAGTAGATATTAAGACTTTCAAATTTGGCTGATTGCCAAATTAATTAAATAATTTTATTAAATTAATCCGTAAAAAAAAAGAAAATCTTAATCTATGCTTTTACAATTTACAATCTAAGCGAATTAAGGTTTGAACCAAAATGAACCCAATTAGTTAACGTTTACATACAATGTTTATTTTATACATATTTGTGTCTACATATTTCCACTACCGAGAAACTATAGTTTAATGAACTTACGTAAAAATTTGATCGGTATTACTGAATATGGACACATGGATTGTGAAAAGCATATAAATTCGTAAATCCCACACAATAATCTCAAAAATTCTCAAAATTCTTGTGAATATTAAGTAGAGCATATTGATAAATAATTTTGCAAAGTATTTAACAAAAATTCTATTCCCACCCACCCCAATAATTTCAGTACACATGTACAATGCATTGTTTATAAAACCAGCAATTATGTGTCCTAACCTGTATCAAATACAATAAAAAAAAACTGTTGTACTACATTCAATTATATTACAATTTCACTGTAAATTAAAGGCAAATCACAATTGTCACCAAATTGTTTTTATACCATGAATGCCCACATCTAATAGTTAATAATATAGAAACCAATGTATAGTTGTTATAAGAAAGCTAGTAGAAGACTGGGTATATAAAAAAAGTTAATAATAATCCTCAATGTCAAACGAAATAATTCATTGACAAAATAATGTTGTGTTTGGACTATCCATATCACAATATAAAAAAAATAAAAAAATTCAATTAGAAATGGATGAAAACTTAAGACCGAGGAGAGAAGAAAAAAAATAGATCGTAACATTCGAACCGGATTTATTTAATTTCTTTCAAAATGTTGTGTCTACACGCTTCGAGATATGTAATTCTTTTATTACATACAAGTAAGTAAAACGAATTAATTGAAATAAATATTTAAGTTTATCAGCTGGATTTAATATCTGTGTTGCTGTGGGGTAAGAATAATTGTATCTGAAATTAGGCGACATAAAATTCTGAATTTATTTAATACTTGGTGTTGCGCTTGTGTAATTACACCAAAACAATAATATTATTGTAATTTTGATTTATAATTTTTGATAAATAAACAACAACACCACTCAAAACCTATATCTAAATTCGTAATAACTACCCAAACTCTATACATCTGTATCTCCTAACTCTATGTATATAACTAACCAGTAGTAGTGTTTTTGGTAGGTATATTGCTTGGAGCGCTAATTTTATTTTATTGATTTAATTTTTATTTTGCAAAATTTGCATACACAGCAGCTACTAAATCTTTAAGAATTTAAATATTTAAATCAAAATTGGAATGTTTAAAGTTTTTTTTTTTAGAAAAACATAATTTATAATAAATTATGCTAATGGTATGTAATGGGTTAGACATACGCCATTTGATGAATGTCGTCTAATATAGTGATTGTTAATCTTTTTCTAAATGACAGAACACAAACAAAATTATTTATTGATCAGAGATTCTAGAATTTTGCAAAATTTATCGATTTTTTAATGGTTACCGCGACAGTTTTAAAAAGGTGAACCGAAATTTTAAAAATTGAATATTTCTAAATAACCTTAATATTATAGAATTTAAACAGCGCTTGCAGATGTTTAAAATTTGGAGTTTCAGCATTGGATTTTTAAAAATGATTTATTAAATAAACCGAAAATATTGATCTGTCCCGCCAAATTTAATATTGGAGTCGGAAAAATGGTATGTAATTTGATGTCTGGAGCTAAGAACTTGAAGCCCACAGATTGGGAGTTCTACAATATGAAATCTTGTGATAAACATTCAACTTTCGGTCGAAAGACAAAAAATCTAACTCTGGATATTGAAAAGTACAATGAAGGAGATTAGAATAGGAATCCAGAGATAAATTTTGGAGGCAAAATCGTTGTTGGAGTCAGTAAGCTCAATTTCTCAAAAAAGCTCAAAATTTCAAGTTTATAAATGAATTTTATATGATTTGAAGTTTATTTTGAACTATATTTTGGTTACACATTTTAAAAATTACAATTAATATGAAAACTATTTATTTGTCAAACAAAAATAATATTCGCCAAAAAAGTTACCAACCACCACCAACTAAATTTTGCCATTGTAAAGTGCTTTTCATACCGGCTGCGTTGACTTTGTACTTTAAAAATGAAAACTAATTTTCTAAATTTTAAGCATTGTAATTTAGTTTTGTTTGATTAACAGTGTCACTTGTTATAGAAATATTTTGAAACTGTTATAAAATAAATTAATTTTAAGTGATAATTTTAAAACGTAAAATTTTTAAAGTCCAAAGTCAACGCAGCCGGTATGAAAAGCACTAAATACAATTTTTATAAGTAATTCATAAATTCATTTCTGTTAATACTTAACAATCAATTAACACATTTATGTTTTAATTAAAAATGTGAAACATTTGCTTCATTCAATTCTAGAGATATGCTTCGTAGATTTCTCCATTGCGATTTTTTTTTTTTTAATTAAAACCCGCTGTTTTAGAATCACGTTATAAGACTTGCGATTTGGAACTCACCCTGAAGGATTACCTGTCAAATTTAATATGTCAAAATTATATCTATATTACGAGTCCATAAGTTTCATAACATTTAAAACGCTTGGTGTTGAGTGCACATTATTTCAATTTTTTTTTAGATTTTGTCGTCCCCAGTCCCGTTATCCCAGATTTTACTTTATTAATATTGTATGATGTGATGTGAACACCGAGTTACGTGTCGGTGAATCACCCGAGATTTTCGTGATGTTGAGCTAATTGAGTGTTTGTTGAGCTTGTTGAAATTGAGACTATCAATGGGTATTTTAGATTTTTCGAATTGCTTGATGTTGTTGAGTTGCCATGGTGAAATTTGCCAAGATATAAAGGGTTTTCCAATAAGGCCTTGACAACTTTTTTTTTAAATTAATCGCAAACCATTAGAGGTATTTCAAAAACTTTATTATTGGTTTGAAGTACAATCAAAATATTTATGAATGGAACTCTACTTCGTTCATATGACCACCGCGGGCACGTTTGCAGCGGTCGATTCGTTGGACCCAATTTTCGATGACTCGGCCACACATTTCGGCCGAAACGGCCGCTATTTCGCATTCAATGTTGGCTCTGAGCTGTTCCAACGTCGTCGGCTTGTTGGCATAGACCAATGACTTGACGTAGCCCCAAAGAAAATAGTCAAGAGGCGTTAAATCGCACGAACGAGGCGGCCAATTGACTGGCCCGTTTCTTGAGATAAGACGCTCATCAAACTTGCTTTTCAGTAAATCGATTGTAACATGTGCTGTGTGGCTTGTGGCACCGTCCTGTTGAAACCACATGTCGTCCAACTCCATATCTTCCAATGTGGGCCAAAAATAAGCGGTAATCATGGCGCGATAACGATGGCCATTCACAGTAACGTGATGATCGTTATCGTCGACGAAAAAATATGGCCCAATGACGCCGCCGGCATGCAAACCGCACCAAACAGTTATTTTTTGTGGATGAAGTGTTGATTCATGAAGCACATGTGGATTTTCACCCGACCAATAACGCATATTTTGCTTATTGACGAACCCATTGAGCCAAAAATGAGCTTCGTCACTGAAGATGATTTTGCGATGAAATTCATCATCTTGGCGCATCTGATCCAGAGCCCAATCGGAGAACGTACGTCGCTTCAAATGGTCCATCGGCTTCAATTCTTGAGTCAGCTTGATCTTGTATGGGTGTAAACCAAGATCCTTATGCAAAATTCGCCATAAAGTGGCCTGGGCGATGCCCAATTCTTGAGAACGCCGTGGAATTGACTGTTTTGGATCGTTTGCTACGGATGCCTGAATGGCAGCGATATTTTCGACACTTCGACCAACCCGTTGTCTGACTGGCACGGCAACATCACACAACGAATATGTAGACTCAAATTTTTGCACTAAACTTGTTATTGCCTGTCTACTAGGGCGAGAATTACGACCGAAAATTGGAGTTAGCGCTCTTAAAGTTGCGGTCACCGACTTCGAATTTCGGTAGTAAATTTTTATAATTTGCAGACGTTGTACGTTCGTATACTTTACCATGATGAAAATGTTGAGTTTACTGAATAAATTGACAGTGACAGTTCGATGATTAGTCAAAGGGTGCGTTCACAAATTAAATTCAAAGTTGTCAAGTCCCCATTGGAAGAATTAAGGTTATTTTAGAGATTTCTTAAATTATTCGAGATGGCTTGAGATTTTTGAAATTATTTGATTGTTGGGCTATCGATATTTTTAGAAATTTTCCAAGCTTTTGAGATTTTGCGTTTGAGTTACAAATGAAAGAATAAAATGTATAAAAACTATATACATATACATACATATATACGGGCTTATTACTCAAGAGCCTTTCGTTTAACATAATAATGAGATTACACTAGTTTTGAATATGAAACTTTTTTAAAATCTTCACACTTCCAAAATGGTTACCAAAATTAAATGAATTATTTTCTTTAAATTTTGCAATACATACACGCTCGTATGCACTTGACCTGAAATAAAATTTTACATAATAGCTAATTTAAGTTCAATAATTTTTTAAATATATTTAGAAGATCTAAACGTTTTCTACATTTAAGGGCATTTACATTTACCCCTCCAGATATTAATTTTTTTTGCATTTTTTTTTATTGCTTTAAAAATACATTTAATATCTGGAGAATAATTTCCAAAGTTTTAAGCCCAACAGAAAGTCCTAAAGGTTTCTAGGAAGTCATCGAAGTAATCACTCTAAATTGTATGATACTTTTCAAGAACGAAAACTTCACTCGAGTTCTTCTCGAAAGGTGTTCTTTTCCGCGCCGCAGAAGGTAACGCAAAAAATAATGAACCAATCAACTTGAAATTGTATGCAGATGTTCTTTAACTTATCGGCGCTACATTTCATAGAATAGAGGGATTTGGCCGCTTCATGATGAAGCTTCGTAATTATTTTTTTTCAACGGATAATGAGTGATTAATTCATTTATTCTACATTAACCAGCCGTGATTTTTCATTACCCGCTAAAGATTTCTGAATGTTTCAACAAAAAAAAATTCAAATCGATTTGCTTTTAATTTGGTATACAACCATTGGATAAATCGAATTCGGGATCTACGAAGCTTAAAGCAAGCATGCTAACAAACTGTGCCACCGGGGCGACCTTTGCACAAATCTAAAATTTCGTATAAATTGTTATATAAATATTGTTTTTAACGATTTGTTTATAAAAGAAAAGCGTTTGTTAAATGTGTTTCGTTGATTTTAACTATAAGGACCTGGGCGTTGCGTTCCACGGCCCAAACTCTAGGAGCCAAATTCAAGTACCTCTAGCGCGGCCATTTTGATTTTTTTCACTCAAACAATTTTTTTTGTATACATTTGAAATTATAGAAACGATTTTACCTTTATATAAATCGAAAACGCAAAAATATTTTATCTTTATTTTTTGTTTTTTGAAAAGTACAGCTTTTTTCAAACAAAGTAAACTTTTTTCAAACAAAGAAGTACTGGATGAATCGATCGCTGCAATTCGACAAGAGAAATTTGGAGAAAAGCTGTTGGTCTGGCAGGTGATCTGTCAATGTGCTTTTAAAAGCATTCCGTTTTTCACAAAATCGACAGTAAATACCGATAACTACATACAGGAGTGTGTAAAAAAACGCCTTTTACTACTGGTACGAAAGCATAACAATTCCACATTATTCTGGCCGAATTTGGCTTCGGCGCATTACGCGGAAAAAACTTTGGAATGGCTAGCCGCGAACGATGTGAATTTCGTACGAAAGGAGATGAATCCTCCGAACACTCCAGAATTGGGTCCAATCGAAAGATTTTGAGAAATTATGAAACGGAATTTGAGAAACGATGGCTGATCTGTGAAATCAGTTGAAGAATTGAAAACAATTTATCAATCTACTCAACGGAAAATGGATGGAAACGCCGTACGAGCTCTTATGGCAAACATCAAAGGAAATATCGTGAATTCCAGAGACATCCTCTTTGGGATTAAATTAATATTTTTTTTGTAAAGCTTTACCAATATGAAATTAAAATAAAATATAACTTCAATAATTTTTTATGTAAATGATTCAGTACGATAGATAGTTAATCGATAGTTAATCCCGATTCAGAAAATCCGGAGTAATAAAATCTCATTCCACAAAATCCCGATTGAACGATATCTCGATCCAATAAATACTCGTCTAAGTAAAATCCTGAGTCAATAAAATCCTAACGCAACCAAATCCTGACGGCACAAAATTTCGAAAATCTTGAAAAAACATGGCTTTTAAAAATAAAATCTCGTGCGAGAAATATTCTGGAAAAAAATTGAGAGAATTTTTTTAAAAATATTTTGGAAAAGAGGAAATTTACTGCTCTTTCTAGTATTATATTCTCAAAAAAAAGAGCCGGGTCATATTCTGGAAAAATGGAAGAAAATTCTATAAAAATATTTTGAAAATTCGCTTTAAAAGCAATTTGATTAGCTTGAGATTTGCTAGAGTCGGGATTTTGTGCAGTCGAAATTTTGTAGAGTCGGGACTTTAAAACGTTTTCTTGTGTCGGGATTTTATGTTTTCGAAATTTTATGATTCGATATTTTGTGGAGATTCAAAGTTTTGTAGAAAGGATGAAAACGTCGTTTGGGGCAAAGTTCAAAGACAAATTTATAAATTTTAAAATTTTTTTTAGGCTTATTAGAGTAAATATGGTGATACAATAATTTGAAAAACTAATGAAAGTGGCATGTTTTACTGAAGTGCTCTCAGGATCATTGTAATAAATAACAAACGGATAAATGGTTGCTTTATTATTCCAGTGATAACCTTACACTAGTCCTTTATATTTAATTTTTGGCCCGTGACTGTTATTGAAGCATTTACGCAACAATTTCTCAAGTCTTGTAAATTGTTGGTGCAAACCTTACGCATTTTAATCGAGCAATTCCCGGGTTTGTTCATCATCGCACATAAAGAATGCAATAATTAAATCTTTCCAGTCTTTAAACGGGGATTGACTATTTTCTCGGGAGTTAACTGCATTTATAATACCGTCAATCATCAGCGCTTCATGTTTTAGTGCATAAGACAAACAATATGTTGACTTTTATAACCCAATTATGTACAGTGGTTTGGGCATAATTTGTAAATTTTGTAAATCCTATTTTCATTCCAGGGTGAAGAATTTTAAATTCGACGTAGGCCTCATTTAGAGAACATCGTAGTAATACCACCTTCTGAGTATTCCGAAAAACATCTTGCCTCTCCAGCTTCATTCGACTTATTTCATCATCTTCAAAAAAGCTTCTTACTAAGCTCCGCACTGTGTCTTATATTTCATTTTTCGTAGCTCGGATCTTCGATCATTTCTTCGTTTTCAACTGCAGTCTTTGTTGTATCCAATTTTATTTTTGCTAATTTAAAGCAACAGGAACTGCAATTGTATCAATCATTTTACTAAAGTATTTAATACTCGTGCTGGAGTCAAATTCACTTATTACTACACTTCGCCCTAACAAATCGTTTACAACAACAAGAATAAGAAGACATTATCAAAATTATTATTATCACACTTCTCTAAGTCAAAATTTTAACAGAAATTCAGACACAATTCTGTCAGATATTCAAAAACAATTTTTTTTTACTATTAACTGTCCCTTCAACTATACGCGGTTTTAGAGTGTTTTGCATTATAAGCGCAGTACTAGTTATATAGTGTCACATAGAAACTCTTCTTCAATGTCGCTGCTATATGTTGAGCTGAGAGTAACACCTACTCAGATCGTGCATCTTCTTGCTCATTTTCGAAGAAAAATGGCTCTACGATGCCTTTGGACCATATTCCACACCAAACAGCCATTCGTTTTGGGAGCACTGGCTTCTCATTGGTCATTTTGTTTGTTCACTTAACCGCCGAGGTGAAAATGAGCTTCGTCGGAAAAGATAATTTTTTTGGTAAAAATGCTGATCTTCTTCCAACCGATAAGTGGCCCATTCAGCAAAGTGAAAACGGAATAAATAGTCAACTGTTTTCAATTATTGAACCAATTGGCCTTTGTAGGCCTTCATACCGAGGTATTTGTATAAAATTCCTCGCAAAGTACTATCGTTGATATTGAATTCTTGTGAACGATGGCGGGTTGAGGTGCTCGGATGTTGACGCACACTTACAGCTACAGCAGCAATATTGTCCGTCGAACGAGCTAGACGGCAATGCTAAACGTGTGTATTTTCTATTAACATGCCAGTCGAACGAACTTTCTTTACAAATTTCCTTACACTGTTCTCAGTTGGCGCATCATTTCTACCGAATTTTGTACGCAATTTTCAGCAACTGACTCACCACTTTCGACTCGACTCATTTCGTTCACTGGAAATATATTACTGAATTTCTGTCACTTGACACACGGAAAAAAATAAACTGGTCCTCAGCTAAGAAAACGAACTTTTAATTCAAGAAAATGTACTTTTTCTTGATTTAAAAGCTAATTTTCTTATTTCTACAGAGTTTTTCTTCATGTAAGAATTGTGTTTCTTGAAATGAAGAAAAAATCGAAAGAAATAAGAAAATTAGCTTTTAAATCAAGAAAAAGTACATTTTCTTGAATTAAAAGTTCGTTTTCTTAGCTGAGGACCAGTTTATTTTTTTCCGTGCAGATGAGATTAGAGTTATGAACGGCGAAATAACCGCTAATTCAGAAACGAACCAGAAGATGCCGCACCCTGTAAAAACATTAACCACACAGGCACTTCTCTGTTCAATTAAAAAACTGGCGAGAGTTTACTTTTGTTAATTCTGTGCGGGAGTAATGATTGACATTAGTTGGTATTCTAGGTATAATTGAATTGAATTTTGAACTAGAGGGTGGCGAATGGTATTTACTGTTCTGACCATACATGTTAAACACCATCACTTAAACCATACCATCAAAGGAAATTAACCGATTGGAATTTCGTCTCTCTCTCTCTCTCTTTCTCTCTAGGTTGTTTCTTTCTTGTTCCTCGGAGGGAGTTACGGTCGGCTAAGTGGAACTATTCTGGTTTTCATCGTATTATTTTCTCCAAATCACACTGTGGCGACTGGTATTATTTCAAGTTTTGGGAAAAAATTATTCCCAACCAAATTTTTAGGGAAGAATAAACAACAAAATTGCTATGAAATGCACAGCTCATATGCTGCATAATACAAAACTGATGGCCAACGGGGATTTTCTTCTGAAAATTCGGACCCTAAGTCCACCCTCATTCTCAAATTTTCTTTAATGCCTTACAAAGAATCGTCGGAAAATCCATTAGAGATCAATATTTACCTCGCTCCACCTAGTAAAATTAAACAAGCTTCGTTTGTTCGTTTCGTTTGCTTCAGTGCACAGACCACAGAGCTATAGATAGATGGTCTTGTTGCAACAGACTCATATAAACACCTGAATGTCCTATTCGACGTATCGTTACCGGGAAATTCACTCTGTTCTTATCTCAATTGCACACCTTCATTCAAGCCCTTTTTCTAAGCATTTCGCTTGAAGGCGTGGCATTGGGCGTGGAATGTTCTCGATAGAATTATAGCCATACACAAATTTTTAAAAAATGCAGTACTTGATTTTTGCGTAAACTTAAAAAGTGATGCTTTGTGAGGATTTGTATCTTTAATGTGGAAGAATTGACGCAGCAAACATACAGTACTTCTTAATAGAAAGGAAGGAATTAAGTTACACAAGTTTTGGAATTTGTTAGATGCTAGCCTATTTTAGTTCCAGATTGTATCTGTCTACAAGTTGCTCTAACATGCATGTGGGCTGTGACAAACTATGCTTCACATATTAAATCTATGGGAGAGGTGAAGATGGAGGTAATACATACATCCGCAATTATTCGATACACTCGGCTTTTTACTATGTCGAATGGAGGAATGTGTCCCGTGCACCTGTATTTCAAATCCAAATGTGGGAGTAGTAGTTGGAAGTCTTCCATGAGAAAGCCGATAAAGGAGAATTCTGGTTTTCACCGTGAGCGTTTTGGGCATACGGTGCGGAATCTTCCAAATAGCTAATTTGATAATTCCTAAATTTTCCGGAAATCTTGTTAAACGGCATATGACAACAAGATTAAAGTGAAACCGATTAAACTACCTAGATTATTTTAACCCAAATCGAAAATGTCATTATTCCAAAAAAACAAAACAATAAGAGATCGAACGTTGTACCACTTTACATTTGCAATTCTCACAACCAGCGAATATGGTCCAAATTTTTCTCCAGTCATCCGCATTCGACAATAAAATTTTATCGACAATTTATTCGATTTGTTATGTAACCAATACCTCTATTCAGAAAATTTTCTCACGAGAAAGTCACAAAAACGATTATTACTACTCTATACAAAACTATTATATACAATAAAGCACAAATCGATTAATAAAAAATAATAAAACTAAAAATTCCATAAATTTATAGATCGTGCAAAGTTATGCAGATCACCTGTTACATTTTAGGTAGACAAAAAGAAAACAGTTTCAAATAATAATGACTTAATCAAAGGAATTGTAACTTTTCGTATATTTTACCGCAAAGCCGACAAAATTTAATTTTCCCAAAAAAATACTAAACGATCAAAACTAACGTTTATTAATTAAAAATTACCGCTACATATTTAGCTATTAATCAATACTTATCATTGTCTTATTCCTTTTCGCCCATTTAAAAATAATTCAATGAAATATCTCTCACATAATAGTACACACTATAATTACAAATTATGTATGTAAGAAACTTGTTTGTCCTCAGTAATTTACAAAATATCTATTATGTTGCGAGATGTCAAAGTTTAAACAAATTCGTCAAGGTCATTTGAGAAAACTATGTGCACATAAAGAATAGAGACAATAAAACTATTAACTACTTTAACATTACAATACAAAAAAAAAAAAAAAATCAGCATTAGCAATAATTAGCTTTAATAGTTTTAGTTAAATTTTGTATTCACTTAACCGAAGATAATTTATAAGAATCCAGCATTTGCGCACTCTATCTATAGGAAGGAAATTGTATTTCGCGCACATAAAATTACGAATGGATAAAACATAGAAAAAAAAATCAGGTCGTTTACCTTCAACGAATCGCGTACGCGCGCGAGTACATACACAATAAATAGATACGCGATCAAACACACACGGAACAAGTATTTTGTATGTGTCTCTTATTTTTAGCGTAAATTGAGTGGGCCTGCAGTTTATTCTAGATCACACAAAAAAAATTAATCATTTATTTATATGGGGATATTATAACCTTTATGCGTTGTAAAGCAATTTTATTAAAAAAAAAAATTAAATTTAAAGACAATGAGAAATTTTTTCAAGCATCTTTTTTTAACCTCTAACAAACATTTAGAAACTAAAAACTATAATTTGAAGTTTATCTATATAATAAACGAAACGAAATGGAAACTTACACAAAAAAATTGTCTTAAACTTGAACAAATTCAATTTATCAAACTAATTTTAGTTGTTGTTCTTATAATTTTGTGTGTCAGCGGTGGTGGTCAAACTATAATTTATTTTCTTATTTGTTTTTTTTTTGGTAAATATACTAAATACGAGTATATGCGTGTAAAAACATATTTAACGGAAATGTTGGCAACATTTTTTTTTTTTTGGTGTAGGTATTCGTTGTAAACAAGAAACAGTCTATCAAAATTCTCACAGGTATACCGACAGGTTGCCAATCCTTGATTTAATTAACCATACACACAATTTGCAAATAATACTCGGATGCGATTTACGTCAATATTTGATGTGGTTATATAATACATGTAAACTGTAGTTGTTTGTATATAAGGTAAGAATTGGAAAAAAAAATCAAGCTTTACTGATTAGTAATTACTTTACGGTCACTTGAAGGTAAAATAATCGCGTTCAAAGTTCAATTTTATGAAGTCGAACGCAATCAATTTTATAGCGTTGGAAATATTTCTTCAAAAATTTTGTTGACATACTAACGTAGGTACTTTCGGTAGCACTTTCAAGTGCAGTAGTAAAGCAAAAACCATGTTTGCTGTAATTTAAAGTTACAAAAACTACAAACGCTTCTAAATTTGTGAATTGAACCATTGACGGATTAAGGAAGATACTGGCTCTAGGCCAGCTTTCGTTTCCGGGAGCCACAAAATAATAGGAGAATCTGAGCCCTACCGATCTTATTTTAGACAATACAACACTACTGACTGAAAAAAATATAAATTTAACTAGAAATTCGTAAACAGAACTTGAAAACAAAATAACATACTCTCGATTTACATTCACTGATGTACATGGTGGATAGGTTCTTCCATGTTTATAAATTCGTTATTTGAAACAGTGCAAATCATGTTAAATTAGGGAATTGGTCTAAAAAAAATGACAATTTTAAAACATAACACTTTCAGTCTGATTCAGAATATTGAAATTAAAAAAATTGTTCCTGGTCGACTTCACTCTGTATCCTTTCAGATTAGACAAATATTTCGAAGTAAAATAAAACATGAATTTTGTTTTGTTTGTTAGATTGAAAATAAATAGAGCTAACCCTCGTATAACACGGTACTTTTATAATATGGTTTCGCTATAACACACTCCATAAAATGTACCGAAAATTTTGCTTAGCACGGTTTGTATAACAGGATTATACTAAAAAACGGTCAAATTTCCTCACGCGCGTTAACTACGCGCTACTAGTAATTTGAAACAATAAAACTGTTTGTCTCTTAAAGGTCTGCCCATAAAAACACGTCGGTCCGACTATTTAAATCGTCATTTCTAATTTTTCACAAAATTGTTATTTCCTCAACCACGAAGTTATTAAAAATTAGTTGGTTATGAAAGCCATCTGTTTAAAAAAAAAAATTTGTTAAAATTACAAAATTTTCATTAAAGAAAATACACTTTTAATTCTGTTGGCCGAATTTCAACATGTCGACCGATAAAAAATTAAAACGCAATTTGTTTAATGAAAGTTTTATAACTTTGAATGATGGTTTTCATAAATTCGAACTAATTTTTAATAAACGAATAACAATTTTGTGAAAAACTAGAAATGTCGATTTAAAATGTGGGGACCGATATAGTATTTCTATAAGCGTTTTATAAAACATTTTCTTACAACAATATGCCATAGACTTGCTCATGGACAACTTTTTTTAGAAATTTCAACTTTCGCTAAATCTCATCCTAGCTCTGCATGATAGCGTGAAGTAGTTACAATTTACCCAATATCGTAGAAGATATTTGGATAAGTAATCCGTTAAATGAACGAATTGGTCGAAAACATTGGGTGGATCGCTTAAGTAAAGTATAAAACATCACAATATTGTAAGATCATCTTTACAACTTAATTGAAAGTAAAACATAATAAACAAAAAATCAAACTTTTTAAATTGCAATGTTAAAGCTCGAACCTCTCATAATTTGTATGCAGCTCAGGCCATTTGCTCTATAGTAGTCTAGTGCGTGTATTAGACATTTTCAAGTCTTATACGAGACTGATTTTAGTTAGCACGGTATTTTCATGAAATCTAACCATCGTGTTATTTGAGGATTACCTGTAAATATGTTAGATAAAAATTCATTTGAAAATCGCTTTTTTAACTTTAGAATACCATTTCCATTGCAAACGTTGAATTTCATCAAAATCGATTATTACCCTAGTTTGCACCTTACGAGTATGTATATGTTACTTTGAAATATATCATTTTGCCCGGGACCAATAAAATGATAATAAGCTTTTTTTCTTGGGAAAAATTGAATTATTTTAGATTTTATTTTTATCCAAGGAAACAGCCAAATTTGTCACTTCAATAAATTTTTTACTTATTCTCAATTTTAGAGTAACACATAGAGTAACTTTCAAATCAAAAAAATTCTTTCCCTTCGATTGCTGGAAGGTTTAAGCTAGAAGCACACCAAATTAATCAAAACATTTATTGCTTTACATTATTTATAAAGTAACGTTCTAAATCTTGTATATTATTTGTAAAACAGTTTTGCCCGATTCAATATGAAGAGACTGCTGCTAGAGATTACTAGATGGGTTTTGGCCGCAAGGAGCTTAAGTCAATAAAAAAAAAACGCTTTGACTAATTGGATGAGTTTTAGGTTTAGTGTAGAAATTTAGTATATCCATTCGTTCTTAAGTTGTTATGAACACGAACGGATGGGCAGCAAACTTAAACCGTTCACATTTTTTTTCAAAAATGCTTAAAAATTAATTGCTGTGAAAATTGAAGTATGCTGTTAAATTGTTGAAAACAGTAAAGTTGAATAAATAAATTTTGAAAGATTTTTTTGAACGGGAAAGTTTTGATTGCCATTTTTGACCAGATCATTTTACATAATTCTAAAGTTGCAAATGTTCGTAAATTTTTAATCGGAACA
This sequence comes from Tipula helvola, assembly GCA_963556165.1. Taxonomy (NCBI): domain Eukaryota; kingdom Metazoa; phylum Arthropoda; class Insecta; order Diptera; family Tipulidae; genus Tipula; species Tipula helvola. The sequence continues at coordinate 93,926,809 of OY744481.1, forward strand.
ACCACTTATCGAGCGGCAAATGCTTCCGTTTGTTCCTCGGTTCAAAATTCTGCCTTTTGTTTTAAATTAATGTGTTTAAATTTGACTAAGAATTGAAAAAATCGTAATTAAAGTTTGAATTTTGGTTTTGGATTCGTATCCATTAAATCTTTACCAACGATCTGAAGTGGTAGAACGATAATTTGAACATTTTATAAATGTAAATCCTTTGAATACCTTGGAAATAGAGGCACGGATATATTTAAAATACAATTAGAATTTTGTTGTTAATTAAAAACGGTAATTTGTGTCTTCACGAAATTTACAGGCCCCTAAAATTCACGGGACCTAGACACGTGCCTAGTTTGCCTATGCGTTAATCCGCACCCGCCGGGAACAGATGGCATTGACTAAAAAATACAAAGTAATCTTCGGGCGGTTTTATCAGGGCTCTTGAGAAAGTCTTCTTTGAGCAAAGCACGAAGTATATTGATTCAAATGAATTTTTAAGCATTTGTATCTGGTTTTCGAAAAAAATTCAGTACACAAACAGCGCTGATAAACATTTCAGATGATATAAGTCGACTCCTAGATAAAACTAATTCGTTTGTCCTACTAATTTTAATAGATTTTTCCAAGGCGTTTGATATGATCATTCATAAATTTCTTTTGTGGAAGTTAATGTTATTTTCACTCCGAATGGAGTGTAATCTTATGTGGGTAAAGTTAATGACGGTGTTCCTCTCAGGGTCCTATATTGGGCCTACTGCTGTTCTCATTGTTTTTAACGATGTTATTTTCATATTTATCCGGATGATGTACAGATTTATCTGGGTGGCACATTTGATCAAATTCAAAATATTTGATTTAATAAATTTAGATTTAAGTAATATTTGCCATTGGGCTAGTTCTAATGGTTTTATTATTAATGAAGGTAAATGTAGTGCAACGCTTATTACTAAATCGAAAAACCCATTTACTTTTCCGAAATTGATCATCAATCGATCTGCCATTAAATTTGTGGATAAAGTTAATGATCTTGGTCTAGTAATCAATAATAGCTTCACTTGGGACAATCACGATGTAACTATTTGTCAAAAAATAAATTCAACCATTTACAAGTTGCGACTTGCGCAACATTTTTGTTCACAACGCCTTAGGCTTTATTTGATTAAGTCTTTGATCTTGCCTCATATAGCGATGTAATTTATTTTAATTGCGATGAGATTTCGCTCCATTTGCTCCAAGTAACTTTGAATAATTGATTTATTCGCATTATTTTGGTAATGTATTTGGTACCTCATTGTCTAAGTTTTTTTTCTGTCGTGCGGTAATTTTTATCTATAAGTTGACTAATTTTCGTGAGCCAATTATTTGTACATATGCTAAACTTCAGTTTTCCAAATCCCGAAGGACAAATATATTGATATTCCCAACTAATGGAAAAGTCGTTCTCAATGATTATGTTTTACTTCACTGTTTCAGAAAACGAATGAATTGCCAGGTAGGATTCTGGTTTTAAATCGCATTTAAAACCAATCACAAAAGGTTTCATCAACTACTATCGTGTCAGTTCAACGTTTTTCATTTTTGTATTTTTATTTTGTTTTAATTAGTTTAAAAAGTTAGTTTAGTATAGCCTATCCGCGAGATATTACTTGGAAAACAGACCCTAAATAATTCCAAATTGATATAAATTTTCCTAGTCAGATTTCGGCATGACCGCTTTGACCTAAGTCTAGTTTTAGTTCTGATTTCTGAATTATAACATTTTATTAGTTCTTACTTCGAGTTTTAATTCAGTCTAAGCATAACACTTAATTTTCAGTTGGTGTAAGCTTTGATTTATCATATAAATTTGAAATGGTACCTAGTGTATCCAATACCCATTGTCGAGAACCCGGGTTCTCGGGTATCTTGATATTTTTCTCGACTACCCAGGTAATTTGATCGATTATCCAGATAATTTGATTCAGGGTACGAAATAACTCCGTGGGAGGGACCGAAACATTTTGTACCGCAAAATTAGTTCCATTTTCAATATGCGGATTAAATCCGTCATATCTAATTTTTTTTTAATGAAATGAGTTAGTGCGGATTTAATTCAGTTTTTAAAAGTAAATATCGCGGGTTTAATTCATGTATAAAAAGAATTAAATTGACACGAAATAAATTCAAATTTATCGGCGAAATTAATTTATTTTCCAAATGAATTTAACTCCGCCGAAATTGAAATGTTACATATACATACTTCACATCTGCATGGAAAAGTTTTTTTTTTTTTTTTAAATGCTGCCAATGGCTTTATTCTTGAATCTTTCTACATAAGAAACTAACAAGAAGTAATCAAATCTTAAGCTAAAATTATTACATATTTTAAGTCTTAACCAATGTTAATACTTATTGTTGGTGCTCACAATTTAATTAATTTAGATTATACTTATACATACATATGTATAACATCAACATTTAATAAATGTACAGGTTCACAGGTTCATCAGTCCGAGTGGATCTGTTCTTTTCAGCCGCCTAAATCGTGGCTGTTTTAATATATCCCTGACCAATTTTCGTTGGGATGCGCTTCTAGTTTTGAATAATATTTAGAACTGAATTCTTTAATTGTTTCTTTAATGGTTTTAATCCCAAGGTCATCATGTATATTACTATTTCGAATGTACCACGGAGCATTAGTAATACTTCGAAGTATTTTCGCTTGAGTTCGTTGCAGGAGCTCTCTGTTTGAAGCGCTGTTTGAATGACAACTGAGATTTCCTTCCCATTAGCCAATACATTTTGGAAAATGTCATTTTTATTTGGTTGCGCTTAGTTTCAATATGGGTTTTCCACGTAACCTTCTATCCAGGTGCAAACCTAAGTATTTGACCTTCGTTTGTTGAGGAATATTTGTATTGTTTAATTTTACTGGTGGGCAGGTGCGTTTGTTCAGCGTGAATGTGATGTGAGTTGATTTGTTTTCGTTCACTTTTATTCGCCATGTCTTTAGCCAGTCCGCGATTTTGTTTAAATGATTCTGCAACTCCTTTGAGGCAATTTCGGGATTATTGTGTGACACCAGGATGGCCGTATCATCGGCAAATGTTGATATTGTTACTTTGTTGGTTACAGGTAAATCGGCTGTGTACAACAAGTATAATATTGGCCCTAGAACGCTGCCTTGCGGGACACCTGCATTAATATCATTTAAGCAAGTAGTTGCGCTATTTTGTTTGACAATGTATTGCCTTTGAATAAGGTAGTTTCCCAAAATTGAGTGAAATTTCTTCGGTAGAAGCTCTTTAATTTTGTATATTAGCCCATCGTGCCAAACTTTATCAAATGCTTGAGCTATATCCAAGAAAGCAGCAGAACAATATTTCTTTTCCTCGAAGGTGATTTTGATTGCGTTTACAATTCTGTGAATTTGCTCTGTGGTACCATGTTGGTTTCGGAACCCAAATTGATGGTCTGGTATAACGCGCCGTTCTTCCAATATTGGTTTCAATTTTGTTAGAAACATTTTTTCAAATAGCTTTGATATTGTGGGCAGCATGCTTATTGGGCGATATGATGAGATCTGCGATTCATTTTTTCCAGGCTTATGTATCATTGTGATTAAAGATATTTTCCATTTTTGAGGAATATAACTGGTTCGCATGATCGCGTTGAATATGAATGTTATTAGTTTTATGCATTTGTCTGGCAATTCCCTTATCATTTTTCCAGTAATGAGATCATGTCCTGGTGCCTTTTTCGGGCTTATGCAATTTTTAATTGTATTCTTAACTTTCTTCCAATTATACTTTATAGGTTTGTAGGATAAACCATCATCCATTTGCTGGGGTAGCACGAAATTATTATCTTCTTCGTGTGGTGTGAATACTGGTGTTAGATGATCAGCAAAAGCATTGGCTTTTTCTTCATCACTTCTCGCCCAATTTCCAGTTGGTAGTCTAATCGGTGGATTCGAATTTGTTAGCCTTTTTAAATGTTTTGTTGCCTTCCACAAAGAGTAATCTGTCCTCTCGGTTGTCGAGAGATCACTTAAATAGTTCTGGACGCTCTGGTTTTCTTCTTCCCGCAAAGCAAATCTTAAGGCCTTGATAGCTCGATTTAATTTCAATTTCAATAACGGTGATTTTGTTTGCTGCCATAGCCGGCGAATTTTCCGTTTTTCCTGGATTAGTTCCTGTATATTATGTGACAGCTTATTAACTTTTTCGGAACTACTTATGACAGGTGTAGCCCTTTCAGCTGATAATGCCATGATGTCTTTTAAATTTTCGGCCGCCGCATCAATATCAGCTGGTGTGGTCAGAGGAATATTAAGTAGGCAATTTTGTTCGACTAGCCTCCTATATTGACCCCAATTAGTTTGCTTGTTTGTAAGACGGTTGGGTGTTTCGTTCCTTAAGACATCGGTACTCACTGTTACTATTACCGGTGAGTGATCAGAAGACAGATCATAACAACCGGTGGCCTTAGCATATGTACGTGGAATGCCCTTAGTTACACAAAAGTCGATTAAATCAGGAATTTTCTTTTTATCCGTCGGCCAGTAAGTTGGATTACCGGCAGATAAATAATCCAGGGACTGTTCCTCTATAGCTTGATAAAGTTGTTTGCATTTCGGCGATGTTAATCTGGAGCCCCAATGAGTATGTTTGGCGTTGTAATCACCTCCCGCAAGAAATTTATTACCCAGCTGGCTGAAATAATCCAAGAACTGGAGTTTTTTTATAGCATGTTTTGGAGGACAGTACACTGCCGATATGAAACAGTTTCCAGACCACTCCTGAAGACAGATGCTCGTTGATTGTATATGTTCTTTCTCATATTTCGTCAGCTCATAGTGTTTTAATCTTCTTTTAATCAATACAGCAGTGCCTCCATGTGCTTTCCCATCTGGGTGCTTGGTGTCATAAATAGAGTACCCATTAATTTTGAAATAGCTATTTTTGGTGAAGCGTGTTTCGGATATTAACATTATGTCAATATTGTGCTCAGTGAGGAATGCTTGAACCTCCGCTTTATGTTGTGCCAGGCCGTTTGCATTCCATATAGCTATTTTGATGATGGTCATTTTTGACTTTTTTCGACTATCTGCATCAGCGTGTTCATATTCTGCATCATTAGATCCATGGTTCCCTACATCATCGCCATGAGGCTTTGCATCATATTAGTCAATTTGTTTAAAGCTTTTGAGATGTTTCCCTCTTCACTTGCTTGCACTTTAGGAGCCGTACCTTTAAGAACACTTGCGTATGAAACCCCTTGGTGCACACTACCGTTGACAGTTGCGTACTGATTTCCATTTTGAGCGTTTGGGTTTACAATTTCTGGGCGTGCTTGTTTTTTAGCTGAAGAATGGAGATTAAGCATTCGTTGTTCAGCTCGCTGCTTTGGATTGATTCTTCTTTTCAATTCAAGATAAATTGGGCACCCTCTATAATTAGCTGTATGATTTCCATTGCAGTTGCTGCATTTTCTCACTGATGCTTCCGTTTTGGCTTTATTGCAAATCTTTGCGTTATGGAGTTCACCACATATAACACAAACATCGTTCAAAGTGCAATATGCTCTAGTGTGTCCATATTCTTGGCACTTAACACACTGTACCGGCCCATTTCTTTTCCTGGGTTCTTCGATGGCATGGAAAAGTACTGAAAAATTTATACTTCAATAATCGTTTGTTTTCATTGTTTTTCATTGCTAATTTAATTTATAATTAAAAATGAATTAATTTGTCGATGGATTTGATTAATAATTAAAAATGAATTAATTTCGTGCGGATTTAATTCAATTTTTTAAAAAATTGATATCTTGAAATTTATTCAAAATTAAAAAAAAAAATTAATTTCGCGTCGAAAATGGCGCGAAATAGTTCATTATTGGTGTCAGAATTCAAAGATCGAGGACCAGGGCTACCTAGATAGGACTGTTAGAATTGCTTTTTAGTGACCAAATCTACAATATTTTAATACGAAGTCCCAAAAAAATATCATTTGTCAGTTGACCAGAATCTAGACCATTCGGGCAATACAAAGGGCACGATAAACCATTTAAAAAACACATGAAATTTTCTTAAGAAAGATTACATTGAATGGTTGGAATATAGTAATATTGAACAAAATGCCGTTGCCTCTTGCCTATATAAAATATCGAAACCGTCGTTCGTCAGTCGGGATTCCTTGTTGCCAGCAGTTCCATCAGATTTTAATATAAAAATTTAATAATTGCTTGTGATTTCATTTCAACGCGAACTTAATTCATCCTAACACTTAAACCTGCAATTAAGCAATATTTCTGGACTGTCGATTTAGTGATAGTCCAAATACGACTTTTAATTTGTAAATATGTTGTGTTTGGCTGAGAGAATTTAGTACTTTTGATTTGATTTGATTTTTGTATTAATTTTATCTTTCCTGATCACAAGGAATAATCAAATATTGTTAATTGGCTTGTCACCAATTAAATTCAGCGTTGGCCTTAATATTTCAACCTACTTTCAGATTTGATTAAATTTAATTCGATGCACTGAAAATTATTTCTAATTGTTTATTAAAATACTGAATATTATAATTTAGCCAATATTTGGTCTATCAGTATTTAAACCTACCTACCAGTAATATCAGAATAAATCCGTCCGCATCACATCTCTCCTTACCTGAAACAAAAATAAATAACATTTTTAAATAGAAACATTTTGTCTTATCGCAAATTCGTTTATCGTTACGTCCATCAAAGTCCGCGTCACTTCATACAAATATTTATTAAATTAACCTCACTCAGCATACTACAGCACAAATAATGAAACTGATTAAAATCTCAAATCTTAAAATGTCACACGCAATTCAAAATTTATTTATTTATTTATTTATTTATTTATTTATTTATTTCAATCATTACAATTTGTACAGAATAAATATGATACAATATGTATACAAAATTCAAAAACAAAAACTAATGAAAATTATAAAATATAAAATACAAACCATTAAATTGAAATAATTAGAAATGCAAAATGAACAAAAATGTTCAGCAACATGCATTTCTTCATTACATGAGAACAGATTATTAGCATTAAGGGGTAATGAAAAGGTTAATAATAAAAAACTATGTAAATATAGAAACTAATTAACAATAAATGTAAAATACACAAATAATAAGTTTAACAAAGAAAAAATCAAAATATAAATTCATAAATCTTTAGTATAATATAATTATCGAAATGCAATAAATTTTAAACCATTAAATTGAACACGAAATCCAAAGTTTTGTTCTGCAGTAACCAAGTTTTAAGTGACGATAAAAATATTTTTTTAGAACGTATCTCGCGAATGCTTTCAGGAAGTCTGTTGAATATTGACGGAGCCGTAACTAAGAAATAATTACGAAAATGAGTTTTGGAAAACTTGGGTATTAATTTTTGACATACGGAGTTTCTGCGTAATTCGTAGGCGTGACAAGATAAATTTCGGTTACCGCTTATTTCAAAGTAAATTTTCATGACTTTAAATACATAAAGATGCTTAATCGGAAGAATTGAGCTTAACACGAATAAAGGCCACGTGTGGCAACGTTTGTTTTTAAAAAACATCAATCTAATAGCATGCTTATGAGCAATAATTAACGGTTTAATTGTGCTGAAGTAAGTGCCACCCCAGCAACAAATGCCATAACGTAATCGCGAATCAATTAAGCCATAATAAAACGATTTCAAAACATCAAAAGGACAATGAGATCTTAGAAGGTACATTTTCCTGATAGTGGAGTGGAGAGAATTTTTCAGAGCTGAAACATGACCTTTCCAATCTAAATGACAATCGACTTCTAGTCCTAAATATTTACAGGAACTTACTGATTCAATGACCATACAGTTGAGCAAGCAAGATCCATTTCTGGGACAATAGACATCATGAAAAACAATATCAGTACCAAACGAACGATAGGCATTCAAGCTGAACAAAATAGCCTTAGTTTTCGGGCTAAGCACTAGTCCGTGCACTGAAAACCAATTGCTTAAGACTGTCAGATCTTCATTAATACTAGATACTGTTGACAAATAATTGTTACAATTATAAGCAAATGCCATGTCATCAGCAAATGCAACAATTTTACCAATGAACTTTTGACGAAATATCGAGTTAACGTAAACTAAAAATAGAATTGGTCCAAGGACTGAACCTTGAGGAACGCCAGCCTGAAGTTCGATAAAATTGCTCAGTGATCCACCAATACTCACCCGTTGTAAACGACCTTTTAAATACGATGTAAACCAATCAAACATACACCCCCTAAATCCAATATACGATAGTTTATTTAAAAGAATCCGATGATCCACCATGTCAAATGCTTTGCAAATATCAATAAAGAGAGCGGCTACTGTATGTGAGTTGTTAAGCCCTTCATGTAGCGGATTCATTAGATTCAGTAGTGCATCTTCGGTACCAAAACCAGCTCTGAATCCAAATTGGCACGAACTAAAGTAATCAAACGTATTTAGGTAATCAAGTAAACGCGATTTAACAATTTTCTCAAAAATTTTTGAGACAACTGGAAGAAGCGAAATAGGCCGATAATTGCTAATTAATAAGCGATCACCTTTTTTATACAAGGGAATAACCGTTGCAATTTTTAATGCTTGCGGAAAAACACCTTCGATTACACTACGATTAAATAATTCAGCTAAAATGTCAACAATATTAAAATTAATTCGTTTTAAAATTGCGCTGCTCAAGCCGATATTATCAGGCGTATGCTTAGTTTCCAAAGAATTAATAACATAAAATAATTCTAACGAAGTAATTGGCCGAAAGAAAAAACCACTATTAATAGGCCCATCTAAGACCATCGACTTGCAGCTGCTCAAATTAGAATTGCTAACATAAGGTCCCATGGTGGCAACAATGTTAGAAAAGTATGTATTGAAACTATTAGCAATTTCAAGCGGTGAGGAGACAATATTGCCCGATTCTTCACGTATAACGGAGATGTGATTAGTACAACTTTCCTTATTCAAAATTTCATTAACTAAATTCCATTGTTTTTTGCCATTACCAGCCATTACCCCTAATTATAGTATCATACCCGTTTTACGTTTATTATACACACATTTTGACATGCAAACTGTCATTATTTATTGTAAGACGCAAAACTTGACTAATTGTCAATTCAAGGTAAGAAGTTTTTTTTTTTTAAGTACATACACATATTTCAAAATTTAATTGTTCGATTTTATAAACGAACCTATATACTACATACAAGTATATATTATGATAAAACCAATTTTTTGTATCATAATTAATTTTTGCTAGTGTTCACACAAAATGTTTATAATTTCTCATATAACATAGCAAATGTTACAACCCATAAAATTTGCCGTTTGATCTCCTCTTCGAAAGGAACGGGTGGAAACCCAACCATCGTAATAAAAGGAAAAACTAAAGTTTATGATGTTCGATATAAATCGAAAAACAGAAAATGGGTTGTCATATTTCGCTTGTATGTTGTTTATGTGCTGAGGTTATATTTTTAACTTTTCCATTATTAAATGTTTCTATAACATGAACATTTTTCTCGCATTTAATGAAATATGAAAATCCTTTGATGTTGGATAATATACTACACAATTCGTAAATAGAAGCAAACATAAAAACACAATTGTCCAGGTTCGTGTTTATTAACAAATTGGGAGGTATTTGTGAATACGATTTAATGCAAAAAGGATTTACATATAACATTCGAAAATTCTCTTCTTCATCAACCATTCACAGACAGATAGATGGATGATTTACTGATTTGAATGCGTTTTTACTTTCAAAATATGATTTAAATTTCCCCCAAAGACAAGTAGATCACAATTCATAATGATATTGTCTCAAATTAACATACTTTTATACAAACTCAAAACCGCAAAGACAAAATGTACAATTGATCAATACAATAGTGATACATACTTTTATAATGTAACTACAAATTATAAACTATCCAGAAACCTATGAACACAATTTTTTTTTTTTTACATTTTACACTTGATTAGTGTTAACTCAGAATTAGCGGTTGTTCACCCTTTTTTATACTGTAGCGAGATATTTACATACCAACTGAAGACGTCGACGAAGCGCAAAAGAAGAAAAAGAAGAAGAAAATGAAGATCAAAGAGTAAAAGATTTCTTGCCGTGTGTTTGCATGTTTGATAAAAATCAAATCAAATTGTAATACTAATTGAATAATCATGAGTTGTCGCGCTCACCGTTTAAATCGAGGGTCAAATTAAAAAACAACAAGTGCCTATTATTTGATTTAGATTTTTATATATTTAGACTCGGTATATCTGCGTCAATCTAACGTATATACGTAAGTATTAGACGATTGTTTGACGTGAAATACAGTTTGTTCGCGAGCTTCTTCACGATCTTCTTTCGATTACAAGTTTAATGTTTTGTCACTGCGTGTGGATATGGGTCATCAAGAAAAACTACAAGTAGTATCAACAAAAAATCAAACGGTTTTAAAACATTAATAATATTTTATATATACGGTTCTCTAAAAATATCTTTAGTTTTATTTGTTAAGTTAATTAATTAATTAATATTTAATTTATAGCTTTCAACCAAGAGAATGGGAAATTTAATTATGCAAATTAATGTTGCCGATTGTTTTTTTTTTACGGTCATATCAGTCAAAATATTATTTATACTTCAATCAATAATATACGTATATTACCCAGAGTTAAAAAAAAAATACAAAATTTTATTTTTGGGATTTAATCAATAGAATTGATTGTTTTTGTTTGTCGTTATTTATGTAAAATTTAAACAATAAATTTTTAGGCAAATATAACTCATTTTTATGACGAGAAGTGAGGAAACTTTTGTTTGTTTAAAGCACATGAAATATACAAAAAAAAATGGAACGGGATTGTAAAATTATGTAGGTCATTCGTGTACGATTGATTATTTTTATTTTAAGGGTTGAAGTGAACCTGCGGTCTTGTGCTCTTATTGATCTTCCATCATTGTAATGATCTTAGTCCAGGCCATTCTTATTTGAATTTTCTTACGGTACGTTTGTGTTAAAATTTAATGCACCGTGTATTTTTTTTAGAGTTCTCTCAAATCTAGTACACACTCATAACCCATAAAATGTAGAATTTGCAAAAACAAACTTCCCAATCTGCGAACATTTTTCCAGTATAGGGATTTTGATAATTCATCTCAATGGGATCAATTAACAAATCTCACTAATTAGCAGCGGATTCAATAATTTGATGGTGAAAACAATATTCTGAAAGTATTCAGGAAGTTTGTGCAAAAGTACTAAATAATCCCAAAAGAAACGAAATTTTTCTGGGTTGTAGAACCTAGTTGATAAATGTCCCTTTAAGTGTTGAGTGAATCCTGCAATCAAGGATGGAATAAACAATTTTATGTATTCAGAAAAATGCGAAAGTCTCCTGAAAGGGATACACACTACACAGTACTAGGTAGCTTGCGAAACAGCCCAAATGACGCAGAATTTATTTAATTTGAATTGTTAATATGGAATAGTTAAAGGGACTAGAGAAATTTCAATTTTATTTAAAAACAAACCTTCAAAAAAGTTCAAACTAAAACATTTCCCAGCCATGCTTGTACTCGATGATGCATTCAAAATGAATGCAGCTCATTACGCTATTTTACAAGTATACCTGCACATCATTCCCCGATTTTTTGTTGATCTGCAAAAGTTTAAATGCCTTTACTTTTCCTTTCCTGTACAATGCTGAGGTAGTAGCGCATCCCGTAAAGGCATGAACAATAGGCAGCACGTTGCTCAAAGAAGACATCCGTGTCCTCTTCGCTGGTATATCGTAAACATTGTTAAATTTGGGGAGGAGACGACAAATTTGTCGATGTTCTGCCTAACAGAAAAAGTCGTTTTTGGAATTTGTTGGAAAATTGTCCCTGCTGATAGTTCGATTTTTTCCCCTTCCGTTGAGTACCATCAAAGATTAAATAAAGATGGCGGGGTTGAAGCCCATTAATTTTTAAAATATGATTGCAACTCTTGCGGACTTTTGACAACGTAAATAATTCATAGAATAACTGTAGCTTACTTATAATTATAACAACAAATTAAATTAAACCATTAAGGATTTTAAATTAAACTTTTCTCAGGTGAAATTAAACATTTTCCAACCAAAATTAACATGTTTTCATTTGAAATTAAACTTTGTTTTTATAGTGATTCTCAAATCTGAGAAACAACATAGGGTTAGAATTTTGCAAAATTTACACTTTTTATGAGCAATACTGTCAACTAGTTTATATTTCAAATATATTTTGAACCGCTCGGCGGATCATAACAGGATCATGAAATAAAAACTCGTTCCTTGTCAAACGATTTAAAAAAAATTGTAAAGCTGGACTAACTAAGCTTCTAACTGCAAATGCAAAGTAACTGTAAATGATATATTATGAAATATGTTAGTAGCTGTCAAATTTGATTTAAAATGATTTAAAAGCAGATCTGTTAGATAGTTAGATCATGAAATGTAAATTGATCCTCATTGCTTTTGCTAATAAATTCACACAAGCAAATGCTACTTAGTTTTCCTCGTACAGGGTTTCCCGAAATCTCTCTGAATTTGCAATATCATTTAAGACGATATTTTGCATTTAGCGCCAGAAAATCGATTAAGCCGCCGATTCGTGTACTAACGATACATCCATGCATCACTAAGTTTACAACAAAGCTTCAAGATATTTTATTGCATATCTGATAACTTAACAATACATACTCGTGCTTGCTTTTACCTACTGATATTCTTTATGTCAATCTGTTCAATTTCTTCCGAACAAAACAATTATTTTTAAAATGAAAAGATGGCACGCTCGATCTTAAAATTTTCTACTGACTGCAAGATGATGCTTCTGCGCAGAGATAAATCTAAATTTTAAGTCCATTGTATGTTTGGTATACATAGTCAAATAATCTAATAATCTTCTACCAAACATATTCGAATAGAATTGAGTGTTCAAAAGCAGTTTATCATCGAGGAGAACCATTACGTCGTACCACATTCGACACTATGCACAAACGCAATATTTCGAATCTCAGTGCCCTTAACCCAGAATAAATTAGGACGTAACAAGGAGGTAAATCTTGTTTATCCAGCCAAAAATTCAAAATTCAGGGACACAAAGTCACGACATGGGCAATTCGATATTCTAACAGGACGATTCGATTATACATATCCGTTTAGACATCGCAAAACCACATCTTCCATCTAAAAATAATTCACTTAACTTTTAACTTTTGACATTACTGAAGTTATCATTGCCCCTAAACATTTGTAGAAAATTTGAACATTATATATCTAGATTTGAAGTTGCGATCAACATCACGGCCTACCACGGCAGCCAATTTGTTAACAATATTCGTGGGCTCACTCTTGACAGTTAAATCAGTTCTAACGGCCCGAGGCAACACAATTCATTGGATCTGGGAAATTTCACTTTAGTTTTACTTGTCATCCGAGGGCCCATCATGTGAATACTATAATTATAGTGTGCTATACGCCATTTGAAAATCTTTCGGGAAATAGAATTTTAAACTTAAGAATAAAATTTATTCACCAATCAAATCAAATTTTGATGTTATGTTAACTTTAGTTAAGTTCTAACATTTCTAAATATTTTACAAAAAAAAAAACAATTTTTTTTCTATTAAAACCGGAAAACCAATTTTCGCCCAAATATCAAAAATGGTTATAGGTCACGTTTCATATTATATTTTCAACACGTTGTTTTTTGTTTACCATAATGCTAAAATGCATTGGATATAGGACAAACAAATAAAATTTAAAATATGATACAAAATAGAAAATTAAAATAAAATGCCAAAGATATTTTATTTCAAAATTTTCTCATACAAAAGGATAACTGCATAAACAAAACCTAATATGGTCCAAAAGAACAAAACGATTATTAATTATTTCAGAATCCACAAGTGATACAACAATTGGAATGAAAAAATCTGAAAGACCATGAACAAAAATATAAGAATCCATTCTTATCCAAAATTCTTTTTGGGATAAATGGCATGTAGGACACTAAAGTACTCACGAGACGTCAGAGGAAGATCTGAAGGGTAAACTGATTTACGGACAAACCATCAAGCTCGAGTCGTTTCTCGAAAATTCTCTTTCCTCACTATTTCACCAACCTCAGGACAACTGTGATTCTGTTTTCGTGAGGATAGTCAAGGTAAGCCCAGATTTAGCTCCACCATATTAAGATCCGTACAAAGTCGTCAGACGACTACGTAACTTTTCGTCGAATCGACCAAAGATGAGAAAGATAAAACTCAGAAAAATTTCTTCCCTTAGATTGAAACCAGCAAATGAAATACTGTCTTCAACCGATCAAATATCTGCCTCAAAAGGGAGTGATATCATTATTTACTCCAATTTGTAATTCGAACTAATTAATTAATCTCAATTTAATTATTATAAAGTAAAATTACTAGACATAATAATAAAAATTATAATTAAAAGGTTTTTCTTTAAAATAATTGTTTTTAATTAAGCGTACTAAAATGTATAAAAGAAATTTTAGAATCTCACCTTGATGTGAAATTTTTAAAGTGAGTTGGAAATGTTAATTATTACTGGAAAAAATTGCCGACATTTTACAAAAGTCTAATTGGAATTGAAAGAGAAATTAAAATTTGTTTATCGATTACAATTAAGATTCGTGCACAAGCAGACTAATTTCGCAAAAAAAAAAATTCATCAAATTTGTTTGTTTTAGTAATAATTAGCATTTACAACTCATGAATGAATAAAATATAAGATTGCGAATTTTAAACTTTTGGTGACGTCTTATCGATCTTGTTTCATTCCAGTTCGTTTCATTTTCAATAAGTTTTTTTTAATAGCTAGGCACAAACATTTTGTTTTATTTTTTGTTGTAGGCCAGTACTTTCAACTTTCAAGTAATGATTTTTTTTGTAACTTCGATTATTCTGTCATATTTCAAAATTAAAACTTTGCGGTTACTATTTAAGTTTTTCTGGAAATTTCATCGGTTCGTTTCGTCTCTGAACTTAGCATTGTGACAATGTTTACGGTTTTTCATACATTTTGAAATGTTTAGCTTAAAGATCGGAAAGAAACGAATACTGTGTGTGTACCTCGACCTTTTGTTTTGTCGTTTCTTAAACGTTAAATTTTGTAAATTATAGTTTCCTCTATCCGTCTTGACCTACTAACCATTAGGTTTTATTGGCTAAATAAATAAAATTCCGATAGAGCAAAATGTTTATTTAATTTTGTGTGGTAGAATTAATCTATTAGTCATATTTTATTTCAAACATTCTTATTAGAAAAATAAATAGAAATAAAAACAAATTGGAATGTCACTAAATGGTGCTAATAGCTTTGCCTCTTTTTATCGTTGCTAGTGTAATTTGTAAGCCCAAATATGATTGTATCTATCTTCATCGAAAAAAAAATCTTAATGGTAATTGTAATTTTTTTCAGCACTTTTTTCTAGTAGATCCGAGTGTCGCAACCTGATGTTTTGTTGATTCAGATTTGCAATTCAATTTGAAAATTGCACATCAAGCTAAGATTCTAAAATTTATTTTATACATTTTAATATACCTATGTACTTAGGGCGCAAATCATTTTAAAACAAATTTTTTACTGTTTAATTTGAAATTCATTTTGTAAATTTTAGTAAACTTTAATTAATCATTTATAAAAAGCAATGTTGTTTTATTTCAAATTAATTTTTCCAACGTTCCTAATCTAAAAAGCAGAAGAGCTTGTTCGTTAACATGATCTCCAATTAACCCTGAAGGATCAATTTCGTCTATTTCGTTACTTTCTAAGATGACTTAAAGCAAAAAATGTTTGTCCTGGTAAAAAATATCCCTTCCTAAAATTCACAATAGCTCGATTAACGAATTTGTGGACTGTAACACCAACTCTCGCAACCAATGGAAATATTCTTCTATGCTACTATTGACTGATTACATATCGTTGGAATATCGTTTACACAACATTTGACACCGTCGAAAATTTTACCAAGGAATGATTCACAATTTTCCCATTTCGCCCGTTACAAATACCATTACTTACATTGACATTATATCTGAGTCTGAGCATTTGTGAGGGAGCCCCTCGCCAGGAGTCCGATCACTTTGAAATTTCATTAGAAAGCGTTACTATAGAACTTGAGAAAGTATACAAATTTGCATACTCCTAGCTTTAGTCTAAACGGATGAAAACACTAGAAACGTTAACGCGATAAATATATCTATATACAAAGCAACAAACTAATAATTATTTTAATAATAAAAAAAAATACCGTACAAACAACTAATTGGCTTTTACAATATTAATAAGGCTCAAGAGGATGTAATGGTTATATTAAACAAAAAAACGCGTCAATCTCGATTTCTTTAAACCTAAATTAATTATCGTGCCTATGATGAAATTCGATGCCTATAATTTATCGTTACAGGGTTCCTTCACTTACGCTGTGCATCTCATGTCGATTATTTTGGCTAAATTTTTGACTTTTCTAGTCATTCATAGAGGGCAATAGGACGCCTCAATTTTCATTTTTCTAAATTGCAACTTGTGAGATTTGACATTAGGATGGCATAAACGATATCTGTAAAATCGCAAAATCAGGAATTTTATTCGAACGAATTTGCGGTACATGCCATTAGCAAAATCCCAAAAATGGTCAGCTGTAACATTGGTTGGTCATGGGACCATAGACATTGACCAGTTGCGCGTTTTGAGGAACGCCTGAGATCCCTGTTCACCTCACACTCCAAAAAAAATAAACAGGCATTTCCCTATTTATTTTAATATATATTTTTAAACGACACTGTCGGTAAATGTCCGAGTTTTGATTTAGTGAAAATAATTCGCTAAGTCACTACGTTCTTGCCTCATACTTAATGTATGAAGTTAGAATTGTATTTTTGTAGTTTGGCCGTAGCTATCTGATGAGTAGACCGAGCTTTTTTGTTCGTGCGAACTTGTCTGTAGGAAACCAAACTATCACACTAGTAATACAAAGTAATATACTCAAAGGTTTTACCGAATTTTGAAATACATATTATGAAAATGGTTTGGAATTTTGACCCAAATTTTTTGATCAAATTCGAAATTTTGGGCGAACTTAATCTTCTTACAAAAACAGCTTAGCTTCAAAATAAAATTTACCTTCCATTGGAATTATAATCAAACAAAATATTTTGTATTTACGTATGACCTTGAATTCCCCCATTTTAAAATCTTATTAAACTTTTCAATAAAAACCCTGGTAGCCTTTTCCAACTCAAAAAAATTTGACAAAAAAAAAAAAATGCCAAAGCAATGCCTAATTTCTAGTCTTGCCTTAAAAATTGTTATGTATAGAACCGCTTTCTTCATATTCGCCAATATTTTTCAACTTACTTTCATTGTCGATCGCCCTCATTACCTATTATGACGACTACCTTTCCGTGTTGTATTTACTTGTACAGTAAAACAGAAATCATATAAAATCATAAAATTTGTCTGTTATACTTGGTTTTTTTTAATTTAATTTTATTAGACAACCATCTGCCCACACCTTACTAATTTTTACATAAAAAGGCATTGTTCTCTTATAGTTTTGTTGGTAAACTACATTTTATACAATGACAATCACTTCAAACTTTCCATGAAATATTTTTATTATAGCAATTTGCGTCTCAGTAAGTAACAGTGTAATAGGTTTTAAGGTCAATTTCGCCAAAAAAAAAAAAGTAGTTGGTGGTTAATTATCATGTTTATCACTAACATTCCACCAGGCTACATCATAATTAGTGTGCAAGAAAATATTTAATTAACATTTACAATAATATTATGACTAATTGTCCACGGGGGAAACTAGGAAATACATTTTGGATTTAGTTTATGTTATGTGTATAATATAATCTCCAACACAAATTTATTACCCAATATTTTTCAAAACAACTTACTGTTTTTTTATTTATTTTTGTAATAACACGATAACATTCTTAACTGTGCTGAGCCACTCTCAAGTAGGTAAACGTACTTAAGAAAAATAATAACAAAAATTATTTTTCGGCTACCTCCAAAAAATGAGTTATTTTGGTTAGGTCGTCTAGTAAGTAATCATTCATTATTTTCTAGTTTACATCACTCGCGCGTTTCATTCAATAAAAGTAAGAAAAATAATAAATTGTTTTTTTTATATGACTTGCACTATTAATATATTTATATAAATAGAAAGTAGATGTTCAATTTTATTTTTAATCTTAAATAATATTTTTTTTTTCATAATGTAGTTTTTATAATACATTAAATATCTAAATATGCGCTCATATATAAATATACACAAAACAATAAGAAATATTTGAGACAATTGTTACGTTTCTTTTTATTTTTCACTTTGAAGACAATAAAATATGTACAATAATAATGAATGTATCACCCACATGGTTAAAAAACACGGCCCTTTATAGCATCTGTGGAATGTTGCGATTTTAAAATGATAAGATGTTACGCGATTGTTTACAATCGCGCTTGATATTTATTCAGACATCGCATTTGACTGCAAATTCTATTTCATAAATTTGAGCTATGACTAATGCTCTCACACACATTTTCACCCACAAATAAAAGTTCAGAATATTACATCCTCCAACTTTTCTTTTATTGATGTTTCCTGGTGCGTACAATTTAGTGTAGGGCTTGATTATTCATACTTATTACAGATGTTGCATAGACGCAGTGAAATACATTAGGTCAAAAAGTTTAAAGTAAGCTATAAAATTACTAAATAGCTTGAGGCTTTGAAAGGCGATTAATTAATTTGAAAAAAATTCCATTAACAAATTGTGAGAATTTATAAAATGTAAATGCACAACGGAAAAGTTTTGTAACATTTAAGGTTTAATCTAAAATATGTATTTATTTATAAAGGATGGCAATTATAGCTAGCAAACAGTATTTGAGAATTTATGTAACATCTTAAGGGCCCTATTCGATTTAAGTCTATTATTTTTATTTTCTTCTTTTCTGTGATGTGTATTTCGATTTCCGAATTAAGTTTCTTCAATTGCAACCTCAGCTTACTAGCATAAAATATCATTCTATTTCTATTTACATTCATCTTTCTTTATCAATCAAATTTTCATTTGCGATACTTTATCGATGTGATAAAAAGAAATAGAACATCAATTCATTCTACCAGGCTAGAACATCCCACCACAAAAGAGTGATTGGTAATTTTGAAATTCTCATCGACTTTCTATAGACATAATCGCTAACAGAAAAAAAGAGGAATTGATGTTAACGCTGAGCAGGGTCTTATTTTAACATTTCCATCTTTCGAACATTTACATTGGTGGAGACTAAGAAGCACAAATTTTCTTCACATAATTCCGAATTGTATGATTAAAATTAAAACAATCTGAGTCTTTCGCGTCTTGTTCGCATTGAGAAACTCGCTTCTAAACGGGTAGAAAACTTTACTTAATTTGATAAATATAATTAGTAAAAGGATAAGGATTCGGGCCGTTTAGGTAATTACGAAATATTTATTTAATTCGTTTATTTTTAACTTTTTACATTAATAAAAAAACAAACTGTTTTTTAGCTTAATAAAGAAACGTTGAAATTTGTATAGGCTGGACGAGCTACTCCCAAAAATATTAAAATGTGGTCTAACAGATTTTGGTTTGCAGCCGCATGATAAAATTTTTGTTTCCTCTTCAGATGCTGAACGATTTTATCTGACTAATATTTTGTGTTTATTACCTTCTCCTCTTTGGCTATGTCGATTTTAATACTGGCAGCATTCAATAATTGATAAATAATAAAGATTTTTCTTGATACTTAATATAATGTATATGTATTCCTAAAAGTAAAACGCTTCCTAAAAATATTTTTTTATTTTTATCCTTTTCAAAATAGCGTCACTCGATATGACCTTGGAAAGTAATTTCAAGGTCATCTAAAATAGTATAATCAGATCTTTCACTCGACTCCCAATAACTTTCCAAACAAGACGTAGGTTTCGAGATATTTAGGTAGGTTAGGTTAGGTTAGGTTTGAGTGGTTGCTATCGCACACTTAGGCCAGCAGTGGCCCGTTGTGATACCACAGGATCCCATCTCCCCATTACTCCCGTTGAAACCAACCAGAGCTACTTATATAGCGTAACAAATCTCGCACTCCACAGTCCGCGAGTTCCGAAAGGCTGTCCCATACCGTACACACCCAAATACTTATGCCTTCTGTATGATAGCGCCGGACATGAGCATAGGAAGTGTTCCAAAGTCTCCTCCTCCTTTGCGTCCATGCAACTTCTACAAAAGTCATTCGTCTGTATCCCCAGCCTTCTCGCATGCTCCCCAAAAACGCAGTGACACGTCATTATCCCTACGACCCATCCTATTTCTTGTCTTCCCAGGGATATTAATACCTTGGAGCGTCGCAAGTCCAGTTTTGGCCAAACCTGCTTTGCTACCCTGCACGTGAGAGTGTTAATCCACCTCTCATTTGTCAAGGTGATTGCCTTTTTACTGAGCGCCCATTTTAGCACTGCCATAGGCTTCCCCATTTAGGTAGGTGCGTCAAATTTGTTTTTAAAATTGAGGTTTTCTGCAAACGTCTTAAAAGTAGCTGGTTTCAATACTACAACATTATTGGATATTGCAGTTGGCCTATTTGTTACGATTATAAAAATGTACGTGTTGCTAGGCTACACTTTTAATCGTAGTCGTAGGCGTTTTAATACTGTTTTGAATGTTAAAAGTAAGACACATCATAACTTGGTAAAATCAGAACCATCTTAATGTAAATGGAGCCGGCATGTGAAAAATGAACTTAAAATAGGGGATATAGAAACACTAAAAATTCATTTGTTTTCATAGAGTTTGTATGAAAAAACGCGATTTCGATTGACGGATAAAACATGAATTAAAACTTAAATCCAGTTAAATAATTGTTTCTGAAATCGTTAACAAACAACTCAATGTCTTACTCATTTAAAACACGGATTCTAAAATTTTCCTATTTTCAAGCAATTATAAAAAGAAAATAAGGGAAGTTAAATTAAAAAACATTCTACAACAATAACAATATGTGTTAAAAAGAAAAAATTCAATATAATGACGTCATCATTTGCCCACATCTAAAATCGATGATAAGAAAGAAAGCCAACACGTCTCCGCTCAACAATCAAAATTAAAATAAATCAAAAAGAGCCAAACAGATAAAATTAAATCAATACAATGAGTGCGAAGGAAACAAAAAATCAAAACAATCTAGCATGCTTCGAAAATTCAAAATAACTATAGAAATATATTCGAATCCAAATTTGAACGGAGGCAATGAAACAACTCTATAGTAAATTTCCAAAAATACCTTATTTTTCATGATGATTTCACTAAGAAATAAACATTTTTCGTGTCCTTAATGGCAAAGAGTGTCATTTCTTGGCTGAAAACAGTAAAGAAAACTGCTACTTTTCTCCTTAGCAACACATTTCTTCACTATAAACACTTTGCTTCATAGAAACGCTTTTTTTCCAAATGATTTTTGAATTTTTGACTTTTATATATTTGCTTACTGCGATTATTATGTACATACATGCTATGCATACGTACTTCGATCCAAACTGGGTGTACCTTTTTTATTTTTACCTGATTTGTCGTCAAATACACGAAAAAATAGCATGTCCGACACGTAAGAAAAGTAGTTTTCCATGCTCGTAAAATTGTTAATACACTCGCTCGCTAGCGCTCGCTCGTAAATTAAACAATTTTACTCGCTGGAAAACTATCACTTTTCTTTACTTGTAGAACAATCTACTATTTCATGACTCGATTTTACAATCAAATAAATTTACATATTTCATGAACATTTTCGTATAAAAACAAAACAAAAGCTCACATTCCTAATAAACTAAAACTGTAAATGAAAATAAGCGTTTCCCCATATAGTTGCATAGTAAAGAAAAAAATTGTATGTACCTTATTTTAAGCTTAGTAAAAAATGGGATCCGCTCGAAACGCGATATTTTAAAACACGATATTTCAAAACGCGATATGACGAAACGCAATATGGTACAAAACGCGATATTTCAAATTGTGATTTTTCAAAATGCGATATTTCAAAACGCGATATGGTACAAAATGCGATATGGTACAAAACGCGATATTTTAAATCGCGATATGGTACAAAACGCGATATTTTAAAATTAAAATTTTAAAATAATAATAAAAATTAAAATAATAATAATATTATTTTAAAATATTAATAATTAATAATCTTCCTTCATTTAATAAAATTTTCCTTCATCAAAATGATGAAATTGAACGTGTACGATCAGAACTAGGAAATAGCGTTCTGAAATATCGCATTTTGAAATATCGCGTTTTGTACCATATCGCGTTTTGTACCATATCGCGTTTTGAAATATCGCGTTTCGTACCATATCGCGTTTTGTCAAATCGCGTTTTAAAATATCGCGTTTCAAATGGGACCTGTAAAAATACAGTCGATAGTGGAGGCTCCTATTTATACAGTAGGCTCTGGTAAAATACGCAAACGAAATAAAGTCAAGGCCTCCTTAAAGGCTAAAGGCTGTATTCCATGAGAGAAATTGACTCACAGCCAAAAAAAAAACGAAAAGAGAAAAATAATCTGATGCCCCATATAATAGACTAAATAGTATATTATTCAACGAGCCGATAGGCGAGTGTCGTAAATCATCTGAGTGGATAACAGCCATTATATACGAGTAGAATACGATACTTTGTCCACGACCGACAAATATCATTATGTTTTATAATCAAATCCTTTAAATACTCCTCAAATAAGTTTCGTCGACATTTTGACGTTACAGTTTAATAAAATTGAAAATGGCAAGAGACTACTAGATAAAATTTGAAAAATCAAATACCTAATTTACTTGGAAGTATTGAATAATGAAAGAAGAGACTACTAGATAAACTAGCAGTGAATAATGGATATCATTATAAGTGATGAAACAAACGTATAATGAACATATTATACGTTAGTCGTGGACAAACAATGTTTTTTATTAAAACAAAAAAACATTGACTTTGTCTCTTATATGGGGCATCAGATTATTTTTCGCTTTTCGTTTTTTTTGCTGTGAGTCAATTTTTCTCATGGAATAGAAGCATTACTATACAAAATATTTCAATAAAGTTTTCAATCTTGTAATTTTAAATGCGTGTAATTTGTACTTATAATTAGTGTACGTAATGATTTTTCTTCGTTGGAGAAAAATAGTATGTGTAGGTAGACTCACAATCTTTTTATAATAGTTAAAGCATAGACAATCATAATAGATCTCTCATTTGACTAAAAACAGAAAATAAAATCAAAAAATTTCCATTCAAATATTATCGGTGTATTGCATATACGTATTATATTTGCAACGCATTCTAAAATCATTGCCTTATAAAATACACAACACAACGATAAATTGGAATTATCAGAAGTTTTTGTTTTTTTCCTTTAGTTACTATGAAATGAGAAATCTAGTATGAATGTCTATGGTTAAAGTATCGAATCCATAATGTGCGTCGTCATTAGGAATATTTAGGATTAGGTAAATACCACTAAGAAAAGAGAAAGGGGGTGTGTTTCGGGATCGGCATCTTAACCCATAAAAAGTAGAAATCGTCATTTGTTTTTTGGCTTAAACACCTGAAGACAGAATAAAGCATATCCTACAGGATATAAATAAGCAGCCATAGGTATAGGGAATCAACCAATCGATTAAGAAATAAACCTTTAAGGTTTTTAAGAACTACAATCAAACATACCGATGTTTATCCTGCCAACTCATTGAAAGGAGTGGAGGGACCAAACAAACCAAAGCTAAGGCTGACGACGTTATTGAGGGACGAGTTGTTGAACTTAGTTTATGGTAATCGTTCTTAGAGTTTGTAACTGGGCGAATTGCCCAATTACAAATAAAAAATCGTTCATCAATGAAAGGAAGTTTTCCAATTATATCTCGATTATTATTAATTTCCAGTTTTTTTAATTCTTTCAAAATAGTACTGTGAAAAACGAAACATTCACAATTTTTAGAGAGTTTCCATCATTATGATATATTATTTAGTCTGTATAAATTTAATTCATCTACACCAACTGGAAATCCTATTATTGAAAAATATGGTCAGTTTTGCGAACATAGCAATTTCTCTTGACTCCTATATAATTTGAACAAATTTCAATTTCTAATCCCTAATCCTAACGTTGAACATTTTTTGGAATCTTCATCTTCTTTCCAAAAAATGAAAAAATATACCATTTTTGCAATAATCAATACCTTTACTTAAGCTTCTAGCAACAATTCAAGTATCTTTCTTTGAATTCGTTTTTTAGACATACATATAGCAATATTTTATGTAATGAAAGAATTATCAGGTATTTATTTTTGTGAAATCAATCCAACATATTAAAATATTGAAAATTGTTGGATGAATTACGTTTGAATGAATTACAATCGGATTAGGCACAGTTTTTAAACTTTGTCGTTTGACAGTTTTTTAAAATGTCATTAGAGAATAAAATTGTTTGTTAGTTTTCTTAATAATTTGCTTACTAAAATTTTTTTGCTCATTAAAGACACCGTAAATACAGTATGATCAAAAAGAACCGGGAATTTGTAAATAAAACAAGTTCGTGTTAATTTTCGGGCAAATTTATTTTATCTCCTTCAAAATAACATCCATCTGAAGCAACACACATGTGCCAACGCTTAACCCAATCATCCATGCATTTTCGGTAGGCCGAAACTGGGATGTCCTTCAGCTCCTTCGTCGCATTTCGTTTTATGGCTTCCAGAGATTCAAATCTTTTTCCACGAAGTGGTAATTTAAGTCGAGGGAAGAGAAAAAAGTCGCACGGAGCCATATCGGGTGAATACGGTGCCTGCTCAAGGATATTTACGCTGTGTTTGGTCAAAAAATCTGTCACAATACGCGCTTTGTGTGACGGCGCATTATCGTGGTGCAAAATCCAACTGTTGTCGGCCCACAAATCCGGCCGTTTGCGGCGCACTGCAACTCTAATACTCTCTAATACTCACATGACGATTTTCAAGCACAGTTTTCTTCACAATTTCAACGTTTTCATCGGTATTCGATGTGGAAGGGCGTCCAGAACGAGGCAAGTCTTCAACCACTTCACGACCATTTTTAAACACTTTATACCATTCATATGCTCTGGTTTTTGATAGAGCAGACTCCCCAAAGCCCAAAGGCTTTCTGCAACATTTTCAACGATTCAGCACAACACACAAAAAAATAAAAGGTCACCACAACACCGAATCGGTGTTACATAGTGTCCCACCGATCGGATATTTATAATTTGAATCCAATCGGATATTATAATAAAAATGGCATAAAATACATTTGGATAAAAACTTTTACACCGCATAAAACCCAAACAAGAACATTCATCTTTAGGAAAACACCTAGAGGTGCATTTTATTAAATCCAAAAGGAGTTTTTATAAAAATTTATCTTTTCGGATAGATAAAAATATTTATCAATCATTTATAAATATTTTAGAAAAATAAAATACTTTTTCGGATAAAAAACCAATTAACACCGCACATTTTTTGAGTGTATGGGTTTTTATCCCATTGGTATTTTATTTTAATGTACATATATGATTTTAATATGTTCCGAAGATTGTAAGAGAATTGAATCTTCTCATCAGGCCGCTGCGACTAGACTGATTGTATCACAATTTAAATTCTATTATACAGAAGGAATATGCAGGTTGTTTTAGCGAATTTAACTAATACAGCCAAAATCTCTTACAATTTTACGTTTTCACGAAAACTCCAAACGGTGTAAATATTTACTCCGATAGAACGAAAATAATCTCTGGGAAGTACTTTTTAAAAAAATCCGCTGTTGACAACTTTTGCGTTTACTCCGAACGGTGCAAAAGTATACTGTTCGATCCTTTTGGATATTTTAAAATTTGTACCCGATCTTGCGGAGTTAATATGGTACTATTGGATAAAAAATAAAGTTTTTTTCGGATAAAATACGATTCACACCGCAATATTTTTTTGTGTGAAGAAATTCCGTTCAAAACACAAAATTTCAAGCAAAATCTTTGCTCAGTAAAATTGTTCATGTTAAAATGCGACAAAACACAAAAACTTGTCTATTATGAACAGCTGACAAACAAACACTAATCATCTAATCCCACTCAAGTTACACACAGATGTCAGTATAGGATCTACCAACTTAAAAAAAAAAAAATATCCGAATCGATCGAGAGCGGTTCATTTAAATTACAAATTCCCGGTACTTTTTGATCATACTGTATATATTTCGATATTACTTCGTTAGATTACGACAAATAAGCAATAAAAATTTATTTTCTTGAATGAAATTGCAGTAAAGTGTAAATGTTTATAAATAGGTAGTTTAGACTTTTTACTTTAGATTTTTAATTAATTTAAATCATGTATAAGTCTAAATAGTTTTATGACTCATTTAAAGAATTTAACATAAATTAATTTTGCTTTAAGGAAATAGAGGTTTGTTTACTTGCCAATTTGTCTTACTTTAATAGAAGTATTGCTGCAAAGTCAAAGGCTCACCTGAAAATAAACAAATAAACAACTTATTAGCTTAAGTGTACATAAATCGAAAAATTGGTTTCAAAATTAACATAAATTATATTTTTTGCTATACTTTGGTTATTAATTTTAATTAACAAGCAATTCTACTTTCGAGTACTAAATAGTCAACAAATAAATCGACTATATACATTTACTATATCATAAAAATTATTTTTAATTGCAATTTCGTGCATAATTTGAACAAAATGTTGCCACCTAATTATTACACCAGAAATGCATTACACTAACTAACTAATATGCATAATAATAAGATCAATTGCATCACTCTAAATCACATTACAAAATAATAGTTTATGTTGTGTGCATATTTTTATGGTATGTATGTAGTAAAAAAAACAAGAAAACCTTTTCTTAAAAACCAAATTACACACGTAATTAAAATTACATTTATTGTTTTGTCTAATGAAGAAATATGTATGTATGTATAAGGAGAATTAGAAGAAAATAAAAAACGATTCGAGACATTAAAAATGATTCAACATAAAATTCAGTTCTCAGATTTAAAAAAAAAAACATCACAACATAAAAATCTATTATCTATTCAAAATACTTACATACTACAGAGAAGCACAAAAATGCATTCTTTTCTTATTTACCACGGGGTTTTGTGTGTCTTTTCATATTCAAATAATAGTTTTTCTTTTCTTAAATAGCGGATAGCCTCTACCATTCAGTTCGTATATAATATAGTTAGCGAGCGCGCGATGCATTTAATATAACAACGATAGATTCTTTTCTTTAGCATGTTAATTGTATTTGTATAATAAAGTAACGGTACTAAAGTATTAAAATACTTTAAGACTTTTGTTAAATTACGATAATTTGTTATCAATTCTTTAAAATATGAATTGAATGAATTAACAACTTCTCAACGATGTATGTATATTGTATATAGTTAAAACCGTGCATACATGTGTACTTATTATGTTGCAATTTACATAACGGGCGGTGATAAGTTTTCACAATAACAAGACGGTGGTGGATGATGTTGATGATGATCGAAGTAGATATGAAGAAGTGAAATTTTTATTGTTCATAATATGTGTAACAAATCTATAATTATATAATGTTGTTGTGAATTTTCTTGAGGAAATATTTTGTTAACATCATAATCGCGCTTTTGTTTTATTTTTTGTATGCGGAAACATGTGTTCCAGTTATTTTAAAACGTACGTTACTTAATAATTCGATTCATCATTTGCTTCGCGCCAAAATATAAACGCTATGGGGTATTTTTCTATAATGTTATTAATTCACATTTATTATAGAATTTCATGTGTCATTCATTCGAATTTACAAAATATTTATTACTTTCTCTAATTTTTACTATATTGTATTTTTTACAATTTTCAGTTGTAAAAATTTACTGTATGTATTTTATAAATTTAAATTTGGTGAATTACAAAAAAAATGAAAAATCACGTTATTTAAACTTAAACAATTCTTGAAAATTAATGAGTTTCGATTTTCAAGAAAACTCAAATTTTTGGGCATGTTCTCACAAAATTTCTGTAAGCTTTTTATTAGTACGAAATAATAATTTAGAACTTTGGTAAAATGTAGATTTAATTGTAAAATTTGAATAATTTTAAAACTAAATCTTCATTTTCCAGAATATTTTAAAATTAAATCTTCCGTTTTTATAATTTCCTTTTATTTTATTGGGTTGTTCGGAAAGTAATTTCGTTAACAGAGGAATTAATTGTATCTTTTCACAACCAACTTCACACTTAAGCCGCATAATCATATGCATTTTGACAGCTGACATAGCAAGGCTTGTTTGTGAAAAAATTTGATTGATTCTGCACAGTAGTTTTTGGTTGATACTCTTTTAAATATGGAAAGTGAAAAACAGCATTTTCGGCATATTTTACTTTTTTACTATAGAAAAGTGCCAAAACTGGTTTGCAAAATTTCGATCCGGCAATTTTGATCTTGAAGATGCACACCACGTTCTGGAAAGCCAGTTGAAGCATATGAAGATACAATAAAGGCATTAATTGATGCAAACCGGCGAATAACAACTCGTGAGAACTCTGAGAGATTAAATTTATCGAATTCGACCGTTCATGATCATTTGAAACGGCTAGGTATAATCTCAAAGCTCGACATATGGGTTCCTCATCTTCTTACACAAAAAAGTTTGTGCCGTCGCATTGACGTTTGTGATTTGCTTGTCAAACGCCATGTAAATGATCTATTTTTGAAGCGTATCATCACTGGAGACGAGAAATGGGTTGTCTACAACAAAGTTAAGCGCAAAAGATTCTGGAGTAGAAAAAATGCACCGGCTCAAAGCACTTCGAAAGACAATATTCATCAAAAAAAGGTTATGCTATCTGTTTGGTACAAACAAAATTGTACTACATAAATGTTTAGACGGTAAAACGTTAAATTCAAATGAGGAGGTCAAAAATCACTTGAATCAGTTTTTGCCAGGAAAGAATAAAAATTTTATGAGCGTGGAATCATGCTACTGCCAGGAAGATGGCAAAGAGTATTGGATCAGACTGGACAATATTTAATTGAATAAAATATTAATTCACTATAAGAAAATCATCTTTCATTTTTATAAAAAAAAAACGAAATTACTTTCCGCACAACCCAATAAAAGGCCTATTTTTTTGTTATCACTTTGGCGATTAGGCATAATGACTAATAAATCTAACAAAATTTAATAATTTTTATTATACTCACCAAATACACTGGTAAATATATATAATAATCGGTAATTATACATAATCACCGGATTTTTATCACTTTAACCGTAACATAACCCTTAACGGGCGACAATTTTTTTTGTAATACCTGCCGCTAAGGCGACAGAAAATTGGGTAAACTTTACAAATACCCCAATTTTCTTTTTATACGGTGATACGTTCTCACAGTGTAAAAAGAACAGTGTAAAAAGAACAGTGTAAAAAGAACAGTGTAAAAACAGGTTTAGGTGTACTCATTTATTAGCATCTAAAAACAATGCAAAATAACGAAATTAGTTTTATCCTTTTTTATTTGCTTTTGTGATTAAAAACAAATAACCGTGTAAAAGAAGACTGTTTAAAAACAGAATTGAGTGTACCTTAAAACTGATTTAGATGAAAATTCAATTTAATTAATTTAAGCTTTGGGTATAATTTTTGTGAGTAAGGAATTTTTAAAGCAGTCGACAATATGTAGGGATGGATTCGTGGTGTAGAACAATGCTCAAATGGCGCTACAGCGGCGTTCTAAACCGATTTGTCGTATGTGACCTACACAAATGTTGATGTTGGTATTAAAAATGCATGATCAAATAATTATGTAATGTAATAAGTTTCACTATTTGATAAAAAAACTGTATCTGTATCTGTATTAAATTAACTAATCTTTTACATGTCCCCATAGTAAGGCCTTTCGCTTTCTGTGGCATAAGTATGATGTTTTCGCAGCGCACCCCTTCGACCGTTACTCTTTCCTTTTCGTATGGGTCATTATCTATGAAATTGTACAATGGTGTCCCAGAGCTACTTAGTTATTTTAATTAATTTTAAATTTGATATTTTTTTAATTTAAAAGAAATGTTTCGATTTATTAAATCTTTATAATTTTAAAACGTATTAAATTTATTAAATTAAGAAATTATGAAACAATAAATTTCGGAAAAATAAAAAAGTTTGCAATGGAATGGTAATATAACAACTCGATTTCCCAAACTACAGTACAGTATCTTATGTTCGTGTATTGTATCCTTAATCATAATTTATAGTTTCTAATTTTTTCTGTGATTTTTTTAAGTATAAAGTTGTGTCCTTATTATTTATAACTGAGATACTTTAACTGAGTTACCGGGTAAAAAATGTTCGATGTTAGGAGTATCGGTATACTTTAGAATATACACTTGGTAGGATCGCTTTGTAGTGTCAGTGGTTTATCGAAGCTGAAATAAATGATTGAATATAATTATTTATCCAATATATAACAAAATAAAACAAGGGCTATTATTTAGTTGCTCTAATCATGTGACTGAGCCAATTTTTATAATGGTAGAAATATTTTTATTTTCATATTTTATGGAAATTGAAAATATTCTCAACATTTAAAATGATTTTTGGATACAATTTTGGAATATGCCCAATAAACCTGTAATTGGCTATTTCTTAACCGTAAATGATTTTAAGAGGAAGTTTTTGAATATGGCCTAAGTCTGAAGCTTGGCTATTTCTTAACCAAATATGATAAAACCGACAAGTACCATGGAAATATTATTCTTAAATGATTTTTAGATGAAGTTTTTGAATATGGTAAATTGGCCTGTAACTTGGATTTTTTAACCGATTATGCTGAAATTTGACAGGTATGAGGGAACTAGGATTTTTAAATGGTGTTGCATACATTTTTGGAATATGGCCAATTAACCTGTAACTTGGCTATTCTTAACTGATTTTGATGAAATTCGATGATGCTGATAATGGTGAAAGTGATGTTGAATTAATAAAAATATGTTTGCTAGGAAAGGAAAATTTATTTTCCGGAAAATTGAGGTTTAATTTTAAAATTAGAATGGAAATTTCCATTTTCCAGAATACTTCAACACAAAATCTCCTTTTCTAAAAATTCTAAGAAAGGAAGATTTAATTCTGAAATCTTTTGGAAAATGTATAGATTTCCATTATATTTTTAAAATTAAATCTTCATTTTCCAGAATTTAAATTTGCGTTTTCAAGCCAAAATATTTTCCAGAATATTTCAACACGAAATATTTTGTGTTCACAATTTCATTACCTGCATGCACCATTATCATCACTATCAACAATCAATATCATCATTAATTACCATGTGTATTTGGAACGAACGCAATTTTCATATCGATGGAAAGGTTGATTTTGGTGGTGGTATATTTAAACGATGAGGACACGGTACAATATTAAATTGTACCGTGTGGTGGTAAACTTTCACGGTCGAATATTTAATTGTAGACTTACATCCACATTTGCATCATCCATTTTCAATAATGATGCCTCTCGGCAATTCTCACGCATTGTGTTATGATGATATACGGCTGGGTATTGTTTTTTAATGCTAACCCCACTTCCGTTCCCTTTACGATAAACATAAACATTTTGGTGGCGGTCGTATTAAACAAAGAAATCAATCCATTTGGCTCTAAATTATTCAGGCTCTCTTCACTCAGGTGTGCTTTGTACAGCCAACCAAGAACCTTACACATTTTGTTCAATATCATTGAATAATGACCACGTGCGATTTGGGCTCATTTAACTTCTAAATTCAAATATTCCCACATGATAATATCCCGTCAAAAACTAAATTATTTGATTTTGGATATGGCGATGTCCTTAAACAAATATAGCTGACCAAATTGTTGCTCATGGTCGGGAGTTGGGACATTGTTAATGCTCAACTTGCCTGAGACAAGTGTAAAACTGTTTATGTATGATATATCAACATATGAAATTGATGCTCAAAATATCATTATCAGAGCTGAATGGAACAAAGGCCTTGCAGCAACTAATTTTATGACAAAAGGAAACATTGGAATACCATTACCTAAGCTGCCTTTGTGGAAAGCCCAACACCATTTGAAGAGCTTTTTGCAAATGTGTTCATTACAAAATATACAGCACATCACATTCGCAAAAGAAAACGAGTGGGTATAACTTAATTTATTCACCAAATTATGTATAAGGATAGTGAAGATGGTCAACCTAATGATTGCCTAACAGGATTTCAAAAAACCTTATTATACACTTACCTTACTTACAAAAATTACATCTGGGAGTTATGTATGCGTTGATTAACATCTCTGACGAGAATAAACGCAAACAAATCGATTATATCGCTACGCGTCCCGAAGTCTGTCTTAAGTCCAAAAAATCCACTTATGATCCACTTAATATGATTTGTCTATTATATACCTATGGGTTAATTCTTGAAAATTAGCAACAAATACGTTAATAAGTTTTTTAATTACACATTTTATAAAAATGTGTTACAGCCATTTTAGAATACATAAATAATTATTTGTAATATTGTCACAAACTCACAAGTTTCTAATACAGTGTCACATTTTTAAATTTTTCTATTTTTCTCGGAATTAAGATAATTTATTGAACATGAAATGCATGTAATCTTCAAACATTACTACCTCGGCAAATAAATAATTATCTAAGCTTTCAAAATACTAATAAATCTTAATTTTATGAACAGTTGAACTTTCAATGTTGATTTCTCAAAAACTTTAAGTTTTGAGATGTGACAGTCTTTGAGACGCGTAGCGATATATACTTAGAGCCATAGCCCAAACCGAATTAGACAATGAATGTGGAAACAGTTTAGAAATCAATAAATACCGCTAAAATCATTTTTAAAATCGAAAATATCACGTAGATGACCATTCCCAACATTTAATCAGAAAGCTACAAAAAAGTAGCATTTAATTAAAAGAAGTCGGAATATGAATTTGAAAATTCAATTGAAGTGCTTGAAGAAGTATCTTAGATCCAAAAATTTATAATTATAATTGCTTATCTAATTTTCTATTTTTCTTGATTTTTTTTCAAATACTTATCACGAAACGCGTCACTTTTTAGCCCCTAGAAAAATTCTAACTTTTTTAATTATGTTAAAGCAATTTGAAAAGTAACAATCTCAAACCCACAGTTCTATTTAAATTATTTTTAAAAGAAAATTTTATGAATGTGGTAACTTGGTAACTTAGCTGACAACAAAAATTTCAAATTTTTAATTGAACATGATAAAAAGGAAAATGTGAAAGTGAAACTAAACATTAATAAAATGTACAATAGTTAACTTTTTATACGGTAATAAA
The DNA here is from genome assembly GCA_963556165.1 of Tipula helvola. NCBI lineage: Eukaryota > Metazoa > Arthropoda > Insecta > Diptera > Tipulidae > Tipula > Tipula helvola. The sequence continues at coordinate 93,960,328 of OY744481.1, forward strand.
GCTGACATAAATTAGGAAGGAAAACTTCAATTTTCAAATAACTTATTTACATTTGTGGGTTAGATATAAATGTTTTTTTCTTCTTTTTTCCTCCATCATATTCACTCAAGGATTTACTGACGTTTCAGATAAGAACGGCTTTATGCTTACGAAACTAATTCAACGAAAAAATTTCTTCCAGATCAATATTGCACCGTGAGAACCAAAACTTTAAATTCCAAATTGTGTAACACATCTTCAGCAACAACAAAAACTAAGCCACTGACCAAGATTTACCACTTATATTCTATACAACGAACAACATGGATCAATTATTTTCTTATCATCCATATTCTTGTGTCTACATCCAGAGTATGTATTCTCGTAATACAACTTCAAAACAAAAAAAAAACTATTATATAAAAGAAAAACTGTTATAATTGCTTTGCAAGAAATTCTAAAACTGTTTTAATGATAATTTATTATAATTTTGTTATTCTGAATAAATTTATAATAGCATTGTTGTAGTTGATAGCATGCGGTTAATGTGGAGTTACATCTTAAACCGAAATATTTTTTTTTTGTAGTTTTCCGATAAAAATGTATATGAAAATTAGACTCTCTCTACCCAGTACCTATTTATATAATATTTATCTATTTGCAGACTAACAACTTTATTTATATAAAGATAGATATTGGAAATAGTTTTGTTGTTGTATAAAGGTAACCAACCAAATACCATGTGCTAATAATAGTAATATAGTTTTTTCCTGCTACGAGAATATATAGATTTTAGTTTTAGTTTTTTTTTATGTAACAGAAATGTTCGCTATTTTTTGCTTTATTTATGCTCGACTCTTGCAATAATACATACTTCAGATACACAAACACACACAGGTAAAAATGATTTGTAGAAAAATCTATCGTTTTTGTCAGTAGTTTAATTTTTTTTTGTATTTGGAATGTACGGAATTCGTTTTTGCTCATTTAAGATTTATTTTGAGTGCTTGTATGTGCGCGCGCTCGTGGTTTTGGTTTCAAATCGATAGAATTTATTTTAACAATATTTGCGATGAAATTAAATAAGAAACGTTTCATTATTATTGGAGATATAATACGAGTACAGGCAGCACTGGTTGTAACGAATATAGCACGATATTGTCAAATTGTAAAATACTAAGTCACGTAAAACTACTATAAACGGACGTGTAGATATATTGCCAAAATTCATTTTGATTATATCGTCCGTTAAGTTAATTTCACAACATTACGTACAGGAGTGTGTTTCTAATGTACATATTTGTTCGTTATAAACGCGGAGTGGAACGACCTAAAGACGATTTTTGATTAAGATTTGTTTTTTGTGCATATAAAGCGCGCGATTTATTATGTAAGATTGGTGTTAGAACACGTAAAAAAATGAAGAGCTAAGTTTAAGAAAAAATCTAAACATACTGTAGTTTTTTTTTTTTTTTTTCTCTGTGGTGTTACCATGATCCAAACGATTTTTTTCATCACGTTTGAGAATATAGTTTTTAAACGTGCTTAACATTTATTGAAAAAATCACGAACCATAAAATTGTTTATATAAAGATAGATAGTATGAGATCAAGTTGGGATTTAAATGGATGTATGAAGTATGTTATGTATTAAATAGCCTTCCACACAATCCAAGAACATATATGTATATGTAGATACAATATAATATGTGCACGGCTGTTGCGTCATATATATTTTAATAAAATGTTTCATCCTGTTTATTTTGTTTGTACTACAAAATTCCGTCACGTAACACAATGGATTTCCTCTTTAAATGCAGTCGTCCGACGATCAATATTTCTTTCAAGACTGAGGAGAATATTGATTTTGATGTAATATCCTAACAAAAATAAATAACAATTTTCCAAAACGAAATTAACAATGACGGATTAACATTAAACATTGTTTTTATTTTTACTATGGAATTCAATCTTCCTGGCAAAATCAATAGCCGCAAACTAAATCAATTTGATCCAAATAACTACATAAAGTATATTACACTATTATTATGTAGTTAAAGAGAGTTAAGACAATATATACAGTGTCATTTCCTAACGTAAAATATTTTTTGTTGTCGTTATTAAATAAATTTAATTTTATTTTATTGTTTATGAAGCGATAAGTATTATTAACCGTGAAAGTGTTCACAAAAATTATGCAAATAATAAACAAACACAATATACAATGAAACAATGAACCATTTAAAAGTTGCGAATCAATGATCTCTTATTTGAAAAACATTAAACTCTATATGTGGTATAGACTTTTTTTGCTTTTAGTAATTAGTGTTCCTACCAAGAATCATGTAGTATAACAATTTGACTGAAACAAGGCCAGATTTCAGCTGGATTGGGCTACCAAAAATAAGTTAACTTTAATTTACTATTCATTAGCAGGGTTAAAATCTTTAACCATTGACAAATATTTTAAAAAATTGATTCTTCATTTCCCAACAATTGAAAATCTAAATTTTGACCTACATACAGTGTCAGCTAATTTTAAACAAAAGTTTAGTTTTATTTAATTAACCGGTTTACAAATAATTGAAAATTAAACAAAATAATTAATTTTGAATTTACGTTCCATTTTTGTCTAATTAGCTGCATTTCATGAAACCAAGCTATCCGGTTCAAATCACATTTTACATGCAAACCATAGACACATTTTGATCCAAATTTGTTTTTGGATGAAAGTTTGTATGTAAAATGTGATTTGATCCGAATAGCTTGGTGTCATGAAATGCAGCTAATAATAACGGCTACAATATGCTGGCGGATAATTTTAGGTTTTCTTGCTTATAAGACTTGCATTCTATAAACTATAAAATATGTTTTTATGTAATTTACAAAATTTCACAAATTTTACTTTTTCTAACATTTTCATGATTCTTCTAGTGTAAATCCTGTAGATTTCATAAATTCTTTAAAAATTCTATAAATTTGATAAATCCCGAAAATTTCATTAATTTTATCAATTATCAATTCGATAAATTGTATAAATTTTATAAATTTAAAAGCTTTTTAATGATTTTGGGCTCTGTACAATTTTTATTTTTTAAATAACTTGAGCTTTCGAACTCACTTCAAGTTCATTTTCGAAAGTCATTTAAAATTTGTAAATATATGTACAGTTTTTCTTTATATACAAATTCAAAACAAAAATATTGAAACTTTTTCCGTACAAACCAAAATGTCTAGACTAGAAAAATTTTCGTTCAACCCAACAAAATTTAATTTTATCTTAATTTGGTTTTTTGTCTTATATACAAAATTTATATATGCATGAGTTTTAAGTAACTCATTCATACATAGGTTAGGTTAGGTTAGGTTGAAGTGGCTGCTATCGCACACTTAGGCCAGCAATGGCCTGTTGTGTAATATTGTAACACAAACTACTTGTTGTATAGTATTTAAATAAAAACACAGACTACTGACCTATAAAATTATAAAGTAAACAACTCATATTTCAAAATGCATTCTTTAGCGGAATTCCCAAACAATAATAAATAAAAATAAAAAAACAAATACATACGTAGACTTACATATTATGATAAAATTCACAATTTGTAAAAATAAGCAAATATAGTGCAAACATTTAGGGAAATTTAATAAAATCAATTACATTTTTTAATAAAAATAATATATGATGTAACCCAAAGTGAGTAAATGACATACATATGTGTAATATAAATTGACCTAAAATAAGTAGAATATTGGGTAATGCAATTAAAACAAAAATATCAAATACAATATAATGACCAAAATAAATTTATGATCTAGTTCTTGGAATATTGAAAATCAGCAATTATATTTGTATATGTGTTGTTGTTGGAAACACACAATATTTTAGTATATAAGAACGAAATTTTGAAACCAAAAAATATAGTTATTCTAAAATTCAAACATACAACGTCACTCTGTTCAAAATTTTATCGATCAAAATTTAAAGTATTAATTAAAGTTATAAAATCAGTGAATATAAAAGTTATAAGAATATTGAACCAAACAAGTTGTACCATTTAATAATAATTTGTGACAAAAGTGTAAATCTAAATTATAAGTAAATCAAATTGCGCTAATATTTAATTAAAAAATAAAACATATTAATTATAAAATTCGTGTGTTTCAACTATTCATTCTCCAGAAAAATAAGCTGCAAAATATTGTAAGTATAGTGAAACTAAGCAACTACTAACATCGGTGGTGAATTGAAATGAACAAATAAGTACCAAGAGAGGTGGAAGCACTTAATACATACTTATTTGGGAGTGGATATTCCTAAATTAGCACAACTAACCTTCATTCTCTCCTAATAATAATAAAATTCTTTCATGTATAACAAATTTATTCAGTAATGAAAGATCGTTGTAATTTCTAAAACACAAAAATTGAAACATATCACACTATAGATAAAGTTTAGTTCAATACATCATCTCAACTATGTTAAAAACCAAGTATCAAAATTAGAACATATTTACTATATATAATTAAAATTATAAATATATATATAGAAAATAACAAAACAACATCAAACAATCCTAAACAAGAGACAATATTAGGTAGCACATACATACATAGACAATATATTTAGATATTACCATGAACACACATTTAGACATTAAAAGACAATTACAGATATTTTCACACATACAATTACAATAATCACATTACAAATACAATATTGACCATTACAATTACAATATTATACACATTACAAATACAATATTTAGACACCCAAATACAATAGGCCCGTTGTGATACCACAGGATCCCATCTCCCCATTACTCCCGTTGAAACCAACCAGAGCTATTTATATAGCGTAATAAATCTCGCACTCCACAGTCCGCGAGTTCCGAAAGGCTGTCCATACCGTACACACCCAAATACTTATGCCTTCTGTATGATAGCGCCGGACATGAGCATAGGAAGTGTTCCAAAGTCTCCTTCTCCTCTTCGTCCATGCAACTTCTACAAAGTCATTCGTCTGTATCCCCAGCCTTCTCGCATGCTCCCCAAAAAGGCAGTGACCTGTCATTATCCCTACGACCAATCCTATTTCTTGTCTTCCCAGGGATATTAGTACCTTGGAGCGCCGCAAGTCCAGTTTTGGCCAAACTTGCTTTGCTACCCTGCACGTGAGAGTGTTGATCCACCTCTCATTTGTCAAGGCGATTGCCCTTTTACTGAGCGCCCATTTTAGCACTGCCATAGGCCTCCCCAGACCTACCATTTCCGGCTGCATCTGGAGAGTCGTACCGTACCTAGCTAGTTCGTCCGCCCTGCAGTTCCCCGTGACGTCCGAGTGACCCGGGACCCAGATTATCTGGATGCTGAAATACTCGCTCATCTCGTTAAGAGATGATCGGCAATCCAGCGCCACCCGCGACTTCAGACAAACTGCCCCAAGTGACTTGATCGCTGCCTGACTGTCCACATAAATTGCGATATCCCTCCCGGATACCACATTATGCTTCAACCATGTCATGACTTGCCCGATCGCCACCACTTCAGCCTGATACACGCTGCAGTAGTCAGGGAGACGAACAGAAATATTAACATTAAGTTTATCACAGAAGACTCCGGCTCCTACCTGATCGTCTAGCCTCGAGCCGTCCGTGAAAAATTGCACTGCCTCGTTTTCCAAGATTGATCCGTTTCTCCAGGATTCCCTTGAGGGAAAGATGGTACGGAAACCCTTATCGAAGCACAACGTTGGTGTGATATAATCCAGATTCGCCAGTTCTTCGCCAGCGAATCTACCTATCGTCGAGTGTCCCACCTGAAGACACTTCCATTGAGAGACAGCCAAGAGCCTCGTAGCCAGGTTGGCTGCCATCTGTTTACCATAAAGGTCGATTGGAATAAGGTGGAACATAACCTCTAAAGCGCGTGTAGGTGTTGTCCTAAGCGCCCCGCTTATAAGCATACAGGCCGTTCTTTGCACCTTCTCCATCATACCTCTATAAGTTACCTTATCTAGAGCTGGCCACCAAACGCCCACCCCGTACATTAGCACAGGTCTTACCACGGCGGTATAGAGCCAGTATACCAGCTCCGGTTTCAAGCCCCATCTCTTACCTATAGCGTTTCTACACGAGTATAAGGCTACAATAGCCTTATTCACTCTTTCCAAAGTGTTAGGCTTCCAGCTGAGCTTACTATCAAAGATTATGCCCAGAAATCTCGCTCGGTCAGCAAAAACTAGTCCGCTGCCGTTTATGACAGGAGGGCTAACCACCGGAATTTTATATTTCCTAGTAAATAGTACCAGCTCTGTTTTGGACGGGTTAATCCCCAATCCACACTTGCTGGCCCATTTCGTAACGATCAGGAGTGCATTCTGCATAACATCCCTAATCGTATCTAGATATTTGCCTGAGACAGCTATCGCTACATCATCAGCATATGCTACAACCCCTATCCCCTCTCTCTCTAGTTCCAGCAGCAATCCATTAATCACTGCACTCCAGAGAATGGGGGACATTACACCTCCTTGTGGGGTTCCTCTAACCACCCGTCTTCTAATCTTGGACTCTCCCAGCTCCGAGGTAATAGTCCTGCTTACCAGCATCTGATTTATTAACCTACTTATAGAGCAGTCCACTTTCAAAAAAGACAATCCTTCCATGATCGCCTCCGTTTTTACATTATTAAAAGCACCCTCAATATCGAGAAATGCTACCATGCAAAACTCTTGCAAGTAAATTGATTTCTCAATTGTGCGTACTAGATCGTGCAGAGCTGTGTCCACCGACTTTCCCTTACAGTACGCATGCTGCGACATTGCCCAATTCCTGGGTTCAATTCTTGATCGAATAAACACATCTATCAACCTTTCCAGGGTTTTCAGCAGAAAGGATGATAGAGTTATAGGCCTCAAGTCCTTTGGACGAGCATGTGAGCTCTTTCCCGATTTCGGAATAAAGACTACTTTGACCTCTGTCCAATTCCTAGGAATATAGACTAGTTTCAAACATCCCCTGAAGATAACCTCTAGCCAGGGGATGATGGCTGCCGAGTTCTTTTGAATCTCTGCTGGTATAATCCGATCCGGGCCCGCCGACTTATAAGGCTTAAAACCCTGCAGCGCCCACCTGATCCGCTCTCTATCCAATATGCCCTCCATATCTATTGGAGGTGTTCCTCGATGAGCTCCAGGCTCCATCGAGTCATCAAAGCTTCCCGGAAAGTGGGTATCGATGAGAAGCTCCAACGATTCCGCACTTGAAGCTGTCCATGACCCGTCTGGTCTAATTAAGTAACTAGGACTAGTTGGGTTAGTAGATAGAATCTTCCTAAGGCGGGAAGTCTCAGAGACTTCTTCCATTCTACCACAAAAGAGTCTCCAAGATCCCCTCTGTGCCTTCCTCAATTCTTTTTTGTACTTTCTTAGGTCCTCCTTATAGGAGTCCCAGTCCCGTACATGCCTCGTGCTCTTTGCCTTATTAAAGGCTGTCCTACACGCCTTCCGAAAGGTCTCCAACTCCATGGACCACCATGCCGGTTTCTGCCTGCCCCTTGGCTTTATCAGGGGGCAAGAAGCATTAAAGGAAAGATTGCATGCTCTTGTGACAACATCCACAATGCAATTCAATTCTTCCACTGTCTCCGGAGGTCCGGGGACCTCCGGCAATAGTTCCTCCAACACCTCCCCATATTTCTCCCAGTTTGTCCTTCTAGGATTCCTGAAAGGCTTCTGGGTAACCGGGTGAATGTTAAGGTTATAAGTTATATATTGATGATCAGAGAATGAGTGCTCCTTCGCCACTCTCCATCCCCTAATCAACTGAAAAATAGTATCCGAGGAGAGGGTCACATCTAGAACCTCCTGCCGATTGCTAATGATAAATGTCGGTTCCTGCCCAACATTGCAGACTGAAAGGTTAGTATTTAATAAGTAATCAAAAAATAACTCACCCCTCTCATTAATATCAGTGCTCCCCCAAATTGTGTGATGCGCGTTTGCATCACATCCGAGTATCACACCAATCCTATTTTTCCTTGCTTCTCGGATCAGGTCCCCCAGGTTATCCGGCGGGATCTCCTTCTCCCGATCCATATACGCAGAGACCAGCCAAAACTTGTCTCTGCCAATCATTCATACATATGTTTCGTAAAATGTTTTAAATTTTATTCATATTTCGTAAAATTTACTATACAAGTTTTTTGTCACTAACTTGAACGGAAATTCATTGGGAAAAGTTTCAATATTTTATTTTTGCTTTTGATTTATTTGAATAAACAAAAAATTGTATTGACAAATTTTGAAACACTGTTTTAAAAATGACCTTAAAGTAAGTCCGAAAGCTCAAGTTATTTAAAAAATAAAAATAGTACGGAGCCCAAAATCATTAAAAAGTTTTTAATTATGTCTTAATATAAGTTCTATAAATTTTATAAATTCTATAAAGTCAAAAATTTCAGTAAGTTCTTTAAATTCTATAAATCATATAAATTCTATATACAGTGGAAACTCACTTAACGAGGACCTCGCATAACGAACCAAACAAATTGCACAAAAATGAGCGACGTTTCGCACAAAACGAGTGACGAGAAGAGGGGAAGCCCCGGATTGTGCGCTAAACCCTTGTGTTCATAACCAGAAAAATGTACGTTGTTCTACAACCGACTACCCAAGTACCCACCCGGGTAGCCACATGAACATTTTCCTATTTTTATTGAAAACGTTTGAATTGTTTGCATATTTCCTTAAATTTTATTGAGTAAAAAATTAATCAAAAATGGTTGAATTTTGTGCTTTCTTCTTCAATGTTATTTACGTCGTGTGCGTTGCGACATACAAGATTTGTACAGCAAAAAATTATCCGGCTAGTAAAACTCACAAACAGTAAAATTTCTGGCATTAAACTTAGCTTGACCACACTTAAATGCTCGAAGCATTAGCCCTCAATAATTATACATAATTATGTATAAAGTCATTTCGATTCGCGAATTGAAGACGTTCTCGGCAATAATTTCACAATATCAGCCCAATATCATCCCATCATCATCGTCCGATAATTCCATCCACATCGATGTAATTGTAAGATGGCTAATGTTCACATAGTAAATTATTAAATCTTTTTAATTTTCATTTATTTTGTTTGTTTTTAAAAACGACAGAGACGAACAAATTTAGTGTTCAACTTCTATTCGAAAATCGATAAAAAATAGTAATTTTGAGAATTTCGAGGAGTTAGAACCACAAAACTGAAAAATAAAAAACTATACAAGCATTTTAAAATCAAAGGGGTACCCACCCCCGGGTAGCCGGTTATAGACACTAGGGTTAATACATATACATAATGTATTTCGCTATTTAAACAAAAAAAATAACGAGTACTTAAGGTCCGGGAACGAATTATGCTCATTAAGCGAGGTTCTACTGCAAATTGTTAAAAATTGACTCGCTTTTCGAGCTACGTTTCGCAAAACGATTAACTAGGCTAGCTAAGTGACTATGCTCGTAATTCTATCAATTCTACCCCAATTCTATAAATTTTGTTTTTTGTAATTTTCTGTAAAACTATAAATTCCATAAATGTTTTGAAGTATATAAATCCTATAAATTTTATAAATTCTATCAATTCTATAATAAAAATTAATAGAGTTGATTGAATTTATAAAAAATAGATTTTATTCAATTTAAAGAATATCAAATTTAAAGAAATTAAAGGATATACAGAATTTATAAAATTTGTAGAATTCCTAAAATTTTAAAAATAATAATTTATAAAATGTATAGATATTATGGAATTTATTGAATTTTACAAATTCTACAACTTCTAAAAATTTTATAAATTTGATAAATACTTTAAATTTTTTAGATTCTACGAGTTCTATAAATTGTTTCGATTGTCAGTCAATTTATTGAATTCTACAAACTCAAATTTAACTTATTCTAAAAATTCCATGATTTTCTATAAATTATGAAATTTATAGAATTATTATAATTTGTAAAATTAATTATAGAATTTGTAGAATTCACAGAATTTTAATAATTTTATAAATTCTATAATTTTCAATAATCCAAAAATTCCATTTCCAAAATTTTATAAATTCTGCAAATTCGATAAATTCTATAAATTCTACTAATTTTGTAAATTCTAGTAAGCCATAAAATTCTGAAAATTTTATAAATTAATTTATTTAATAGATCCTCGGTTTAGAGATCGATTTAGCACCTTCCGGTCTAGGACAGTACAAATAACTATATCGGGATCGAAACCGATGGGAGTCAGATTGTTGACAGGTACGGGCCAGCAATGGCTTGTAAAAACCGTTTATTATTATTTTAGATTTATTAGATTCTATTTGTTGTATAAATTGTTTCAACTCTATTAGTCCCTTCAACTTCATAATTTTATAAATTTTATAAATTCTTTGAATTCTATAAATTTATTGAATTCGACAAATTCTATAAATATTAATAATTCTATAATGTAAATTAATTCTATAAAGCCTAAAAATTCAGCAAGTTCTTTAAATCCTATAAATTCTGTAGATTCCATAAATTCTATAAATTAGACAAATTCTATAAATTTTGTAAATTCTATCAATTTTAAAAATTGTTTAAATTCTAGAAATTCTACTTTAAAAATTCTCTAAATTTTATGAATTTTAAACATTCCTTAAATTTTGTAGATTCTATTCGTTCTACAAATCATTTCCTCCACTTACTCCATAATTTATATGAATTCAATAAGTTAAGAATTTTATAAATTCTTTAAATATTCTAGATTCTTTGAGTCCTATAAATTGTTTCAACTCTGTCAACCGCCAGTTTAAATTTTGCAAACTCAAATTTTACTTATTCTAAAAATTCCATAATTCTTATAAATTTCATATATTCTTTGAATTTTACAAATTTCTAAATTGAATAAATTCGATAAGCGATGTAAATGGCGGCCATCAGTCCATCACTTAATTTTGCTTTATATTTCGGAAAGTTTCTTTCCATCTCCATATTAAATTAAATTTTGGGTTTCTTCTTCTTCCGCTGGCGCTACATCCCATGAAGGGATTTGGCCGCCTCAACGATGCTCCTCCAAATATTTCGATCCGCCACAAGAGAACGCCAGACACGGTGACCGAGTGTGTACAGGTCCCTCTCAACGTCGTCCATCCATCGGGTAGGTGGTCTCCCACGAGGTCCTACTTTCGCTGGTGCCGACTCCAAGGCCTGTTTAGTGGTCCGATTTTGTGAACGTAGTACGTGCCCAAGCCATCTCAGCCTTGACGATTTGATGAATCCTATGATGTCGATTATCGAGATCATTTCTGATCTCGTGATTCATTCGCATTCTGTACGTGGCTCCCTCTTTAATGGGACCGAAAATTCTTCTTATCATCTTACGCTCAGTTACAGCGATTTTCTGGATGTTTTGCGCTGTTAGTGTCCAAGACTCGCAACCGAAGGTGACAACTGGTCTTATCAGCGCCTTGTAGATGTCCAATTTTATTTTGCGCGAAATATGAGGAGACTTGAAAATTTTGATATTGGCGTAAAATGCTCGGTAGCCTGCTGCGATCCTCGATGAGATGTCTACAGAAACGGAGTTTTGCTCAGCGATCAGTGATCCTAGGTATTTAAACTCATTCACCTTTTCATATTGAGTATCTCCTGAAATGAAATCCCCACGAGTCTGCCTTCTCGCGGTCACCATGTATTGCTGGAGAAATTTTGGGTTGCATCTCGGTTTTTTTAGGGCATGAAATTACCTTTTTTTGCGAAAATTAAGGGGTGGTTTTAACCCTTAACAGGGGCTTGGTTGCCAATAAAATATGGTTTCGTTTCTCACAGAGTACTACAACTCAAATAGTTTTTATATTTTTTGTGAATTTGACAGTTCAAAAGGTTCCCTTGCAAGTATTTTCCATCAGATTTCAGAAACATTGCTGGAAAACGTATGCAGCCATTGGTAAAAATTAAGAATTTTCAGGCATTTCAGAATACAATGAGAACAAGATTAATTCTTATTTAAATTTTTATAAATTTTCGATATATTTGTGGTAAATTAATTTTAACAATTTGGTTCCTAACGCAACGCCGCAATACACGAAATTTAAATGGGAACGGATGTACTAAGGCGATTATTTTGCCTGAAGAAGGCTGGAGCTACCGTGCTGTTGCTGCAAGCTTCAATGATGTGTCAAATAATATAATTTTATTTTGTCTTTCTCGTAAAGCTCAAAATGTTTTTAATTCAAATTAGGTTTTCTCTTGTTTCTGTTTCGTGACACTCGATGGTCTCTAGTAAGCAGATAAGCAAGTACCTTTTGCAAATTTGGCAGTAATGAATACAAGAAATCTGCAGCAAACGAATTTATTGCTGAATTGCAAATAATCCTGGAATTTTTAAGAAATTAAAAATATTTCATTATAGATCAACATTAAACCCCAATTGATTTTATTTAAAAAATTTCGGAATCTTTTATTTGGGTTCCGACAAGTTTAGCAGGACTATTTTTTGCTTTTCTGCAATAAACAATCTTCTAGACTAGTCGTTAAATTGGTGTAAACTTCATATTTTAAAAAAGTCGCGTTGATATAATTTATTTTTGTGCCTTTAAACCCCAAATTTTTGAATCTTTAATGAACTTGGTTTTGGTTCATAACCCTAAAATAGTGAAATTCACAACCATTTAATTTGTTAATGAAGATGAACAATAGTTGTTTGAAATTTCAAACTAATTTCGGTCAAGTATCCAAGACTTGAACTTTACAATTTTGTTCAAAATGATTGACCTACTCGTATCTATCACAGTAATGATGTTGATCAATTTTAAATCGATTGCTGGTTGAATATTTGGTTGGCATTTTAGATACAAGCCGTGATAAAATTCATACATTGAGTGATTACAAACAGAAACGCTTGTCAACACATTTCAGGTCGAATAACTGTATACCTAATGAAGGACTGACGATTGACACAACTTATAATATCGAGAATATATTCACGGTACATTAAACTTAAAACATTCCATTCTTATCTTAACGAATGAATTAACTTAAGCCCGTCAATCTACAGCAACGAACATTATCTCCTCAAAATAGTCGATAAAATAAATAAGGCATATGGCATTCTATAAAACACTGATTGACACGTATGATTATGTCATAGCTTTCGTCGCCCCAAACAACAAACATAAGATCAACATAAATTCTAAGTTGTGAACTAGCGCGCTTACAACCGTTAAACGAGTTTTTTTTTTTCTCGTTTTTAATTTTTAAAGAGATTCAAAATTCAATCCACCCGTCACCCAAAATTTACTTTTGTTACAATGAAAAGTCGGCTCGTTGTAATACATAATAAAACGTAAGATTTTTATTATTATTATTATTTTTTATTTCATTTAGATTAATTTTAAGCGTCATTGATATAATAAGAGAATACTATAAATCTATTTTTTATATAAGAAACATTTTTTCGTCTTATTCTTATTGGCCGTGTCTTAAAAATTCTTTTACAATATAATATATTATTTTTTGATCATTATTGTTGTATACACACACATATGATCGATCCATTTTTTTTTTTATATGATTGTAATCAACAACTAAAGGAAAATCCCAAACGCTTCAGCGAGGCGATGCAATTAAATATGATATACCAAAAAAAATACATACATTTATCTATCTTTATCTAAATATGTATGTATATATAAGCATTTGATTGTGTAACATCTTATCATCATCAAGTGCCGGCCACACATAAAGATAAAATACTCATTAATTAGTAAAAACGAAAATTCTTGTGTCTTGTTGGTATTCTTAAGTTGAAATGAAGGTTAATTTTAATTGTTTTGATTTGATTTTGATTGAAAACAAAAAAAAAAATTTGGTTTTAATTACACGCAGAACATTTATAAAGTATGTAGGTTGAACTTCTGTACTGATTTTATTTTGATTCTATTGGATTTAAACTACACATAAAATAAATTACGCGTATTGCAAGCGTTATCGTCTCTTCATGCTTATTAAGCAATATTTTACACCTACAGGGAATTTATACTGCCTGTGTGTTAAGAACACTTGAACCACACACAAAAAAAGTGAAATTTTATGAAAGTAACAAAGACGAAAGACGAGAGTATATTTAATTATTATTTTCTTAATTAGATTTTGATTAAAATTAAACCACATATTTTTTTTTCTAAGATCATTTCTAACAAACTTTCAAGTGCTTATTTGTGGTTTGCGCGGTATTTAGGGTGGTGGTGGTAGCATTAATAAATTCATCAAATATATAATAATAAATAATAAAAATGGAGATACTTATTCATAGATTTTGTGTGTAATGAAAGTGTAATTTTCTATATGTAAAAAATTTGCAGCGATTGGTTGCGTGGTAATAAAATAAAATTCTTTAGAATGTCTGCAACATGAAGGATGAAAGTAATTTTATTGGATGAATGGACCATATCATGCGTGTATTATTTAGAGCTCTAATTGAGCGAACAAAATATAACTTTCATTTTAATAGTTTAAACATTTATAAGCACTTACTAAGGTGTTAGCTCAACGTGATTTATTACCGATTGACTGACATAATAATAAGACAATCACTTATTGTTGTAGGCTAGTCATGCGTACATCGGATATTACTTTACTGCATTTTGTAATATCGTTAATAAGATAATTCAAATTCGTAAATGAGTTTTTTTCTAATTCGGTGAGTTTACGTCCAAATTACGACCAACACATTTGCGTTTTTGATATGAGTTTCGACTTATCTAACAAACAGAAGATCATCAGGATATGAGAATTCAAGATCTAAATTCTAAATTATTTGAATACAATTTGTAAATAATAAAAAAAATACTTTTGAATCATAATTTTAAATTTGAATGCTTCCTTCGTCAAAAGTTGCCTTAAAAATAAAATAAATTTACCTCGAATCGTGAAACTTGAAATATTAGCTTGGTGAACGAAATATCACAAGATAAACCATTTAAATATGGGCCGTAAATAATCCGTAAAATTTAATAAATAATCTCACTTTTATCTTACATTAAGGTCGAAATGATTTATTCACAAGCGGATTAGTAAAAACATCTAAAGAAAACGTACGTTAATGAATCAATCGTCACTTAAATTGCGGATCGTTCAGTATTTTTAAAAAAAATCACGTTTAATTGGCGAAATCTTTAATGAATCACACACCCAAACAGAAAAACAGAAAATGTCACATAATTTGCATTCTCATATTTGTGTAGACGATAAAAATTATTTTAAATGACGTCATTTGTCGGCGTTTAATAATTTTCTTCATGGTGGTACAATTTAAGATAAATTTTAAAGACGCTAATATTAAATACTCAACAGATTAGTAATGAATTATTTCGTTAGAAATACGGCTGCTGAAATTTTAAATTACTGCGGTTTATAGAAAATGTTTTGATAGAATTGTTGTATGATTGTACGTTGGTACATACTTTGTGTAGTGTTCTCTCGATCGGATTTACTTTGTTGCATAAATAAATAGACTTATTTACAACAATAAAATACAAAAAACAATGTATTAATCAAAACTGCAAACCAAAGACTGGTTCTGGTTATTGTTTTTATATTATAAACGTATAAATTTTCTATTGCGCGCGGAAAAGGTTATTGCTTCCATGATATAATGTACTTATGATGGAAATCCCTATACTGGAAAACTATATGCACACACGTACATTATTTAAAGAAAACATCTCTTTATATTAAAAAAATAAACAAAATTATAGTCTGAAAATAAAATCATCAAGAACAAGTTTTCTTGTTTTGGTTGGTGTTCGTTCATTCTGCGTTTTTACCGGTTTTCAATATTGCGGATAATAATTCTTTTGCTTTATGGATGCCTGAGAATCCTGTATATGATCTATGACATCTTTTTATTTTTCTTGTATCAATATCGATAATTGGATAATTATATTGGATAAATGTTTAGTTTAAGGTACTAGCGTGGATAAAATTAGCGAAACTAATTGTTTTTTCGTGGAATGGATAATACAATTATTCCCATCAAACAGACAATGATAAACTTCTCAGAATTGAAATTGCTCAATCCGTTACATTTCGACAATGAATAAGTGCATTAAGATTAAGATACTAATTAATGCTTGCTTGTCAAAGTGGTTTTCAAGAAAATATTAGGTTTTAAAAATCAAAAAGAAATAGTCAAAGCGTTTTACTCAATCAGGTCCACAGCTGAGAAAAATTATTTTAAAGTGAAAAAATTCACTAAAAACCAACCCCACATTTTCTTACAAGTGCGTTTTACGACATTGCTTAGAATTTTAAAGTTTCTTCTTAATTGTAACGTGGTGCTAAATGGTCCTCCCTCTTATTGGTAATGTTAATTTACCACCTTTTTGCTAGATTCAACCACAGCTTAAAATCTGTATAGATGGAGTGAACCGCTTTGACAAAACCGCAAACTTAACAAAATGTTGCAGTTGAGATTTTTTTCTTATGGGTTTAGTGAAAAATGTCTCGTTGGTTACGGTAAATTTTCAAGCATTGGATTAATTTTAAGCTCTTTCTGGGTTCTCCAGAAAATAATTTTTTTCCGAATCTTACCTTTCTGATGTTTCTAATTTTTAATATTTTTGACGCCATTGACCATTGTTTCCAGTGATCAGAAGTTCGCAGGTTAAATGATAATCCAAATTAAGTGAATCAAATTTAAGGAGTAGTACACCTAGGAACAATGTTGAATTTTTTCGAACACTCTAATATTTTATTTTTAACTCTCTATTCTTACTCTCAAGCCTCACACAATTTTGTTTTTGCTTCTTTTACATCTTCGTCCTTTTACATGAGAGTAGGAAGTTATAAACAATTATAATTTATTCTTAATCTTTGAGAATTGGGAATATTTTTCAACTTAATATTGCAAAGGGTTACTCTTCGGAAATAAAAATAAACTTATTCTCACTTATTCAATTTTTCAAATTAAAGTAGGCGAGTTGCATTAAGTGAGGAAATAGATAGTAAGAATAGAATACCAACATCAAGAAACTTAGCTTCGAATATTAAGATTGAAATTTGTTTTTTCAACATAGGTAGAAAAGTTTTATTAGGAAGAATTGACGAATAAGTCTTTTTAAATTTCATCAACTTACTCCTTATGGGATGGTTTAGATGTGAAGCTACCTGGGGGAATCAAGTTGACACTTGTTGTCAGCTCTGTACCTTGCAGTTTCCACAAGTTATCGTGTTACCTCCCCGCGGTGACCGCACCGGGCACAGCTCACCAATGCTTTTTAACATGGGGGGGAGGGGGGGGGAGGGGGGGGGGAGGGGGGGGGGAGGGGGGGGGAGGGGGGGAGGGGGGGGGAGGGGGGTGCTATGCTAAAACACGGCGCTAAATAACTGGGCTGGATTAAGGTGTTAATCATTTCGTGCTGGGAACCAACCAGCCTAAAAACTAGCACCCTCAAAATGAAAATAAATAAGTTCTTATTTCTTCAAACATTTAAAAACATTTAATTGCTTGACATTCTCGAACTTCAAAGTTAAAATGATTGAAATTAATTCTTCCATTTCTTGAAATTTATATTCATAAAAATATTGAAATTATCTTTTCAATTTATAAATTTTCCGAAATTTGTGGAGAACAATTTTTGTGTTTTGAGGTGTAGATTGATCATAGATTTTAAAGAATACGGTTCTTAAATAATTAATGTATTTTATGGGTAATGAAAAATTTAGACTCTGAAAAAAGTTTGTCAAATATATTAACAAATAAATAAATAATACATTGTAAGTAAAACAGTTTTAATTAAATTAAAAGAATATAAATTGGTTGTGATAGTGATGATAAGTGGTAAAAACGTTATATGTTTATAGATAAGCTAACCGATCTATGAAGGCGGCTATCAACGTGTGGTTTTGGTGGTGATTTAAAAAAATTATTGTATCACTAAAATTTTGAAAAATATATAGCTATTTAGGTACTTAAAAGTACCAAAACTAATCTAATCCAAAATAATAGAATGGGTTTACAGGCAATCAATTTTCGATAGTCATGTGTTTCAAGGCCAATTTCCCTCCACCTTTAGATAACACACATCCGTAGAAGGTGTTGTTGTTTTCGACCTAGATCAATGGTTCCCAAACTATTTTGGTCGTGGAACCCCAAATTTTTGCCAATGATCGCGGAACCCTGAATATTTTTTAAACAACAACTTTTTAAAATTTAACGAGATATTAAATGAAACAAGTATTATTTTGGTACTTCAGATTTTATTGAACAAAACTTAGAAAAACAATTCATCATAGAAATAATTAATAAAAATACAAAACATAAACTAAAATAAATATGTGAAGAATGCACCTGCTTCTTTGATTCCACGATTCTCTTAAAATTGGGCGTTATGTTTGATAACTGAACTCGCATATCTGGTGCAGCATCAAATTTGTTACGATATTTGGTTTTTGTCGAAACATATTTTGAAAACCCAGCTTCACACAAATAAGTGGTTGCAAACGGGAATAGAATTCGAATAGCCTGTTTTGTTAAATTTGGATATTCATCGAATATATCTGACCAGAATATTCGGAACTGTTCTAAATTTGGCTTCTAATTGTGTATCCGAACTTAATTCAATCAAATTTTCATAATCCATGGACCGAAGAAATCCTCTTGGTTTTTCTATTATTTTGAAAGGATTTTGTAAAGTAATCACTGAGTGATTCCTGTAACCTGGACAGATGTGTTTTTATACCATCACGGATTTCTATATCTAAATCCACTTCAGATTCTTCGAGAAAACCACTAAGCGTCTGGAAACACTCAAAGTTATTTTGTTCCACATCTGAAATCCAATATTGTATTTTCCTTGAAAAGGCAACCGATTTATCTTTTGTTTGCAATATGTTGACTTGTTTTCCTTGCAGAGTCAAACATGATCCGTTCAATTTTTCAAATATATCAGCAAGGTATGCAAGTGTATATAGCCAAGTCATATAATTTAATCTGCCTGATAATTCAAATTTATGGCCAATAAAATACGCCAACAGTTCCTTTCGCAATTCAAATATTCGCACAAGAATTTTACCACGCGATAACCATCTAAATTCCGTATGAAGAAGTAAAATGGGTGAAGACTACCCATGACTTTGGAAATTTTTAATCCGTGTTACAGCACCACTCACTTTTCCTGTCTTTGCTTTTGCTCCATCGCTGCATACTTCAATGCATTTTCCCCAGTTAATTGCATGCGTCGTCATATCAATGCAGTTAAATATATTCTTCCCCGTGGTGTTAATTTGCACTCTTTCACATAAAAGCAAATCTTCAATTTTTTTTATTAAAATCATACCGAACGAAAACAAGTAAAAATGCTAATCCAGCAACGTCTGTGGACTCATCTAGTTGTAATACATAAGCGTCACACGTCTGTAACTGTGAAATAATTATATTTTAATGTCATCGGCAATATCGTTAATACGCCTTGATACAGTATTGTTATTGTTAGCACTTAGAAATATATCTATCGTGTAAAAATAGAATTAGGTAAAAATGAATAAATTATAAAAGCTATTTATAGTCCTACCTGATTTATAAAAGCACAAGAGGAATAGAAAATACTTATTTTTGTTCACTTGAAAAAATAGTTATGTTAGATTTAAACGTTTAACTCGTAAATAACATTACAGTTGGCGTCCGTTTATAATTTAAAATATACTACCTACCCAACTATAAATGTTCGTTAACTGATATACTGTACACAATAGAATTGGCGCAAATGCACCGGAATATTGCACAAAAAAAATTACAAACATTTTGGTGAAGTTCGAATTGCTACCGATGCTTGTGTTTTCAGCCGCCTTATTTAAAAATTTTAAATTTAATTTGGTGGTCGATAATAAACTTTCCGAGAAAAATGTGAATATTATGTATATTAAACACCATTCTTATTTTTTTTTTAATGAAATAAAATGTGTCACGCGGAACCCCTAAATTGTTTCGTGGAATCCCAGAGTACCGCGGAATACACTTTGGGAACCGCGGATCTAGATGCGGCGGAGGAAAGCCTCTTTGATTTCAGATTTTAAATCAAAGTTAAAACAACGGTTGATTATTGAATGTTTGATGTATGTGATGGAATTTCAGGTGGAATTTCACATTTTTCTGCCTTTGATGCTTTTGGTTAAATGTCTATCACGTTGGTAATATTATTTGGAAGAAAAATAGTACGACGTCGTTGCAACACACTCATAGTGAAAACATAGGCTCCACCAGCATTTTCCTCGGTGAGGGGGAAAATATGTTTTTTTCTGACCTAAAAGATAAGGTAAATTGAAACACTTTTTTTTAAGGTCAAGTAAATTATTTTAAGCTTTAATTTAATTTAATAGCAGTAAATGTCATGCGTCTGGTGGACCTTAAGAAGCTCAGATTATTGATTTCATTTAATGGTTTGTCCTTCCAATATACGCAAACTAAACTGCAAGGCATCTGCGCAAAATTGGTCGAAAACACTAAGTTTTTGTTTTATTTTCATAAAATACATTTCTAAGAATCTAGGAACGGACTACCGAATGAAAACAGGACTTCTATTGTGTAATACGATTCAGTGGAATTACGAGATTCATTTGATCAATTTTTCCATTTATTCTATCTACTACTTAGGCGAGGTAATTTTATTTTAATATTTATTTGCTGAAAGCTTTTCTTTGCTACATGATCACTGTAACTAAGGATATAAGAGAGGTATGTTTAAGGGGTTTATCAATCAATCAATATATAAATTTTCCGAAATTTGTAAATTTTCTTGAAATTATTAAAATTCTGTTTATTTAAAATTCATGAAATTGTAATACATATCGATCTGGAAAATTTTGAAATTTTATAATTCCCAAGTATTAAGTTGATTGATCCGTGATGATTATTTAAGGATTAATTTTTTATTGTGAAGAGATCTTCAGTCTAATATTCTTAGAACCAGTTTAAAATGTAATTTCTTTAAATTTAAAATCTCGTAATGTTTCGAGCTGTTTTACCACAAAATTATTATAAAATCAAAAAATTCGTAAAAGTTTCTAAATTTTTAGAATCTTAAATTTTTTGAATTTCTTACAAAGATTTTTTTTCTCCAAGATTTTTTTCATTTTTTCTCTAGTTTCAGGTAGATCGTCTGGTAAACTAAGATTATAGAGTAAACGAGCGTTTGCTCTTAATACATCTAGTAAAACAGGTGTCACCGCCAAGAGAACATTGCGTACGGTAAACAGGGGCCCATAGGAGTGGTTCTCCCGAAGTTAGAACCAAAAACCTATATGTTAATATTGAATCAACCTTTGACATTAAAGGCCTGCTCGCGTTTTTAACAAGGTGGTGATACATACTAAAGTATAGCAAGATTTATTAAACAACACTATCACTTGTCCTTTACTTTTCATCTTTGTGGAAATTATAGAGAGAGAACATCAGATGCATCAGATAAGAAAAACCGATAAAAAAATTTGGAATTCGTTTTTTTTATTTATTATATTGTTAAATTTACAGACATAAATTTAAAATTTCCGGCAATTTTTGCTTGCTAATGACGAGAAATATTTAATAATAAAGTTGAATATAAATAAATGCAAGTATATTGGTTTTCCTATGAATCTTGTCATGTCTGCCTAATTAATGAATCATTATAATCAGAAGATTTCTAAATTTCGTCAAGTTCCTGTTGATACGTGTACTAATCGGAACCATTCTATCGTATTTTCACCAAGCCTAATTAAAAGAATTTTACAGTTAATTATATTATCTAATATCTTTCTTATCTATTAATCGTAAATTGGTTTGAATATTAAATTAAAAATTTGAAAGTTTTATGGCGTTTCACTCTATAACTGATGAGAAAAATTTATAGGATCTGTCAAAAATTAATCATACGATATCAAATAAAAATAAACATAATTATTTTAAGTTCAATGTCTTTGACGTTTACAGCGAAATTTTTTGCTCGTTTATTATATAGGCGCTATACGATTTATCACTTTCCATTTTTTTTTTTTTTGTAAATTTTATATAAACAGATTGTCATAACCATCAAATTTATTAAGCTATTGTTCATTGTGTTTTATATGAATATTAATTTAATCATACATATATTATATTAAATTGTACTTATTATACACACAGACCGAGAGACGATATATAACGTAACTTTAAAAAAGCTCAACAAACTTGAAATGCCATTTCGTCGCCTTTTCACATAACAACATATTGATTTAATTCATTGTATTCACTAGACAGAGCAAAAAAAGCAATGTCAGCTTTATTTAATACATAATTCAAAAGCTTTCAACAAATATGTATATCAACAATTTTTTTATGTGATTATGTTCAATGATAATCGATTTACGTATTATCAATCCATTACCGCATATTTCCATTCAGGTTCTTAAAACCCTATACATACTTTAGAAAAATTAAAAAATGGAAAGAAAGTTAAAATATGATTAAACATTTTCGAACACTCGAGAATGATTGTAATTGTTTTTAAATTTCATCCAAATCCCGGGATGTAATGCAAGAAAATCATATGAGGCAATTATGTCTAAGTAAATGAAAATAAAATAAAAAATCTGACAGTTTTTTAGGCTGTTTTTTATAGCTATTCAGACAGATATTATCCTGTAGCCTAGTTTCAAATTGTAAATAAAGCGATATTTTGGAAAAATTATCTAATTTCTTTCAAAACGGCAAATAATTCACCATTACACCACACCGCACATGGTAAATCGATAAACCGGTCAATTGTAACAATTGCAACCAGTCAATGGGTATAATAACCACTTAGACTTAGAAAATTAAAGTTTGATAGGGATAAACGAACGAAAAATATTCTATCATTAATTCTATCATTTCTATCATTAATAATTTTCATACAGTAATCCTTTGCCGTTTTTGAGATTAGGTACGAATTAACGGAAAAGTAACAGTGATGGGTTGTAGCGCTTACCTTTTCCAGAGTGATTTAAAAAAAAAATATTCAGATCCCTTAAGAATTGAAGAAGAAGAACATGTTTGTCCACAAAAAGTCATTTTTTACCAACTGTGCGATGGCCCAAACGCAATTATGTCAGTTACTCCATCGAATTACCGAATAATGATCTCACTAGGTAATCAAATCAGTGAGATCATTCGACAGTTGGATAACATGGATGGGCTTATCGTCCTCGCCAGTAAATAATGATGCTCTGTGATAATGTTTACATCACCAAAGATTTAAAGAAGCAGCACGTAATTTCAAACTGAACTGTCCCAATTAGGCGGAATTTAAATTCTCTGGTGCCAACGGCGACTTGTCCCGGCAATTCACAAAATTGTCGGCTTAAAATCTATGACAATACATGTAAAAAAACATATTTAAGTGGCACAGGCGCGGACATATCTGTTATCCCAACATCAACGGTCTGATAACTGATACAGAGGGAACACTTAAAACTTTTGGAAATCAGCGATAAAATTTAAATATAGCTCTCAGGCGGCAGTACGCCTGGACGTTCATAGTCGCTTAAGTATCGATGCCTATCATTGGGGGCAGATTTTTTAAACCAGTCGATTTGACACATTTTATACAGCCGCATATGCTGCTGTCAAACAATCTCGGAATACGATTGTAGGACGCCCATTCATTCACGTTGTTAACACATCACAATCCATTGGTTTACGCTTTTAAAGACATCTCCACGGCAATTCCGCCTTGATTTTATAGGTCCATTCACAACCGACATGCAGCATATTTTCGGATGTGATAATGTTGTAGCTAATACTGTCCCGGTTGGATAGTATTGCGTTGCCGGAATCTTTCAATTACGGCGTAATTGCTGATACGCGGAAAACATATATCGAACTCAAAAAACAATCTAGCTCAAGTTTGAGGAAATTCCCGTATCCTTTAATTCCGCGAAATTGCTATTGTGTGATGTTTCATCAGATAAAAAACGTCCTTATAATCCTATAAAATCAGTTTCTGACGCTACTCACAACTTAGCACCCACAGTGGTACAAGCGTCGGTGAAAGCAAAACAAAAAATGTTAAATTAATGGCTCAATGCTATTTGGCGTGCCAGCAGTCCGGAGGTTGTAAAGCACACCAAGAGCCCCTTAAGGAATTACACACTGGTTACGAAAATCTTTTCAGAGATACTTATAGACATTGTTGTTCCTTCACCAATGTCTGAATGGCAGCGATAGTACGTCATATTAATCGATCGCTTCACTAGGTGGACCGAAGCAATCCCAATTCCAGATATCATGTGACACGGACTACGACACTCAATCATGTGACACAGAAGAAGCGATTGGACACGAGTTCTTCCAGAAGTACTACGTACCGCGAGGAATTAAAAACTACCTAATTTGTGTTTGCTGGTACAAACTTCGAAAGCATTCTAACAAAATTTGTTCGACTCCATCGTCATGGCTCTGCAGCCAAAAGATGTTCGTGTCTCAAAAATGAATTAAACGTACTCATGTTTTTGTGCGAAACTGATTTATGCAAAAGATCATTACAATCTCCATATGAAAGTCCATTCCGTGTTGTTAACAGGAATATCTTTCATTTTGGAAATCAAAGATAAAATCAGCAACGTTTCAATTGACAGGTTAAAGCCGTGTTTCATGGAAAATGATTAAATTCCCTCGTCACCAACTGCCGACAAGGCAAATTCCAACGTTGTGTTATCGACGATAAGTTGCGCCCGGCAAGTATTCAATTTAATCTCAAACCACAACCTTCAGTCAAAGGTAAACCATGCGGTCTATAAAATAGCAAGAAATCAGGCTTGAAAACAGCAGTGGGAGCCAACTTCATTCCAAAGCCATCACTGATGAGAGCTGAAAGATCTACCAAAGTTCCAGCACGCTTCGCGATATCGCTCATCAGTGATTCACTAGTAAAGGGCTGATATGACGTTCCACCTACTTACATCGTCTGCCACAATATAATTGTTAAAACATTTTTGACGGTTTTAGTTAATAAATTCAACATAACATAAGTTTTGATTATTTTTGCCTATTTCTTCCGCGCGGCCTGCCTTGTAATCGTCAGAACGTAAATCGGTAAGCACCAGGTTTCGGTCGTTTAGTGATTTTTAATTGGATAAGTCTTCCGTATTCATAATAAGAATTTTCTTTAAAAATAAAATAATCATTTACGAAACACAGCATAACCATTACTTACGATTCTAAGTGTAACATTTTTACAAACAATAAATTCAATATAAATCGGCCAAAAACTTGAGGCTTACTTGATAATGTTAAATCAAATTAAATTTGTTCAATGTACTATAACATAATGTATTCATAAACCAGCGTTTAAAAAAAAAAAATTCAACAATAAATTTTGAGATTTTTTAAAATTTTCTCAATATTGATTTTTTTCATAAACACGTCGTTGACCGTCATCGGACGTCGTGCACATAAAGAAATTCATCAAAAAAGTATTTTTACACAATTTACATTTATTTACTAGGTCACATATCAACACCGCGCGACTGCATAACTTACACATTTACACAAACATATTAATAACCAATAATTACTAAATCTCGATACGTATATTACCATATACGAGTATGTACATAAGTGTATATATATTTATATACATATATACAAGATAGTTTTATTCATTAATATTTTTAACCAAAGTTTTATTTAAATTAATCTATCGGAAATGCTATACACACAATCGAATATTGTACACACAACAACCAAACCATGTACAACATAAAAATCGCGCGGATCGTGGTGTGACGCGGCGCGGCAAAGAGCGAGACCATAATAATATACGTTTGTGTTGTATGTTATAAAATCAAATGACCAAAAAATTATTTAATTTTAATTTTATATTATATTTCACATACATATTTTTATATATATGGTATGTGTTTATAGTTTATTATAATAAAAATTGTATTTTTTTAGTTTATAGTAAATTGAAAGTGAATTTAAATAACGTCGGTTGTGAATTTTTTTATTTTTTTTATTTACATTATTACTACATACATACTTATAATAGTTTGGTTTGGTCGTCGGTCGGTATTTTCGTTTTATATGATTTTTTTGCTTTGCACTGTCAAAGTGATGATAATTGAATGTTGTTCTGCATAATATAAAATAATATTAAAGGGGTTTAATGGGTGGTTAATAGTTTACATCCTTTCTTTTATTTCTCGTTGTTATAATTTTATGTGAAATTTATTTTTTTGTAATATAGTAGTACATAATTTCTTAATTCATTGTTTTTATTTGGTTTTATGTAACGTATGTGTGAATATACTGGCACGCGTGTAATTAGATAATTATCATTAAACTTCACTATCAGATGGTGCTTTAAAACATATTCTTTAGTACAAGCCGGCTATTAGATAAATGATATACACACACAACGTGTAATTTTGTTGTAGTTGAGTTATTAGGTTTTATTCTGATGTAAAGGAAGTTATTATTTAGCCAATTTTGTTTTTTTTGGTGAGTTAGAAAAAACTGATGCTATTTAACCGTATTTACTGTAAAGTGTGTATGTAAAATTGGGTGATAAAAGGTTTCTATTAGAATTGATATAAAGACAGAGTATTTGTTTCCAAACATAAGACTGTAACTGTTCCTTAATTAGTTTGGTAACACGTTAATAGCGCTGCTTTAGGCCAATAGAATAAAATAAGAGAATACGAATTGAGGTATGTATAAGTAGATTTGATAAGGCAAATGAGAGCACACGTAATGTTCTTATACCATGATACGAGTATAAAGTTTTCTCAAATTGAATAGAACGATAATTGTAGTGAAGCATTTTGCACAACCCAATTTTCTAGTTGTAAAAGGTTTCATTCATTCTGAAAAGGCTTCATTCTAGATGAAAATTTGGAAGAAAAAGTTAATAAAAGTGTTATAGTAATAAGTATTTGTAAATATTATTTGTAAGTAGAATACATATGTATATTGTATTGTAAGTGGGCCTTGAATGGTATATACGTTTGTTTAAATATAATAAAAATATAAATATAAAATATGGATTACTGTAAATGCAGCTTGACATTTACAAATAACCAGACTATCAGCAAAATATTCCACTATGGTTGTGCTGAAGTGGACCGTGTGGCATATAACCAAACGCGGAAATGTTCAAACATTATGTGGTTCTGTTGTGACTACAGAGACCTCATGAAGAATCAATTATTCCTTAAGGCAATGATGGACTGCAATTTTAGTGCCAATACTGCCCCGCAGCCCATTGTTGAGAAGCTGCTTGATGAGATTACCAGTCTCAAACAACAACTTGGCATAATCCTCGATCGTCTACCTCAGTTATCATCTACGACTATACCACATCGTTTATGCCTTTAAGTTCTACTGCAAGAGCAACTAAAGATTCGGCTTCACGGAGACGTTACATCTGATAAAAGCGTAAAAGGTATACCTAGTTCTAAATTGCCTGCTGTTATGTCTATTAGTCCTGCGGTCATACAACCAGCCATGCAAATATCTCCGGCCTCTACGGGAACCTTTTCTGATGTGGTGACTTTATCCTCAATGAGTTCCAGTGTTGTCGTGCCTGCAGTTGGGAAGAAGCTTCTTCAAAATCTGGGCCCAAAAACTATTTGTGGTACCAGACAATTTTCGAAAAATGTTGGGGTAAAGGTCATTGTACCGACGATAAGGCTACACGTCTCAAACCTTGATCCGGATACTTCTGAAAATAAAATTGCGTCCATGGCGAAATCTTGTTTGGAGATTGAAGACTGTAAAGCATTCAAACTAGTCTCTAAACAACGGAGCATCGAATCTCTGGAGTTTGTTTGCTTCAAATTGGGCATAAAAGCTGATGTATGTATGTACGTATTAAGGCCCTAGACCCTAATACTTGGCCAACCGGCGCACACATTCGGGAGTTTTACGATAACAATTTTCGGACAACGTTGCCTCCACGGGTGAAGTTTCGAACAATTGATGCTCTCAACAAATCAACAGAATAAATTATAAGAGCTTAATAACTTGCAGTGTGAAATTTCCGATACCAGCTGTACCAGTCACCTCTCCCGTAATTTAAGTGATGTAGTTTCGGCCAGAATGCTTCCGCCTATACATAAGTTCCAGACAAACCTCTTTTACCTCGATGTGCTACCATAATGCTTTAGAATTCGAGGGAAAGCTAAATTATTCTTGCTTGGCGTGCTTGACAATGGTTACGATCTGATCGAACTTCGTCGTTTACAGGAATGATCGACATGATTTGTGTACCAGCCTAAAGGAGGGAGATGTGTTGGTCACTGTTAACTGTTCGATTTCGAACGAGCTCATTGCATGCCATCCAACTTATGATGTTATTGCTGTACGTATTAATGTAGCAAGTGCCTCCATCCTCGTGGTAGCTGCATAATGTTCTCTGCGGATCTACCCTGGAATATTATCTGGGAATTATTAATTTCATCGATTCTGCTGTTGCACCACTGGTTCGTGTTGGTGAACAACAAATTGTTACTGGTGACTTCAATCTTCCTGATATTACTTGGATTCTCTTCCATCGACCAAAAAGGATTAGCAGTCACTGATTATTTTGCTAGCACAGCATTGATGCAGGTGAACCGAATAAGCCATAGTCGAGGGAAATTCCTCGATTTGGTTTTTTCAACTGACCTTATGTATTTGGAGCTCTCGCCGTTTGAGGAATTCACTGGATATACGAGCATATATCATACTCCACTTATGGTATACATTTTTCAAGAGAATTGTAATACTATGTGTACTTCTAGTAATTCTTTTCATTTCGATTTTAGACATGCTGACTACGTTTCTTTAAACAAAGTTCTTGTCGATTTACACTGGGTATTTATAGAACGAGAAGGAGACTTGAACGATAGTGTTTTTTTGTTCTCAAGTCTGGTATTGAAAGATGTGTTCCAACAGTGAGAAACGAACCTCGGTATCGGGAGCCATGGTATAATAAACAACTAATTCGTATTGAAAAACGCCGTAATAAGTTACATACTTTATATAAGTTACACGGTGTTAAGTTTTATCGTAGCATCAACACTGCTCGTATCGAGTCTTTAAACTGGTTTCTTTACAATAACTACATTTTGCAAATAAGAAGATGAATTAACTTCCTATCCTAAGAAATTCTGAAATTTCATAAATGGTCAAAATAGCTTGCTGGGTTTCCTACCACAATGACTTATCAGAACTCTTTCGCCAGTCAGCCCTCTGAGATATCAAATTTATTTGCCAATTTTTTCGAGTCTGTCTATGAAGAACCTACGGTATCATGTAACAAGCCTTTAACTAACCGCGGTCTTTCTGATTTTATCTTTTTAAAATTACGGAAGCAGAAGTCTATGATGGATTATCTCAACTTGAAGTTGATAAGAGGGCAGGAATTTCCATCTATCCTTATTAAGAATTGTGCAGTGAGTCTAGCCCCTCCACTGACTATTATCTTTAATAATAGCCTACGTACTGAGATATTTCCTGATTTTTGGGAATTATCTTTCAACCGCCCGATTTTCAAATCTGGCAAAAGAAGTGAAGTCAGCAACTATCGCGGAATCGCTATTCTTTCTGCTATACCAAAACTATTCGAATCCATATGGTACAGAAATTTCTGTTTTTCATGTAAAAAGGTTTATTTCTCCTGCTCAACACGGATTTTATCCGCGTAGGTCTAAGGCAACTAATCTAGTCTCTTTTTGTGAACATTTATATAGTAAACTAGAATATAGGCAACAAGCAGATGTAGTATACACCGATTTTTCAAAGGCTTTCGATAAAATTGACCATTCGATTCTTATCGATAAGCTGGATAAACTAGATTGTCATACTTTTCTGATCGTTACCAATTTATTAAGATTAACGATTTTAGCTCTCTTTCATTTCGTGTTACCTCAGTAGTTCCTCAAGGAAGTCACATTCGTCCGCTTTTATTTTCATTATTTGCAAAAGATGTTGTTGAGTGTTTTGAATTTGCACATTGTCTGATTTACGCACATGATATGAGAATATTTCCTCCAATTAATGAGGTTGCTGATTGTGTGAAATTGCAAGATGACTTGATTATTTTGCAGTTGGTCGTTTAATAACAAATTGTTGCTGAATGTGGGTAAATGCAGGATTTTATCATTCTCTCAGATCTCTCAATATTTTTTATGTTCTGACAATGTTCTGACTTACCGAATAGTTTGTGACGAATTACTTGCTCGTTTCAATACCTATACGCTCCCATACGCTGTTTGTGCGGTCGCCCTTTCCTACATATTGATCCTGTTACATTTTTGCGATTCGATAACTACCAGACGAGACAAGAACCGGCACATTTATAGAAAACATATGCTTTTCGTATAATCCAGGAACATTCTCAAGCTGCAAATTGACGGAACCATTGCTACAAAGTAGGAAACCAACATTATAAAGGTAAGACCCGATGAGTCTTCGATCTGTTTTGCTTCAACGATCAGTCCACACTTTTAAGCATGTTTTGCCATTATTACAAGAACCCAACATATTCTAACCATATGCCAAACTCTTTTATAAAACATGCGGTATCACAGAGGTGCTTGATCGAGATGAACGATAGACAGACAATGCTTTACCATAATTTATTTTTTGTGATATTTCAAATGAATTATGTTGCTTCTAAATAAAATGTTAGCGTTTATAAAACGTTTCTTATAAGAAAAATATAAACAAAAATCCCCAAAGAAAAATTATTTATTCTATTTCAACTATTTCAAATATAAAATAAAAGAAAAATGTTTAGGTCAGAGCCTGTCCCCTGTTCACCAGCAACATTAGAGCAAATAGTCCATCTACAGAAGGTTAATGACTTATAGACTTAAGGAAGTTCCTAACATAGAACCAGCTTTCACGAAATTTCATAATATTTCTGAAACCGAATCAAAGAGAGGAACTATTACTAAGGCCATCGTTTTTGGTCGGCTTTAATTATGTTGTGGAATATGAGGAATGGTTGCTTACAAAACTTACTGATGAAAATCAGACGTTTTGTTAGAAATTACCTCACATAATTTAATATTTTGCTGTACTCGACACCAACGTTATTCTTAAAACCGTTGAATACTAGTAAAATGTATTTGATTTTTAAGTATTTCACGACGATATTAATGCCTTGATGATTCGATCCTTTAATTCATTAATTAATTCCAAATGAAGCAAGTTTTAGAATTTGACGAAATCTTAATTTTATATTATAGCAAATTCTGAAAATTTCGCTTTCGCTTCGTAGTTACCATAATTTGATATCAAATAACGCAAAAATTCTAACAGATTTCAATTTAACATGAAAATTTAAGAGTGAAACTATCAGTTTTCAAATTTTAAATCCAAAGAATGAAACATGAAAACCGAATTTGTTTAAAAAAAATTTTAGTAGTCTAGTTCCTATAATATTAAAAACCCCACAACTCCGAAGCACTAGTTCGGAATTGAACAAAATCTTACGTTTTATTAAATAAATTGGAATTCACCACTGTTTGAATGCGGCTTAGTCGTAATTCTACATAAATACAATTCGCCCAATTTTTCTTTAATACAGGGTGTTAAAATTTTGACTTACGGCGGATATTTTGGAACGGAGGCTATCATAAGTTGTGGACTATAATTGTTTATAGATAGAGATAGAAATTTAAAAGGATTAATACGGGCTATTATAAAATTAAGAACAAATCGCAAATATTTTAGGAATAGACAATTGTGAAAATTGTTAAATAAAATGGTAAACATTGGCCAAGCCCCTCAAAACTTTTGATAAATTATTTCAAATCTACCACCTACAATTTGATAGAACCCATTTTCTCATCTACTATATACATATAAATCTACCCATCTACAAATTGTCTGTACCATTAATTAACTTAAACCAGAAATGAAAATAAAACTAAATACTTTATTATGATGTGTACAGTAATTAGTAATATGTAGTATGTTTTGGCCTAAATATACAAACTCAAACACAATTTTGTTAATTTCTGCTGTATGTATCTGACTGAATAAACAAAAGAGAATTTTCTATTTTTCCGTAATTTTACTTAATTTTTTGCTTTTTTTTTATTTCTTTTATGTATTCGAGAAAATTAAATTAATTTTGTAGTGTGAAATCTTAAAAGAGTGAAATGTAACACAATTGTATGTTGTGTACATATTTGTAGTATGTTTTGTATACCAAAAAAAAATTTAAACATTTTTGGTTTATATAAAAAAAAAGTTTGTGTATAGTTTACATCAATTTCCTGTTTGGGATTACACAAAGAAAATGTAAGTACATACTTACATATTGCAACACATTTCTCTATGGATGTACTGTGTGAAATTGTATTTAATCAACGTCATTTGGTCAAATTGAATTAACTCGACTAGTTTTAGTAGAAAAATATAATAAAAACTAACGATTATTTTAATACACACATTAGATGTATCCATTTTTATAGCATTTATGTATTCGTATATATACATACTCATATTTTCTTTTTATCTGAATTTTTAATAATACAGCTGCAGAAGTTACCACTCCTTTGTAGACAAGAAGTCTATACAGACAATTACATTCCATACGTTTTTTTTGTATTAACGTCATCGTTATTTAGTAAGTTACAATGGTTAAGTATTTATTGTCCAAAACATCGATAACAGTCAGACATGTGTCGGAATTTTGACGGAAAATGATTAATTACTGGCAAATCTCATACCATCAAAATTTGTTTGTGTGCCTTATTGTTACGGTAGATAAAAAGTAGGAACGGTATCATGAAATCGACATCATGCATCCGTTTGTCGCAGAGTAGACGTTAGAAATAATTTAACAAGAATTTCTCAACAAGCACAACTTCATCTTTAATATTTCTAATTCCCTATTAGGTACATTAACAATTCAAAACTCCTTAATAATTTAAGAAAACCCATTTAATTCATATTGTTCTTATTAATTATAACATTGTTCTTATTTAAAGGATGAAAGATACATTTTGCTCGTAATTTGATGTATTTAACCTACGGATACCACGATCGGTCAAATGGCCGTTTTTTTTAAATTTCGAATAGAATTTCCTATATACAACGTAATTACACCGGCTTTAAACTTCACTGTTTTTCGCGTTGTGTGCTAACTATGCACGCAAAAACTTGCCCAAATTTATTGAAAGTTGCACACGGGATATGTATAATTTTATTCAAAACAGCCCAAAAAGAATAGAGCTTTTTTCGGGACTACTAGTTTTGTTGGATTATTGACCAAAAAAATTACTTCATCCTGCACAAACTCGGTGGCTATCACTTGAAACCACGGTAAACCAAATTTTGAGTAGATTCATGGTGCTTCGCCTATTCTTCATTCATGAAGAAATAAACAAATTCGAAATTGTCGAACGAATTAATAAATGTACGCAAAATCCTCAGTTCGAGCTGTACCTAAAATTTTTTAAATTTATATTGAACGATTTAAACAAACTGAATCGTTTATTTCAAAGTGAGTCACCACAACTTCACCTACTGTATTCAAAGGTAACGCCTTTATATTATAAAATTTTCGAATACATATTTTGTAAAGGAAGAATATTTAAATGATGAATATTTGAAAAGCATAAACTGGTATGTAAGTGAAGGTGAGTTTTTCAAAGAATTAAACGATATTTTTTGGGGCCAGACGTAATTACCTCGCTAAGTCAATTTTCGTTCACACTGCCAGAAATTTTATGTGGAATTGTGCCACCAATTATTAAAGAAATTTGATTTTGGAGACAAAATTTTGCAGGCATTTCAAATTTTTGCTCCGATTAACATAATTAATAGGAAAAATGCAACATGTACAGATTTAATGATTTTTTCCCCTAACATCGTCAGTCAAAGCAATTACCAAAATATCGAAGATGAATGGAGAGAGGTGAGGGTGTTAAATTTTGGGTACACGAAAAAATGGAGATAGACATATTTTGGCACACTCTTTCGGACTTAAAGCGTTGGGATGGTAATTTATGTTTTCCAGATTTGAAAAATGTGATTATATATGGCAATTTTGACTATTCATGTGGCAACAACACACGTTGAACGTATTTTTTCGCAGATTAATCTGAATAAAACAAAAATTCGAAATTCATTGGATCCTACAACTTTAAGCGGAACATCTCTTGGAATTTAGTTATATGTTATTATTTTTAATTTTGTTTATTCGTAAATTTGGGAAAAATACTTGTAATATTTTATTTTTATATTTTATTGAAATGTGAACGTGTGACACGAGGGCGAAGTGAGAAGTCTGGTAAAACTGAAACAAGGAATAATATTTTCGGCCAAAAAAAAATTTATTTTTCAACGTAGTCGCCTTTTAGCTTGATACACTCCATGTTTGCAAAAAAACATTGGGTTGTCTGTTTTACCAGACTTCTCACTCCGCCCTCGTAATAAAACAACAAGAAGTTGGTTAACTGATTATTTTATAAAGTTTTTACTGGTTGAAATTAAATGGCCTTTTAAACACCGCTTTTTATCAGTAAATATATAATAATTTACTACTACAATAAATAAAGTAATTACAATCTAATATAAAGTGTAAATACTTAATCATATTTTTTATCGTTGCCTTTCGCACTTTTAAAAAATTTCACTAGATGGCAGCCACTTTGCGTTAAAAAGCGAATTAAAAAAAGACGTTAGAGCTCAAAAAAGATTATTTTTTTAATTTGACAAGATAAACTAAAAAGTAAACTGGTAGCACTCTACGACCAAACAACAAAATACAATTCTAACTTCATACAATAAGTATGAGGCAAGAACGTACTGACTTAGCGAATTATATTCACTAAATCAAAAACTCAAGGAAAACCCTCATTTCTGTGTATTTTATGCCAACACAAATAATAGAAAGAGAAGATTATCTGTATTAAAATCAATAAGATTCTTTCGGCTTTTAATAGACAAAATATATTAACAATAATGGCATTCACAACATCTTGATGGTGTGCTTGATCGCAAAAGTGTCATATTGGTGGCAAGAAGTTAGTTTTATTGTTGTTTATTATCACATTTGGGTTGTCATGTGAATATTGTGATTGAAGCGATGCACTGTTTAGAATTATTGCATTTTTTGCTAAAGGACAAATTTTGTTGTTGTTGTGGTTGACAGGATTTAATTGTCCCAACTGTTTTTGCCAGGTCCACACTGGAAGTGTACAATAATGACGCGTTTTTAGAAAAGTTGTTTTTGATAATGCAGTGAATTTTGTTAGAAGGGTTGAAAATTTGCAACTAAAATAGAAATATTTTAAGACCTGTTGGCTGTTTGGTTTTGGGCAACCCAGTTCCTTGCGATTCATTGAGTGGGGTTCTGAATGCGACTCTGATATTTTTTATTTTTTTTTTTATTTTTTGCACAGAGTTTTCCACGCTTAACTTTTGGTTATTTATGGCCTGTAACTTTAAAAGTTTGTGCTTTGAGTTATGCTTTGTGCATTCTGTTCTATTTCTAAGTTAAGTGCAAAACTATCCGTATTTCTCCGGGAATCGAATACGAGTTGTATTCGAAAATGATATTGGATATTAGAAATTAGTGAATGGTTTTGAATGAATAAAAATTTTCAAATTAATTTCTGAGTTAGAAGTAATATTTGGCTTTCAAATTTTGAATGTGTGTTTACCTGTATGACGGAAGTTCATGATACCGATTTTTGTAAAATCGGACGGAATTCCGTCAAAATTTCACAGGTACCGTATTTCATGATCCGGGTCCTGTTATTTAATTTACTTTTTAACGGCTTAATTTATATTAGTTGTTTCTCAAATCTAATTTTGTTATTATATTTTATTGAATATTCTACTCAACCTATTTTCCATTTCACTAAATCCTACAAAGAAATCTAATAAATATAATTGGATGCAATCTTAAATATTTCGTTCAATAATTCGAAATCTAAGCATGTGAATTGATGATTTTTTGACTCAACGTAGCGTACACAACAACCCAATATAATCGATCGATGAAATGTCGTTCATATTTTTGAAATTCATGAAATTTGGTAAAATTTGCTCCATAAAATGTCTGTGTGGTGTTCATGATACGGTTTTTGTACAGGACGGATTGGTTATTTCCGAAAAACTAGTTATTTCGTAAAACTAGGTTATTTCCGAAAAACTATCTAGTTAACTTTTAAATTTAAATTACTTTTATGATGCTTTATTGGCATTTTATGATGTTTACTCGAAAGTTTATTTATGAATGTTTTAATGAAATCGTCTCTAAAGATATTATTTGCGAGTAATACATTTTCTTGGTATGAAACCTCGTATATAAATCTTAAACGCAAATTACTACGGGACGCCATTAGTAAATGGTATCACGCTCTTAGGGCGGATGAAGTGGTCATCTAATCATCAAAGCTAATTCTGTAAAGTTCGAGTGGTCCTGACGACGACTCAGGCAAAGAGTAAAGAATTATATCTACCAATTCTTATGTTGCTCACATAACGTTGTTGTCTGAACTAACGGCACCAACATTCAGAAAAGAAACGTTGAATATTATGGGTGCTGAACGAGTAATTTAAATTCTTATTTCAACAATACTACAGATGCATAATATGGAAATTTTTGGAACTAATTCTTAAAGGTCGAAGATGAAAGGTGGCGAATGCGATATGGATTGCTGTTCAACAAATCGCAGTTCCAAATAATGTATAATTAATTGTGAGGCTGATTTAACCAAATTTGAATGGTAACAAATAAAGAATTTTTTATAAGATGACGCATTGTGGGAAAAGTAAGTTTGTAATTTTATAGTTTTCCTACAATATCAATCAAGGGGTTTCGAAATTTTATTTCTCAATGCAAACGAATCATTGTAAACTATTG
Source organism: Tipula helvola (assembly GCA_963556165.1). Taxonomy (NCBI): domain Eukaryota; kingdom Metazoa; phylum Arthropoda; class Insecta; order Diptera; family Tipulidae; genus Tipula; species Tipula helvola. Next base: position 93,997,191 of record OY744481.1, read on the forward strand.
TGTAATTATAGTTCCTAAGTAGACTGCAATGCAAACTTCATTTAAAGCAGCGCTTTAATAGCTAAACATTAAAACATCAAACTTTCTGGATTAATCGAAAGAATCAACTAAAACTAATACTAAAAACTAAACTAATTGTTTATACAATAAGGAAGAGAATATGGAAAATAAACGTTAATGTTTATTTTAATCAGAAGCAAAAGGATTAGAAGGCTACAGGTTATCCTAAATAAGAAAAGAAAGCGTTTAGTAGTCGATAAAAATGTACTAACGCAATTATGTATTATCGACTCTCTATATTAAGTTCACAATGTACTAAATTAGTTCAATTTTAAGTAATTGATCGATTAAATTATTTTAAAGTTAATAAAAATATGTCACCAAATTGATTAACTCAAATTTCTGATTATGAAAGATCGATTTTGTCATAAAGAATGAGATCACGAAATAATTGTAACAAAAAATAAATAAAACCAAATATATAGGTTGGTAAGACTTAACAGTAATTGCTTACTAAACATAATCGATTAGAATTAGAGATCATTTTTCGTACAAAAAGTGGACCAGTTTCTTTATTCTTACATAATTATGAAGGTTAATTTAAGGAAGGATTTAAAAAATGTTAAATAATTTATTGATGCCAATTTTGGAAGTTTCGATTGTTTCGAAAACTGAAATTTAGAATAGCTGGATAGACATTTATTTGCTAGAAGGGAATTAATTTCGGGTGGGGCGGCTTAGAAAGCTTCATAGATTGATTTGGAATTTATACATTCAGCTATTTCGCTATAATGTTACCATAATTACCAAAACTCTATAAGTACCCCCAACAAAACCATACAAAAAAACATTTCTTCTATTTTACAAAACTCGTGCTTCCACTTGAGATTTCTTCAATATAAAAATGTCGAAAAGTTAATAAATTTTTGTAAATTATATACGTATGTATATATAAAAAACGGTGATCTGAAATTATTATACATAATACTTATAAGAAAATCGATGCTGTAATTTGATTTCTTATAGTGAGGAAAACATTTAACTTATGAGATTCTTTCCTTGAACTCTAAACACTTACTCATCAATCATATCATGTATTATTGTTATTTTACAACTAGGGCAAAATATTTACCTCAATTTTATTTTTTATGTTTCCTTCGACTCAGATTCCTGTTCGTATTTATGTATAGGTATGTAATTCGGGGAGACAAAATTGTTTACTTGTTTTCTATCATTTCCTCGTAATATCCGGAAATTTTTACATTAATTTTGTGATGTAACATTTTCATCTCCCGTCAAACTCCTGCAAAACGTATTTATTATTCAATCATCATCGTCTTTAATTTAACGAAAAATTATAAAGATGTTCACTATTACATATTTCTTATAAAAATGAGAATATTTTCTCTTTAATATTTTTACGACTTTTTACTTTTGCACCCACAAGCACAACACATCGAAAATGCTAGCAAAAAACGTCGTTCATAATCTGCTAGACAGAAGAATATATATACGAGTAAAAAATACAGGAATATCTCTCTTTACTTATAATTTATCATTAACAATTTTTTTGTGTATTGTGCTGCATACAGAGATTTTATTATTTTTTGTTTTTTAATAATTTTCACTTTCTTTCGTTACACAAAAAAAAAAAAAACTAAAAAACGACTTAATAATTCATTTTCCTATTCATCTGTTTATGTAGTCTGTCTGTACTTCTTCCGCCTCTACTCAAACGACTATAAATGTATTATAATTTGATTTTAATTTGGAGGTTTATTAGGGAGAACACAAAAAACAAGTTGGCTGCCGACGCGACGTACGCTAGACGGAAATTGCACAATACAGTAGTTAATTCTTGAGCAATACGACGTTAATGCGAAATTAAAATCGGTTACTTTTGTTTAATGTTTATACACAATTGTAACAATACACATCCAACTCGCATCTTAACGATTAAATAATTTGTGTTGTTTAAATAAACCACGGATGAATCCACAACAGAGTCTGTTTGTTATACAATAGAACACCAACGCAACGACATTGACATCCATATATTTCCTAAGTCTATCATCGCGGTGTGTAATCGCATACGATAAAATAAAAAATTGTGCGGTATCACATAATGAACATAATAATAAAACGATGTATTTGGGTGGTATTTTATGTCGATGATTTCAATGTTGACGAGGATATGTAAAGTGGTGGTGATAACTCAATTGGTGAGGGAAATGAAGATTTATAAGAAGAAAAATCGAAATAAAATCGCTCATGCTGTTTGGAATAGAATTAAAAATTAATCTTCAATTCATAAACATTTATGTTTTGTATATGGCAGCAAATGTAGATATGTATTCAGATTTATGTGTATGAATATTTTTCGTATTGAGATGAATTTGAAAAAAATGACTCCAATTATTTTTCTTTTTTTACTTTATTAAATTTTCATTTCCCATAAATTTCCTTTTCTAAGGAAATGACGAAAAAAATAAACATATCTTATGTTCAATTAAAGTTTATTTCATTACTTGATCTTAAGGGCACCGCTTAACGTTTATGATTAAGCAGCTAACTAATCTTAAAAAGGAAATGTAGGTTTTACCAGCTTTTCTTTCAAACGACATTAAATCAACACAATGAATGGCTCGAGTTTTAATTGACTCGAAATTGATTGATTTAGTATGTACGACCAAGCCTAAGGCAAGTCTCTCGGATACTCCGGGTCCACCGTACACCCCTTTTTATGAATAACAAGATCGAAGGAAAGGAAGCGCGTATGTTAAGCATTAAAGACTCGACCCGGTTCCAGACACCTAAGTAGTCAATAGTTAGTAAATTTGTTAGCATTTTTTTTTTTTTTTCGACATTTGTTAATCACAAGATAACACAATTTTTTCTAATACAGCACCCCCTGTCGTTCCATGATCATGTTCCCAACAGTCACCTAAATGTCTACTAACCGTAGCAAATGTTGATTGACATCGTTGTGAAGTTGTTGCGTCTCTTCTCTCTTGTCTACTCGCCCCCACTAATGGAATCATTTTATATTGTCATAAAAATAGTAAAACGACAACTGACGACTGATCGTCATTTTAGATTCACAAGGGCACTTCATGTAGGGCGTTGTAATTGACTCGAAATAAAAAATAAAATCAAAAATTCACTTCACAAAAAAATTATCACGACCATAAATTATACAAATTGTATGTAGGAGTGTGATAGTGACTTTCATAAAAAGCACTCGATTTGATACAACTTATATGAATGACACCACTACAGAAAGAAATATTTTTTGACTGATGTGGAAGTTTACTTTAAAAAAATTTGTCGAGTTCAGCCAAACACTGAAATTAAGTGGTCTTTAAACGGCCACTGAAATCTTTTAATCGAATGTAGTTCACGATTTTGGATACCACCAGTCCAATTTAAATAAAATCAGCTTTACTGTATATAATCCAAAATTAATATTTCAAACCAAATTATTGAAGTTTGAATTTTTTAAACCAATAAAATTCATGGTCAAATTTGTAAACCGAATTTTTACAAACAGTTTTGAATTGATTCTCAAATTCGGTATTCTCGTATTTTAAAAATAGAAAATTTGCTTATACAATCGGAAAGTTTTTAAAAATTTCACAATTCTGAATTTGCATATCAATTTTAATTATCGAATTTTGAAAATTTTGCATATTTTTTTCTTGCAAATTCTAAAAATTCAGATTTCGTAAAATTTAATATTTAACCGATTCAATTCAATATTCAGTTAAATTTACTAAGCAATTTTCTTAGCAAAACAAAGTTAAATTTTGAATTAAGTATATTGGATGCAACCTGCTAATTTTATTGTCAATTGAAAGAATATGTGTGGTGTTTATAATCTGCCAAATAAGTACATATTAACAATATAACCCTTGAATCGGTTTGGTTTGTAATAAAACGATATAATTAATGACAAAATCAATTTAAATGAAAGGATTTAAAATTTGATTACTATAATCATACTTAAATATAAAAATATAATTTATCATCGCATTGTATGCCCTATTAAGGTGAATGTCCTTCAAATCAAATAAGTATACTATATAGAGAAAATTCTTTATCTAATTATATAGAGACTTAAGAATACAAAGCCATATTATTATTAAATTAGCGCTGGAGTGTAACCTCCAAAAAACATTTTTTTTACAATAAATTTAGCTGTTTATAAAGCACTCTTGAAATGGAATTAAAATTAACAACAATTTAAGTTAATAATACATCAATTTTTTATGTTCTTTTTACATTATACTTTGTCTTTTTGGATGAGTGAATTTTCACTTTAAACAATTTTTGATTTAAAATATACTGAACAGTGAACATATGTAGATTCAATTGGTCAAAATTCGATTTTATTTTTATTTAGGGTTTTATAAATTATAACGCCAGTATAGAAAAATATCTATTACTGATATTTCTATTTATAATATAATATTTATAATAAAATAATAAATGTGATGGAAATTAATAAAAGTTGGTTAACTTTTGATTTTACTTGCCAGCTAAAGATACTGTCTAAAAACTCTAAATGCTGCCTCTCCAAAAACACTCACCTGTAAAAAAAAAAAAGTAATGTTAAATACGTATACTAAATTTCAATAAAGTAAGATATTCTTTCAAAATGGGTGTAAGTGGATATCGATCGAGATACGTCATATAATGTATAAAAGTCAAAAAGAAAATAAATTTACCATGTTGCTCATTAAACAAACACAAAACATACCCTGGTTTATACAAACAGTTGCATTTTCCAACCCCTAAATATTTTCCTGAGCCAAAGAAAAATATTATCAGCTAACACATACACGGACGGCAACCCCTATAAATATGATTTATACTTAAGATAAAATAAACATAAATACCAGTTGACTAGGAAATTATACAAAATGGCCATATTTACCAAAGTACAAAATATATAGACATTGTAAAGCTGTCATTGACATAAAAGAAAATATTAGAATATTCATAGTAATAGAATTTTGCAAACGACATTTTCAAGAAGTGTTAAAATGAAAAACATAAACATCAATCAAACTTTAACGACCGTACTTCACCTCGAAGATACGTGCCACAACGCGTCCTATTGTCACACAAAAGACATAAGTAATAATAATCCTATTTTTTTTTTTTATGGTAATAAATAAATCCTCGACTCCACGACATTAAAATTTCAAATTTTCCCAATATAAAAAAAAAAATATTCAACCGAATTCATTGTTTTTCAATTAGCATTCAACTCTATTATTGTTATGACTACATGTATACGAGTATAATTCCAACTAAACAAAACCAAAACTATACAAGAACCAAATTATGTAAATATGAAAACATTTGTTAACATGCCGGTACATTCAAATGCAGACAAGACAACACACAATTAATGATATATTCAAATTACAAAGAGATCCTTGTTGTAATAAAAATAAAATCTTTGCTTGCAGGAATGTAATGTAAACCATACATGAATGTGTGTATGTGTAAAAATAAAATGTAAAATTTATTTAGTTTTTTAAATGGATATAACAAACATTATTTAGACGAGAGAATGATTTATTTGATAATAAATTCAACAAACGGATCTATCCTCTGTTACACGTATGACTTGTCTCTACACTTAACCACGATAAAAAAAATCCGCTGAGACAAAATATAAAACATCCAATAAATTCATTTTTAATTCAACCTATACTAGCATGAAGGTATGTATGGTACACGACTTTCCTTTACGGAGCAAAACGCTACCACAGATAAGAATAGACAGATGTACATCTTGTATGGGCCAAATTTACATTCGAAATTTCAATACCAAATTCTAATCTAATCCTTTTAGAGCAGGACGTATATATTGTAAAATACAATTTTGTTTGAAGTTGGTTTATGTTTAATAGCCATGCCATGTTTGCTTTGATATAATCAAAATAGCCATACGTAAAAAAGATAAAAAGAGACAAAAATGTACGTCCTGCTCTAAAAGATTGGATTGGAATTATTCTATTGAAATTTCTAATGTAAATTTGGCCCATACAAGATGTACATCTGTCTATTCTTATCTGTGACGCTACTATAAATATTTTATTATCCAAAAAAATATTTGCAGCACAACTAAAAATTATAAGGTCATACGATTATTTTGAAAATTCTGTTTGTACCAAAAACTACAAATTAGTTTAACCAGTAGTAATATAGTATATAGTAAGTTCGATTTTTGCAACATTTCATAATTGCAACATTCGATAAATGCAACTTAAATAAATTCAATTTTTGATAAATAAACAATAAAAGTTAAAAATTTTTTGACAAATCAGCAAGTTTTTTGCAACGTAGGGTATGTTTTTTTTTTATGTCGAAGTAACCAGAGAAATAATTTAACTGTCAAAATACAGATATGCGTTTTTTTTTTAGTATCCGAGACAAAATTTATTTCTCTGTGTCGTTTTTTTCACGCTCGGATAATTTTCGAATACAATCTTTTTTCTCTGAAAAAAAGTTCGGATTGTTTATTGTTATTTAAAAGCAGTGCGCTTTTTGATAAATCCAAACATCACGACTGTTGTGCATTTGAAACATAATTTGGTGAAACATAACATTTTTTTAAAAAATAAAACGACATTTTAACGACACTAAAAAAACTGTCATTTATTTTTGATCGGATACATCAGAGAAAATATTTATCGGATTTCTTCGATATAATATCTATCTGTTCTCTCTTATTTCTCCGACATTAAAAAAAAAACACGCCCGTAATAATTCAAATACCTCTTTGATTGATAATTTTTTTATTTTTTCAGTAAATACTAAGAATTTAAAATATTACTATTAGAATTTTTGTTGTAGGTGCATAATTTGTCACCAAATGTTACTACACCTAATTCTGTTTGGCTGGCAATAAACCGGCACACAAGAAATTAATATTTGAGATACAAAAAAATAATAAAACGGCACAAATTAATGAGCAACAAACAAAAATTTCTTGACATCATAATAATAATTTGGCAACATTTATAATTTTTTGGCACTATTGGAAGGGTACACAAAAATTATTTTTTGGCATCGAAATAAACATTTTGGGCGACAAAAATAATTAACTGGCAACAAAGTTATAAATAAATAAATTAAAAATTAAAAAAATTAAATTAGTTTTAAAATATTCTGGAAAATGGAGATCCCTAATTTAACTTAGAATTGTAGAGGCTAACGGCTTCGGTAACTCTCACGGGCACGCGGGAGGTCGCTTCGCTCCCCCCGCTTAGCCCTCCGAGGGGCCTTAGATTTAAACTTCGAGGGACGTAGGAGCCAGGATAGGCAAACATGTCGCACTGCGTGCCGCACGTAGGAGCGGATTATATAGAATCTATTAATGACACTGCAATATTTTATATCGATCCCCCATCAAATATTAAATAATTTGTATCGATTAAATTTAATTTTTTGTCTCGATTTTTTTTTTTTTTTTACTACTAAAAATTATTTTTTCTTGTTCCAAAATATTATATTTGTTGCCAATTTATTAATTTTGATGTCAAAGTTTGTCGCCACAGTATTTAATAATGTCCTTCAAAAATATTTGTTTGTTTTTTCATATGTGGTGCCAAAATATTATTTGTGATGCCAATTTATTATTTTTGATGCTAATGTGTGTCGCCAAAAATTTTTTCTTGTATGCCCGTTTAAATTGTCCCATTCTGTTTTTACACTGTAGGTACGTTCCCAAATGTCATCATGCAAAAAGAACCGTGTAAAAAGTGAATTAGATGTACTCATTTATTAGCAACTAAGGCTGTGTGCCTAACGTCGATTTTTTTGACTAAATTTTCGACTTTTCAATTCAAAACAACATTACCCTATTCACCACCAGGCGGCCAACGAAAAGTCTCCTCGTGAGGTTATTTTTCAATTTAGTTGTCATTTATAGAAAGGGTGCTTGGATTAATATGTGTTTTGCAAAATTTAAATTGGCCCAGTGTTTTGTAGAATCTAACGCTGATGAGTAATAAATTCAGTTTGTTCACCATTATTATTGATAATTATATTTAGCGCAATTTAAGCACGACATAAATCTTTTATGGAAATATTGTACAAATTACAGAACCAGCCTCATGTTTCAAAACATTTCTAAAATATGTATCTCCACTCTGTCTTCATCTGGCCAAATGTAATCGAGTCGTAATTGTAAGCGTATATTATTGGTAAAGTAGTTGTTTACTCGATGAATCAAGCACCGAATGAGGTGAAGGTCCATACCAAATTTATACAGACACTACTGGGAGTAACAAGTATTCGGTTAGGTAGGTCACAACTTCAACTTTAAATAATGATAATTATACAATTTTTGTGTTTAATAGGTTATTCTTTATAATGAAAATTAATTTCGTTTAGATGTGCTCCGTAAGTCACTCTTTCACATAAATTTCGCTGTACATACAATATTTCACCAATAATATGTTTAATGACTCATTTTGATAGTTTTTCTTATAATTTGGATAATTTTATGACAAAATAAACAGATAAATATAATAATATTGAACGACACACGTGAAGCACCTACAAATTCTGCGTATTGAGCCAGGAGCTCATAAAGAATTTTATGGCGGACCATACTCGAACTGTGTGAGTGACGTTACTTTAAGGTTAGTTTTGGTTCGAGTGTATTTTTGTTTATTATTTTGTTTTTAACTACACTCCCGAGCAATTGAATCGACTAGACCATCAAAACGCATATTTTTTTAAAATGGCTGGATCGATTTTCGAAAACAACCTTCTTTTGACAGCCTAGTATTTTATCTTTTCAAGGATACCTTTATCATTAAAATCCATACAGTACTTTTCAAATTAAAGCAGTCTTAGCCAAATGCGATGTTTCGGTGAAAACAATTGGCGTGATGCAATCTCCTGTATAATGCCACGTTGACCGATATTTGTCGTCACTTATGAGTCAGACGTTGACCTGGACAAATCTCTACCAGTTTAATTCATTGTTTCCTTAAAATCATGGATACCACTCCAGAAAAATCCGCACAAGTTGTTGCTTTATTGCAAGAAGGACACAATCAACAAGAAGTCGCTCGTCAGCTTAACATGAGCCAATCTGCTGTCTCAAGAGTATTCAGAAGGTTTCATGAAACTGGTACCTTCAATCGAAGACCACAAACCAGCCGGTTTCGGTGTACATCAGAGAGGGACGATCGATTTATCGTCCTAACTTCACTGCGAAATCGCCATCTCACGGGCGTCGATGTGCAGCAGGAGCTAAAACAAGTTCGAGATGTATTAGCTGTTAGTCAATGGACAGTAAGAAGACGCTTAAAGGAAGCCAACCTCACTCCAAGACGGCCCGCTAGAGGCCCAAAATTGACAACACGCCACCGCAAACAGCGACTCGAATTTGCTCGCGAACACATCAATTGGAACATCGACCAATGGACGTCCGTTCTATTTACTGACGAGTGGAGAATATGTCTCCATGGTAGTGATATGAGAGACCGGGTCTACCGGCGTCCAGGAGAGCGATTTTCGCAGTGCTGTTTTGCTGAAACAGTCTCATACGGCGGCGGTTCGTGTATGGTGTGAGCTGGCATATCATTTGAGGGAAAAACAGATCTTATTTTCGTACCTGGTGGAGGCCGTGAAGGAGGTCTGACCGCTGAACGATATATCGAGGGCATTCTCTTGGATCATGTAGTGCTCTATGCAGGATATATAGGGGAAGATTTCATATTGATGCATGATAATGCCCGGTGTCACACAGCTCGAACCACTCGACACTTCTTGGATGAGGTCGGACTCGAGACGATGAGGTGGCCAGCACTCAGTCCAGACATGAATCCAATTGAGCATTTATGGAACGAACTAAAACGGAGGGTCCGAGCTAGAAATCCGATACCATCTAACATCAGTAACCTGAAGATTGCGTTAGAGGAGGAGTGGGGTGCGATCCCCCAAGTATTTGTCAAAACCTTAATAAGGTCAATAATGGGGAACCGCAAGTGAACCGTTGTAGACGCAAGGGGGGGCCATATTTATTATTAACCAATAAAATTATTTTTGTTTTGCTTGAGTTTTTGTTGTAATTTAATTTTAAACACCCCCAATATTTTTTGCTTAATCATCAATTTTGGTTGCGTTTTTATTCAAAATTCATTACAAAAAAAGTACTAAACCAATTTTCATAAAAATAGTGTCATTTTAAAGCAAAAATATCAGGCTTTCAAAAAAATAATGTCTTATGAAAATCGGTTTGACCGTTCTAACAAAAATCGCCCTTATGTGAGCGCTTAAGGTTTTAGTCGATTCAGTTGCTCGGGAGTGTATATTATTAAACGAAAATCAATTTGTGAAAAATATTAAATAGTGAATCAAATAATTTCATCTCATAAAACATTTAAAAAGTTTTTCAATTTTAAGCCGTTATATAAGGACGGAAATTAGTTTTTTTTTTTTTTTCGCTGCCGCTACATCCCATGGAGGGATTTGGCCGCTTCATATTGAAGTTTCGTAATCATTATTTTAATGGATAATGAGTGATTAATTCATTGATCCTATCCCTTGGAAATTAGTTGATTCACTATTTAATATTTTTCACAAATTGATTTTCGATAAATAATATAGTTCATAGATTGAATCAAGGTGCGATCCCAATAGTATTTAGACCATTTAAAAATTTCCAAAATTCTAGTTCACTTTAGGTTTTTACCACACTCACCGGCAGAGAAAACAGGCCACCCCAAAAAAAATTTTTTTTTATGCGAATATCTTTTGAACCGACTAGCTGAAAACTTTTTTTTTTTTATTTTTTATTTTTTTTATTTATTTTATTACGACTGAGACTGGGCTCATCTAGCAATTTTTCTTGCAAATACAAATTTTTATATATCTAGTAAAATTCACGTTTGTTGGGGTGTAACCCACTGGTTAGCCCCATAATCAATTAAACCTATTTACTAATTTTAGTTTGGTAAGTTCACTAGGTCAAGTGGCCTCGTTCTTTGGAGTCTTCTTTCAACGACAGGGTTATCTATCATATGGCGAATATAGGGGTTTCCATGTTCATGGAGCCTTATTTCGTGTTTTGCGGCATGCATTTTTATTTCCTCTTTGATGTATTCCATCCGTAGGTCCCTGTGAAGGTCTTCATTTCTTGCGTACCACGGAGCATTGACGATGCTACGAAGAACATTGTTTTGAAACGTCTGTATCATTTTGGCGTTTGTTTGCTTGGTACATCCCCAGAATTGTATACCGTAGGTCCATATCGGCTTCAAAATGTGCCGATATAGCAGCAGCTTATTGTGAATTGTAAGCTCAGAGCCTCTACCTATGAGCCAATACATTTTTCTGAACTTTATGTTAAATTCTTCTTTTTTCTTTCTGACATGCTCTCTCCACTTGAGCTTGGCATCGAGGGTCATGCCAAGGTATTTAGCTGTATTTGCGTAAGGCACGAGTCGCGAGTTAATTTCTATAGGTAGGTGGTAAGCCTTTTGATAAGTAAAGTTAATATGCGTGGATTTTGTCTCATTAAGTTTGATTCGCCAACGCTTTGTCCAGTTACAAACCGCATTGGTCATCCTCTGGAGTTTGCTCGTTGCATCAGCGATATTATTTCCAACTGCCATAATTGCTGTGTCATCTGCAAAGGTGGCTAATGGCTATGGTTTGTAACGGTCGACTAATTTCGATCGTAGTTTACTATACGATACAATTTTTGGATCTTACGAGTACAAATTTTTTTTTTTGGGCTCTACTATTATTTTTCATTTTTTCTCTCAATTGATTCAGTCGCTATCTACCGCCCTTTATGTAGTAGCTTTAACCAGAGACTCCAACCAACTCAATTATGGTAAATCGGAAGAAAGAAACATTTTTGTTATACTCACTGGAATATGCAGTGCGAAGAATTTCAGGGAAGAAACGAGATGACCAGGAGGCCTATTATGAAATTTTTCGATTTCGGATTTTCACGATATCGAAAAAATCCGCCCTATTATGAAATGAAAAAAGAAATTCGAAGCGAATTTTATCAAACGCACGTGGCAAAATTCGACTGCTATTTAGTTGGCGAATTTTGTAAGATTGATGGTATTTTGTGTTTTTTGTGGTAAATAGATTTTTTGTAAATGATAAATTTAATTTTAAGTAATATTTATATGTATGTAGAATTATTATTATTAATTTATATGCATAATATTACAAATTCGATAAACCAAGTTTCATAATATGGTAAATCCGCGGCGGATCGAATTTTTTCGATATCGTAAAAATTCGAAATCGAAAAATTTCATAATAGCCCCCCAGATAGAAGTTTTGGGGGAAAAAGATGGCCGAACGTATATAAAGCTCGCGTTTGGGTTTGGTTTTTTTTTTTGCTGTGGAAACATAAGCAAAGAGGATCAGTGTAATCGCGTAGCGATAATTTAGTGTTTTTTTGTTTCTGATATGAAAAGTTACGAGAAAATAAACCCATCATATAAATGAAAATGGAAAAAACCAAATTATAAAAATGTGAGGAAAGTTTTGTACTCCGGGGCACATGATAGATTATTTTGAGTGCTATGTAACGTCGAGTTTTTTTTTGTCGGTGGAAATTTGGATATTGACTGTCAGCGGTTGTGATTGTAAAGAAAAACTTATATGTATTTATTTATTTATAAAAAAAAAATATATATATATTTAATGATATAAAACTCTGTATCGAAATGTATGTAAATAGTAGTAAACTGTGTCGATCATGCGATGAAATGTTGTAACGGTTCAAATTATGATAATTTTGTGAAAAAAAAAATTGTTTTTGGTTGATTAATAAATCCAGTTGAATGAATAATGATTGTAAAGCTCGAAATAAACTCTGTTATTGCTAATTAAACTTTGTTAAAATTAATAAAACTATAAAACCAATGTAAATAAATTGAAATTATAGTTAATATAAGTGTGAACATTTGTTTGGTTTTTTATATTTTTTTTTTCCTCCGCCTGTGGAATTTTCACTTTGAGTGACAAAAATTAGTCGAATTTTATGAAGTGTGTGTAAACGAAAGTGCTACGTTTTTCTTTTGAAAGGGGCAAATCAGCAACCCGTACAAAGAAAAAGACATCGGTTTGGGTTCGTCGTTGTATATATTGGATAGCTGTGTTCCAGCATATGATTATCACGTTTGCGGAGATAAAAATTCGGAATAACGGACACCAGCACATCATTGAGTATAAGTATCGGCGAAATTAACATTTTTTTTCATTTTAAGGTTTAGAGGAAAAAAATCAAAACAGTTGCAGTCACAATTGTTTAAATTCATTTTTTTTTTCTTAATGTTTTTTTATTCAATTGCAGGTTTTTCTGACGGCCATTGACATTCGTTATCCATTTAGTTATTTATTTAGTTTTTTTTCCTTTATATGATGTGTACGTCTACGTATGTATATAAATAATTGGTCTTTCGAAAAATAATGTGTTTGTAGGCAATTATTTTTTTCGGGAAGCATTGCGTGGTTGTTGGGATGGGCATACGGTACCGAGTTAGTTTGTAAATTTTGACGTTACTTTTTTTGTTCTCCTGCACATGATTGGTGCATGGTGAATCATGAACCTCCCAACCCTAAGCATCTCGGTTTAAAAGAATTGCAAGCATGTGCACACTATGGGTGGAACAAGCTGCAAGGCCGTCCGCTACTGGTTCCTTCATTTGTGGTTGGTATGTCCCTTGTATATAGTAAATACAGGATTGGTCCTAAGACACTCCCCTGCGGGACACCGGCAGAGATTTTCTTTAGCTCAGAGTATTCATCCTCATATTTCACTCGAAAGTGTCTATTGGATAAATAAGATCTTAGTATGGCATAGAATTGTCTCGGTAGATCTCTATGCAGCTTGTATTCCAGACCACTGTGCCAGACTTTATCGAATGCTTGCGCGACGTCCAGGAATATGCTTGAGCATACTTTTTTACGTTCTAACGTTCTTTCAATTATGTTGGTGATTCTATGGACCTGTTCAATTGTAGAATGCTTTTCTCTGAATCCAAATTGATGTGGAGGAATTAGTTGTCGGTCCTCAATTATTGGTTTAAGTCTCTTGAAACTTGAAGCAAAAACAAAATTCTAGGTCATTCAAAACAATCTTAGAAATTGTGGGTAAGACCTATACTCTTTCTAAATATGAGGTTCTTCGAATTTTCATAAAACCAAACAACGAAAAATTGTATTTAAATTTACACCAACATAAACACAACAACAAAATCATCATTAACTAATAAAAAATGTTTATTAACGTGTATTGCTGCCCCCCCCCCCCTTCCGAGCTTGAATAATAACCGCTGTCAACCTCCACCCCATATCTGTTGGATATCGCGCTGTGAGATATTTTCCCATTCCTCTAAGAACGCGCTTCGGAATTGTTCCATCGTAGTGAGAGCTGGAATATGGGACCGAATTCTTCTACCAAGAATGTCCCAAACATGTTCTATAGCAGGGGCGTCCAAGCCAAATGAGTATTTTTGGCAAATTTTCAAAAAAACTAGAACAATAAAACTGCGATTAGAAAAAAAAAACCAACTGGACAACGCGGTAACTATTTATGTATCGATAGCCACAGAATTTATTACTCTGGGGTGAGTGTGAAAACCACCGCAACTTTTATTCCATTATGAGGCATTCGACCCGCGGGCCGCATGCTGCAATATGTAACAACTAATGCGGTGATCTTCACAGCTATTCCGGAGTGATAAATTCTTTGGCCCTGGATACATAAACAATTACCGCGTTGTCCAGTTGGCTTTTTATTCTAATCGCAATTTTAATGCTCTACTTATTTTGAAAATTTGTCAAAAATACTCATTTGGCTTGGACGCCCCTGTTCTATAGGATTCAAATCGAGACTCCTTACCGGCCATACTTCGAAATATTTACATGTGCTAAGTATTCATTCACGACTCTGGCAATATGAAGTCTTGCATTGTTGTGCATTACCACGAAATTTTCGTCTATACACGGTGTGACGTGTGAGGGAACAATATATTCTTTCAATATTTCATTAATTAGCGAAGGGCCGTTATAGATCCGGTTGAAACCAAGTGAAGCTCGGTGCGTGCTTCCATCGAAATTCCCGCCTATACCATGACTGATCCGCCTCAAACCACCCTTTTGCCGAAGGTGCTTGGCGCGTAATGCGCCCCTTGATACTGCAAACAAAATCTCGATTAATCGGTAAATAAGACTTGGCTGCAATCATTTTCAGTTCAATTTTCATATTATCTGGCAAATTGTAACCCATGGTTGGTTTTCGTGTACGAAGATTCACTGCTCCCAACCTTCGCCGTATGGTTCTTTTGCTTAAATTACGTACGTGTAACAATTCATTGCAGGTCTCAACAGAGGTTGCATGGTAATTTCTAATAGTTGATGAAACTAAGAAACGGTCATCTGGAACATGTGTTATTCTTTGTCTACCCGTATCTTATGTATCTGTACACAATCCTGTCTCGAAAAATCGGAAGTACGTTGTACGGTACTATGAGAAATCCGGAACTTATTAGCGATGTAACGGTGCTTCTCCCATCTTTCAACAATGCCATGATTGCCGCTATTCTTTCTGACTTTATTTTCCATTGCATCCCACATTTTGGAAGATTGTTTTGAATAACTTAGAATTTGGTTTTTGTTTCATGTTTCCAGCTACTTAGTGCAGTTCAAAAGATATTCGCATCAAAAAAATGATTTTTTTTTAGGAGTGGCCCGTTCTCTATGCCGATGAGTATATTTCTGCAAAATGGTTTGAATAAAAATGTATACGATTTGGTTCAAATAATTATTTCGCTCAAATTCTTAACTTGAATTATTATGTTCCGATGTGTTGTGTTGACTAAACCAGCACGTAACAAATAAATTTAAAATATCGAAATTCGTCGTTCAATTATCAAATGTTCAAACCAATTTAATGAATGTTCAAACGGGATTATCTTTTGTCGGAAATACGCATTTTGTTTGGGCATCACTGCTTATTCAATAAAATTCAGTAAAATTCTATTTTCACGTATATGAAGGCTCTCGACCGTAAATAAGTTTTTGGAATGAATTTCATTTTAATATTACATATTGCGAAATTCTCGAAATCGCCTAACCACTGAATACGAGCCAGTGCCATCAAAATCTGATACACATCTGTGTAAATCACGTAGCGTGCCACGTGACTACTGTTCGTCTGATCCATCCCCATGGAATCTAAATTAACCGTTTCATTTTGGATCACGGTTCATTAGACGGATATTCTGGAGGAACGCGACTTTTTAGTTATTTTTAGTAAACCCACTTGAAAAAAGCTTTGCAAAAATTCGGACTCGTTGAACGAACTAACTTCGTTATATATTTTTTGTATGATTCCCATTTGTAAACCTCCAAATATTGAATGCTCACTACTTAGCGCTACACTAATTTATCACCCGTTTACGGCCAATATCCAGGCCGTAATTCGCACAAATACCAGAATATTTCCACTTTATGTTAATTGTTAGTTGTTGTTACTGAACGACCAGAACCGTAAATTTCGTGCAGAAACAAATTTTATACCGTTGTCATTAGCAATAAAATTCTATTGATAAAAGTCATTTCTCAATTTTCACGGTACCCGATTTACACTTTTTCGGTTTTGCACGGTGAAAAAAATACGACACTATTTCCAAGTTTCGGTTTTAACACGGGGTTTCTACATTTTTTATAGATATTAATTTTAAACAGAGACCTTTTTTACCTTTAATGCCTTAACATGTTGGGACATGCATTTTCACCTAATGAGATTCCAAAGAATGTAAATTACCATTCTGGCACTTCAGACTGGGTAGTGAAAAATTCAATGGCTTTGTACAAAACTTGTACCAAAAACTAATATCAAAGTTTATTCACGAATTATTTTAATTCTTATTCAAACTCAGAAACAATACTTTAAAATGGATGAGATGATTTTGAACCGAGGAGTAAACATGCCATGTTACAGAGAGGAGCGATCGCTCCCTCCGATACAAAAAGTATTGCCATAGAACTGAAAAATTGAGACTATTCCTACACAAATAATTTTAACTTTAACTAATATACTATATGTATTATGTAGGTATGTATGTCAAAAACAAACCAAACGAATTGGTTTTAGCCTGTACATCAAATAAACCGAATGAAACGTCTGAGATTTTCCCTACAATGCAAACCATTTTAGTTATTTTAGTCACAATTTTTTTTATCGATCAATATGCATTTGATAGAAGAGTCTAGTTTTGAAATTTTATTATAAAAAAAAAATGTTGTTTCCTAAATTCGCCCCCTTTTAGAACTTTTTGTGAATTCGCTTGATGTTGATTGTTCAGATTAAAAATGTACGATCAATTGCAACTTTGGAATTAACCTCTAAAATTAATGTGTGCTGATGTTTTTATTCAAGAATTACGTAAATGTGGGGGAGGGAGGGCAGGAAGCTGAAAGAAGGTTTGGCTAGGGCCTGAATTCTCCTATTACTTAGACGCTATTATCAAATATAATTTGTATTATGGAGCAAACTGCAGATTCATAAAAGAAGAAAGGGAGAAAATATTATTTAACTGGAGATTAGCTACTTTTTTGTGAAACCTGGCAATAGTATTTTAATTAATTAGCATTTTTTTAAAATGTCCTTTGTTAAGAAAATTAATTGCTGGGAACCCTTGTTTGGCTGTACTAAAACTTGTAAAATATTTAGATGTTTTTGATTACAATTAAGCTTTTCAAAAATTAACGTTGCTGTTTGGACATATTAACTCGAAATTTTCTGAATGAGATTTATGTTTTTTTTTTAATGACAGAGCCTAATTTAAGAGCTTTGGGAAATCTGTTATTAAAAATGTTTAGTACACTAAACTGGTTTAAATTCTTAGCTGGTTATAAATTACTCGAATAAAGAATATATTTTACACATTCACACTTTCAATAAATTTCTCAAATATAAAAGGATCAACATCAACAAACAACCACCATACGATTTGGTAGTTTTTTCTTTATACTCTTCATATCACATATAAATAATCTTCAACCTTCAACAATAAGAATATTATAACAAAAAATGAGATGAAAAAATTGTACAGATTTTTATTATTCTTCTATATACTTACATACATTCCTGAAAAAATGTTCTTTGTCTATACAAGAGCTATAGCGATAAAAAATGTGGAAAATACGATCCAATTTCTATGTACGATCCAATGTATGTCTTATATAAACAAAACATTTTACAAGACATAACACTAAAAAGTAAAATGTGATGTAGAAAAAACCATAAACTCTTAACTGTGCAGTGTAAATATATAGACGGGAATTACAATCCGCGTACCACCAATACTTTAAAACGGGATGATATTAAATAAGAAAGTTGTCTCAATATTTTTATGAGTTACTTTAAATCATGTTGGTGGTTTACAATCAAGAGAGATTATATAAGTTGCATTTCTTGGCTGTACATTTATTATTAGATGTACATAAAACATTGAAAAAGCCTTACACTTGTTCTTCGGAAGTTGTTGTTTATGTAAAACGACTAAAAATTGTAATATTTGATTTGAGAAAATGTGTTAGTATATAGTACATATAGCTGAAGTTCAAATCATGTCCATTTCTTGTGTTGACGTAGATTTGTTGACCTACATAAACAGTTTATGGTTTACGTGACTTAATAAATTACAAAAATATTCAAGCCACTTCTGCCAGTTCAATATTACACAATAATTAATTTAATATAGATAAATGCAATTGACATAAGTCAATAATTACGCATGTCGTATATACATATATAATAATTATTCACGTGCAGCAATATTATAGTGTGCAACACGTGATTTCTTGCTTAATGAACCCTATGATGACTTCCTAGAAACAATACTCTTGAAAATTGCGTATCGACCGCACTAATTGGCATAACTTTTCACAGCCTATGTATATGGTGTACAAATAAAACACAATAAAATTTTAATTTATGTTCTTGATCAAACACCAATTACTTCCTTCTTCATAGTAAATAAATGCATGTATGTATGAAAATAATTTTCCCGGTTTTAAAGGCAATTTGAGAGAGAATAAAAACACAAATGCCTTCTATCGTTTTTTATCACGTCACTTTACTATAAGAATAACAAAATGTTAAACAACAAAACATTAACTAAATTATTGGTTCTCTCTAGTGTACATATCTAACCGTTCTTCCCTTGATTACAGTTAGAATTTTCTATTTCCTTGTGCACATTTTTATATTAAAGTACGAAATGCAAAATAATGCAACTTGTAATTTTCTTCTCATTTCTTTGAATCATCGTATTGTTGTTAATTTTCTACCTTTCCAACGTACAAGACAAAAATACTTGCTATATTTCTAAACCTTGAGACAGAAACAACAAAAATGTTTAACTATATGTAAACATTAACATTAAGTAATTGTGTGTGTGTACATTACATAAGTTTAAGCAGCATATTTCTATATACACTTTTAGAGGAACATCATCTCGTTTGATACACAATATGCATTGTATGTAATTTTGTAGAATTATTACAGCAACAGCAAGAAAAATATAGTTCTGTATAGTAAACGGCATAGTAACATAAACGGAAATGAATATTTTACAAATTGTTGTAATAATGTCAGTGATAAAATTGTATGTTGTTATTAGAAAATTGATATTTATGATTTGATATTATTTTTGTAAATTTAAATTGTTATGGTGGCGGCAATCGGATGTTATTTTTGTTGTAATTATATAGTTCGTAACACTCTACTTTAAAATTTAACGAAATGATGCATGTCGCACATTTAGAATTTCAGCTACGCATCATTTAATTTGAACAAGCTATAACCATAACTAATTGCAAACAGACGATCCGCAAATTATCAAATAATTGTATGGCTTGATCTTTGTTTGGGAACTACAAAGCAATCTATTGGCATTTTTCTCAATCCACATTTTTCCCAAAATTTTAATAAATCTATAAGAGGAAGCCCTTAATTCCTAGGTTACTTTCTGAAACAACCGCGGCAATTTAACCTCTCAAAGAGCCGTTCAATAATGTTAAACTTTTCGAATTAAAATGAGGTTTCGAGGTTCATAAAGATTCTTGAATAAATAAAAGTCAATTCAAAAATTGTCGCCATCTAAATTATGTAGCACTTTACCACTTTTGTATTTTCCTACTGATAGGCCAGTCAAAAAAGGAAAGACATTTCAATCAAAATAAAGCCCAATCAAATTTTTAGACTAAAATTCCTTTAAAAGAAAGGAACTCCAGTACAAAAATTAAAAAGTTTTTCAGTCAGAAAACTGTTTTGAGTGAAATGTCTTTTGAGTATTTGGACTAAGCAACTTTTTTGAAAGGTGTACCAGTCAAAAAAAAGAAAGGAGTTCCAATCAAAAATCAAAAAGGTAACTCAGTCAAAATAGTTGTATGCTGTGGTCGGTTTTCTGACTAAATTTTTGTCGGTTCAGTTCGGTTGCTATTTTTAGAGTGATTGCTTATGTATGCTGTGGTCGGTTTTCTGACTAAATTTTTGTCGGTTCAGTTCGGTTGCTATTTTTAGAGTGATTGCTTGGATTATGCATTATTATCTAAAATTTAAATTTGCATTTTATCTTGATCTTGCAAAACTCTGTTATGTACGAAGTGTCAAGCACCAAATATGGTGAATGATCATACCAGACTAAAGATTTACATAGACACTATCGAAGTAGAAATAATTAAAATTCCCAGAGATTTGACGATTTTATTAGTCATTGTGTTGAGCGGCTACTCCAATCTTTAGCACTAATAGGAAAAATAATATGGGTTTCACAAGTTATTACTATCCCAATGAATATTACAGTGACCTTTAAACCTACCAGAGGATCGAATTCCGGTTACTAATTTCATTGAAATCGTGTGTGCTATCATCGTCGTGTTTAGAGCCAAATTCACAGTAATTACCGATCTCTCGAATGTCTTTATTCAGCTATTTTTCGAAATCAAACATAACATAATGCACCTGATTAATACTCTGTACAATTTTAGCTGAATGATGACTGCAAGGAGTCCCTTCGCCCCCGCCCATGTACATTTAATTCAGCTTAAGTTTTTACAGTTAGGTTGATGTGAGTTGCCAATATTTTATGAACGACGAATACCGAAAAATTTCAAAATATAGAATCAGAAGATTAAAAATCCCTCTTTACATCGCACTCTTATCGGAATTGGTACCCATTTGATGAAATATTTGGTTGTGGTGCAAAAACAAAAAACGGATAAGCGAAATTTTATGCAGCTTGACTGGTTATTTTATTGAGTGCGAGTTCGCGACAATATTCTGTGGAAAAATTTTCAGCAGGATTGTAAGCGATTTAAAAATATTTTATTCGGAAGGGGAAATTTATTTACGAAATAGACTACTTTGATTGGTTGCTTGCTGAAAATTTTTCCGCAGAATATTGTCGCAAACTCGCAGACAAATAGCAATAACAATCGGTGACATTTAGTTGAACAGCATACTGACTTAATAAACCTATTGCTGACTTAATAAACCTAATAGCAACCATTACACGATCAATATTAATGTCATTACCAGTAATGTCAATACCTGCATCAATACTACTTCAATATTTTTTAACCTTACACAATCATTATTAATGACAGTAATTCCATCATTACCAAGCATTTATTACTGCTAGTAGAAACATTTTTTTTTTAAATTTTACATGGATCCTAAAGAAAAAGCGTGTATTGTATCTGTATCCTCTAATTCTCTAATACATAAATTAAAAAAAATATATTTACGTAGATAACCTCAAATTTATAATGCAATATTCAATAGTAATGACACGCAGTAATGACGCGAACCCTACACTATCATTAATAATGACAGTATCCCCACCGCACATGAATAATGATGTCTCGAAATCAAAAAATCCGGATTTTCATCATTACCGAGCATCATTCGTCATTACTTCAAGTTACACGATCAATATTAATGTCATTATCAGAAAGTAATGACATTATTATTGACCGTGTAATGGTTGCTATTGACTGGTATAAATTAACCAACTATTTAGAAAAGTCGAAACTATCTACCAGAGAAAAGTCACCAGTGACTTTCTAGTAAACATCATTCAGTCAGAAATTTAAATTGTTTTATATTAAAGTCAACGGAGACTTTTTCTCCGTGAATTTCAAGAAAATGCGCCGACACATCAACCGCATTTCTTGACGCATAGTGATCCTAATTACATCAAAGTTTACATTGAAAGTAACAACAAAAATTTCATAAATTTTTCTTTTTGGATCAACATTTTGATCCCAATATGTTGTTGTTTTTATTCGTTGTCGTGTCATGAAACGGAACAGCTATAGCAGAGCATACCATTTTTCGCGCATGCGCAATTTTTGCAAGCGCCATTGTTTATAATGTGGAATTAAGGTAAACTACATTTTGGATTGAGTCTTCGCTATAAAAAACGCTTACTATTTGACAGCAAACACTTTACCATAGTTTGAGTCTTGAGTTTAAAATACTGGTCCCCAGGTCTAGTGGAGGTTGTCATCTGTAGCATCTGAACGGGGGTATAGCAGTATTGGGAGTTGGAGTTTGGGGGACGCACTTGGCCAGACCATAATTTGGGGGAAGTAAACGTTATTTTGTTCAGTATTTTAAATTATATATGTGTATTGATTTCATTCATATAACCCCGTTATATTACTTAAATTAATTAACTAATTTGCATTGTCATTTAAAAATCAAAAAAACACAAAATTTTTTTTGCCCTTATTGTGTAACCTTGGTAAATTTGGTCGTACCAGAAAATTCACAGTCTTTTTTTTTCGGACATATATTTATATATAGGTATTTTTTTTTGTGGAGCTTGCGAAGGACCATATATCCGGAACGATAGGCCTAACTGGAAAAGTTACCCACTTTCCAAATAAGATGAGTGCGTGCTAAGCGAGCGGGATTAAGGCGAGGTGAAATCAAATGAAAGTCCGGTTACCAGGTTTTATGTTACCGGTGGTCGAGCGAGAACGAACCCATTACCACTGAGCGGCGGGACGAAAGAAAAAAAATCAGCTCATCAGACCCCAGTAACAGCACTGTCGAAAAACTGTTGAGATACAATCCTAATATCAAAATTTTTATAAAAATCGCACATTTTGACGTCTTTTGAAATTTCATCTGACAATCATTTTCCATCGTACCAAAATATCCGAAAAATAATGCATTACATACTAATAAAAGTAATGCATTATCAGCAGTTTACAAAAAAAATCACAATAATTTTTTTGGAAAAGTGGCATTTTTCTTTACATATTTTAGTTTTAAAAATGAGCACTTTATTAAATATGGAGCTATTTTCTAGTTGAAATTATTTCTACCATTATAAAAAATGGCGCTGTGTGACATGGTATGCTCTGCTATAGCTAAGCCAAAACTACAAAGGCATTCAATGAAAACGTTTTTGATTGAAATTCCTTTTAGATTTTGACTGAAATTCGTTTTGATAAGAGGATTCAGTCAAACAACTAGAAAGGAATTCCAGGTAAAATTGTTGTAAACCGTGAAATGAATGCTATGCTTTGTCCAAATATAACATAACAATCCATTGAAAATAAAATTCCCAACGTTTATGTTTTACTCGTATTTAGTCGTGTGGGATGTACATTCTAATTTTAAAATTAAGAATCTCCATTTTCCAGAATTAAGATTAAATTTTTATTTACAAGAATTTCTGGAAAATAAAGAATTAATTTAAAAATAATCTAGAAAATGGAGGCTCGCAACCATCTTGCGAGTACTAAGACATTTCAGCCTAAAACTATTTTCACTGAGTTACCTTTTAATTTTTGACAGAAATTATTTTCTGTTTTTGGCTGAAATGATTTTCACTAGTCCAAAGCACCGTAATTCTGTAAAAAATCGCAGAGCAGATTTTTCTCCAGGTAAAGAGGTACTTGATGAATGAATTGATAATCACAAACATCTCAAACATCACTATCATCCACACTTGTGCTATACTTCCCCAACCCCATTTAGAGATACAAAATTCCTATTTAATCAAAAAAAAATCGATTAATTTATGAAAATATGTTTTCACAAAATAAAATTCCAAAGTCAGTGGCTTTAATAAGACACCAAATAGTTCATTCAGAAATATTATCTTTTTATATGGCAAAGTGAGAAACAATAAAAGTGGGTAACACCCAATCCATATCCGGATATCCCAATCCCAGAACACACACAATCGTTTTTATGCCTGTTGCAATTAAACAATCAAATGCTTAATCAACGGCGAGAACTGTCTTTATTTTTTTATTTTTCACCCTAAAAGTATAGTATTGTAGATTTATGAATTTTCGGAGAATATAGACTAAATGCAGAGTAAGTATAGTCAAAATAATATCTCGCTGAAAATTCCTATTCTTTCATTCCCGAGTAAAAACAACAACAAATTCATTTTTTGTTGTTGTTTTACTCGAGAATGAAGGAATAGGAATTTTCAACGAGATATTATTTTAACTATACATATAGATTTCTCAACTTAAGCCACCTACAAAAATATTCGAAAATTAAGCACTATAGCCATAAATGGACCAAAATAAAGTTGCTTAGTATTGAGGGAGGGGAGTAGATAACTATGTTTGATGACCTTGAAATGACCTTCACAGGGCAACTTGGGGTTTTAATACGGACACATAGGTAAATAAGTATATTTTTTAACGATTTATTATTTTACGCAAAAAACCAAACAACTTTTGTCTGAAGCATTTTACTTTCCAAGATAGGTTTGTATGAGAAAATTAATTTGAATTTGAGTCTAGACAGACCAATACAAGATCATCCCAAATAATTTAGTTATGTTTTCACTCAAAATCAAATACGTCAAACTTCCATAAATCGAACTTCTATTATTCGAATTTTTCCTTAAATCGAATTTATATTTTGGCAGGAGAATTAAATATACATTTATTCCTAACTTCTATATTTCGAATTTTCTCTAAATCGAACAAAAATTTTTGGCAAATGGCGATTCGATTTATGGAAGTTTCACTTATCTGTCTAGTGAAATATTTCGAGATAAAAACATTCGTACGTACGTAGATTCGAAATATTTAGGTGAGGCACATAAATGATACCTTGTATTATTCAAGCACAAATATGAAGTTCTCTTAAATTTGTTTATTCAACTGGTACCTTGTTGAATCCAAGTTTAGGCTAATTTGCATATTTCGTTCGTTAGTATTTATTTATATTGGGCGTCAAGCTGAATAATTACTAGTGACGTTTGTTCAAAGCGTAAACAACAATTTTTTTCATCTCATTGAAAATGTCGAATTTTGTGCCAAAAAACAGCATTTGCGGGAAGTTTTATTTCATTATTTTTTGTTGAAGAAAAGTGCAGCGGAAACAAATCGTTTGCTCGTGGAAGTTTACCGCGAACATGATCTATAAAATACAACATGCAAAAAGCGGTTTCAACGATTCAAAGTTGGTAATTTTGACGTAAGAGACAAAGAACGTAAAGGAGGACCAAAAAAAATTGAAGATGCAGAATTGGAAGCATTACCGGCAGAACATAATGTTACCCAACCATAAACCATGGGTTTCGCAACATATATACAATGCGATTGGCTCAGAAGCTGGGTAATGTTGCTTCAACGACAACAAAGGAAGGGGCTTTTGTATCGAATCATCACTGAAGATGGAGACTGAACCCATTATGACAATCCAAATCGCAAACCAGGGTGGATTAAGCCAGGTGAACCAGGGCCGTTGACGCCAAAACCAAATGTCAATGGTTCGGAGGTGAAGCTGTGCATATCATCTATTATGAGAACAACCAGAATGGGACAACAGGCACGATACCATTATTTCTGTCAAGAATTACTTGGACGGGCAGAACTGGGAAATTCTACTCCACTCGCCCTATTCACTAGACTACAGTCTTTCCTCGAATAAAAGGACTAATTATCCATTTTTTAGAAATCATAGAAATTAATTCGAATAAAAGGATCTTCAAATAGAAGGACCAGTCCTTTTGTTCGAATAAAACGAATAAAGATGGAATTGTTACTACTGACTAATAAAACAAAATGAGTAAGGTTTAGCTGATAAGTATGTATGAAAAACAATGTTTCATTCTTAAACTTCATATTTTATTATAAAATAATTTTCAAATTTAAACATTAATAAATGTATAAAAATAAATTTTAGCTTCATGTAGAATCTTTGGAAATTAAATTATAATTATTGTTGATATGTGGTGGGATTTGGCCGTTTCGTTCCTACGTGAAATGTTATGACTATTTAGGTCATAATATTTCACGTAGAAGCTGAATGGTTGGTTTGAGTTTAATGTTTGTATTACGTAGTATGTTGATAATAATTATAATTTAATTATTTTAAATTTTCAAACCGAAAAAGCCATCCATATTTACCATGGTGAATGAATTCTCTGGAAAATCCCGTTCATAGCTGGTTTCTCAATTATTTTTTAATATTGCCACCGCCCTTATCCAATACCGGATTGAGTGCATTCTCATTTTGAAATTACCCTTTCATCATCTTCATCGAAAAGTTGATGCAATTCCTCGTCTTGCCCCAATAGTTCCAATAAAGGTCGAATATATGTCTCGAACCATGTTGTAAAATCGGAATGATATTTACAAGCAAAGTGCATCACACAAGTAAAGAAACTTTTTTTTAGTGTCCAACGGCCAAAACCAATCCGTCAATACTTCATCAAAGTAGCACACATCATCAATTACTTCACCATGCACTTTTTCCCATTCAACGCGTAGAAATTGCGGTGATAAAAGGTTTCGTAAGGACTAGTGGAGTAAATTAAAATTATAATTTTCCTTAGAACCAATACCGCATATTTTGCATATTTTGATAAAAAAATTTTCATTTTGTTTTAATGATGGTTTGTTTCACTCGAATATAGGAACTAGTCCTTTTAAACAAATAGAAGGATCAGTGGTCCTTCTATTGCACTAAAAGGACTAGTTCTTTCATTCGAGGAAAGAAGACATTGCTCCTTAAGATTATCACTTGTTCCTATCCATGCCATCGGCCCTAGCTGAGCTTCCTTTCTTATGAAGACATCAAAAAACGGGTCGATGGCTGGATTGTCTCCAATCTCCAAACAACCAGAGCTCTTCCTCCGCTTATCGTCTGACAGATGAAGGTTCTAGCTTTCGATGGAGCTTACTTCAATAAACCATTATCTCATTTCCTAAAACAAATGTTACTAAAAAAGGTCGGAAATACATTTATTTGTTTACCCAATAGTTCACTTAGACGTTTGCTAGCATAGCTTACACATTTAACTTATGGTTAAGATAGGTAAGAGGTACTATAGGACGAGTCCTCCATCATTCCAATTGGGAGCCATTTGCCATTATATACATTGAAATTATATCCTCAACGATGATTTCAGCGTTAGGTGATTTTTGCGAAATACGATTAATCGAATCGGAAGCACCTCAAATTCATTAGTAGAGTCATTATAAAAAGTGTTTAGGCTTCGGTGTATAAAACACAAATAAAGAATGTGCTTGGTTCCACCCATTGAGGATTGAAAAGATCTCCTTGAACATAAATAATCAACCCTCAGCACGAAGAAACCTTTAATTTTGTAAACGAGGGAATCGTTAGTTTCCTGCACCTGAGTTTCACTGATGGCTAAGATTTTAAGTTTATGTTGGAGCAGAGCAGAGCTGCGCGAAAATATGGCATCAATCAACATGCACTTAGGTAATTGTTTGTAATTCGAATTTCTATAAATTGTCGAAAGTTGAATTTTGCAGTCTCCATTCACTAAGGCAGCGATCCTTAACGTGGACTCAAAACTGGGCCGCGAAACTTTGTTTTATTATATGCATAGTATGTAACTATGCTGAACTGATCAAAACCATTTAATATTAAACATTATACTGTTAATTAAATAAAGCGTCACGTCACAGTAGTACGTTGCGAGGCAAAAAAAAAATGTTTGTTATTAATGCTGTGTGCCTCAGAAGACTTTTCAAACTAAACTTTTGTATGACCCAGTAATTCGTGCAATATTTAAATAGATGTCACTAGGTTAAAAGTATTCAATTGTGCCTTTTACCCAACTAAACTTTTTAAATGTCATTCAAATTTCATAAACAACTAGATCGAAAAATATTTTAAATAATTTGTGAAGACAAATACAGAAATATTTTTATTTTATTTGTAGGTAAAACGAAGCTAAAACAAAACTGAAATTTACAAGCATATCCATTAGTTTCACCTATAACGACCACCAAGGGACCGATTAAATTCCGTCGTTATATCCGAATGTCGTTATAGATAGGATAGATTTCACCAATAACGACCTCGAGGGACCGTACAATTTCGTCGTTAACGTTATATCCCTAATGTCGTTATATCCATAGTCGCTATAAATGAAATCTACTGTATTTGCTAATGATAGGCGTGTTTTCCATGAGAACTGCACTAGAACTCGATAAACTTTAAATTCATTTTATTCTAAGTAAACCGAAAAAAAATAAATTTATAAAGCGCGAATATGTAGGGTATTTAGCATAACCACATATTTTAAGTTTAAAAATTTCCCCCTTAAATTATTTCATCAATATATTGTTATTTTTTGGTGACGTCATTACACGCGACTGCACTCGATAAATTCATGGGTTTATCAAGTGTAACTAAAAATTAAGCTATAATTGTAATTATTTATTGCTATAACAGCATAAAATGTGTATTTATGTTAAATGCACTACACATTCGCGCTTCATGAATTTATTTTTTATTCCGGTTTACTTACAATAAAAGGAATTTAAAGTTTATCGAGTTCTAGTGCAGTTCTCATGGAAAACACGGCTGATAATGGTTATACCCGCGAACACTTAAGAGTGTCTGCTAATTCGCTTAATAATCTATTCGCCCAACATCAAACTTTTAAAGGTTTCAAATTTTCAATAAAATTCCGTGTTTCTGTGTTTCTATATTGGTTGGCCAGTGGTGCGAGCTATAGGGTCATTGGTATAAGTTTCAATATATCAAGATATACCGTGAGAACAATTGTTCACAAAATTCTTGATGTTTGTGAAGCTTGCACCAAAAGTAATAAAATTGCCAAGCTTAGATTCATATAGTCTTCATAAATCGTTAAGTGCTATCGATGGATGACACATAAAAATTGTTGTTCATCGATGAATGCCACATTCAAATAAGTTTCCGTTGTTTTTCAATTACATTTACAATACATACTACGCATACTACATGGTTTAAACAGCACGTCCTACAAATTGAAAATTCGTCGAAAAGTAACCTCGTAAATTGACTTTTCATCTAGCATCTGTGAGGAAATAGCGAAAGCTTCAAAATTTGAAAAGTTTGGTTTGAAAAGTCTTCTGAGGCACACAGCATAAGTATTTAAAAACTTACTTTTTCGTGTTGATTTGTTTGAATTTTCTTTTTTTTGAATTTTTCTGAATTTTCTGTCCCTTTAATAAGGTTATAACCCCCATTAAAAAAATGATGATAATGTTCATGGGGCTAATCGCGAATTGCGGTTTTTGGTATTTTCGGTTCCTTACTAGATTAAACATGAAATTAAACCCCCATTTCAAAAATACCCAAAAATAAATGCACCAAATGTTGTGATTGTTTATGTTCTGTAAAATACCCCAATCCTATACAAATTTTTGGGAAATTTTTTTATATTTTTTGGGGCAGGACAGCACAGCGATTGTTACATAGCGATGAGTTTTAAATAGATGTTTTCCAAAATTAAAGGCTTAGTGACATCAAAAATGGACAACGTCAATACCTAGAGGCGATTTAAAATTCCATGATCGCTTTAAGCAAAATCGCTTCGTTACGATTTGGTGTCACATCGATTTAGCGTGTTCACACCATGTATACAGCGCATCGCAACACTTCCTCGTTTCATACCTCTTTCCCTACAAACTTTGATGGAGGGGTAATTTTTGTGTTGCATCGTTTCAACAAAAATTTTATATTGTGAACGAATTGCAACTCACTAACACAAATAAAAAAAACCAATCAAAATAATTAAAATTTTGTTCATCTAGTATTCTTATAATAAAATGTTACTTATACATAGATAAATATCAAGAGTTGGCGCAACATAGTGTGAACGCGAGGCTGTTGCTGTGTTGTGATGCGCTGTATACATGGTGTGAACACGCTGAATTATTGCATCACAGCTCAATTTTTACAGCGGAAAAATAGTTTGCTTTGCAGCATGTGTCTTTGATTTTGTTTACTATGGAAAACATCGGTACATATATTTGAGCTAATAGAAACTGCAGTTTTTTGCCCTTAAATAAGAATGGAGATATACAAGCGGTCGCTCTAGAGATGTCTGTGATTACCCATTAATATACCTACACTTAATACCGTTTCCTTAAAAAAAATATGTACTTAGTTACACTTATTTCAAAGTAAAGTAAACAAAACATTAATGCGAGTTTAGTTGTAAAATTAACTGTTTCGGTTTAATCTTTATTTATTATAAAATTCGCTAATCGTTTACTTATGGCTTAAACGCAACATAAAAGAAGAAAAAATCAAATTTTGAATTAATCTTAATCAATGTCAATTTTATTTGTGTACAAAGTCGAAGGTTGATACTTGAGAAAACATTATTTATTTTATAAGAAGGTATTTAGAATAAATGCGTTACGCGTGCAGATAACCAAAAATAACAAAGGTGGACATCTTTTTATAAATTCTCATTTTCCTGCAAAAGCACAAAAAAAAATTCTTAGAATTGCGGGGATCTAACAAATAGGTGGGATATTTAGATGATTTTTGATAATTATTTTAATGGTTTATAAACATTGTTATTTATAGAAAATAAAGAGAAATGCCTTATTATATACATATATAAAAACAATACGCCATATTGTACATTTCATAGTCGTCGTTCGAGACACTCCAGTCGAGACAATAGAGTTGAATAACACTTCCATGTACATAACATAATATATATACGACGACAACAACATATACACTACAATTATTTTCCATCTAATCTAGCATTGTCTCCGCGATATATTCCGTGTATATATGGGGATTTTATGTTCATACATTCAAATTCATAGATTTTTTGATTCTGATAACACAGTTAAAATGTAATAAAATTGTTACTTTCTATTCTATTCGACAAAAATGTACGTACTCGTATAATAAAATAATCTTGAAAGTAAATCACACCACGAAGAAAAATAGCCCCACATCCCGCTTATTGCACTGTATATGCTGCGCGCAACATTGTTGTCTTCTTGCAAAAACAAAAAAAAAAACGAGATTTTGATAATGAAAATTTATAAAAATAAATTTTAAATCGACAGCAATATTGTTGTTGTTGTTAACAAAACTCTTTTCTTTAATGTTGTTGTTTTTTTTTTAATAAAAGTAAGTTAAAAAAAGTATATCAACATCGCGATTTGTGAACAATTTTTGCAATCATTTTATTTTTTTTGTTTTAAGACGAATTGCTCTGTAGAATTTTATATCTTCTATTCTATCTTATCTAGAATTTCAACTTCTTAGCTTATATAAAAATATAGCGCATTTTTTACATGATTGATGTGTAGTAATAAAAAAAAATTACAAACTATAAATTGTAAATTAGAAGTGGAAATAAATTTATTTATCTGGGGAATGGATGTAAAAATTAGTGCTGCAGCATAATTAACCCTTTTCCATAATTTCTATAAACATGTATAGAATTCAAATTCACAATGGCAGTCAAACAAAATGGTCCATTTATTCTCAAGACACGGTTACATCATCATTTCGGTTTCGATTTTATTTTTTTGCCTTCGTTAAATATTTATTTTCTAATTTTTTTTGTTTTGTGTGGAGTGGGCTTTGAGTAAATCGTTAGAAGGTCAACTTCTTGTTCTATCTTTTTTTTGTTTTGTTTAACACACGGGGATAAAACAACTAATTTCATACGATTATTAATAAATCAGGTAGAATATAATTTTTAATCTAAGTGTAGTTCATGTCACGACCAAAATTGTTTTGAAGCGTTATCCAAGAATCACATAATCTTTAGTTTTATTTGAGATTCAGTATCACAAAATTTAATATTATTTTCTCATTTTCTTATGAAAATGGGATCAACCGAGAATAAAACAATTTGTTTATAGTTGTTAGAAGTTGTGAAAAAATTTGTGTTGAAGGTCGGTCAATAAATTTCGTGACCGGTTTATTATACAAAAAACGGTACAGCTTACCATTGCAGTCTTGTAATTTTTTCTTGTTTATCTAAATTCCATTTGGGATAATTATTAATGGTTTATATTCGCGAAAGTTATTCAAAAATTCTGAGAATTTATTTAGTGTTTTTGGGTTACATATTTTTAAAAATTAGTCTAGGAAATCTGGTCGGCAATCTATAGCGAATTTCGCTAGCCTTGGATTGAAGTGAAATATTAATACTAATCCAATTCCCAATGACTACTCTAGTCTCGAAGGAGTCGGCGAATCCCAGACGATATTTGTAGGATAGTATTTTCTGAATAATGTGTAACACTTATGTTTAAGTAACTAAGTGTGAGATTCTTATTTTCTTATAATTAATTAGTGTAATCTCGTTATGAGTAATCTTTACCTTCTCAAATGTTTATTATCTCTTGTGAAAATATTTCAACAGACGAAATAAGACAGCTTTAGTAACGAGCATATTTAACATTAAAGAATACGCTTAGCTTGGCTTAAACTTCTGAAGAAAAGCTGCAGCTAAATTTATATTTAAAGAATTTTGCTCAATTAAATTATGCACTGGAGAAACCAAATATACATAACCGCTTCAATTCGGCTTAAAATGCATCACATGGTAATGGTACCATCGTGACTTGGGAGAGATTATTGAAAGCTTCCTTATTACCCATACAAAAGATAAGTATAACCGCTTTTGACGACTTACCTCTTTCTTTTCAATGTCTTTTTCAACAGCCTTTGCATAAGACCAGGATATAATAAAAATTTACTGAACGAATCACTAAATTTAGCCGGTCTTATCTGTAACCGTCTTATCTTCAAATAAAATGCCTATAAAAGCAAAAAAAAAAAAAAAAAATTAAGGTGAAAAGAACCGTTCGGTTAACCCACTTCAAAAATAATCTCGCAATATATTTGTACTAGTGATTTACCTTCTTTATCTGATTTTCAGACTACGAAGGTAATACATACCAAACTAAATAAACACAGACATATTTCGTTCAAAGTGTGTACGCGTATACTTAAAATTAAAACATCAAATTTAGTAGGAGTCAAATATAATCAATGTTGATTGTGTTTTTCTTATCAAAATAAACAATTTTCTAGCAATTTATATGCGATATGCAAAATGTTAAATAAATAAAATTGAGATACATTCCAACAATCATATATATGATTCCAATGACCGTTTACAAATCACAACTCGATTCGATCAAAGTCTAACCTCGATTTGATAAACTATAGCAAACAATTTAATTTCTTCTGCGCTAAGCTCTTGAATGTATATACGTATACATGTAATTTTAACAGTCTTCAACCGGTAACAAATGAAAAAAAAATGTACGACTATTTATAAATATCATCATTTGTAGAGTTAATCTTGGTTAAGAGAGAAGCAAAAAAAAAAATGCTAAGGACAAATAGCGGATCATTAGCCAAACAAACAATATAAATTATATGCGAATTTCATTCAACTTGTGGATTATAAAACCACAAACGTTATTTACACGACCACGTGTTATAATAAATATTAGATAACAATTTAATGACACAATTCGCGATTAAATAATATATTGAGAATTAAGCGATATGATAATGAAAAAGTGAAAAACGGTTAATTTGCTTATATTTTTTGTAAAAGTAGTTTGCATTAAGTGATTGCAATTTGCAACAACTTTTTGTTTTATTTCAAAATGCATAATTAAATAATATTTTAATTAAAGTACACACTATTTTGCTATGTATGTTATGTGCGAACGATAATTGATAAAGTAATTATGATGTAACAGTTCAAATATTATCTCTTATATTGATAGTGATATGATAATATTTATAATTGCACGAATATACACTTTTAAATGGTTTTGCACTTGAAAATTATATTTACCTCTATTATATAATATAAACATATACACAAATGATAACCCCCTCAGTTATTTAACAGGTTTGGAAGAATGCTTATTCTAATTTAGATTTTGCGGATAATATAATTAATCGGCCTTGCCTCGATCATTTCATCAAGTGGTCTAAACACAAGTGTAATTTTAGAATTACCATATCCAACGAACCTCTTGAAAGTGTCACTTTAATTTATTTATACTTATATCTTTAAATATATATAAATTAGTGTTGATACAAGTTATAAATTTATGATAGAACCAGGAAATTAAATTATTCATTGTTGGACAAAACAATCAAGAATAAGAAGAAAAATTAAATTTTACTGCTTTTAAATATAATATGTAATTCAAACTAAAACTTTTCAAGTTTGTTTCTCTTTTCGAAAGAATTTCAAAATGCCAACAGCATAGTGAAACCACACATTTGAAAATTCTGGACTCAATTATTATTGAAATAATAAATACTTGATTTTATATTTTAAACATAAAACATATATAAGTCTACCTTTTAAGTATCATTTTTAAATTTGGGCGTCGAAGGATTAGAAAAAAAAAGACTGTGGATTCTGGGAAATAACAATAAAAACTCGACGACCTTTTTTGTAGTATCAATTGATTGATTTGGTAGCCTCGCTTCGATATTCTGAAATTCAAATACCATTGTTAAATACACAAAATATACCTAATGTTATTGTTCGACCCAAAAACCGTTATTTAATTTGTCTAGATCTGTCATAAAATTTTGGGATTGTAAATTGTTTTTGAAGAGACATTTGCAAGTCTGCTACTATTATAATTACTGAGTCGATTGCCCAATAAAATATTGGAATCTTCGACAAAAATGCCTGGAGAAATACGTTCTTTTAACCATTTATTCAAGATAAGGTCGAATTTTGAATTAATACGATCATAAAAAAACGTAAACTCAATTTAAAGATATCAAAAGTATTTATTTATTTTTATTTATTTAATCAAAATTAACATATTTCAGTTAATTATAACTTTTACAATTATTTGTTATTAGTGCGTATAGATACAAATTTTGGGCTATAATTACAAAAACAATCCCGTATTACCCTTCTCTCTAAATAATTAAATAGAAATGCAAAAAAATATACAATATAAACTAAACCAGCTACAACTTTATAAATAGACAGCCATATCCTAAAACTCGAATAAAACCAATTCACAAAAGATACTTTCTAGCATACAAAATTATAAGTCTGATAATATTTCTTTTTAAAACTATTCGATGACGCAGCATTTTTCAAATCAGATGGTAGCATATTCCACATATATGGACTCCCCGGACAAACAATGAAGAATTGAAAATCCTTGTCTTATTTCTAGGTATGCTTAAATTATTCTGTCTGGATGATCGAAGTTGTATCATTTTCTCCGATAGTTAAGTTGGCTCTCTAGAATTTAGCACATTGAAAATAAATAAACAAACACGATAATCAAGGTAATCAGAAATACTACATCCCACTATTGATTTAACAAACGGAGATATATGCTCATATTTACGTAATCCGTGCACATATCTTGCACAAGCGTTAAACATTAGCTCAACTTTCCGGAATTGCGTCTTTTTCATACCAAATAATGCAGTACCACAATAAGTAATATGGAGTAAAATATAGGAGCGAACCGGTCGTCGCTTTAGCTCGAAAGAACCAAATTTAGTTACCGACCACAGCAAACGCAAAATATTAAATACTTTAGTGTGCATCATATTAATATGCATTTCCCACGATAAAGTCCGATCAATATAAAGACGTAAATCTCTTACTGTATCAGAATAATCAATGTATAACATTTACAACTATATTGGGGAAAGCAGCCACTTCAAAGTATTTATCATATTAGAAATGATAATGGACTGAGTCTTCCTTTCATTCAATAATAGACCATGTTCCCTAGACCTCTTCAGAACAGAGCTAACATCTTTGATCTTAAACGCAAGAAATTCTATTTCCATAATAGTCACTCCAGTACAGTTGTACATCGTCAGCGTATAAGTGATAGTTTGACTTAGAAATAACTCTAGGTAAATCGATGATAAATACTGAAAACAAAACCGGGCCGAAATCCAGAGCCTTGTGGTACTCCAATACCTATACTGAGTCGTTTGGAAATGTTTATACCATTAGTGTGTACCTCTTGTCTTGCGATCTTCCGGTAAGGTACGAAAAAATCAACCGACACGAGGTTGAATCAAAATTAAAATATGCTTTAAATTTTCTGATTAGGCGATGGTGGTTCCAGCAAGCCAAAGGCATTACTAAAGTCCATTTCCCTTTTAATGCCATCGACAGCATGCAGCATGGCGGTCTCAGTGCTGTAGTGAGGCCTATACACAGATTGAAATTTATGTAATAACTTATTTTGATCAAAATGTGAACTAATTTGTCTCTGTAATATCCGTTCAAAGACTTTTGATAAACCCGGTAATATGTTTATAGAGCGGTAATCCGTGACATCTTTAGGGTTACTGCTTTTGGGAACAGGAATTATTTTTGCAATTTTCCAACACGCCGGAAATTTAGAAAACGTGATTATTGTGTTAACAATATTTAAGAGATAAGGGGCAATAACTGGGAAGATTACTTTGATAGAGTATTCAATTTGTTGTCGCTAAAAGCCAAATATGAGAAAATTTCCATACAGTACTCTACATAATAAACCAACGACCAAAACCGACATCAATTATACAAAATTAAAAATTAATATATTTTGTGGTGGTGTTTGGCTGCTACACTCTGCAACCTCATTTCCATTGACAAACTCAATTTATGAGAATACTGCTGATGTATGGTGTTCTTGGATATTGCGTTCCACATAAGCCCATAAATTTTCGATAGAATGGAGATCTAGTGATTGGGGAGTGATTCATTGTGATTTCAATAAAAGACTAAATTTCCAAGCCGCTCATCTATGTTCGGCTTTCGCTGCATCATAGCTCGTCCAACTTACCGAAAAATGTTAAATTTGCTTTCGTCTGAGAAAATAATAGTTCACCAGAACTGTTTGGGTTTTTTTTTCATATTTCGAAGCGTATTTCAAACGCTTTTGGACATTTTGGGGAGATATATCGTTGTATGATTTCTTGCGCGATACATGTCCTCATACCATTCTTGGCTAAACTTTACCTTTTTACAGCCATTTGACTGCAGCACCAATTTCTTCTAGATCAGTCCGGAAATCATTTTCAGAAATGAGTTTTTTTGGAGTTTTGGAGCATGTATTAACTCGAAGAAGATCAAGGTCGATCAACTATTCTTGAGATTTCCAACAAACTCTTACCTCATTAATAAATTTTTTTGGTTTCTAAATATTTGAAATAATATCGTTAAATAATAATCTCACCAATGATTATTGTTAATAAGTGTTTATTTTAACAAAATTTTTAAGTAATTTATGGACAATTAAATGACGTCAAATTAACTAAAATTTGACAACAAACGGCATCTGCCGTCATTTAATAAAATTAAAGTTTGAAACTTCTTATGTCCCAGTATTATTATTATTACTTGAGGGCCATGTGGGGGCTCAAGCCACCCCGCACTGCGACCTAAAAGATCTTTTGTGCATTAAGCCCTACTTAATTATCCGTCCAGTCAATATTCAAGCTCTTAATGAACCTGATAATACTGCCTAACGGTACGTGATACATACTATCTGGGCTCATTGCTCTCCCTCCTAGATGTTTTAATTATCCGTCCAGCCAATATTCAGGCCCTTAAAGAACCTGATAATACTGCCGACCGGTGTGTGATACATACTATCTGGGCTCATTGCTCTCCCTCCTAGATGTAATAACATTTACTTCTGCTAGAAGAGCGGTAGTAATGTAAATAATAATAATAATGTCCCAGTAAAACGTTGTTTGATTTTAATGTTGCCCCATATACAGGGTTTTCCATTTGGGACTTGACAACTTTGAACTTTCACTGTGAACTCCTTAAACCAATAACCAAACTATCAGTGTCAAAACATTCAGTAAAGACAACATTTTCATCATGGTGAAGTACACGAACGAACAACGTTCACAAATATGTATTACAAAAATTCCGAGTCGGTGACTGCAACTTCAAGAGCGTTAACTCCAATTTTTGGTCGTAATTATCGTCCCAGTAGATAAGCAATTCATAATCTAGTGAAAAAATTTGAGTCTAAATATTCGCTGTCGGATGTTCCCGTGCCAGTGAGACAACGGGTTGGTCGAAGTGCCGGGAATATTGCTGTCCAACCAAAACAGTCACTTTGGCGAATTTTGCGAAAGAATCTTGGCTTGCACCCACAAGACGGTGCGGCATGCCACACAGCGAGTCTAACAATCGACTTATTGAAATCTAAATTTGATGAACATGTTAAATGTATAAATGGTTCTGTCAATTGGGCGCCCAGATCGTGTCATTTAACACCTCTAGACTTTTTTTATTGGGCTACGTTAAATCATTGGTCTATGCCAAAAAGCCGTCGAAATGTGTGGCCGAGTCATCGAAAATTGGGTTCCACGAATCGACACAAGAAAATGTTCCCGTGGTGGACATATGAACGATGTCGTATTCCATACATACATAAATGTTTTGATTGTACTTTGAGCCAATAATAAAATTTTCGAGATATATCAAATGGTTTGCGTTTTGTTTAAAAAACAAGTTGTCAAGGCCTTATTGGAAAACCCTGTAAAATGTCGAAAATAGTCTTTGTCCTAGCAAATACTGAACAACGGTAACGGAAAATTCTAATTTCATTAACATCAGATTTCTGAGATTTTGTATTCTTTTAGTAGTTAACATTTTTTTCGGATATCAGAGAATAATATCAACTGTATCCTCATCCCCAACAACGTTTAGGCAACACAAATTTTTCGTTAGTATTTGAATTCATCACACTACCGCATGCAGCAAAAACGAATATTCATTGTTTAAATGGAGGGAAAAGCAATTTGAAATATGCATGCAAGCGCAAATACTTCACGATGGGGAACAGAGATAGGGTCTTCGACCGAAGCCTTGCTTTAACAATCTTTAGAGTTTAAAGTACAAAAGCTCTCTTTTATCGTGAGCGTGACCTTAGTTTAAAATAAAATAACAAAATCTATATTTATTTTGTTTTTTGGGAAATGTAGGATTAATCAACTTAAAAATTACATTTTATCGTTCAAAAGAGGTTGAAAAAAATTCCAAATGGGCTTACCAAATGTATTTTATTATTTTTTATTTTATTTCAGAAAAATTAATTAAGAACCATACCATAAAATACCATAAAATAAGAA
This sequence comes from Tipula helvola, assembly GCA_963556165.1. Taxonomy (NCBI): domain Eukaryota; kingdom Metazoa; phylum Arthropoda; class Insecta; order Diptera; family Tipulidae; genus Tipula; species Tipula helvola. Next base: position 94,036,666 of record OY744481.1, read on the forward strand.
CCATAAAATAGCAACAAAAAACCAAGTAAACTGGAAATAAAAATGGCTGCAGCGTGCTGACGACGAATTTCATGAGGCACAATTTTCAAGGATTTGGATCTTTCAACACTTGAAATTACTAATATTTTTCCACCACGGTAATAGGTTGTCAAACCCACCTATTTGTCTTGCATAAAAAATTAGAAAATATTTTGGTACTGAGTCAATTCTAATTATGTGATCCCTATAACGGGGAGACCATACGCATGATGCATATTCGAGCTATGAGCGAACAAAAGATTTATACAGGCAAATAAAAACTCTAGGATCATTATACTCTTTCATGATACGTTGGAATTCTAACATAGCATAGATCAAGTCGAAATGACGATTAAATGATAAGGTAGATACAAATGGTAACTCCAAGATCCTTTATGTTATTTGCACGTGTCAAATTATTATTCGCAATATTGTAATCATAAATAAGATGCGATTTTGAACGTGTAAAGTCATCATTTTGCACTTTGTTACAATTTAAATGTGAAATATTGTTCTTACGCCAAACATTAACCACATCAGATAAATTTTGAATAGGGAAAAATATTTTAAGCTCATCATTATGTATTAGGAAACGGGGAAATTTTGACTTTTCGTGATATCATTTAAAAATAATCTGAAAATAAGCGGAACGAGATGCGAGCCCTGAGGTAACCCCAGAATGTACATAAATTGGATCAGATAAACTATTATTAATTTGTACACGCTACACTCGCCCCGAAATACCCCTGGAGTTAGATACTTTACTTCTATTACGTGAATTAATTAACGGTACAATGTGAGACGATTTCCAGACAACCGGAAAAACAACTTTCAAAAGTCAACTATTAAATAAAATTGACAAAGGCTGAGCCATTTCATTACAGAAGTGTTTAAGAACATTTGAAGAAATACCATCTAGGCCACATCCATCCTTAAAACGACGGAGGAATTTAATGATATCATCTGGACATAGTATGTGAGGTGTATACAAGCAAGTGTTGGTACAATTGCCTTCTTCACTTTCATACTCATCAATATCAGTACGTTTATAAACATTTTGAAAAAACGATTGAACGAGCCAACGAAATTCCAGAATGATTTTGGATTTAATACCATATTATTTAGAACCTTACAATGTAAACTATCAAACTGTTTCGATAAATCTAAAAATGATAATCTGTCGTCAGCACTCTTGGAGAACTTCCTCCTTCGATATAATTTTTTTTTACGGTTTCGAAATTTATTAGTTAAACCACGGAGGATTGTTAAGATAAACCTTTTTAACAGAAATTGGGACAAACCTGTCGAAGCCATTTAATAAAATGTCATAGAATATTTGCACATCACGATTAATGTACGCACAAGATTTTACAATTGCTTCGGAAATTTAATTAGATAGATCTTTGCATAAATCGCATCGTCCATATTCCATAATTTCAAATCTGACTTTATCTCCAGAATATCCGAGACAGGCCGCGGTTTGATAAATCTGATTTAGCTAAACTCATTTCAATCCAAAAAAAAACGCGATTACCTAAAATAAAACTGAGGTTGACATACAAGGACTGAACTGAATGTTTACAGGGAAGCCGTCATTTTGTTTGTATTGGTTTTTATCAGTTCCTATTGGACAAGTTTACAGACAAGACAAGATGTAGCAAATGTTTAGTTATTTTACAAACAGTTTTCGCAAATTAGTCGCCCATTTAGATGGCATTAAGAAAATTATGTGATTTATTCGGTTTTCGAGGAAGTATTGCATAAACTGCGGATTTTCGGGCCCTCAAATACGGCTAGTTTGTTTATTAAAGAAGCCGCTTAATTCAAAATATGCTTCGTCACGCATTATCAAATTTTATCAAAAATCGGTATCAAGGGTATAGACTATAAGAGGTTTAAAACATTTTCACTCCAATGGCGGCGGAATAAATGGTCCCTGAACTAAAATTCTGGTTTCATTTGAATTTATTACGTCTTGGCTGAACGCTTGGCAAATATAAAGCAAAGAGACAAACAGCAATATAAGTAATCAAAATACCGTCCTCTTAAAGTAGTATAGTTCGGTTTAAGACACCCTGCAATAAAACTTAATCCCGAAAAATCACATAAAATTTCAAAAATCCCGATGATTATCTATAAGTAATTCGGTAACAAATGAATGGTGAAACTCAAAATTCGAGAAAATTGAATAATGTCAAATAATTCCAATGTATAGGATTAAATATTACCCGCATTTCTTGACGCATTAGTGAACCGGATCATATCAAAGTTTACATTGAAAACAACAACAAAAATTTAATTTTTGTTGTTGTTTTCAATGTAAACTTTGATCTGATCCGGATTACTAATGCGTCAAGAAATGCGGCTATTATTTAAGAAAAAAAAAATCTAAAAAATCTGGGCACCTGGTCGATTGTGTATGTGTTAACATTAGTAAGCTGTTTGAAACTGCGACAGAACGCGATTATTTAAGATTGAAACGAGTTATTTTGAGTTCTCGTGTAGCTCACAGAAAGACGTTTTCTCAATTGCGACGTCTTTAAACTCGTAACCCAAAATAAGAAAGATACATATAATCCGGAAGTAACCCTAGCAAGTGAAATTGAAATCTAGATGAGAATTTGTTTGTTGATCTCAATTATTTCGTGAAACAATTTTTTCTAAAAAATTTAATGAATAATACAGTATAAATTGTCTGTTTGGTAAAAATCGGTTAATGGCGGATTGGTGGAATGATTAACCTAGAGTAATTGGTTAACGTTAACCGGTTTTGATTTCCCTACCACTTAGGCCGGCTCCGAATGTAAAGTTTAACTGCGCAGCTGTGCAATATAAAACATATTGACTCTATTGTTGTGTGGGGAAGATTATGCAGTTTTTTGTTTTATAGTTTACTTAATTCAGTTTTGATTTACAGCTGTTTGCCACGGTTTTTTAGCATAAAAATAAAGGTAACGGCGCGGCGGAGCGAAAAATTGTGGAAGAAGTATGCAAATACGAAAAATTATAGAGATCTTCATCTTCAGATGATTTGTTGCAGATTGGAGCTATAAAATATTCGCAACACTGAGCTTTTAAAATTGCAACAATAGTTTCTATTGTCTAGGGGGTTCCTTCTCAAATAAAACAAAGGACGATATACCACATGGTGATTCAATTATAAAATCTGCAGAACATTCTAATGAAGACAAAATCTTAGATGCGGACGAAATTAATAATTTGGAAGCTGATTTTGACCGTTACGACTCCGAAAAGGATCCTAAATATAATCCGGGCCGATTATGATAGAACTTATGGCAGAGCAGCTAGAGACTAATTTAAACAATCTAGAAAATGTAACATCCAAACCACCATCTAACTCTCGAAAAATTCAAAAACACAATAAAAATATTAGGAAAGCTTACTTATATACTTAAGCTCAAAACTCAAAACGCGTACCTTTTTTGAGGCCTGTCGAAACAAGTGCGAATCAAGAATAAATATAGAACAGCAAACAAAAATGTTCACGAAGTATTTCGATGTTCGATCTGGGTGACTACAGTAAAAAAGTTGCATTTGTTGCAGGTTAGGAGAGACCCCAAAATTTATTCGAAATATTTCCAATAAACTGTTCATGGATGGAGCAATAATCAACACAGATTTCGGCGGGACATATTCCGAAAAAGTAGTTAATTAAATTAAGAGCCACATAAATCACATAGTTCAAAAAAATATTCAAGTGCTAACTTAAATTTAGCACTGATGTATAAACTTTACACGGAATCCCACAATAAACCGGTTTCTACGTCAAAATATTCTTCGGCATATGAATTTAAAATGTAAACCGCCTAAAACCGATGTTTCTAATACCTGCGAAACTTTGAATTGTAAAATTAACGTAGCCACTGACGCCGAACTTCAAAAGTTGATAAACGAGCCAAAGAAACACCACGGTGATGCTGATGGTGACCATATAAAATGAAAGAGTTGGATAAATCATTAGCTAAAAACGATAAAAATAAAATGGTTTTCACATTTGACTTGGAACATTGTCTTCCAACACCTTATTTGAAAACGTCGTTGTCGTTTTACAAAAGACAACTACGGCCTTACTTATAATCTTACAGTACACGATTGCATTTCGAATAGTCCATATTGCTATATGTGGGATGAAACCATTACAAAACGTGGTAGAAATGACATAGCGTCCTGTTTATGGGAATCACACAGATCATCAATCAGCCTTTTTTGGTAAAAAGGTAAATTCTTTTAATTCAAAGAAGAGGGAACCCACGGTGCTATCGATGCAATGAGTTTGGTCACATTGCGGCATGCTGTAACAACAAGAATATTGGAAAGTCGCCCGAAAAAGAAAACAAATCCAAGCCAACTGGAAAATCTGCTTTCATCACAGCCTGTGCCGTTGGTGACGTGAAGTGAAGAAAGTCAATGAGTGGTAAGCACGGTAAACGACTCGTCAAACAAAGAAATTGTGATAGCAAATAATTCAAAACTTCAAGTACAAGGAATTTGAATTGTTGATTTGTATGCTGAAAAACCAATGAGAAGCACACTATCGAAGTAAGAGATGTCCTTCTTTTACCAAAATTGTCAGTAAATTTACTTTCGGTTAATCAAATAACCAACCATAATAATAAAGTTATTTTTTTACAAAAGTGGCGTAAAAATAATTGATCAAAATTAAACGATATGTATCAGTTGGATAAACAGGATGATAAAAGCAATAGTGCCTTTTACTCACAGGCGGTATCTAAACCATTTGATTTGTGGCACTGTCGATTGGGTCACCTAAATTCAAATAGCATAATTTTCTTTTACGTGACAAAAAGATACAAAAAGAAGATATACGACATCAGACGACAATATTATTCCTGAACAAAATGGAACGGCGGAACGAATGAATTTTACTCTCGTGGAGAAAGCACGCTGTGTGTTGCCTGATTCAAAGCTACAAAAATTATTCTGGTCGGAAGCTATAGCTACAGCTGCTTATCTCGTCAACCGTTCACCGACGAAAGGTTTTGACAAGACACCCGAAGAAATTTGCCTGGAGACTGGAGTAAAACCGGATCTATGTCACACGTACCGAAACAAAAACGCAAAAAATGGGATTTCAAATCTGAGGAATGCATTTTTGTTGGTTACTGTGAGAATTCGAAAGCTTACCGATTATACAGTAAACAAGATGATGACATATTAAAGAGACGTGATCATTCATAGAAGCTGCTGCAACCGATAAATTGTATTCCAATGATGGATTATGTCTCAATAACGAATTAGGTTTTAAAATTATAGAAAACAACCATCGTAACAGCCATCGAAGAAAATAACAAACGCATCAGGAAACAGCCAGCAAAGTTGAAGGATTATGAACTCAGTTACAATGCCAAATTATCTGAAGTACACTCAGATCCTTTAACATATAAAGAAGCTATAAGCAGTCCTGAATGCGATTTGTGGAAAAAAGCGATCCAAGAAGAATTGAGGAATATGACTCTCTTATTGAAAATGGAACCTGGACTTTAGCGAATATTCTACCGAATAGCAATTCAATGCAAGTGAGTCTACAAAACCAAATGCGAGTAAGTGCAAATAATTGCACTTGCAGTTAAGTTTGATGCCAACCGGAAGGATATCTGAATGGGAACCAATCGCCGAAAGTTTGTCGTCTTAAGAAGGGATTGTACGGCTAAAACAAGCTGTCGTACTTGGAATTGGAAATTAGATAGTGTTCTTAAAAAAGTATGGTATGGCTGATTGTAATCCAGCGTTGACACCGATTGATGCAAAGCAAAAATTAACGAAAAGTATGTCACCTAAATCTGATAATGAAAAATGTTTCTTATCAAGACGTAGTTGAGTGTATCATGTTCGCTGCTCATGTTACCCGTCCGGATATATGCTATGCAATCAGCACCATTACCAAATTCAATAACAACCCTGGTCTGCTGACTGCTGCACTGGAATGCGGTTAAAAAAATCCTGAGATACCTTCGTGGTATCAGCCATACTGGAATTTTCAAAAAACGGTAATTCAAAGGTAATTGGTTATTCTGGCCAACGACATAGACGATCGGTTACTGGCTACGTTTTTAAGCTTCAGGGAGGAGCTATTTCTTGGAACAGCAAGAGATAGCCAACGGTTGCTCTTTCCACAACGGAGGCAGAGTACATGGCACTCTCTACTGCAGCTCAAGAAGGTTTATGGTTGCGAAATTTTGAAATCGATTTAAAGTTAAGCTTAACTCTAGATGCTACCACTATTTGTTGCGACAACAGGAGGTGCTATAACTTTAGCATCAACTGATGCTTATCACGGCAGGATAAAGCACATCGATATTCGGCATCACTTCACACGTCAAAAAAATTGAAGAAAAGGAGAGTTAATTGACGTCAGTTAACACTGATCGGATAGTTGCGGATGAATAAACATTTATTAGGTTTACATGGAATGGGATTGAAGAAACAGTAATTAAAAGTTCCAGTGGGGGTGTTGGAGAGTAGAATGTAAATTAAAGAACGCATAGCACCCATCTTTATGTTTTGAAGTAGTTATAGGGTACATTGCATGGAAAATAAAACGCTCTCTTGTTTCTGGAACGTTGTAAGAATAGCACTTGTGTTTTAATTATTATATAGGTACTCCATAATATTACTGCAATGTAAAAGTCAAAATTAAAATGCAATAATGTTCAATTTTTCGAAAGGGCATAAAATGGAAATTCTCAAATTGTCCAGCTACAAAATAAAAATTGGCCAATATTCAGATGACAATATATTTTTATCTGAAGTACATACCGAGAGCCTCTGGAATAAATACAATTTTCTTCACAGCTCTATTAAAAGTTTCATATTGGTCTCCTGAAAAATTCGATTTTACGACTTTGTCCCTTTGATTTGTGATACTGATCACAGAAATATAAAATAAAAGAAAAATTTGTTTTGCCAAAGTACTCAAAGCAATTTGCGCATACTTAAGTTAAAATTGCATGCGTGAAATTTAAATTTTCAGCCGCCAACGACTGTGGTAAATATTTTCTCCTCATAAAACGATGCAGTGTATTCGGACCCAGACTTAAAATATACAAAAATTTGTTTTATTGGCCAAGCCTACAATATAGGCTTTAAAATTTTTAAGCTGTAAACTTTTGTTGAAAATTAATGTTCTAGACTAGAGTATCAACGAAAGTGTGAACGTATAGAACTAACATTTTTATCTATTTTATTCATTTCGTAACCTCCAATGTCTTAATCACTATTCCAATAACAAAAGATTTAGAAATACTAAGTACCTATAATAGGTAATTATAATAACGCCAAATAATGCTAAATCATGTTTTCTTTTAAATATTGTAGCATGTTTGATAATCAAAATGATCAGAATTGATCACCTTCAACTCCTGTCTACAGAATATTGCATCAACGACAGGTAAAATTACACAAGTTCGACGAATGAATTCAATTGCATAAAAAAAAAGAGACAAAGAGGTAAATAAACCATCGCAACACACCTTTAGCAAATAGCGAAAAAAAAAAACAAGTAAATAGCTAGCTAGATAGAATTATATTGAACCTAAGTAGAATTTATTATGTATTGGATGAAATTGAAGAAACATTGAAACGTGCCAACAACAATAACAAAACTAAAACCGAAGAAAAATTACTTCAATCGACTTTAAGACAGGCAAAAATATCTTGTATGTGTAATGTACACACAATTATTATTGTACAAAATATAAACAGGTTCTAAGAAATAACTCTTAATTTGACCTTCAAGGTCATCGAGGGAAATTACGTTTGTGCTTTAAAAAATTAAACCACACATATTATTTATTTGTAATAATACTCCTCCATAAATATAAAATTGGTACCCAAAATGCCAAATGTGGTTTTAATAAATCTACAACGTACTTAAGGGGTTAAGCAAAACAACAACAAAGACGTCGACCAAAATGTCAGACACAAACAAAAAAAATCCTTTTATGATGAGATCATGTATTATTCGTGTTATGTCTCGAACTGTAGATTCATAAAAATTCTAACCTGTCATCGCTTGTCGTTTTATTGAAATAATTTAAGTGCGGTAATTTTTTTTGTTCTATCACCCTCATAATTCCCGTAAAATATCGGAAATTAGGATATCCTATTTAAAATTAGATAAATTTTAAAACGTTATGAACACGAATACAGTAAACGACTTACATATTTGAAATGAAATAATAAATAACAAAACACTAACCTTAATTTATAGATTTTTAATTTTTTAATCTCCTGAAGAGTTACTATAATAAAGTAACGAAGAAAAATAAGCAAAATATATCTTGAAGATGGCGATTTTTTAATTCCAGATTTATTTAGTTTTTTTGTAATTTTGTTGTTTAAAATAAACAAAATTGTATTTCCATTAAGATGTTGTTGTTGTTGGTGGTGGTAGTCGTGCACTTAACACTGTGTAATATAGGTAAATATATATTTTTATTAATTAAACTTTTATTTATTTTTTAAACACTAAACAGAAACTTTATTTATATAGCTAGTAGTAGGGCTTTAAGGTAAAAACTGCACACCACTTTTGTCTTGTTTTTTATTTTTTTTTTTTGTACTTAAAATGAGCTAAAACATAAGAATGTCCATTTTACATAAAAAAACTTTATGAACGAAAATATGATCGAAACTATTTTAAATAAATATTTAATAACTAACAGAACCAATAAATGAATTATTAATTTAGAAACACAAAAAACTATTTATAAATCAAAACCAAAATCACACCCGAATTTTTGTCTCCCGATCGAATCCTGGGATTTTTTTTTTCCTATAACTGTTTTACACGACACACACTGTGAAACGGGGGCGAATAAACACGCAAAAAATTTTAAATAACTGCTTTAGTAACGCAAAAAAAAAATTAAATAAATTAATTTAATGTTTTATAACTACAAAACAACAATTTTAATTTTATAATAAAAAATAAATTTCAACGACACGACACATCATATCAACCATTTCTTCTCTATTACATCTACTACTACTTTTCATGTGGAAAAAAAAAAATAAAGAAAAAATTTGGTGCGAATCACACCACCACGAATATGAATAAAAAAAAAATGGACATACACACACACTCACGCAGCCACCATAAAATTCTTGTATCATTTCGTGTACGTATACGAGTTGAGCTTGCGCAAAATTAAAATAATATTGTAAATTATTATAGTATTAGTGTGTATTTATTTACCTGAATGTATTGTTGTTTTTCTTATATTTTTCTAGTGCGACGTTGCCATTACATAACTGCACTTCAAAATTTATTTTGGGTATTGTCTGATTGGAATTTCGATCATTTCTACGTTATCATAAAATTATATAAATCATGTTGATTTGAATACAGGCGGTTTCCACTACGTCACATCACATGGTTTGTGTCAAGTTATTTTAAAAATATATTAAATTAAATAACTTTTATTAAAATACACCAAGTGACAGCGAAGTAGCGGCGATCTCCCATATTCTTTAAAATATATAAAATTAATCGATAACGGACATTTTCGTTCAATCTGCATTACCAGTTTTCCTCATATTTTATAGTTTTAGCCTTTAAATTAAAAAAAGAAACATTTATACTACATTAATAATTTTATACATATTTTTAAATTAATCAAGTAAAATATAAAAAAATATATTCTAAAAATCACAGACACAAATTAATAGTTTTGATACAGATTTCTACGTTATCGACACAATTTTATAATAAACATACGAATCCGTCTCCAGTTTACATAGTACTGATTTAAATTGCACGTGGTTTATTCGTTAATATTTTAATAAATCAATGATAATAAATAATTTACAAAATATTATAAATAAAAGATTAAATTAGTAAATTTATTTAATTAATACTTATCTTAATTCGATTTATTATTTTTAAAGTATTCAACAACCTGTCTCGAAGGAACGCGCGGAATGTTGCTTCACCACAAAACTATAAACTTAGAATGAGTTACAAATGAATTAAATCAAAAAAAAACAATAAAAATATTTTGCGATATAATTTGAAATAAAATACGCTATATGCATTATATTAAGATGTCAGCAATTTTTATGTTTTTTTATGCTGTTGCTATAGACTTCTCATCTTCCGTTGAGTTTTTTTTTTTTTTTTTTTCATTTGATCGCGCTATATATAAAATATTTGTATGGATATTGTTTATGCAAATTTTAGCTGATCTATGAATTTTGCGAGTATGATATATGATTTTGATAAAATGGTTAGAATTTATGTTATGGAAATGTCTGGAAGATTTATATGCATACAATTTATATAATTACGCTTGAATGTCAATTTTTTTTTACACATGTTTGAGATTGAATGACTTACAATAAAGTTTTTTTTTTAATATTATATGATCTGGAAGATATTGAACCAATTGATCACAATGTATTGGACACTTAATTAGTTTTTCAATCGTTGTTTATTTCCTTTATCAAGATATGCAGAATGATGGACCTCGACTGACTGAATTTGTCGATAAGTTTTATATGTAATACTTTTGCTGTTCCACTCAATAACTAACTCACTCATGAAATAATCAAAAAAAATCTGTTGCTGGTTATGCGATAAGATCAATCTCAGACAATTTAAGCAATATTCGTAATTTACGTATGCTAGGGGCTTCTTTAGTGTAACTACATAACCCAAATTATGATTGGTTCTATCAATAACAAAAAAAAACAAGAAATATAATTTTCCCGATAACATTCCCGACATTTCCTTAATAAAACAGAAAAACTTTAATTATCGTGACATTTTTATAGTCACAAATAAATATCAAAATAGCTTTAACTTAGCCGAAATTTGTGAATAGAAAATTATTACGTATATGGAATTGTCGAGCTTTTCTAACCTTGTGTAATACTATGTGAATGCTGATTCCAGTACATCATTCTCGATTTTCTGCTTTTTTAAAAGCCAAATCCATTATACTTCTGTGATCAAAAAGTAGTAAGGCTTTTCCATTCTAATGCGCGGGCTTATCCAAATGAGTAGTTTGTTTTCTTGGGTTGGTAGACGCCCTAACAGACATCTGTGTAAAATTTCGTGTCAACATCTTTAGTAGTTAAAGAGATACACTTGTTTACTATCATCTAAAAAGTGCATTTTTCGATTTTTTTTAAATGAGTGAATAAGTTCAGCAAAGAAGTTGCATCAAATTTTGCTTCAAAAATGGAATTTTGGCTTTCAAAGTGTTCAAAATGTTAGAAAAGCTTTTTGGTGACAATGCACTGTCCAGAGCGAGTGTTTTTGGTTGGTATAAGTTGTTCAAAGAAAGCACAGAATGTGTTGAAGACAATGAACGTCCTTGGTGCTCAAAAATCGTCGATTGGGAATTAGAGATCTTGTTGTCATCACACAAATATCGTTTTGAGGCAGAATTTTGAACAGACAGCTCTTACTTTGCATCACAACAATGCGCCGTCTTACGCTGCATTGGTTGTACGTGACTATTTGGCCAAAAAAAATTTCGCTATTCCCAAAACTCAAAAATCCGCTCCGAGGACATCGTTTTTACTTGATTGAAGAGATACAAACCTAATCGAAGAAGGTGTGGGTTTTTTGTAGCTCAACGTATGTTAATATAGCCCAATATGTATACCACTTTACAGGAAACTCAATTTATGCATACCGATTTTAGTTTAAAACAAGCAATGTTTACTTTTAATTTCACACTATTTATTACATTAATTAAAGTCTTGTAATTCAGTTAAGACAAATAGATAAAATTAATAATAAAATATTTAATTTAAGTAAATTAACATTTATGTCTTTTATTTTAGATGTGCTTGCCTCGTGATTTTTAGCGTAACCTTTTGTCCCGAATGATTTATTTTTGACGTAACAGGCGGACCCAATATGCCGCGTAATTGTCGGTTCGTTATTGATTTTACCAATGAACCGTATATTGTAACTACAAAATTTTGGAATGTTATGGGGTCGCCACGCTATTCCACCCCCAGTGAATTGGTGAACGATAAAAGAATTAGCGGAACCGAACCGGTTTGACGATGGAACGGCCCATTCTGGACGTTGGTTGATCCGCGAGGTTGAAGATTACTCGCTTTTCCGATTTTTTAATCGATTGTTGGGTATTGGTGGGTCGTATGGTTTCTCCATAGACGAGTTCAGCTGCTGTGCTTTGAGAGTCTTCTCGAAAGATTGTTCTCAAACCGAGCAGTATTATGGGTAGAGATTTTGTCCATTGTTTTTCAGCTACGCACATTATTGCGGCCTTAAAGCCTACGTGTCTCGAAATTTTGCATTTTTGCAATTGAATGCACTGTTTGGCCCAAGAGCGTATCTCCTGGTTCATCGCTGGCCATATAACTTTTTTCCGATTAGTTTTGCCGTGGCGCGTATTCCTGGGCTAGAAATATTGTGGAAAAATTCATATACCTGTCGACGGAATAGTTTGGGAATGAACGGTCGTTGTGTGCCGGTTGAAACGTCACATATATAATTTCCTTGTTTTTTCCCAATAATAGAATTTTCTCGAACTTTAAAAATTTTTACATGAGGATCTGGAATAAATCCAATTAGGAAGGTACTTGGTTGTTTTTTTACCGATTTCAAGTCGTATTTATCGAATTTCATCTTAATCGGTTTATAAATAACCGAGTTTCTACATAATTGCCCCTATTCCAGAACTTTTTCTAATATCATTTCATAGTCCTATTTTCATGGTACAAATCCGGTTTCATCATAATCGGTTAATAAACGGCCAAGTTCCTTCTTCTTTTTTTTTTTTTTTTTGTAGATGAAAAAAACCTTCAAAAGGCGAAGAGCGGAGCTACACTCCACCCAACAGTGTGAGACTTGACTCACTAAAAAAATCATCTACATACCACGGAAGACCCAAACCGGAACCGCTTTCGCATTACTTCGGTGTGGCCCGCACTGCTGATATCCCTCGTCGCCCTATTGCCTCCTATGGATCCGCTAAACAACCCTCCTCCCTCTTCCGTAGCAATATCGCCTCTACATAAAAGGCTACTGCTCTCCATGCCTCTTCCGACTGAAGCATTACATCCACCACTGTGACCGGCGTCACCTCCTCCACTAGTGAAGTGAGTAGCCTCCGTACCATCAAGAATCCATCGCACCAAAAAAAAGTGTGACATACGTCGTCCCGCCCCTCCGGGCAGTACAAACACTGAGGGGGCCTCAACTTTCCCATCCTGTGGAGGTAGGCCCTGAAGTACCCATGCCCCGTCAAAAACTGGCACAAGAAAAAATTTACCTCACCATGCCCTCTGTTAATCCATGGACGAAGGACCCTGATCAGTCTGGCTGTCCATCGGCCCTTATCCGTCGTCTCCCCATATAAGAGGATCGACTGCACCACTGACAAGTTCCTTCTTAACTGGCCATATTACAGTACTTCTTCTAAATAATATTTCATAGCCTCATTTTCATCGTACAAATCGAACTATATAATAATAAGTTAAAAAGAGCCATGCTCCTTCCTATCTGGCTATATTCCAGAACATCATCTAAAGCTCATTTTAGAATTTTCATCATGCTTCGTAAATTTTATTATAATCGGTTAAGAAACGGTTAAGTTCCATCCTTATGGGCAATATTCTATAACTTTATCTAAAACTCTTTTTAGAATCTCATTTCCATCGTACATGCTGAATTTCATCATAATCGGTTAAGAAACCAGCAAGTTGCTTCCTAGTTGACAATATTCCAGAACTTCATATAAAACTCACTATAGAATCCCATTTCCATCATGCATCCCGAATTTCATCATAATCGGTTAAGAAATCACCAAGTTCCTTCCTAATAGGCCATTTTCCAAAACTATATGCATAAATCATTGTAGAATTCCATTTCCAAAGTGCATGCCGAATTTCATCTTCATAGGTTTAGCGAAAATGTAAGCATTCGTCAACGAAGTTATTTTCGATATTTTCTTTGGAATGGGTTAATCTAAAAAAAGTGGAATTAAACTCGGAAATTCGAACTCTGAGGTTCCGCGGTTTATTTTGCAGTTTATTGTTATTTATTCAATGTTAAAGTTTCCCTTATCCAGAATTTCACCCGAGCGTGAAAATTTAAAACAGTAGAACACTAATGTTTCCTATGTTAGTTTATTACCCAAAAATGGAACTAAACTCGGAAAAATTATGGGATTAAACTCAGGAATTGACTTTAGGGTTAAAGTCGGAAGCTCCACACAAATTTTGTGAGTTTAATTCATGCGGCCTTGGTAGAGCTTTTTTTTCCATTATCTTATATGAATTATATCGATCAAGATAATAGGAGTTAAAAAGAATCGACAAATGAGCTATCCGAAATCAATCTTCTAAACCAAAAAAAAAGGACGAAAATAGTGCACAAGCCTTTCGTCAAATTCAAATCATGCATGCGAAGTTTCAAAGAGCGATAAGTTTTCGCATTAGAATGTGTTTATCAACTCTGCCACCTGCCACTTCATTCAAGTTCAAGAAAATGTATGTTCTTGAATACAAGAAAGCCCGATCAACGATATATCAATTGCTGAGATTTGAGGATAATCAAGCAGTTGGACTTTGCCCAAACGTATTTGAGCGATATACAAATCGTTCAAGACAACAAGAGCAGAGTTATGATTTCCCAAATATGATGAGTCTACTAGAAGTTACCTTTTAGGATATTGAGTAATTCCGGGGGCTATACCTCGGGCACTTTCGAATCTGGGAGTGGATGAATCACTCAGAGACAGGATAGATCAAATGCTAAGAGGCAGGATCATAAATGCCAATTTGGGAGAACTCGCCGCCAGAAGATTTGTAAGCAGGGGCACACTGCAGGGTGGCGTACTGTCCCTCTTACTTTGAAATTTGATCATAAATGACCTGTTGCCTACGCGGATGCTTGGCCTGCTCTGGACAAACCCGCCACCCAAAAGCTGTTGACGAAAGTTCAGAGAACAGTCTCCCTATGTGGATTAATGGTGTACTGAGGAGCACATCCACTCAGGCACTGGAGACTCTGCTTCATCTAACACCTCTAGATATCTTGGGAAAACAATTGTTTGACTATATTGTCCCGACACTATTTTTTGACAAGAAATTCCGGACTACGATCCCCTCTAGAGAGGACTGGATGACGGATGCAGTTCTGGAACCAGGAGTTATTAACTTCTTCACTGATGGTTCAAATAGGGGTGGAAAGTCGTGGATGGGGAGTTCTGTGAGGAACTTCTGGTAAACCTCTCCTTCCGTCTTCCCGACTATTGTAGAATTTTTCAAGTGCCAAAGCATTTCAATAGGACAGGAAATATAAAATCCGTCGAGCTGGCTCGGCGTGGCGCCACGATCGTATTCTAAAAATCAGAAGGGATATTGAAATGCCTCTTGCGTTATACAAACTACTGCTTCAGGAAGAATCTATTAGGCTGACGAATGACAGATGGTGGAGTCAGGTCAGTATAGATGTTGGAGTGATTGCATGGCACTCGTCTGGCCCGAAACAAACTAAAGTTTCTAGGGACACCCCTTTTGGTTTTAATGAGTAGGTGGATAAATACATTAATTTGTGGTATGGCTACGGACCATTTTTGTGTCTATGCCTAGTCTGAGGGAACCGCCACCTTTACCTAATCTATCCTTACTTGCATGTCGCAATGACTTAAGACTTGTCAGCCTCAGCAGCTGTTCCTTTGAATAATAACCCAAATTTCGCTAATCGAAGTTTTTTTATGGTTTCAGGAGTGCGATTCTGGTTCAGTATCTAGTCATCCGTTTTAATGTTTCTCATTGCACAAAACAAAATTATGCATGCCTTATTGCACTAGGGTGCGATTCTGGTTCGATCACCTAATCCACATGATAAACCAATTGAATAGGTATGATTGACAGCTGTTTCAAATTCGTCTTTTCTTGCGCATATCGTCATTCGGTGCGATAAAATCACAAGGCTTCGTTGTTTTCACAAAATTTTCACAAAAACTATCACCGCAAAACAATTCGATTTGTTTTTGTTTGCTATGAATTAGTGTTTATAAAAAAAAGTATATCAAGAAAAAAGCACCAAATGACAGAATTTTTTAGTGAAAGAGATAGCAATACATGCGCTTGATCATACCTACTTAAATTGGTTTATCATGCCTAATCCACACTGGGTCTCATGAGTCCGGTATCAGTCTTCGTTTTTTCCCCCTTTACCTATAAAACCGGTTTTGTCGCGGATTCATTTTTCAACCAAAATTTTTTTGGTTTCTATAGTCTCACGACAGTCACGACACTAACACAAACAGAAATGAAATAAAAAAATTCTCAAGGACATTTTTCATTTGTATTTTAAAACAAAAATTTTACACATACATATACATTTATTGAAGAATTCGGATTCATTTGAGACTGTGTGTGGATGCGACTGGTATTTTGATACCAGAAACCAAACCAGTATCAAATGAGACCCAGTGTGGATTGGCGGGATGACAATGAAATCTGGCACATTTATCATTGTACACTGAGTTTTGCAATTTTAAGTAAACGACGAATGATAAATTTATGACGAATTTGGAAGAAATTCAATAAATTTATCAGACTGGTTTTCATCGATGAAAATTTTTGTCGCCAATGATAAAATTGCAAAGAATGACGGGTTTTTACTTTTTAAAGTATTTAAGAAATCTTCAGGAGAATTAAAGTTAGGTTTACTGACAGTAGCACACAAAGGGGTATTTGTTTGATAAAATATCGATTTAATTTTTTCATGTCGGATTGGCGAAAGGAAGATTCGTCAATGTTAAATTATCGTTATGTGAATGCAAATTCCAAACATAATTCTATCGACTCGTAAAATGAAACGTAAGGGTAAATATGTTTTGGCTGCGCAATATCGCTTATGATTAATTGTGTATGTACTATAATACAGTAGTGGTCAGATAAATGTTACCATCCAAAAAATTTTGATGTTTCGAAAAAAATCCAATTTATAACCATTTATTCAATCCAATTTCTGTAATAATAGACGGAATACCAAATTACTAAAAAGGAAGCTAATTATATTGTAGAAAAAAGGATGTTGAACAAGAAATATTTATTTAAATTAGCCATTTGCCCAATATCGATTTTAGTTCATTTGTCCCCCCGCTTGGGCAGCGCTGACTACTTTTTTTTTTTTTACATGCAAAAACAAGTAAAATCATGTTTACAAATACAAGTTTCTTGTCTAAATTAGTGGATGTCCCCCTACTTTTTTTTTATGATTAATAAAATTCAATATGTTGTGATTAATAATAAATAACAAATTTTAAAATTAATTTAGTCGAAATTAATAATATAATGAAACATTCAAGACACATTTTGACCATATAAAACTCCATATGAAATATTTTAGCCGCCAGTCAGCAAGCGTTGCAATTATATTTGGGAAAGTCACTAATTAAACTAAAAGGCATTCATTTGTTAGCACAATAAAATAATTCATTACAATAAATGTTAGTAAAAATAAAAACAATTTTTAAAAACTTTCGAATAGTTGCAAGTATGACCATTGAGAAGTATTTTAATAGTTGGTGTGCCTTCTGCGGGCTTTAATGATGGCTGAAATCCTCTGTCGGGTGGGTATGGAGTTAATAAGATTCCTGCAATATTCCACCGATATCTCGTTTCCCCAAGCTTCACTTAGTGCTTGTTTTAATTCTAATTTAGTTTTTGGGTTTTTCCTATTGACCCGCTTCTTTAAAATTGCCCAACAATTTTCTATCGGGTTCAAATCGGGGATGTTCCCACGCCAGCTCAGTTTTTCCATACCTATTTGTTGGACATATTCATTCATCTGTTTAATGTAGAAGTAGCTACATCGTCCATTACAATATAATTCAATTGCCAATATAATACACTAGAGGGATCTAAACAATTTTTTAAGATGTCAATATACCCGTTAGCGTTTAATGCCACATTAATAAATGCCAAGTCTCCGCATTCATAGTAGCTATGCATCCCCAGACTATAAAACTTATTGGAAATTTATTTCGCGTTATTATAATGTCCTGGTGTAAATCTTCATTTACCTTTCGGCGCACGTATGTAATACCACAGAATACCCAGAAGCGACATAACGCGGTTTTTATATGGAGAAAAGTGGACTCATTTTTTTGACCTTGGTTTATAGAAGGTAAGATTTTCGGTGTTAAATTATCGTTCAGTGGCTGAAAATTCAAAATTAACATGTAAAATATAAGGTAAGAGCAAAAATTTCTTGGTCCACGTAATGTCGGTTCTGTGGGAAACGAGGCAGCTGATGTCCTCGCCCGCGAGGGATCTGCCTTTCCATTAATTGGACCAGAGCCCTTCTGCGGCGTCTCTAAGGGGCACCTTAGGGCAGCAGTTAAACGCTGGGAGGATGTGCAAAAGTCCTCTTACTGGCGCGGAATTCCAGGTTTGCGACAGGCGAAGGAATTTATTTCACCTTCGTCGGCCAGGGCCAAGGAATGTCTCGTACTTAGGAAACCTGAGTTGAGGCTGCTTACCGGCTTCCTCACAGGTCACATCCCCTTAAGGTATCACCTTAAGAAAATGGGCCTAAGTCCGACGGATAGATGTCGCTTCTGTGACATGGAAGCGGAATCAGCGGAACATGTTCTGTGCCATTGCCCAGCCATTTTCTGCAAAAGGTTACAACATCTAGGAGGGAGAGTAATGAGCCCGGATGGTATGCACCATATACCGGCCGTCAGTATTGTCAGGTTCATTAAGAGCCTGAATATTGACTGGACGGCTCATTAAGTAGGGTCCATGCACAAAAGATCTTTTAGGTCGCAGTGCGGGGTGGCTTGAACGCCCACATGGCCCTCAACTAATAATAATAATAATAATAATGTCGGTTCTGGTTGTTTATTATTCTGTGGTAATACCATCCGATTGGTTTATACTAATTTTAGACTCATCTGAGAAAATAACTCTCTTTCAGTCATTTACAGTCCAATTCAGATATTTTTTGCAAAATCAAGCTGCGCAATTTGCATTTTTTTTTTTTGTCAAACCCGGCTTTTCCTTGGCCTTCGCCCATTTGTTGCAATCTTCTTCGAACTGTTCTTGCGCTAATATTTATTCCAAAACGTTCTCTCACTTCATTACTTAATTCATTAGAAGTAGAAAATCTGTTTGTTAAACACATGTTTTTATTTTCCTGTCCATCCGCTGGGTTATCTTTTTGTTCGATTTTCCTCTTCTCGCGGCTCTTTCTGTTGTATTTGTAATAGCAAACTTTTTCATTAATTTCAAAACCGAAACGTGACTACTTCCCACCTTATTTGCTATGTATCTTGCAGAAAAATTTTCCTGTCGCAGAGCTAAGGTTGCGCTTTTTTGCTCAGAACTTAATTTTTTCATTGATTTGCCTTTGCTTTTACTTCTTGATAAAATTCAAACATTTAAATTTCAAAGTAGGCATTATTACGAAATATGTACAATCACAATGAATTGTTATTTGCTTTGTTTACACCGAATCGAACTTATCATATTATTTTATCACTGAACCGGAATCGCACCTCTTGTAATTAATTCTATCTAGGTATATCTAATTATAACCCTAATTGTGCTGCAAAGTTTATTACAATAATAAACCTAAATCATAATATAAACAATATTTTTTTATTTAAATATATTAAACAAATTAATTTATTTATTTTTGTGGTTTTTTTTAGTTTTTGTCGTTTTTTTAATAATAATAATAATATATAATAATAATTATTAATCAATTAATTTAATTTCTAGTAACTAATCATCATTTTCATGTTTATATAATATATAATATAACTTAATATTTTTCATTTCTAAAATAATAATAATTTCTATTCATCTCAATTTTTAATTAATAATAATATATTTTTTTGTTTTATTGTATATTGTTTTTAATTAATATTCTTTTTTATTTGTTCATCACAAAATTGTTTAATTTTCTGTGTTTAATTATTTATGTATAATAATAATAATAGTAATAATATTTATATTATGTTAAATATCATTAATTTTTTTTTTTTGATTTTTGTTAACTGAAATTTTTTCAAATAATTATAGATAATAAAAAATGGCCTATTTAAAATAAAATGGAATTGAATTGACATGTCAACATGCTTTGAATAATGATCCGTCTAGCAATCTAATATATTTGGTTGTGGTTTTAAGTATCTGGAAGCACTGTACTTTCTAAATACCGAACCACTGAGTACGATTCACTTAAGTAGCTAGGCTGACCAATAACGCATATAAGGCTATGTTTTTTTTTTTTTTAATATCGTAGAAACAAGATCTAATTACAGATTATTTATCTGGGCAAAATTATAACATTTTAATTTTTGTTTTAATAACATATTTAATTAATTGTGATACATTTTTATTTATTACCTGAATTACTCACAGTCGACATTACCTATATGTTTTAATTTAAAACAATGCACAGTAAACCGTTAATACGCAAAATAAATCTGTTTCATGAAATTTACTTGTCGCTGCGATAATAAAACAAACATAACCATAATTAAAAAAATTTTGGTGTTTAGAACACGATTGATCGTGAATAATTATAGCGCAATCAATAAAACATAATACATACACATATAACTAAAATCACAAAATGGCGTAAAAACAAAATAATTGTTTGTTAACTTATTTTTTTGTTTTTTTTTTTTCATTTATTTATAAAATTATAAAATTTTTCACTTATTTTATTTATTTATAATTGTAATTTTTTAATTGTGCAAAATAATTAATTTTTCTTGAGTTACATTTTTGTTTAAATATATAAAGCGATTTTTCATTTGTTGTTTTTTTATTAATTTTATTTTAACTGTATTTTTGACATTTCAATACATAACAAACGCTTAGACGGTATCAGAATCGAAATTAAACGAAATTATAATTTATTTAAAGGAAGTAGATAGATTCGCGTCTCGTTGTGGAACACAATTTGGTGATGGAATTTTTTTGAATGTAAATGTAATGTCAAAATTTTTATAATTTTAATTGTTTATGTATTTATTAAATTTAGAATATATTTTGATTTTATATAATTTTTTTTTTTTTTTTGTTATGGATGTGCGAGTTGATATGTAAAACTAAAAACAAAATATGATAAAGGAGGGATAAACATATTTAATATTGCATTGTACGCAACCAACTTTCAAAAAGCGAAACGATTCTAGTTTTCTAATGAAAAATAAATAAATTTCATAATTTTTGTTTTTTTTTGTATATATTTTTTGTTTTTTCTTAATTATTTATGTATAATTAAATAAATTTAGATCCCCATTTGTTTTATTTTTTTTCTTTGATTTAATTATATACATACAAATATTCGAGTATTATAATTCATCTACAATTATATGGTTTTTGTTTTGTCGGTTAAGTGATAACCTTCATTTTGTTCGGTAAATAATTTATAGTTAACACGTGGTTTTTGAATTTTTGATTGTTAATTTAATGTATTTCCCTAAAAACGTTATCTTTTATATAAACTTTTGGAATGTTTTTATTAATTTAATGCCCTAAAATTATGTGTTTTGTATATAATATATTTATATTTAATAAAAAAATAATAATTCATAAAAACAATAATTTTTTTTTCAATATAAATGTCTTTTCTTTTATATAAAATTGTTTATATATATGTATATGCTTTATGTACATAAAAATTATAATAATTATCTATATTCTAATTGTATTTGTATTTATTTACACGAAAATCAAAATAAAATGGAATTTAATGCAGTATGTCAAAATTAAAACTATCATTTTCTAGTGAATTAAGTAAATCTTGGGAGATGGCGGAAAAATTACCGGCATCACCATCTAAAAATTCTAAATTAAAATCATTACTATTTACATTTAACGTTGATGATGTTTGATTATTATTATTATTATTATTACTACTATTACTGCTATTTTGATTATTAATATTATTACTATTGTTTGAGGATTGTTGATTATTTGAATTATTATTTGCATTATTTGTCGATGGATTCGTTTGATTTGTTTGTTGCTGCTGCTGTTGATTAAATGAATTCATCACAGATTGCTGTTGCTGCTGTTGCATTGACATCGTTTGTGTTTGGGACATGTGCACCGTATTCATTTGCATTTGGCTAATCATTGTTTGTTGACTTAATTGCGTCATAGGAACATTTTGATTGATCCCGTTCACAAGTAGTGGATTTGGTTGGCTTTGCTGTCGCATCAATTGGTGTTGCTGCGGTTGCATTTGGTTTGATTGCATACCGCCAATACTACCGCCTCCTTGGGGACCACCAATAAAACCTACAAAAAAAAAATGAAACATTACGATACCACGCTCAATCATATTCTATAGCGTTTATTTACCTTGATTACTGTTGAAACCGGGCCTTATACCACCTTGCCCGACTGGGCCATTAAAATGTAGATTCTGCTGTTGGGACATCATTAGATGTCGCCATTCTTGCTGTGATGTAATTGGCAAACCCTCAGGTCCCACCTGAACATTTGGTGGTCGTTGATTACCGCCCATCGCACATGAGTACTGCCCGTTCATAGCGCCCCGTCCCGAACTCATACTCGAATGATGCATATACATAGTGTGCTGCGGCCTTAAATGTGGCCCTGATGGTGGTATCGGTTGTTGTGTGCCCATTCGCCTCAGAGTATTTGTGTTAGGAAACCGACCCGAATGCATCATTTGTGCCTGAATCATTTGTGATTGGCTCGCCTTGTATTCGGGTGGTGGCGGCCGATTATTTCCAATATGTTGCTGCGCCAGCGCTTGTGCCCTCAACATTTGCTGCTGCTGCAAAAATTTAGCTTGATCTTGTCGCATATGTTGCAATGGAACGTTACCCATGCCACCCATATTCATACTCATCTCGTTATTAATCATGGCCTGATTCATTCCCATCACATTTTGTTGGCTAAGATTTTGGTTTATATTTTGATTAAAATTTTGTGCTCCCATTCCGCCTACTCCACCGACACCGGCATTCATTAGATTCGGATTTACGGGATTATTTCCGCTGACATTCCCACTGCTGCCATTATTCGCATTAGCACCAGGGAAATTCATCGCCTGATTTGGATTCATTGTTAGGTTTGCGTTTAAACCAACCGATCCACCCGTAAGCGTATTAATCGACATGTGCTGGCTCTGAGTTAATGTAGCCATTGGATCATTATTCTGTGCCATATTCGTATTCATCGCATTATTTTGTGATATTTGATTTGGACCTACATTATTTTGTAGATTTGCATTCGGATTATTACCCCCAACTCCAACCCCACCTACACCACCGGCACCTGTATTTACACCACCACCCATTTGATTTTGCTGCTGTTGATTTATATTAGGATTTATTTGATTTAAATTTACATTCCCAGGAATATTTTGATTTTGTTGTTGTTGTTGTTGCGGGATTGTCCCCGACTGCCCTGGTAAATTACTATTACCCCCTACAACACCACCACCCGCGTTCATATGTGATTGAGATTGATTTGCAGTAGCTCGTTGTCTTAATGTTTGTTGTGTAAAATTTATTGATTGTGTTTGCGTCACACTGTATGTATCTTCCGATAAACCGCCACCACCATTTCCACCTCCCGTTTGAGAATTCATTGGATTTGGATTACTGTTACTATTATTCCCGCTATTATTGCTACTCTGATTACTATTAACATTTTGATTCGAATTTTGTTGTTGTTGTTGTTGGTTCCGACTATTTGGATTCGCTGAATTCTGTTGATTTATATTCGACGCCTGTTGCTGTTGGTGCTGCTGCGTGAAAAACACATTCTGCTGTTGAGCTGCTACAGAAACACCATTTTTGAATTCACCCGATAGATGCATATGCTGGCCAGCAGATACCTAAAATAAAAAAAAAATAAAATATTCAAATTAATCACAAAAATCCACAACTAGAAAACTTTCACACCAACCAAATATGTATGCGTTCGGTGTTACTATACAATTCCATAAATCACAATTTTATGGCGTGTTCACAACATATACATATAATCATAACTGTGCGGCGGTACAAACGGAATAATATTTTCGTTTTATTGTTGGCAAATCTCTCCATTTACAGATATCGGTTTAGTTGACATTTTTTTATGTAAATTTTAAACAACCAAAATGTGATGATGCTTTATAGTGCGATAATACCGATTTCTAGATTGGTGCGACCGTCTTTATTTGGTTGATTCGCACCAAGGACACTTGATATTTTGGGTTTACTACATAATGTACGACTTATTGTAGTGGCGCGCGCAACTCAAAAGTGGAATGACTCGGAATAGATTTGAAGGGCAGTCATTATGTCATTCCCGAGGATAATTTATTTCTGATAATTTATTTTTAAATTTTGATAATGATGAATTTGGTTAAGTAGTAAAGTAGTAATGATCAAAATTAATATTAACAATAAGCCGCAAACATACTTCAGGGCTTTGGAGATAGCCTTATTCCCTTATTTGAAACTCAAACTAAAACTAACCGCGCAAAATTGATATCGTGATATATTTGAATGAGCAGTTCTGATCTAAAAAAATCCAATTTTTAAGATTAAAACAAAAGATTTGCCTATTCGCAGAAACCTCGGTTTTAATTGAAAATCTCAAGTACCTCCATACAAATTGTATTTAGATTCCAAAAGACATTTTAAGTGGTAGTTTTCATTTTCGATTGATACTTTAATCGAATTATTTTGATTTTTTGTGTAATTCGATATTGCATCGTTTACGTGGGGCACAGTGTCGTAGTTTTTACCACAGCCGACAATAAAAAGATAACACAGAAAGCGTTATCAGCAATACTTGTATATTTTGAATATTATTATGATAGTATTGTAATAAATGTATATCCAGGAAATATTTATAAATCGTTGATTATAGATCATGATAAATTAATCTATTACGCGCTTACTAATTAAAATTCTGAACGTTTTAGTTTCTAAATCTAACAACAATCACGATGCTCGCGCGAATCGAACATATCTTTTCATATTATTATGTACTAATAAGTTGTTGATTCGTTGCATTCAATTGTTTTAATTTTATTAAACTTTAACCATCACTTCCGGTCGCGTATATTTCATTTGTTTCGATCGTTTGTGCTGTGTTGTTCATTTATTAATTGTATGCTTGTATGTGCCTTGCCTGCTGTCTTTTAATAATTTATGTACGTACATCACAAAACGACGCATGAATTACGTCATGCATTTTGATTTTTGTTTCTTTTTTAATGTTGAAGCGCGCTTCATGATAATTATTAAAGTAAAGTGTTTATTGAAGTTCTATAAATCAACGACATTCTTTTACGGATATATTTTAATGATTTGTTAATTGGCGCCTATAATATATAGTATTAAGAAAACTAGAAAAATTCTAATCTAATACTCTCTTTCTCTATATGGTTTACTGTTATTTTTTATGCTATCCAACGCAGAGCTGGGCAAAATAGCGGTTCTGGGAGGGCAAAGTTTAATGGAATTTTTACGAATTGAATTTGTTTATCATTTACGTGTTGTGTAGTTTTTTGGAAACGTTTATGTACGTGAAGACGAAGTAAATATTTTTTTTAAATATTTGACTGTTTGAAATTCTCCGAGGATTAAAGCTTTAAATATGTACATATTACTAAATGTTTACTAAAATTACTTTAGTTGAACATTTTTTTGTCCGAATTAATCAATAATATTGTTTAGTTAAGTTACATTTCAAATTCGAGCAGTAGCAAAAGTTGCTCCTCAATCTAGCCTAAAGAGTAATTCTGAACCTGAGGAAGATCTTTACATTTAAATGATAACAATGGGCGCTTTCAGGGGGCTATTTCCAAATTTGATTCGATTTCGAAAATGTAAGATTCTTATATGATTTGAATCAGATTCGCTCGATTCATATTTAAAATCAAATATGAATCTTGTATTTTTGATTTGATTCGTATTCAAAAATAGCACCCCAAGTCTCCCAACATGTTGGCATCAAAAATCTACCAATGGAAAAAATGACATTAAAACTATCAGATTGCAATGAAATTTTGAATGTATCATGTGCGTTCAGGTCCAAACGTGTTGATTTTACCCAAACTATTGTCAACAGTTGGCTTATCTGAATGCGTCCACTGCATGAATTCAGTTTTAAGATATTTTTATGCGATTTTGAAATAACACAATTGAAAAAATAAACAAATCGAAAAACAAACATTTTTAGTTTTCCTAACAGCAAATGTCATCCAAAAACGTAATAATTATATTTGCTAGTAACGAGTAGTTCCAAGATTTAGTAAATTAAAATATAAAAATATAAAGGGCTGAAACCTCATAAGGTGATCAGAACTTCGATCTTGATTAATTCAACTCCCAAATCTATCTTGCAATAAACCTCTTAACCGTGGAAAACCCAATGTATGATTAAACATACGTAAAACGTAATGTATTCTTTTAAGTTTTTTATGGGTGGTTCTTTATTTTTTGTTATGTGTATGTTGATAGGGAATTATACAAACATTGAACTGCATTGTGCAATCATTATTTAGTCAAAAAACTTCAGTTCAGTGTTTAATTTTGGATAAAAAACATAACCAAAAATGGCGCAACGCGGGTAAGTGATCATTTTAATTTATTATTAATTATTTAGGTATAGGTTGTTTTGAAGTGAATAATGGATAAACTTGAATAATAATAATCAGGATACGACAAATGGTTAAAATTTAGCTAGTTTATTGTTTAAATAAAATTATATTGTATGTAAATGACGCATGTATGGTTAAACACTCATTGGGCAAAAGTGCATAATTTTGTTTTCGTGCATTTTTCTTCAATAACTGCTCATTGTATGATTTAAAATACATATTTTTTTTAGATTTAACTGTGAGCGTGATACAAAACAACTTTTAAAATATTTCGAAGAGCTTACTGATGACGACTTGGAAGCTGTACACTTAAATAACGTGCAAGAATTTGAATTCATTCTTGTTCCACCGACCGATGGTGCAGATAGCGATAGAGATGATGCGAATAGTGATGATGAGGCTAACGAAAATCTTCAATTATTAGGAAAAAACTATTAGCAGAAACGGGCGAGGTTCGGCTAAATATACAAGGGACCTATTATGAATTACCAGAACTAGCGTCGCCTAACATTGAAGTTCAAGAAATTGAACTTATGGAAGATTGCCCAACAATTTTAGGCAATAACACTAGCAATAAAAAACAAGAAATTGGACCGAACGAGACCTTGAACAAGCAGCTTCTTCAAAACTAGAAAATGATTTTCGTCCCTCTGTTGTAGACGAAATCATTGCGCAGGATATGTCGCCGTTGGGATTATTCAAGATTATTTTCAACGAAAATTTATAAATCATATTTGCGCAGAAACAACCAAATACGCTAATTTAAAAGGTATTACTTGAATTTTACGGTTTCGGCTGATGAAATGTATAAATTTACCGGGATTCTCTTGCTATCCGGCTACAATAAGCTGCCATCCAAACGAATGGTTTGGGAGCAACAATAAGATACTTTTAATATACTGGTAACTAATGCTATGTCTAGAAATAAATTCGAGAAAATTTTAAGGTTTATCCATTTCAATGACAATGCTAAAATTGACCCAAACAATAAACTATATAAAGTTCAACCATTGATTGACCATTTCAATGAAAAATTTCTGGAATTAGCTCAGCCTCTCGGATCCAATTTTTCCATTGATGAAGCGATGGAGCCTTATTTTGGAAGGTCTAGTATAAAGCAATTTATAAGAGGGAAACCAATTCGCTTCGGCTTTAAAATTTGGTGTCTTTCTTCATGCAACGGTTATTTATTAAAATTTATTCCTTATACAGGTAAGTTTATAAAACTTTGTGTTGAATAGTTTTACATCATCTATAATATGATTTTAGGTAAAAGCGAACGGCCTGATAGTTTATCACTAGGCCAAAGTGTGGTTCAGCGTTTATCGGATGGAGTAGTTCCCAAACATGGAACAATTTACATGGATAATTTTTTCACGTCCTTCAATTTAGTGGAGGATTTTAAAACAAAATCTGTTAACATCATTGGTACAATGAGAAGTGATCTAATCGAGAAAGCTCCACTGAAAGACATGAAAAAATCTGCAAAAGGAACCTTCCATGCATTAAATGACAAAGAAAACGGAATTTCCCTTATCCGCTGGAAAGATAAATAGTCAGGTTCTTGTAGTACTTATTTAATTTGATCGATGACGAGATCAATTTTACCGCCACGTCTTGCACTCGATACAGTTCTGTGGAACAGAAAAAAGTGTTAGTTCCACAGCCAACGTTAGTAAGGTTGTATAATCAGGGCATGGGAGGAATGGACATATTTGATAGATTTCGATCTTTATATAGGACCCGAATTCGATCGAATAAATGGTACTGGCCATTTTTTCGATTTGTTTTGAATGGGTCACTCGTGAACCTTTATCATTTATATAAATTCAAAGAAACTTCAATTACACTATTGAGTTTTCTCCGGTATATCGTAATTGCCCTTCTCTCGCAGAATTTGAATAATAAGACCGCACAAATTCCAAGCAAAAGACCCGGTCCTCGACATCGCAATTCGATAATTCGATATGATGGTTTAAATCATCTTGTTGAAATAAGTGACACACAGAAGCGATGTGGCGAGTGTGGAAAATGCACTAAGTACATTTGTGGAAAATGCAATATTGGTTTGCACCCAACGGTCTGTTTCAAACAGTACCATATTTCCTAATATTCTTCACTGAGGTTTAAAACTGAATATTATTTGTATCTCAGTAACTTTGCAATTATTATTTATTTTAATTTTATTTGGTATTATTAAAGTACCTGAATTACGTGATATATGAAATTATGATTTTTAAATATAATGTGAATTAAACATATAAAATTTGAATTTTATTTTACCCTCATGACTGCCCAATGTATGATACATCATACAGGCTCCAGAGCCAGTCCCTCTGGGTCAATCTGGTCCAAAGTTGGAAAATACGTTTATTATGTTCATATAGTTAGCTGGAACAAATTTTATTGAAATCGGAATGGTGGAACACAGTGCGGGTTTTCCTCGGTTAAGTCAATCTTTAGCTCAACCTCCAATTCAATTTACAACTAGACCTCTATCTCAATCGCAACAAAATCCTAAACGCAATCGCCAAATTAACCGCCAACCAAATCAACTTTCAAATCAACCCTTAAATAATTCCCCAACCGAACAACTCACTTAACCCCAATGCAAGCAAATTAAATCCTAACTCTACTTCAACTGAACTTGGCTCGAACCGAATCTCAACTTTCTGCTCAACTCCACACTTATTGGCCAACCCAATCCCAAAATTAAATCGATTCGAAAGCTACATGCGTGTATGAACTCAACTCAATCTAACCTCTCAGTAAACCATAATCTCGACTCCAAATTAATCCCTAACCGAACTTTCCTCGCAAATCCAACTCAACTTCAACTCAAACCTTATTCATCATCATACCATGCAACGTACAATCATACCGGCATACCTACCGTCGTACCATCATAATCTTAAACAATCATTCCATCATACATTATTCCATTATACTATCTTACCATCATGACACAATATCATTAAACCATCATATAATCATATCATCGTACCATGTATATCTTACCATCAATCCACCATACCTTCATACCATCATATCATCGTACCATCGTACCATCTCTACCATACCATTATACCATCATACTATCATACCATCACCATCGTACCACCATCGCCATAACACCATTGTTATATTCAAACCATCATACCATTATACCATCATGCATCATACCGTCATCAAAAGTCACTTGAATTTTTGAAGTTTTAGAAATTCCTCCACAGTAAGTTTGGAGCTGATTATCATCTCTCAAGAAGGCGATGAATGTTTGAGATATGTTATTAACAGTGAATTTCTTAAGACTTAAACAATATTTGTGTAAAGATTGGTTCAAATCGGTCAAGGCGTGTGGATTTGTTTAAATAACATACACATTTACTGTGCATTATTCATATAAACACTCACTTTTATAGATTGATCAACAGCTCACATAACCCTAATCCAACCCGGACCCCAACTCAACTTCAACTCAACTCACCAATTGACCCCTAATTTAATCTGCAAATCAACCCCAAACTCAATGCCCAATTCAATAATCAAACCAGCGTACATATCTAAAATATTCGTAAAATTTATATAACCAGATATTTTGGGTCAATTCGTATGGCAGGTACTCCATCCATACAGTACGCACGGACAATTTTTTTTTTTGCTTTTTCAGACTCAGGGGCTTTCGAAACGTCGAGAAAAGTAATTTTTCGACATTTTTAACATGATTTCAGTACTTTGGTCTTTTTAGACCGATGTAATTGAGAAACCCCTAGAAACGCGATTCATATTGAATAAAACAAAAAATGATTAAATTTAAAGGTTGTTGAGGCTCGGGGATAATTTTCCGTTACGAATTGCATAAAGTTTACTCATTTGACATTATACATTCGAAATAAGGCAATCGATTTTAAATTTATTTTGAGACTAGATTCTATTCAAGGGACAGATTACCAAACAATTTTCTAAACGTGCGTACTAAAAAGCAACGGTAGATTTTGATAAATTAACTATTTTTTCAGAAAATAACCCCTAAAAGGCTCTTTGGTCAGAATGTGTGGTAACTAAATATTCCGTACCTCCAACTGACGTAAGTTTAGGGGTAAGACAATATCAGGGTTAGCGCCAACAATTTGAGAAGAAAGCCTTAGACGTTGATCACATTGAATTAAATTAGAAGTACTTGCTTCGCGGGAAGAGAGGCCATGGAAATATTCTGGTCACTACGACTTTTATTTTCATCAAACAAGGTTTATACTTGTATGGATATGAATAATACCAAAAAATAATAATGAGGGCGCTGGTCAAATACAAAAACGCAGTTACTAATTAAATTGAAAACAAGTCAGCCCAGGCCGCCGAAAAGCCGGCATTTTATTCCACAGGCAGGTAGAAAACGCAAACCGGGCATACACACGTTTGGTCATATGCAGAGGGATTCTAATGGCACGGACTGCTACAACCGTAGCCCGCCTCAACAACGCCATCAAATTTGACTAATCCGTCATTATTCCGCAACGGAGGCCTGAATCATCCACCGAATTTTGGCCAACATTGGGAACAGTCAACACTAAGTAATAGCAGGACAAAGCGGTAAGCGATTCGATTGTTATCATATTTTAAATTTTCGTCAAACAAGGGCTTGTACCAATGAAGTTGTTTTAAGCAAATATACCATTATTGCCATTAATTCCCAACGATACCAGAATTATTTGTTTCCAATTACTTAGTCACGTTTTGGTTCGCAGTTGCGCTATTTTGGTTCGCTAATATTTTGTTTCATTCCAAGGTTTACAGCATTCGCCAAAATCAGAAAATAAATTTTGAATGCGTACATTGTTACTCCATGAGGCGAGTGTTTTGTTGCATCTGCGGCAACAACTCTGAATTGAGCAACCATATTTTGGGGATACTCAAAAAAAAGAATATTAAGCGACGTGAGCGACATAATCACAGGCACAAGATCGGCGACCCCATACACGAACATAAAGACAACCACTCTCAATTGAGAGCGAATAAAAGGCAACCCAAAATTGGCTCGTACAAGGGATCGAATTAGGGGATATGACGCCATCACAACTACTTCGACGGCTGTATAATAATGGCGGAACCACGGTAAGTGATGATTTCATAAAAACCATTTGGCTTAAACGCCTACCGACCCGAGCACAAGAAGTGCTTACAACAACTGTTGACGTATTGTCTACCACCCAGCTGGCCACACTAGCCAATAGGGTGTTAGAGATAAAGTTCCGAACGTTGGTTATGGTCATAGCTCCTGTACAGACATCATCACACACGCGACATCTGGATAACATGGACCGCATCTAGCAACAAAATCTGTCAAGGAGCCACTCACGTAACCAGGAAAAATCGAACCGGAACACTACTCCATCTCGACCAAACGCAAACAAAAACAATAACGACGGTTCACGACTTGGTTTCTACCACGTTAGATTTCAGGAGGCTGCACGAACTTGCAAAGCGTTCTGAAAAGCTAGAGAGATTGGTTTATGAGTTAATTGTTTAAAAGGGTGAGATAAAGCTTTTGAATGCAGAGGACCTAGTTGTTTGCATTCCAATCAATAACACAATAAGCTTTTGCACATAAACTTAGCAAATACGTCTGCAAGTGATTCAAGCAATTTGCACCAGACGAAGCCTAGAACAGGCCCGTGCACTTCTCAGTTGGAAAATAGGTTGAATGAATATCCAAAGAATATTGGGATAAGGCAACCAATGGAACCACTTTGTATTGTCATAAAAATCGTAAAACGACAACTGATGACTGATCGTAATATTAGATTCACAAGAGCATCTTATGGAGGGCGTTGCTTGATTCGGCATCGCCGAAATGTGAAAAGTTGTTGAGACATACTCGAGGATTGAAATTGGTCGGTTTACAGTAAATTTACTGTTGAAATAAAATTTCGGGTCTTTAGAGGATTCGAAAACTATAGCAAAAAAAAAAAACGATTTGAATATTTAGAAAAGAAACTTGAATGAAATCCTGAATTTAAGAAACTGTACGTTGATTTTAGGCGGGAATACGAACAGATAGGTCATATGAAGATAAGCTAAATAAATAATAATCAGTCGTTCGAATATTTCTTTCCATGCCGGGTTCAAATTGGGCAGTACTACCACTAAATTAAGCGTGGTATTCGACGCTTCAGCGAAAACACTCATCAATTTGTCACTCAACGATGTTCTTTTGGTAGGTCCGGTATTTTTTTTTCGCTGGCGCTACATCCCATAGAGGGATTTGGCCACTTCATGTTGAAGTTTCATAATAATTTTATGTTTTAACGGATAATGAGAGATTAATTCATTGATCCTACATTAACCAGCCGTGATTTTTTCATCATCCCCCGGGAATCGAAACTGTGCCACTGGGGCGGCAAGGACCTGTCTTATTAAATGATTTATTTTCAGTTATTCTGGGGTTTCGGAAATTTGTCTACGCATTTACAACCGACATTGAAAAAATGTATAGACAAAGAGCACACTCCATTGCAGAAAATACTGTGGCGCGAAGATCTAAAGGACAAATTAAAGAAATTTGAATTGCCGACTGTAACGGATTCGTTGAATATCGATGTAGGGAAGGGTTTTTTGTAGTCGGATTTTAGTATAGTGCCTAGCATGGTCGAAATTAACACCATATCAATTGAAAACATAATAGCTAATAGTGTGTGGCAAATTCAAGAATTGTCAGCAGGTATATTATAAAGACATGTAGACAGCAAAAACAATGCTGCTGATATTTTATCTAGAGGTGCTATGCCAGCGAAATTGGAAACAATTCACAGTGGTTCAGTGGGCCATCCTTATGATTAAAATTGAGAAAATAATTGAGAGTTAGTATTCGTACTAAAGGTATAGTCATTTAACTTTGTAAACGTTTTGTAAACAATTCAATGAAGGAAAATAAATTCAAGCGGAGGCCCGGTATTTTGGAACCATCTGAGTTGTCTGACGCGTTGAAATGAATCGTTCAACATTCGGTATTTAATATGGAGACCGACTATCTAATCTCATTCGCCCATGCAGAGTTCATTCGATTTTGATCACAAGCACCAAATATTGTTACCAAGACATATTTTATTACTGTATTGGCTAGAGAAGAACACATTAGAAATGTTGTTCAAAATTCGTCTGCAGTCTCTGTATGCTATAGAAATCAAAGAAAGGATACCTTTAATAACGTTTATGTTAGTATTTTTATATGCTTCTCCATGAGGTGGTCGAAGATGCAACGGCGGATGCATTTATTGCTTATCTCAAACCTTTCTTCATTCGAAGAGGTAAAAGCGCGCAGATTTGGAACGACAATTATTTGCTAAAGAAGAAATTCGCATTATAGGAGTCTGGGGTGTAAGTATTCAAATCACGTATGAAGAAAGTGGTCAGAATAAAAATTACGACGATGGTATTTTTGTACACATTTGCGGTAGTGGAAGGTATCATGAGTTCAATGCCAATTTATGACATGGCATCAGATCCAAACTACCTTGAGCCTCTTACGCAAGGCCATTTTTTGTGAAAAACCATAAATTCCATCATTGAATCTGACATGTACAAATTACCCGAAAATAGATTGTGACAATGGAAGCAGCTTACCCGGTTAGTACAACTCTTCTGGAAACGATTTAGCTTGGAATATGTTCACACTTTGTAACATCGTAAAAATTGGAAGACATCAGTTTCAAATTTAAAGGCAAACGAGTTGGTCATCATAATGGATGAAAATATGTCGAGTACTCATTGGTTGATGGGTCGAATCGAACAGGTCATCGAGGGACTCGATGGTAAAATTCGATGCGCCATCATTCGAACCAAAAATATCGTGTATATCACGATTTCCATATTATGTACTGAGTACTGTGACATTTTGCGATTTATTTTCATTTATTCTGAAGTTATTATTAATTTTTGAAAACCAAACTTTAAAGATTTTTACATTAAGTTTTCTCCTAAATATAAAAATGTCAACGATGTTAAAAATAAGTGATAAATAAAACAAAAATCAAAGAAAATGTGAATTACGTACGCGTGACAAAAAAATGGCACCTAGATTTTTCTATCAACGTAATTACGATTTTTCTGTGAATTTATTTTAGTTAGACTTTTAATTTTTTTACCATTAGCCGGCACAATACTTTAATTTTTTTGGAATTGCATTATTTGACATTGTCAGACAAGTTTCCTTTATCTAAAATAAATCAAATTACGTACAGTGTCACGCTGGTTACGTACTTGTGACATGCATATAAAATATGGGGGAGAGACAAAATCTGTACGGTTTGAAAAAATGTCGATAGTACAAAATCTCGTCCATACAAAATCCCGAGGATACAAAATCCCGACGATAAAAAATCCCCTAGAACAATTCCAAAATCTAATGAAATGGGGTTGTACCCGCATTTTAAAATCTCGCTTTTATCAAAATCCCGTTTTAAAAAAATTCCCTTTTTATAAAATCCCATTTTTCATAATCCTGCTTTTCAAAATCTGGGGTTCTGCAAAAATAAAATTCCCGGTTTTGATTTTTATTTTACTTTAAATTAAAATTCTCCTTCTCTTAAATTTTTTTTTTCTGAAAACCGGGATTTTGAAGGAATGATCTTGAAAAACGGGCAAACTTACCACCCGCCCCTCCCTCGATTTAAAGATGTATACACACGAAAATCGAACATCGAAAATAGTGATGGTTATAACACGTCACTTCTCGGGATTTCCTCGCGGTACGGGGCGATAGTGCTATCATAAAATGTCGCCGAATTAAAATATCGAATAAACCAAATATCGACCAAAATTGTTGATTCGGTTTTATAATATCGAATTTCAGAATATCGGCGAAGAATTTTTCGAATGTTGTATTCTCGAAATGCAAAAGAAAAATCGTATATAAAATTAAATTTAAGTAGGAAACATTTTTTTTATTCGTTTTAATTAAAAAAGTAAATTTTTTTTAATTTTTTTATATTTAAACAAATTTTCAACAACAGACCAAAATTTGGGATCATATTGCGGTATATTTTGGTGTATTTTACCACTTATATTTATTGTTTTCAGCAAAGAAGCCACTCATTTTAAATCTTTGTCGATGACACATACTATATTTGGAAGCAAGATGCTCTTTTTGAATTTCCTTCTAATTTATTTGACGTAAATAAAACAAACACCCGCCGAAATCCGTTGAGTAAAGGATACTTGAGCAGCGTTTTTAATATTTTTTCCAAAATCAGAAATTACTCTGATTGGTGATAACTGATAATTAAATATGCCAACCCCAATCCAGCTTGAAAAGCTCAAAAAAGAATTGAGAATAACAACATTCTGTCATACTGCTCATCAAACAAACGATAAGGGGAATACGTTTGTTTTCAATTTTTCTGTGCATTGTGAATAGCTGTCGCATAATTAATGGCACTACGCAAAATGGCCCGTCCATTATCCAACAATCGGGCTCAGACAAAATTTGAAGGCTGAAGTTTATTCCCAGAATAATTATCTTTTCGCTGTTGAACTCTGTCTCTTTCAATATGAATAATTCACCTTCACAGTACCTTAGATGGTTTGATATTGTGATGTCCTCTAAATTTTTTGGTTCAGTTAAGTGATCGTACCTAGCTCGATGAATTTTGGCTTTCTGCGCATTTTTTTAGAGTAAGTATCCCCTGAATTTAGCGGATGTTATTGGAATTTTTAGCCACGGCTTTTAAGGTGGAAATGCGCGCCATACTTCAGCTTCCCAGGAATTAGGCCTATGATTATTATATGATGACGGTTTTGTTAATATTTTTTCATTATTAAGTTTTATACTAATAGTAACCCCCCCCCCCCCCCCCCCAATTAGTTTTTTTTTTTGACAACAGCAGTAAAATTTATTCTAAATTTTCACGTAAAAAGAATCATAAATGGTAAACCCGAATCCCGAATAATTAATATAATTTCGTAAAGTTAATAACTTTACTAAATTATATTAATTATTCTGGATTCGAGATCATTCGAGATTTTGAAATTTCGATATTTTGAAATTCGAGATTCCGGTTTCGAGATTTTGATTTCGATATAACGTTTATCGAGAAATTATACCCAACCCGGGTACGGGATTCCCGGATTTCGTACCTTCGTTATTTTGCACCCTCGGGATTTTGTACCCTCGGGATTTTATATCTTCGGGATTTTGATTTGAGGGATTTTGTCCCTCGGGATTATGTCCCGTGGGATTTTGCCTCTCGGGAATATGTCACCAACACATAAAATATACTAAGTTTCATAGGGATCACTACATTTGCCTGAAAACAAAAATCCAGAAATTTTAAAGTCCAGAATAGTTGAAAAGTAAAAATCCAGAAAAATAAAATACCGAAAAAAATCTACAAATTACCGGAAAAGCAATCCAGAAAAAATATTTTGTTTAAAATAAACGAAAAAATTCAATTTTATAGGCATTTTTAGACTTTTGACATCGAAACATTTGTGGTAGAACTATCAGTAGGATCTAAAGGGTGTTTTTTTAATCCCGATAGAACTTGAAATGGTAAAAAAAAAAACAAAAAATTAAATTTTTATGAAAAATATACTCTGGCAGATCTCAGTATACTCTGGCAAATCATCATGAATAGACTCTTCTTCAAAAATGAGGCCGGGGATCGCGTTACGGTCAATGGAGATCGTTACCGCACCATGATCAATGATTTTGTTTGAAAATATGGATGACATTGATCCGGGCGAGATGTGGTTTCAACAGGATGGCGCTACATGCCATACGGCGACCGCAACCATCAACTTATTAAAATCAAAATTTGGCGAGAAGTTGATTTCGAGAAATGGACCTGTCAATTGGCCTCCAAGGCCGTGCGATTTGACACCTCTCGATTATTTCCTGTGGGGCTACGTGAAGTCACTGGTTTATGCTGATAAACCAGCAACAATTGGCGCCTTGGAGGCCAGCATTTTTCGTGTTATTCGAGACATACACCCAGCAGTG
Organism: Tipula helvola; assembly: GCA_963556165.1. Classification (NCBI taxonomy): domain Eukaryota; kingdom Metazoa; phylum Arthropoda; class Insecta; order Diptera; family Tipulidae; genus Tipula; species Tipula helvola. The sequence continues at coordinate 94,074,324 of OY744481.1, forward strand.
CTTGAAAAAGTGGCCCAAAATTGGACGTCCAGAATGCATTTCGTTAAGAACAGCCGCGGTGCCCGTATGCCCGAAATCATTTTCAAATATTAATGCCATGTATTGATCTTTCGAAAAAAAGAAATGTTTGATTACAATTTAATTTTTTGTGTTATTTTTTACAATTTCAAGTTCTATCAGGCTTAAAAAAACACCCTTTATAAGAGCGATACGATTCATTTGATCGTGTCTGAAAGGTTGACGAAGCAATTTCCATTATCGTAAATATTAAGAACTTTACGGAAACTCAAATTTGATAGACATTTTAAAAATTTTAATTATAATTTGATCCGCACTTTGATAATTGCGTTTCTGGATTTTAGTTTTCTGGATTTTGTTTTTCTGACTTTTTTTTTTTGTTTATGGATTTTTTTTTCGAGATTTTCAGTTTCTGTATTATTTTTTTCTCGATAAGGGTAGCCAAACCCAACCCGGATGTATCATCAATCTTTTAACTCCCCCTCTTGGTATTTAACAGAATACGTCCTTTTAATGGCCAACTAGAAAGCATGGGGTTCCCTACAGTTGCAGGTTCTGTAACCTGAAAAACGAAGCATCCGAACATTTTCTATTTACATGTAATGCCATCATCCTTAGAAGATTCTAACGCCAACCCTTTAGATATGCATCCGCTGGGTAATTTTGTCAAAGGCTTAGACCTTCACTTAATCTCAAAAATTTTCTAGAGATGCACAATAGACCTTAATGGACGCAGTGCACAGGGCGAAATTAGCTCATCGTGTTATAAAAAATTAAAATATAAAAACAAAAAATCAAAAACGTCAAACAACAAAACGTCAATTTCATTACTTTTCTCAATCACACTAGGTAACCTGCCACCTATCAGAATTATGGTGAAGGTCTATTGTAGTTTTTTATCGCTGTCAAATCTTGTTTAAAATTAAAGAATAAAACAATATTTAAATATTTTTATTAAAGAATATTTTTTCAAACTTGATGACAATTGCACTGAAGAATTAGCCGTCACATTTTGTCTTTTAAAACACTTTCCAAAATATAATCAGAGATGGCACTGAAACCATTTTACCTAGTGTCAATTTTTGCAAATGCTACTCAGTTTATTCCCCTGCGTATTTTGATACATTTTTTTCACTGTTACTTTCGCCAGGTTAGAGACAATTTACACTTTATTGCCTAATTTTGACAAATTTCAAAGTAAAATAGCAGGAAAATTAAGTGAAATATTCGGAAAAGCCGATTTTTTAAAAATATTCTCTAAAAAGGTTTTCTAAACATTTTTTCGGGTCTTCGTTATTTGGCCCAAAGATGAAATAAATCCGTAGTTAGTTACTTGCACAATTTTTTTTTAGTGTACATATCACTATATTTTCCCCTTCGAATAAGAATGAACAACGAATATTTATTACAAATTGTGCCCACACCAGCTTTTATTCGAGACATATTAAGTTTGTTTGATTTTAACTCATCATCACCAACAACCAAATATCAGCCTATTTTACCTCCCACAATTTGGATTATGCGCAGAACACATCGGATTGATTACGTGCAATTTACCATATAGACATTATATTCATATGCGATTCGGGCAATGCCAATAAAAGGGTTAATAACGCTTATTGACTTATATAATAACAGTGTTTGCGAGACAAGATACATATCGACTCCGCATAACATTCAACAAGCAGCATCAGTACCGTCTGCTTTGATAATAAATTACAAACACATACACAGACAACATGGTTGCGGTAATTTTAGTTACGCGATTACGAATAGTGTACAGATTGTTTCGGATTTATTATTATTATTGTCCGTTTGTTGTTGTTATTGTTTTCTTTAGACCGATTTCGCTGTCTTACATCCTCATCGCATTCTGGTGAACATTTTTGTTGTTAGTTTTTATTTTTTGTGTATTGCTTTTGTAATAATATGTATTTCTACAACCAGAGAGTCAAGTCGACACATAAAATAAAGTAAAAAAAATTGTATCTCAACACAGAGTTACAGCAGAGCTCTCTATATACAGTGTGTGTATTATAGAAAACACAAAAAGAATTAAAATACAAAACTATATAAAGTAATATGGATATACACATAAAATAAAATCTCTTGTTGTTTTGTCCGCCCAAGTCAAGTGAAGTCGTCTAATAAAAGTTCAATAACCTTTATCTGTAATTTTTCGTAATATTTTTGTTGTTTTTATTTTCTTCTAAATTTCTTTATTTCGAAATGATTACACAATTTTTGTAGCGTTTACAAGACAACAAATTTTCATCTTTTGGTATCTCGCGGTGAACATTGCGGTGTTCATCTTGTTTTTTTTTTTTTGTACAATTTAATTAGTAAAAGTGGATGTAAGAAGTCATCGTTATTTTGATTAAAATTGGCAAAAAATGTTGACTGGTTCGTTTGATTCATTTAAATTCTCAGTCAATCGCTATGAATAATTTCGATAATAAAATTCTTTTAATGATTCATAAAACATTCGTACAACGATGATTCTCATCTGTCATTGCATACCCAGAACAGTTCCTTGACTTTAGTTTGATTTACTTACTGTATTATATCTACAGAATATGATCGAGACAAAAGTTAAAAATGATTGTGGTTAATATTTGGTGACAAACAAACTTAAGTTTGTAATATCCACAACCATAACTAGGTTTAATTTTAACACTTTTGACCCCGTATTATCAATCACTTTTCTAACCAAAAAAAAAAAAAAAATATTAACGAGAAGAATGGGCATGAACTCATGTTGCCAACGATTTCGAAGCAATTGTTCGAGCGAGGGAACATTGAAATTATGAACATTGAGAGGGAGCAGAAAGTTCGCGAGAAAGAGAAGCAGAACGAAAGAATCTGTTGCGTATGCGTTGTTGACGGCAGAGAGAAGAGACAAGTGTAACGTGGTAGAATCAATCGTAGTCGACGGGTGAAAATAGTGAATTGACATGATAAAATTTATTTTTTGTACTGTTATATTGAAATAAAACTTTAGCAATAATAATTTCTGTGTATAGTTGGTTGTTGGCGCCACCACTGAATGCACGACCGGTGCGAGGCCTGGTGGTGAACATCTTGAAGTAACCAATTTTTTATCGTCGGCAACACTAAAAATGGAGAAAAACTTCAAACAACACGACGTATTTTCTTTCCTTCTCTTCGTCTTCAATCGTCATCAAAACAACAACGTGTGCATAAAAATAGTGGCCATTTTAATCGAATAAAAATATAATCGATAATAATCTCGTATAATAATAATCGTTTTAAAGAAATAATAACAATTAATAATAATCATCAAGTGAAATAAAAGTAATCTGCTTTTCATTTTAATTAAAGTATTTTATTTATTCGTTTAAATCAAAGTGCCCCTTTTTTCGTGAATACTCTCGTCCATTCGACAATCGCAAATCTGCTAAGCCATCGTGGTTAACAGTTGGTCGTAATAATAGTTAGGGAATAGAAACTGAGCATCGACTGCGATATACAGAATTGGGATCTTGCAGACCCAAACATCTTCGAGCCAAATCAGACAGCTCGTGGACATGCAGTTTGATGAAAGTTGTTGTTTGTTAACATATTATAAAAATTAGTGAAAATACTATAACTGAGGATGAGAGAAAGGTTGCAGCCAATATACGTTAGCCGGTACAATTTCAAATTATCGAAAAATTGAGCAACATACAGCAAAAATATCAACAATGGAAAACAAGGGACGCCATGTAAAAAAAAAGAAAAAGGAGATAGAAAAAATTAGCAGAAGAGACGAACAAGAAAAAACGTGTTATACAAATTTTGGAGGTTAAAATAAAATACATTTAATTAACATAAATATTGTTTTGATACCAAAGTGGTGACCTCGACGTGATTAAAACACGCGAAAATGATAAATAAGTGAAAAAATTCAAATGGGTGTCGATGACGAAGAGGAGCCCACCGTCTCCATACACGCAAGTGCTACGATTCCACGTTTGCCAATGCCGAGACTGATCAACAGTCTAAACAGCACGCAACTGTATTTTGTAAGCCTGGAATTCTGGTTCCAAGCCAACAACGTCACCACGAATATAATGGCACAAATTCCGCTCAGCGATCTGGGAGCTATCCAATCGGAAATCGGTCAAGTCCCAGAAAAGGGAAAGTACGAGCACATAAAGTCAGTGATAGTGGAATTTACCCGGATTCGCAGCAAAAAAGATTCCGAGAAGCGATTAACGACGTACAACTTGGCGATGCGGCACCGACATCAAAACATTTAGAACTACAACACTGAAGATAAACCTCAGATTACGGCGTGACTTCACGGTGCAGATTTCATTGCAAACTACGGATTGCTAATCGATTTGAATGAAAAAAAATAATAATAATCGACCGCTGGCCTACTGGAAGAGTTCAAGCAAATGACGATACCTCCATTGTCAGGAAGGGAAATTTCTACCGCTATAGTGCATCGAATTATCACGACAGGACATCCTGTATATGCTCGACCTTGACAATTGGAGCGCGATAAACTCGAAAAATTACGAAAGGTATTCGAATTATTAATGAAAGCCGGAATTTGTCGATCATCAAGCAGTAGTTGGGCAAGCCCGCTTCACTTGGTGAAGAAGCCCGATGGATCATGGCGCCCGTGCGGTGATTATCGCTCAATTTTGCCATAATTTGAAATTGTGCCGGCTAACGTATATTAGTTACATCCAAAGGAAGTTAGTTATTATTGAGATGCTTGTACAAACTGCCAAACAAGTGAAAAATCCTATAGTGTCAAAACCAGAATCTTTGATTGATTTTTTTAACGGCAGAGATAAAACGGGAAAGATTGTTGGTCCAGAGAAGAAACGGGAGAAAGTGAAAAGAAAGTCGCAGTTTTGTTGATGAAAAAGAACTAAAGAAAAAACCAAGTGAAACAAATAACTGTTTATTTTGTTCAAAAACAAATCATAACATTGTTTACTGAAGACTGTTTGAAAAACAAGCAGTAGAATTTAAGTGGACATTGGTCGCCGACAAGAATTTATGTTTTTCTTGCCTCAATCTTAGGCTACAAAATGTATAAGTACCAGTGAAAAACAGAATGCTAAACAGAAGGATGTAAAGCAATACATGATCCGTTGCTTTACAGGCGATGTTCAAACACGGAGGGAGCGACACCGAAAGTTGTCCAAGTCAATAGTGCTATGGCGAAAAACCACAGTTAATTGAAAGTGATTCCAATAAAACTAAAAGGTCCCACAGGAGAATTCAAAACTTACGCAATGCTGGACTAGGACGCCGAGACAACTCTAATGAACCCAGCAGTTGCAAAGAAGCTAGGACTCAAACGGACAAACCATCCCTTAAAATTAAATTGAATCGTTAATGTCGAAAACAAACTATGGGAGCCTGAAAAAGTGTCATATTCATCGCTGGAGAAGACAGGAGGAATTATAGAATGAATAACTGGGTTTACAGTGAATAAACCCAAACAATGAATATGGATGACTTGTGTGAAAAATACAATTACATATACGAAAGGTGAAATTATCAAGTTGACGAAATGCTAAACCGACAATATTAATTGGCCAGGGCAATACACGGCTAATTATCACACATGAATAAATAGAAGGCCCGCCGAATTGTTCAATACTTTCAAACTGCAAATTGGGATGGGCATGGACCAACAGGAACTAAAAAGGGAGAATTCTGCTGATAAAAGAAACACAATGCCACTAATGCCATGATAAGACTCAAAACAGTTGAAATAAAAAGAGGAAGGAGCAATTGAAACGCTACGAACACGGTATCTAGCTCATTTCGGAGTGAATAATGTAAATAAACCGGGGAAACTACGACTAGTTATTGATGCAAAAGCCAAAGTCAACAGAATTAGTTAGAATAATCTTGGTAGCTCTATTTTGAACTTTCAATAAATGTGCTTCCAGTTCAGTTTTTGATCTAGGATAACCCTTAGATATTTAACCTCTTTGGAAAAAGGAACAGTAGTACCGTTTAACGAGGGAGCTGTAAGTGCGAGCTTTTTCTTCCTCGTAAAAGGAAAACGAGTTTTGTTTGGATTGACACTGAGTCCTTCCTGGTCATACCACTGCCATATTATATTGAGGGCATTTTGCATGCGACCAGAGATGACCACATCAAACTTGCCTCTGATTATGATAGCCACATCATTTATTAATAATTTTTAAGTAGCATAGCTACTTCTCATTTCATGATGAATTATATGAATTTAAAAACAGACTATATTTTATGGCAAATCCCGATTGACTTCTCGAGGCTCCAATCAGAGAATTTGTCAATATAATCAACACTTCAAAAACGAACAAAACCTCGTTTCATTCTCATACCACAGCAAATAAAAAAGAAAGTACTCTCCGAAAACACCATAAATAACTACCATCAGGCGATAAAAACAGGAGCAGCAGCAGCATAAAATAAAAAATCCCTTACAACATTTATACATAAATTTATAATAAGGCCTAGGCGAAGAGAAGATATCATTAAAAAAAAAATCTCACACCAATTTTGTAATAAAAAGAAAATTTGTTGTGTATCCTACTCGGCAATTATATAATTGCTAATATACCTCAGTGTATCGCTCTTCTCTATCTTGACACCATACCAGAATAAATATAACATGAACAGAATACAGAAGTAGTGAAACCGAAAACAGAGCAGAGAGGAGGAAAATACCTAAAAAGACATTTCGCGCGCATGACATACACTCTTCTGCGATATGCTATACTGCAAAATTGTATGTACAAGCACAAGTACAATATAGGATATTGAAATATGTCTATGTGTGATTAAATACACATACACTTACATTTATTTATATCCTGTTATTTATCAATAATTAATAAGAATTTATTATTTAATTCAAAATTTGTGGTTTTTGCGTTATACACACATTATTATGGTCGAGCAGTGCCGAGCCACACAAACACACATTTCTATAAACAAATGTAGTCAATATCGTTATGAACAACAAAAAAAGACATTTTTTTTCGCTTTAACCTCAACCTAATATACAATAAATGATAATTATTCTGTTTTTTATCTTTAATTTTCATTTAATACGAACACAACAAAAAAACTAACTAACTAACAACTAAAGTAAAAAGTGGTGGTATTGTGATAAAAAAAAATGTCTATGTATACGAACATAATATCTATTTATTTATATAATGTACAATTGTTTACAAACTATAATTTTTTAATAGATAGTTTACACGATAGTTTCGAATATTAAGAAGAAACAAAAAAAAATAAAAAATAGTAATGTTACCGTTAAACATTAAATTTACAAACGTATAAATACATATATGCTTCATCAGGAATATATGAGTAACTGAACTTTACCTACAGACAGCAAAAATAAAAAATAAAAACTTGTTAGAGATGAGGGATTCTGATACTGTTTCTCTCTCATGTGATCCGAGATTCAATCAGTACTTGTACCGTGTGTTCAATATTAGTTTAGTGTTCGGTTTTTACTGGATAACTTACACTCTGTCTTGGTTGCACCTGTCCTTGAGATACGTACCTATACTTAATTGTTAATTGAAATAATTGAGCATCGCTTACTTATTTAATAATTTAGAAAGTTGCCTTATATATGTTGTACCTCGTAGCGGAAGTTTTTTCTTTATAAACAATTACGTTTCTATAAAATGTAAGGGAAAATAATAACACACTTCTTATCAAACTCAAAGGGCAAAAACTAGGTTGAATACAAATATAGTAGGTATGTTGTCGTGTTAGGTAATACAGTTTTTCGTTAATCCATTGGTTTGACATTTTTGTAGCCTTGAACTATACGTAATTTGAACATGTCATGAACACAAAGATAATCATTTCTTTAGTTTTATTTTTTTGCATCAGTTAAAAATAAATTTGGATACGTATAGTTTTGAAAATGGAATACATACATTACATTGTATTCTGGCGACATTTGATTAGGTAAGTTGAATAACTTAGTTATAGCAACATTACTATTTTGTCAGGAACATTTTCCGAAAGAAAAATTTCAGTTTTCAAAGGTTTCAATCAAAAACTCAAGAAATGTTATTAATGTACTAAGACGACAATAATTTTTTTAAATTTGGTTCTACCACAGTACATCTAGAATAAAATTTTGTTTTATGTGGGGCAAAATAAAATATTTATTTTTTGATTTAAATCAATTTTGACAAATCGCGATTTTTTGCAAGATTTTCTTTCAGCTGTTAATAAATAAATTGTGTTATTAAAATAATTATGGTGACAAAATCTGTGCAATTTTATGCAAAATCAAGCTAAAGATTTACTTTCAGTTAACATAACCTCAAAAAAATATTCACATATATAGATCGTATTTTCCGAAAGAGGCAGCACAAAACAAAGAATTTTAGTGTTATATGTTTGCCAAGAGATGTCACTATTGGGGAATATTTGCAGAATAGTAGGTCAGGTTTTTTAAAAGATGGGAACAGCGTTCTAAATTGAAAATGTAAAAGTTGAAGAAGTAGACGGGTTTGTGAACAACAAACACAATTTTAATTTATTATACAACACAAATATTTTAATTTATTCTATTATTAATAACAATTATTATAAATGATCACAAATAAAAGGTCTTAATGACAACATTATTATTATTAAGAAATTGAACATACATATATAGAAGGAAACAATTTGTCCCTGATAATAAACTTTCTACTTCACGTGAAGCCAGTTGGAGAGGGGCGGATTTATAAAAAATGTATATGGTTGATCTTGTTGTTTGTATTATAAATACCTATATGGTAAAAGCATTGCCACATGATAAAAAAACACACGTTTAACTAAAAACATCGATTTATGAGTAATTACTGCATATTTTTAATTAAATATAATATGAAATAATAGAAAATAAACTAATTTATTAATTAAAATAACAAAATTCCAATAATTTGACAATTTTAATTGAAAAATTATTTCAGCAGAATTGAAATTGCCCATTATTCAATAAAAATTGCCAATTTATTCTAATTTTAATTAATAAATTATTTTATATTAATTTAAATCAAAAATATCCCAATTTCAATCTAAATGGAAAATCAGTTTTTAGGAAAACGTCTGGATTTGTCATGTGGTAATGCCGCACATTTTTCATTACACTGACATCTATTGATAATCTACATGGATATGAAATGTTCGTTTTTTTGTGAAGATGGCATTGTCGGCAGTTAAAGAAGATTTGTCATTTAAACATGTTCTATAGATCATGTTTTTCGAAAGAGGGCAGATCGAGCGTAAGTAGTGTAATGGTAAGTACATTTCCCGCTAGTTATCATTACTAAATTTGAACGAAAGTACTTCACGTTTTCCATGCACCGTTCGCAAAATTAGTATTTTCTTGACAGTTTGACATGATCTATAGATCATGTTTAAATTGTCAAATTTTCTTAATCTGCAAGAGCAGATACATCATTCAGAAAACTCCGAAAGTATAAGCAACTTTCACATAATGCCACTAGGTGTCACTAAATATTTGCTGTCAAAAATTGCATGACATTTTTATGTGGGCATTTTGTAAACATAAACAAAAATACTTTCGTGTTATAAAAGTGTTATTAATACGTGATAATTAAATTGATTTTGGCTGTCCCCTTTTGAAAAAAGTAAGAATATTTTTTTGAATGTGTAGTGACATCTTGTGGCAAATGCTGTGTACTTGTTTCTTTTGATCGAGCTGCCTCTTTCGGTAAACGCTCTATACTTTTTCTTTGATCGTGCTGCCTCTTTAGGAAAATATGATCTATTAACCAATACAACTAGGGTTGCCAGATACAATTTTAGAAAAAGAAGTACATTTCTGGAATAGAACGGTATGAGGGGTATGTTTATGTATATAGTGACAGGCATCCTGGTTCCAAATGACATAGGTCATTCCAAATGACATAGTCTAAAAAATAATCAGGGGCTATTATAAAATCCCATTTGGAATGTCCATTGAAATGACATAGTCTAAAAAATAATGACGTAATTTAATTTGTTTAACATTGGAAACTTTTTATAGAAGACATTTTGTATTTGCTTAACATCTTCGATATAAAAGTTTACTCGCGGATGAAATTATCTGGTTTGGCTGTTTAAGAAAAACCAAAACTAACAAATCTAATTTTTGATTTATGATATAATACTGTTTTACGAATAGTGCTCCAAAATATTTCTTGCCGATGGGCTATGTTTTGTTTGTAATTTAGATCCCAGCCCAACTTTATGTTTTATAATTGAAACTATTTATAGAATTTATAAAATAGGTATTTCAGAAAATTCATCAATAAATGTGATTCTTCCATTTCTATACCTTAGAGAGCACACAAGTGCTATGTCCATATTTTGAATGTCCAAGAATGTCTCTAAATTCGAAAATATTTAGAATTTTCATTCAATGTCTTGGAAATAGTACTATAAATAATTATAGTACCAAATAACAGAACCATAGAGAATGCCTTTTTGAAATCCTACATTTGTATCTATTTACCACAAATTGTAAAAATGGACATAGCACTTGTGTGCTCTAAGGTATCGATTTGAAGCTGGGTATATAAAACTAAATTTGGCGAATATAATTTTTGATTTAAGGTGTCGACCAAAATATCATTGGCAGTGTTCTGCAATATGCCAATATTTCTTGAACTTCGCTCCTATTTTGTTTAAAAAATCCGACCCCAAATGATATGACCCAAGTAATTTTCAGAGCGTGAATAATTCGGTTTTATATTAAGAACTACTGATAGAATAGGCTTAATAACTCAGATATAAAATTTCACTAAAATTCATTGACAAATGTGTTCCATTTGGTGCTGAAAATGTAGTAAAGCCTGGATTAGTTATATACATCAGTAAAAAACAATTTCTCTTTAGCAAATCTAATTTTTTGATTTATGATTTGTACTTATGGACCAAATTATCATTCGTATTGTTAGCCACGATAGCTTCGCAGATTTGCGATTGTCTTGTCGAGAGTATGGACGAGAGTATTCACGAAAAAAGGGGCACTTCGAATTACACGAATAAATAAAATACTTTAATTAAACGAAAAGCAGATTACTTTTATTTCACTTGATATTTATTATTATTTGTTAATATTTCTTCAAGAATGATTATGATTACACGAGATTATTATCGATGATGTTTTTATTTCTATTTTGTTAAGATGGCCACTGTTTTGATACACACGTTGTTGGTTTTATGACGATTGATGACGAGAAGAGAAGACCGACTAAAAACACGTCGTGTAGTTTGACGTTTTCCATTTTGTTTTTGGTGTTGCCTGATGAAGGGAAATTGGTTACTTTGATGTGTTCGCCACCAGGCCTTGCACCGGTCGTGTATTCAAATCCCGGTCAATCTCTGAGATTGGTATTATTTAGAAACATGTTTTTCCACGTTCGATCGTTTTGATAATATTTGAAAAAAAAATTCTTAAGTTTTAGCCGTGTAATGGATTTGAGGCAGTAAAGAATTATTGTGGTACATATTTGCATTACGATTACCAAACATGAGATTTTTTAACCAGGTTTCGATTCATTGAACAGAAGATATCAGAGAAAATAAAGCAATACTTTTGGAATTACATACATATATTATGGAAAAAATTAACCGCAGATTTTCTTTTCGTTTTCAGTAGGTTTGGTGCTTTAATTTTGGTTTTTACTTTCATTTCAACCCGAGGTGCTCGAATTTTCCGTTTTTTTTGTCTTTGATTTTTATAGCAACCTTAGATTTGAACTCGGGTCAAACAAAAAACTCTAAAGTTGAATTCTATTGACGCAAAAAAACGGATCTCGATCAAAAAACAACTGAACTGAGATCAATTTCTACTATGAAGAGTTCAGCATTTTTTGATCTAGGTTCCGTTTTTGTGAGGCAATAGAATACGAAATAAGCTGCAAAAATGTCCAAGTTTAGACAATGAGCATAATATTAATTGATGCTGAAGCCCAAGGATCCCAAAAGTGCAAAATATAATTTGGGTTAATATTTGGATAATAATCGTTGATTTTTATCGGAATTAAGATAAACACTTCTATGACCTTAAATGCTACAATTGGATTGGTTAAGAATACTCTTTACTTACAGGCATTTCCTGAATATGTGGTACTTTTTTTCTCTTGTAAATTTCATCTACAAAGTTATTAATTTCATTAAATTTCTCAACATAAATGTCAATGCCGTGATTGGAATCGCACAGTAACTATAAGCTACAAATAAGTTAAAAACAAAATTTCTCTTACCTGAATCCCATGTCCCGAACCCCCATGATTCGTAATATGCAGCTGCTGTGTTTGTTTCATTTGCAGCGTTGTTGGTCCCTGATTTTGTGCACCCACCCCAGGACCTACTCCTGGGCCCGATGACGGTCGTGGTGGTGGTCCATTTGTACTTTGCTGTGGACCGCCTCCTCTTTGTGGCATATAATTTTGCCCCGGACTGCCATGATTTGACATTGGCGATCCATACGGCGAGTATTGTTGCTTATAAGATGGAGGAATTTTAGTCGGTTGGCCCATTTGACCCATTCGCTGTTTCATCGACTCGAAATCATTTTGTGGTGAGTAAAGGATTTCTTGTTTTATCATATCAGGACTAGGAAAATTCCCTGGCCCTGTTGGTACAGTATTTTTATTAAAACCACCCATCTTTTCATAAGGTGGATTATTCATAAAATCAGGAGTACCGAATTGATTAAATTCACGGTATGGTGATCGTGCGTTATTAACTTGTGGTTGTGGTGGTCGGGCGAAATTCATTCCCATTGCGTTTTTATGTTGATGCTGTTCAGCCATGTGTTTTAGTTTTTGAGCGGCTGGTATCAGCTCGGGTAACCCAGTATTAGGAACATTATTATTAGTTTGATTATAGTTTGGTGGCATACCCACCCGTTGATGCTGCTGCTGCTGCTGTTGTTGTTGTTGTTGTTGCTGGTGTTGATGCTGCTGTTGTTGCATTTGGGCGGCTTGTGATTTCATTGCCTCTTCATTAAAATTATTTGCTTGATTATATTGAGTCATCGGACTACCCGTCTTCAGCACAATATTATCTAGTAAATCTTGTTTACTATCATTTTCTGTCTTAATCTCTATCGTTGGCTTGTGTTCAAAATCTAAATAATTAAAATCGGATAGCTCCGAAATAAGTTCGTCGCCCAGTAAATCAGAAAATCGAATATAATGACCGTTCGCTTCATCTTTTTCCAGCGCCACGGCACACTGTGCCAAATCGGGAAAATCATTATCCGGTTCCTGTTTACACTCAATCAAATGTCCTAGCTCATTATCATTGGGCTGTGGTGATTTTGATTTATTCTGATTATTCCCGTTACAATTCTGTCCACCATTATTCGTTGTCGTAGTTTGTTGCATTCCGACTGCAACACCAACATTGCCTCCACCATTTCCTCCACCAACGCCGCCATTACTATTACTATTATCACTTTTGACGGATGTATTTGTAAGTGCTTTAACCGTAACATTTGTACTAATTTGTTGCGGTTGAGAATTGGCCGCTGACGTCGTAAATTCAAGTTGTTGAACAATTTCGACGGAAAACTTGGTTAAATTTTCCGATTGATTGTGTTGCAATTTTACCGGTGGCTCATATGAATCGAGTCCATTGTCAAGATCATCGGACGGCCGTTTTAAAAATGTTTTTTGCTGAAAAGAAACAAAAATAAAAACGAATTATAGTTATTTTTTAACTATTCAAGGTGTTGTTGTTGTTGTTGTGCTATTAATTAACTTCCTTTTCAAATTTATCATTTTTAGTTTCTTATTTGGTTGTTGTCGAGTTACGAAATTTCGGAAATTATATTACATTAGAAAACAACAGAAAGCTAAATTCAGTTTATACATAATAATAAGAAATCTTTTGCACAACAATTATACATGCCTCAATGATTTCATCTCAAGATTACGAGATTCGAGAGTAAAAATCATACAATTTATGATATCTTTACCATAAAAAGAAAAACTATAAAACTAACTATAGCTGTATATATTCGTAAACAAACTGTGGGTTATCTGAAATTTTAGAGATACTGTTTTACTTTTAGCCAACATTAAAATAATTTAATTGAACATTAAAATCTCTTATGCTCAATAAAAAATTATTTCAAGTCTGAATAACATTGTGATCTAAATTAAATATGAGACATGTTACAGTCAATTATAAATACGTAATGAAGTTGTGGCGACTCATTCACCACAATTCTTTTGTGCGCTTACCACCACACGATCAGTTCGCACGCGAACACTGTCATTACGCAAAAACAAACACCCAATTCAAAATACCAATGAACTACGATCTCTTCCACATTACATGACAACACACAAAAAAAATAAATTAATTAATAAATCAGTCTCGTCTCGGATTTAGCATTAGCCGCACGCGCGTTCATCGCGGCGATTAAATTACATAAACCAATGATGGTGAAAAATAATAATAAAATCAGTGTCGGCCATTAATTATATTAAGTTGATAAATCAATAAATTATCACTTAAATAAATTATATCAATTGTAGTATGTCTTAATTTATTTAATAGTAGTGAACTAACAATTGGTGACCACCAACGTCCGTTTTTACGGGTTCAACGATAAACACGTGCCTCATCTGTGTTTATTTAGTTTCTTCCCCGAGTGCGAGCATAATTTCATCACACAAACTACAACAATTATAAATATGCAGTTTTATTTTTTTGTGTGCCGGCCGGGTACGAATTACGCACCGGCCAGTGGAAAAGCTAAATATGCTCCACATCAAAACAATACATACATCACACATTTAAATGGAGTCATACCACGTTCACGCACATATCACATACAAAATGGAGTCGGACACCATCGTCAACATCACACAATTGGCACATCGCCACACATGAGGTGCAGCATGATCCAGCTTCGTCGTTACCGCTATCATCACACCAGCTGCCAGTAACCATGACGACAGCGCCAACTTAATCACATCCATCATCACCACAAGCACACAACAATCAGCTTTTATTATCACATCGCCAGGATGAATAACATCATCGTCATCGAAAGGGACACCATCGCAAACAGCAACAACATCATCACCACCATCATTCATCATCATCAACTACAACAATAGCAGCAGCACATCATTTTTTTTTGTAAATTTTTCACCACCAGTTTTTAATCATTCCGGTTAAATTTTTATTACGGGTTTATTTATTTTTTTTTTGCAATAAATTATTTATTTTGTGTTTTAATCAACATGGCTCGCACAACGTCGTATGGCAAAACGACTCAGCCATTCCCCAACACCCCCAGACTGACACGACATAGAACCGACACTGGCCTCAAAACAGGTTACGTCGGATTTCAGAACAACCCTTCTGGTCCGGCGCATGTTTTGAGGCCAGACAGGAATAGGTGAAAACTTTGACAAGAAAACGTCAATCAAACATTGGCAAAGTCGGGGTTTTTGCTGACGTTCCACGCACACGCAAACAAACACGCACATACGCAGGCAAACAAGCATACACACAAGCAAACACGCACACACGCAAGCAGCATGCAACACATGCAAGCAACATACACGCACAAAGCATCACACACGTATACACTTACAGAGGGGGGAAATTTACTCATGGGGGAGTACTGTGGCGACTCATTCACCACAATTCTTTTGTGCGCTTACCACCACACGATCAGTTCGCACGCGAACACTGTCATTACGCAAAAACAAACACCCAATTCAAAATACCAATGAACTACGATCTCTTCCACATTACATGACAACACACAAAAAAAATAAATTAATTAATAAATCAGTCTCGTCTCGGATTTAGCATTAGCCGCACGCGCGTTCATCGCGGCGATTAAATTACATAAACCAATGATGGTGAAAAATAATAATAAAATCAGTGTCGGCCATTAATTATATTAAGTTGATAAATCAATAAATTATCACTTAAATAAATTATATCAATTGTAGTATGTCTTAATTTATTTAATAGTAGTGAACTAACAAAGTCCTCGCTCTCTTAATTTAACTAAGCGAAGATTAAAAATAACTTTTTAGGTAATGTAGTAATTGTCAAAAAAATAAAGTTTATTATTTGAATTTCTTAGTATAGTATAATTATTGTAGATGGCACTGCCATATTTATATGTGTATTAATGTAGTTGAGGCAACACTATATTTAATAAGAAGAATAGATTTGTGTATTTCCCTTGAAACAAGGAGCTCATTGTTTTTAGTGATTTCATTTTTAATAAATAATATTTGATTAATGTAAAACCATCCTGGTATTTTATTAACTAATTTTCCATCGTCTACAATTCAGATGTGGGATTACAATAAAATTAAAGTTGATTTAAAAAAAATATATATAATAAAATTTATATAATTCTAAAGAGTGTGTGTCACATGTTTTGAGGTTATAATTTTTATCATTTTAGAATTGATTATCCGTTACTATTAAATCATTTATTAAATATTTATGTTATAAGTACATATAAGTATAATTTAAATTATTTAAATTGTGAGCACTAACAATTAGTATTAACATAAAGGTTATGTTAAGCCTTAAAAAATGTAATAATTTTAGCTAAAGATTTGATTTCTTCTTGTGAGTTTCTTATGTAGAAAGATTCAAGAATAAAGCCATTGACAGCATTTAAAAAAAACTATTAAATCCGTTTAAATAGTGTAAATAATCAACATTCTAAATTAGTTGTATAGACAAAATGTTGCCCGACAAAATAATAAAATTACGAAGCGAAATAAATGAAATCGAATTCACATGGGGTTATATCAGGGGTACAAATTGAAAATGCGGGATTGATAACAGATGGCGTTACTAACGCTATACGCATCAGGCAGTACTGTGACTATGTTCATGTCAAAGCTACGTCTTATAGCTTTAATTTTCAGTATGTGTCAATTTGTCGCAGTGTCAAATTCATAGTTTTTTTGAGCTCTCAATATGTCGAGTTTCGTGCCAACAAAACAGCATTTGCGGGAAGTTTTAATTTACTTCTTTAATTTGAAGAAAAGTGCTGCTGAAGCACATCGATTGGTCTCCGAGACTTATCCGAGTCATGTTCCATCGGTTTCAACGTGCGAGAGATGGTTTGTGCGGTTTAGAAGTGGTGATTTTGACGTTGAGGACAAAGAGCGGCCGGGCCAAGTGAAAAAGTTTGAGAATGCTGAATTGGAGGCAATACTCAATGAAGACTCGTGTCAAACTCAACAAGAGCTCGCAGATTCATTGGGAGTGACACAACAAGCCATTTCCCATCGTATAAAAGCCCTCGGAATGATCCAAAAGCAAGGACATTGGGTGCCGTATGAGCTGAAGCCGAGAGACGTCGAGCGCCGTTTTTTTGCATGCGAACTGCTGCTCGAACGGCAAAAACGGAAGGGTTTTTTGCATCGCATTGTCACTGGTGATGAAAAGTGGATCCGTTACGATAACCCGAAGCGCAAAAAATCATATGGTTACCCCGGCCATGCATCATCATCGACGGCCAAACCAAATATTCACGGCGCCAAGCTCATGCTCTGTATTTGGTGGGACCAGCTGGGTGTGGTGTATTATGAGCTATTGAAATCGAACGAAACCATCACAGGAGCACTATACCGAACTCAATTAATGCGTTTGAGCCGCGCACTCAAAGAAAAACGGCCACAATACGAGCAAAGACACGACAAAGTAATTTTGCAACATGACAACGCTCGGCCACATGTTGCAGCGCCGGTCAAAACATACCTACAAACGCTGAAATGGGAAGTCTTACCCCACCCGCCGTATAGCCCAGACATTGCTCCTTCCGATTACCACCTTTTCCGATCGATGACACATGGCCTAGCTGACCAGCGCTTCCATTCTTACGAAGAAGCCCAAAAATGGGTCGATGACTGGATAGCAGCCAAGCCGGCCGAATTTTTTCGCGACGGTATCCGTAAATTGCCAGAAAGATGGGAAAAAGTTGTGGCTAGCGATGGACAATACTTTGAATAATTCATTTGTTACCATTTTTTCAGAATAAACGTTCAAAAATAGAAAAAATCCCGCATTTTCAATTTGTACTCCAATTGACAGATGAGAGCGATTTCGAATGCATCGAATCTCTCACAAACATCAGCGCCACCAAATTTTCACGAAATTTTCGTTGAAGGACCGAATTGTGAGGCAACAGGTTTTGCACCATATCAATTACCACATAACCTATCCCAACCATTATCGAAACGGTTAGGAAATGATTTCATTAGTCAACATTTAAAATTCAGCAATTTAATGAACTATCCAAAAATCGAATTAAGAGAATTACAGAAAGTGTCAGCCACTCAACGTAATGAGGAGCATCAGCATAAATATAAAGTGCCACCGAAATTAATTATAGTAACATCATATCAGATTTTACCGGAGAAGATTAAAAAATCTCAGCGAAAATATGGTTATCGGATATTGAATCTGCTGCAAACATCTATAATTGGGAAGAACAATATAAATGTTACATTTCAAAAGTCAAATTGAAATGAGCCGCTAGAAACGCTTTATTTTTGTACTCCGATAAAATAAATATGTAGTTGGGCCGCCGATTTAACATTTAATTTAATTACGTTGCTCTCAACGGAAGTAGATGAGGCCGATATCCTATACAACTGTCAAACCGTTTTTAAAAAAAAGGAATCGTATGTTAATTATTTTTACGACGTGGTCGCAAAAGCAAAACGCGGTAATTTTAGTATGTCAGCTATTCAAAAATATTTAATTAATGACAATAAGATTCTTGGGGCTGTTTATAGACAAAATAAATTAACAATAATGGCATTCACAACATGTTTCGACTTGTTAATCAGAAAAAATGAAGAGGCCAATCATTTATAATACCAATAAAGTAGAAATATCAAAATCCCGAGAGTCATACAAAGTGTATCGACTCCAAAAAATGAAAACTTTTCCTTGAGTTTTCTTTGTGGTAGTTTGGTTTCGTACCAAATGAAAAGCTCGCACGAACAAAAAGTTCAGTCTACTCATCAAGTAGTTACGACCAAACTACAAAAATACAATTCTAACTTCATACATTAAGTATGAGGCAAGAACGTACTGACTTAGCGAATTATATTCACTAAATCAAAACTTGAGAAAAACTTTCATTTCTGTGTGTTTTATGCCCACACAAATAATAGAAAGAGAAGTTTGTCTGTATTAAAATCAATAAAACGTGATAAAAGATCTAGTTAGTGACTTTTTTCGTAAAAATATTATACAATTCAATAACAGCGGCTATATGCTAGCCGTGTTTTACTCGTACCGAAGCGTAATAAAACACACCGACTTTGTGTTGACTATCGCGCATTAAATAAAGTAACGATAAAAGATCGATTTCCACTTCCTTTCCGATTCATGAAATATACCTCATTTATTACTCAAGATGGTCAGTTTGAATTCGTAAAATGCCTCTTCGGTTTAAGTAATTCACCTGCTATTTTCCAAAGGCATATCAATCAAATTTTTAGACCATTAATCGATAATGGTTGTTATAATATACATCGGCGACATTATGATTGCTACCTTGACAATAAAAGATCACTACACATTTTTGAATCAAGTCTTGAGTTTAATGCATAGTAATAGTTTGGAAATGAATGCTCCAAAATGTATAGAAATATTTTACGCTGTCCAACTATTTCATGTATACCTCCATTGCATACAATTTCAAATAATTACCGAATGAATGTAATGGGCTTTGAATTTGTCCAATTATAGTTTTGAAATTGTGTACCGAAATAGTAATCAAATAAAGCATGTCGATGCACTGAGTCGAACGTCGAATATTTTGTTTGTGCAGGAATGTACATTGCCTCAAAAACTCGCGTTGCTTCAACTTACCGATAATGCTATTAACTCCGCGTTCATGATGATTTAATAAAAAATGGTGAAAATAAATTATTCGAGCTATGTGAAAACTTAGTTTACCGTTTTTGGTAGTTCACCGTAAAACCGATAAAGGCAAATTTTTATTCTACGTTTCTGAAAATGAGATAATTCGTAAATACCACGAAGTCGGGCATTTAGGCATTGGTAAAACGTTAAAGATAGTCCGTCGACGATATTGGTTCATTAAAAACTGTATTAAATGTTTGGTATATCAACCTAAAAATGAACGTCTCGAAAGATATCTTCATATTTTCGATAAGGGAGATAAGCTTTTCCGTTAGAAAATACAAAACGTAACAATAAACATATATTAGCAATAACCGATTCTTTCACAAAATCTATAAAATTGTCCCGTGTAAAATACGTCGGAACTCGGAAGTAATTAAACATCTCAAGTTTTACTTTTCGACTTTTTATGTTCCGGAGCGAGTGATTTCCGATCAGCGAATTTGTTTTAAATCCGATAAATTTAAAAAAATTAATATTGATCTTGTGCATAATGCCACCACGTCATCGCAATCCAACGGTCAAGTCGAAAGATATAATCGCACATTTTTACCTATATTAGCGAAGTTATATAATAAAATATAAATATTTAACACAGTTTCAATCAGGTTTCCGTAACAATCATACAAGCGCCGTTCTTTGCAAAAGGATTAGTTATCGGATCCGAAACGTATTCCTTCTGATTCTTTCCAGGAAACTATACTTGGGCGGTTACTATTCTCCCTATTTATCAATGATCTACCACAGGTTTTGAAATACTCGAAATGTCATTATTTGTATATGCAGATGATTATCAAGTTTACCTCAGGGGCGTTAAGGAATATATCTCTGAAACCTTTAATAAAATTAATAATGATTTATCAAACATATTAGACTGGTCTATATCTAATGGATTCTCATTAAATATTTCAGACAAAGGCGATCTTCATTTCAAAGCGTGGTTTTTCGTGAGAAAATAAGATCAAATCTCTGCCAAGTTTAGAGAATTATTTGGTTGCACAATGATTCTATTTTTTTATTAGGCGTTTTCGGAAATAGACCATGGGTAAATTCGCAGTAAATTTCGACCATTAAATTACACTATAATGGTCTAATTTAATGGTCTAAATTTACTGTGAATTTACTCAACGTCTATTTCCGAACACGCCTAATATAGATCATTATTACTGCTCTATAAAATTATTGTTAATCAAGTTCCTGGTTATTTAAACAATAAAAAAAACATTGATTCAGCTCGAAATGCCAATATAATACTGCCAGTTAACCGTTCCAATGCTTACAACAACTCTCCATTATTTACTTTGTTTACAAATTGGAATCAGGTTCCGGTCGAGATAGAAGTGTAATGTAACAAAAAACAAAAATTGGTAAGAGAATTTGGCTGTATTAGTATAATTCGCTAATACAACCCGCACAGTACATTCTATATATCTACATATCTATCTATATTTTTTTTTTTTTTATATAAATTTTTTTAATTGGGTGCAGAGCGGACTTATTAACGGTCCTAGCTCCTTGTAACTGTCAGAGCTTCTGCACCCAATGCGCGATCCTGCAAGTAAAGATTAATAGCTACCTTAAATTTATTCATTTTATATTCCTTCGGAAATTTGAAATGTATTAGCGAATTCCACTTTTTTGATGTTCGGTATATAAATTCGCGCTTGATTTCTTCAGTTCGAGGTTTCGGGAGCTTCACCGTAAACCTATGTGCATTGGTTGTTCCTCTTGTTATTCTTGTTGTTGTAACGAATGGTGGTATTTTCTCCGATAGTTCTGCAGAACATTTACCATGTAAGCATCTGTAGAAGACGCAGAGTTCTGCAACATCTCTGCGATGCTGTAAGCTGTCTAGTTCTTGAGTAAGTCTGGGATTCCGTATTATTCTGATAGCGCGGCGTTGAACCCTGTCCAATAAGTGGAGGGTGGTACCAGACGCACCTCCCCAAACTTGACAGCAATACTCTATACATGGTCGGATGAAGGTTTTATATATCTGGAGAACTTGATGCGATTTGAAAAACCTTCTGCATCGATTCAGGAACCCGAGTTTTTTTGAAGCTGATTTAGCCAATGCAACAATGTGTTCATTCCATTTGAGTTTGTTACTTATTTGAACACCAAGCAGTCGAATTGAGTCGCAACCCACAAGGATATGGTTTTTTACCACAAATGGGTAGTCGTTGCGACTTTTTTTACGTGAGAATGTGCATATTTGTGTCTTTTTCTCGTTAAATTGTACTAAGTTGTTGTTACCCCACTCAAATATTGTACTTAAATCGGAATTAAGAGACGTTACGACTTCTGACCGTTTATTATTTAGATCTGTAGTGCTAGGCTCCGCCTCGAATGAAATAGAAGAATGCAATGTGGCATCATCCGCAAAGCTATGGATAGGGTTTACAGTGCTATCCAGCAAATCGTTGATGTATAGCAAAAACAGGGTCGGTGACAAAGGTGATCCCTGAGGGACTCCGGCATTTGGGGAGTGCGTCGATGATGATCTCCCATTAAGTACGACGCTGATTTTTCGGTCATTGAGATAGCTTTTAATCCACCTGGTGGTCATCGAGTCCAGCCCGTATGCCACAAGTTTACAAATAAGATTCTCATGCCATACCTTATCAAAAGCCTTGGATATATCCAAGGCGATTGCAAAGGCCTCTCCGTGGTGTTCTAGGGCGAGATTCCATTTGTTCGTGACATACGTCAGGAGATCGGTCGTGGATCGGCTTTCACGAAAGCCGTATTGTCTATCCGAAATTAGTTTGCTAATTTCAAGATATCTAACTATATGTTGATTGACGCATTTCTCAAAGACCTTAGCGACGGCAGACACAATTGATATTGGCCGGTAGCTCGAAGGGTCAGTTTTGTCACAACCCCGTTTCAGCACGGGTTGCACCATTGCATTCTTCCAGGCGTTCGGGTAGGCACCTTGCTTATATGAAAGTAGGAAAATTTTAGATAATATTGGAGCCAATTCACTGGCAAACTCCTTCAATATTCGAACTGGAATTCCATCAGGTCCGGTGGCCTTGTTTGCATTCATTGACTTTAGATTAGTAAAGACAATTTCCTCCGAGATGACGACGGGACTCATTTTGGAACCACAATATGGAATTAATGGAGGTCCAATTCCATCTGGGACAACTAATGTCGAGTTCGATTTGAAGACGCTCGCCAATAAGTCGGCTTGTAAATATGGATCCACCACCAAGGCGCCGTCAGCACGTTTCAATGATGAAACAGATGTTTTCGAAATATTTGCAACCGATGCGACCATGTGGTAAAAGTTGCGATCGGAGATTTTCAACTCGGAAGCCACATTGGCTTTCTTGCTGTCGGCTCTTTTTGCTTCTCTACCACAGGTTCTTTTGCAGGTGTTCCGTATCGTTTTGTATTCCTCATAAGAAATTTCGTTGCGTTTATATTTTTTGTGTGCCGCTTTATTTTGTTTGGCAGCTTTGGTGGCTTCTTTTGAAAATATTTTAAAATTTTGATTGGGATTGGAAAATGATGAGGGTATAAATTTATTCATTCCATGTAAGACCGTGTCAGTAAAACTGGAAACGGCGTCGTCGATGTTGTTGTTATGTAGGCAATGGCGTTCCCAAGGGAAATGTTGAAAAAATGACCGTAAACCATCAAAATCAGCTTTATTAAAATGCCAAAGACGCCTTGGCTGCTGTCTAGATTCTAGTGGTGTTTCGACAGATATTTTTGTGGTTATTAAGTTATGGTCAGAATTTCCAATTCCAGTTTCGACATGGGCCTCCATGGAGTGAGGGATTGATGTCAGACAAAGATCCAGAATATGAACTCCTCTAGAATTTTGGCATTCAAATGTGGACTCACTAACAATCTGTGTGAGGTCATGCGAAACGGCAAGCCATTCCGCATGGCGCCCAGCGACATTTGTATCTTTGTGATTCAACCATTGTTTATGGTGGGCATTAAAGTCACCGACCATAATTAATTCGCATTCGGGATGTTGATTGCGAATATCGTCACATTTGTCTGATAAGCCCTCGAAAAAGCTAATCGTTTCTGAATCCGTCTGATTAGGAGATCTGTACAAGCTAATTAAAAAAATGAATTTATTAGGCAGAGAAATTTTAAGCACAATAGTTTGAGCGGTTTTTGAAAATATTTCGTACTTTTTGTGTCTTGAGTACGGTATGTGGTTTTTAACGAAGATGCACACTCCACGTTGCAACTCAAAAGCTTGTTCGAACTGGTAGCGCTTGAAGTAGAATTCGTTTTCGTAGATGTTCGACGATACTTTTGTTTCCGTTAGAACTAATATGTCGGGTTTACGTGATTCGAGATGTTGATGTGCGCAATTTTTGTTAGTCACGAGACCTCTGACATTGGTATAATGGATGTTAAGGCTATTAATGGTGTCTTTACGAGGATTATGCCTCGCCCCGCGATCCGAAGAGACATGTTTCGGGGATTTTCTTTTATTATTATTCATATCAAAAATAAATCATTTTTGTACGGAAAAATGTTGAAAAACCGACCCAACAAAAAATATAAAATAAAAAATAAAATTTCAAAAAATAAATTATATTAAAAAAAATGAACGCGGGCAAAATTATATATGAACTAAAATAATTGTTAAAATAAAAATAAAAAGTTTTTACGGATGCTGGGCATTAACCCAGCGATCCAACCATTTTAGTCGCCTCCTACGACAAGCAGTGGATGCTGTGGTGGTATTCTAAGGATATCATCATGCTCGTTCGGTGCACTTTACGATTCATGAGAGTGCCCCCCGACCACAGGGGCAAACATATGTATATAAAAATATGGATATACATATGTATATAAAAATTCAGCCTGCGTATGTTTGTGCTCGCAAAACTCGAAAAATAATCGGTCAATTGACTTGAAATTTTGACACAACGTTCCATTCGAATACGCGCGTGTTTTTATAGATAGATGCCACACCTGTGACAGGTGAAAACATACTTTTATGAAAAACAGCGCCATTTGTTGGATGTAAAACGTTGTTCAACATTCAACTTTTTCTATGTTCTAGTGTGATCTAAAAATAATCGAACTTTTAATTTAAATCATAGAACACGTAGCGCCATCTATTAAATGTTGGTAGCGTTAGAAAGGTACATGTTTCTTCTTTCGAACGCAGCTAAGTTCATGCTATTCGGTTTACAGGTTACAAAATTCCACACGTTTTAATAACAGTAGTTTTTGTAGTTATGTCGTAAAAACATAATGGAACAAAGAACAATAATATTAAATTTTGTTTTAAACTCGGTAAAAATTTGCTGAGACTTACGAATTGTTAAAAAAAGTTTATGGTGAATGGTGATGATTGTTGAGTCGTACTCAAGTTTACACGTGGTTTACACGATTTAAAAATGGCCGCGACGATTTAAATGATGATCCAAGACCTGGACGAGCAAAAGCATCAACTCATGCTGAGTTAGTGGAAAAAGTAGTGAAATAATCGCTATCGATGCAAATTTCACTGTGAGAATGCTGGCAGAAGAATTAAATTCATCTTACGCTACAATCTACACAATATTGACTGAAGATTTGGGTAAAAGAAAGGTCTGTCCACGTTTTGTTCCACATCTATTAAATGAAGATCAAAATGTCGCTCGTGTAGAGCATTGCAAAGACATCATTTCAACAGCTGAAAACGATCCAGATTTTCTTGATTCGATCATAGCTGGTGATGAAACATGGTGCTTCAAATATGATCCTGAAACTAAGCGACACACGGAAAAAAATAAACTGGTCCTTAGCTAAGAAAACGGACTTTTAATTCAAGAAAATGTACTTTATCTTGATTTAAAAGCTAATTTTCTTATTTCTTTCGAGTTTTTCTTCATTTCAAGAAACACAATTCTTACATGAAGAAAAACTCGAAAGAAATAAGAAAATTAGCTTTTAAATCAAGAAAAAGTACATTTTCTTGAATTAAAAGTCCGTTTTCTTAGCTGAAGACCAGTTTATTTTTTTCCGTGAATCTGCAGAATGGAAGTCGAAATACGAGCCAAAACCTAAAAAATTGCGTTTTTAGAAATCAAGAATCAAGACAATGTTGATAACTTTCTATGAGTCCAAGGGTAGTTTTCACAAGGAATTTGTTCCAGAAGGTGAAATTGTCAATGGAGAATACTATTTACAAGTTTTACATCGTTTGTGGTCGAGAGTTGTTCGTGTTAGACCCGAATATCCAGAAGGAAAACAGCTGTTTTTATTACATGATAATTCATCACCTCAGACGAAAAAAAAGTCAACGAATTTTTGATGAAACAACAGATTTGTGTCATCGACCACCCTCCGTATTCGCCTGATCTATCACAGTGTGACTATTTTCTATTCCCAAAACTGAAAAATGCAATGAAAGGAGCTTTTTATGATGACGTTTCAGCCATTCAAGCAGCCGTGACACAGGTGCTAACGAACATCCCAAAAACGGAGTTTAAAAAGCCTATGAATAAATTGGTTGATCGTTCCAAACGTTGTATTAAGTTCAATGGATCCTATTTTGAATAAATATTAGCTTTGAAACATAATACCATAGACAATCATAATAGATATCTCATTTGACTAAAAACGCAAAATAAAAACAAAAAATTTCCATTCAAATTTTATCGGTGTATTGCATATACGTATTATATTTGCAACGCATTCTAAAATCATTGCCTTATAAAATAAACAACACAACGATAACATTGGAATTATCAGAAGTTTTGTTTTTTTCCTTTAGTTATCATATAATGAAATGAGAAATCTAGTATAAATGTCTATGATAATACCATGCTTGTTTTATTGTATAACTAAAAAGTTTGGTTATTTTTAGATCACACTGTATATTTCGAAAAAACCCAGTGATGCAGTCAGTAGCCATGGTGATAGAGCTAGTGTTTTGAAATCTTGAGGCTGTGAGTTCAAACCTCGGCGATGGCATTTTGGGGGAAACAAATTAGGCTTTATTTTAAAGTTTTGATTTTTTCAAATTTGTATGACATATTTAATTGTAAAATTTAAAAATATATATGCATGTTACGGTAAATGTCAGTATAACGTAAATCTATCTAGCATCACCAATTATTGTTTCGATTTTTATTTACAGCGCTAATTTGAATTTAAATTTCAAGATTTTCTTTGTTTAGAGAACATTTGGGCTGAATAATTTATGTTGAAATTGTTAGTAGTTCAAAACGTTGAGTATCGCAATCCTGTGAAATTCATAAAATACATTTGTAAGTACGTCAAGAAAGGCAGCGAAATGACCGTGTTTGGAGTTTCAATAAGAAGTAATTTAGATAAAATCCCTCAATATCAAATCGGCAGATATATCAGCAGCAATGAAGCTGTGTGGCGAATTTTAGCATTTTCAATTCACGAGAGGGATCCAACTGTCGTTCATCTTGCTGTCCATCTTGAAAACGGACAAAGAGTGTATTTCACGAAAGAAAACATAAAGAAGAGTGCAACAAATCCACCGAACACAACATTAACAGCGTTTTTCTACTACGCCAAACAGATGATTTTGCAACAACTTTGATCTATGCAGACATTCTGACTTATTACACTTGGAACGCAACACAAAAGGATTTTGAAAGAAGGAAGCAAAGCAGTAGTTGGACAACTTGGAATATTTTTATTAAATGCTTTAGGAAGAATATACACTGCACATCTGAAACACGCTGAATGCTTTTATTTACGGTTCCTTCTGTGCTGTGTAGCACTGCAACAGTGGATGGAATAGAACATAATACGTATCGGAGTGCGTGCGAGGCACTTCATTTGCTAGAAAAGATTCATCCGCCACTTTTAATTCATTTCAAATAAGTTAGCTGTTCGCAATTATTTTAGCTACATTTTCCCCGTCAGAAATAAAAAGACATTGTAACAGGTGACATACAATTTTTTGGACTACGTGATGAACCAAAGTAAAGTAGTGAACTTTCCAACGGAATTTCTTAGTTCTCTCGCTATTCCTGGATTACCGTCACACAGGGTACGGTCAAGAATTCAGCCACTATGCAGTTTATGCAACAAATCGGTCAAAAATTAAGATTTGCAGCATTCTGTCGGATTAAAATGCAGCAAATAAAGTTAGGCTGCGCAGTTTACGCAGCCACATTAAAACGGATGCAAAAACTATAAATGTCAATTTTTAAAAAAAAAATCAATTTTATACATTATTGTTGGCGAAATAAAATAAAAAAACACATTTATTCGTAATCACGGGGAATTATAAAAGTAGCTAAATCACAAATGTCTTATAAACTTGCAGTCAGGCTGCCGGTCGTATAAAACTGCAGCCAATATTTTTTGCAATTCGCCAGCTTTTCGACTTTTTGTGCAGCTTAAACTGCGCAGCGGCTGAATTCTTGACCGCACCCACATTCTACATTTGAAAATTGGAGTGCCAATTATATTACTCCGAAATATCAATCTACCAAAATTATACAATGGCGCACGATTAGTAGTTAAAAAATTTATGAACAATCTAATTGAAGCAACAATACTGATTGGACCTCATAAAGGTGAAGACGTACTACTTCCACGAATGCCACTCATTCTGACCAACATGGAATTCGAGTTCAGACGACTTCAATTTCCAATACGCATTGCGTTCGCTATGACTATAAAGCGCAAGTGCCTTTGGAATTTAGAAACCGATGCTTCTCTCATGACCAATTATTCGTCCTATGCTCCAGAGTCGGTAAACCGTTTGATCTTTATGTTTATGCAGAAAACGGACACACAAAAAATGTAGTCAATCCAATTAATATTTTTTCTTCCTTTCATTTCATTCGACAACATAGCCACAGCAACACAACGCAAAGTATTGAATGAATGACGTGTTTTCTCGGTGAATCCAAGTTCGCTAGAATATTTATTTTTACTTTCCGATTCATTTCATTTCAAACTGAGCCACAGTGAAGAATGGCGGGGTTCGGAAATATTAACTTCAAATAAATTAAAAATTCTAAATAGTATTTCGATCAAAGGTTGGTGTTAATAGAAAGTTGTTAACCAAATACCGCGGATTCATACGTGGTAACTGAATGTTTACCAAATGAACGTTATCGTTCATTAAGCGTTTCAGGTCAATCGTATCATCGGGACGGCCGAATCTAGTAATTGTCAAAAAATTACGTTTATTATTTGAATTTCTTAGGATGGTATAATTATATGGCACGGCCATACTTATATGTGTATTAATGTAGTTGAGGCAGTACTATATTTAAAAGAAGAATGGATTTGTGTATTTCCCTTGGAACAACAATTCATTGTTTTTAGTGATTTCATTTTTAATAAATAATATTTGATTAATTTAAAACCATCCTGGTATTTTATTAACTAATTTTCCATCGTCTACAGTAAGCAAATTAAATTAAAAAAATAAAGAAATCTAAGAAATAAATACATATTAAATTTGAGCAATAAAAATAGCACTTTTAACTTCCTGTATAATAAGTGTTTTTCCTTGATCTTTCTCCCTACCATATTCAATTAATTTTTGGGCAAAATTTTAATTGAGCATTATTTATTTTTTCAGCTTAAATTGTTATTATAATTTTGAACTGATTAAAAATACTTGACTTCCACAGCTTGGTAAAGCGGTAATGATTATAACAGTATAGCTTATTTAAATATTTTTTTATTACGTACACAAGAGTTAATTTCCAGAAATTAATCAATCCTATTTATAGACGATAAAACAGAGGAAAATTTCATTTAATTCGATCAATTTTCCATATGTTTATTATGTTAAAAATTTGGATAGGAAGGTAGCGTCGAATTCTTAGAAATCGGTATAAAAAAACTCGGATAAATAGGAAAATAATTTCTTCTCGGAATCGAGAAAAAAAAAATCCTTGCATTGCTATGTTTACCAAAAAAAAAAAAAAAAAAAGCATCAAGTTATTATCATCACCACAGAAACAGACAGATTCTAAGCCGAAGCAAGGTTTTTCCTCGAATTTTTTTTATACAATTTTAAAATTTATCAAGAGAATTCATCATCGCACACTTTACACAAAAATATTGCGGTATTTAACATAAATACAAAAGCAAAAACCAACTTTACCCCATCCAGACAGTCTCGACGCTGTAGCGCAGTAACGCAATCGTGCAAAAGTTAAATTACATGAAAATATACGTGAATTGACAAAGTCGACGGACGAAGCGGAGCACATTTGAACAAGTACTAAAATTAAATTATTTTTTATTTTTGCCGCAAGAACGGATTGAAGTGTCACTTTGTGATGTAAAAAAAAAATGCAAAATGAAACACATTCTTGTGAAAATAAAGTTATACAAATTAAGGTGATGCCAATTATTAACTAGATTAGTAGATTTTTTACTAGGACGGGAAATTTAAAACGATCTAAAAAGGGGGTCTCCGTTCCGTCGAGATTGTCTCCACCTTTACGGCAATTGTATATAAGTTTAGCAGCCTAAACCAACTTTTACTTTATACATATAATTAGAAATTTGTTCAGTACAAAAAAAAGACATTCTAAGTAATTTGTCGCATTTTAATTAGCAAAAGACAAATCTTTATGTCTTATATGTAAAATGTTGTTGGTGTTTAAAATTATGTACGTATGTATATAGTGGAAATGGAGAAATCAATAACAATGTAGTAAAATATTAAGTTTCACTATATAGTATGTGTACATCATACAATATAGTTTTTATGTACAAATGAAGAATTGTAATAAAATGTATGAAGCTTATGTACAAATGTTTTTAAAAACTTAGTGCAGGGAAGGCACGCGACCTGATAATAATTTAATTTATAAATTTGTACAATGTTGTATGTGTATCTGGATTACAAAAACCATACAATTTAATTACACCTGTTCGGGTTCAGTAATTTCTGTGTACATACCAATATGTTTTTTTTTCTGCTCTCTTCATCATCATTATCATCCGTATATTGCGTGGACGTGGAGAGACGACGATCAAGAAACATTAAAATGTGTTACCAATAAAAACAACAAGAATATTAAGAAAAAATAAAAGAAGATTTTTGGTTACTTCTTGAACTCGCTCGCGCTCACGTTTTGTTCGATTACTTAGTATTTAATTTACAAAATGGACAAAGAGACGATACCGATTTTCGGTTATCATGCTTTTCAATCAATATACACGTGTTTTAATGAGGCACTCGTTATGTATATTATATCCAACAAAATATGGATAATTCCAACGAAGTCAATATACCATATTAAAATAATGTTGATTTGTTTTATGTCACAACAATTCTCTTGCAATTATGAGCAAAACATTCTTGATCTATACGCGAATGCGAGTACAGCAATAACAACACAACCGCACTACAAAGTGGATTTTACAATCAAAAACTCTATATACATATTATTTGGGAGTGGTGGAGTTGAAGGCGGATGTTATTTTTATGATTTATGAGTTGTGTAAATTTAATATATTTTGTATATCATTGCCATCACCTATATCGAATTCGATGAGCGTTGTGTTTTTTTTACTTGTTTTTTTGTTATTTAAACAACATAATAATTATCTTTTGGTTCTTTATGAATATAATTACCATGTGTGTGCAATTAAGTAAATCCCCGTCACCAGGAGTGACGCCCTCGCTATAATAATTATTGAAACATATGTATGTATATTATGCACATAAGGATGGCATATTCAAATAGAGTCTGCATTTTTTTTACTGCTCTTCTAATACTAATAGTGTGTGACATAATTTAAAAACTAACTGTTAAAAACTTTATAGTTTATACTATGCTACATAGAGTAAACTATAAAGTTTTTAACAGTTAGTTTTTAAATTATGTCACACACTATTAGTATTAGAAGAGCAGTAAAAAAAAAAAAAAAAAAAAAAAAAAAAAAAAATGCAGACTCTATTTGAATATGCCATCCTTATGTGCATAATATACATACATATGTTTCAATAGTTATAGTTAAACTTTATAGTTTATATACTATGCTACATAGAGGGTGGTTTGGCGTCTATTGGAAGGGGCTCCGTATCCTTCCAGTAGGCGCAAGTGTACGTACTGCCTCCTCGTGGCAACCACCGGTAACTGTAACCATTAGGCTGAATATAGACTTTTGTGACAGGCTAAAGTACGGCGCTAAAGGAGAAAACCTTGACAAAAAATCCCTAATCTAAGGTGGAACAGCATATGCCGATGGATGAATGGCTGATAGGTTAATCAGTCTATATATGCGGACTCTGGATACCAGGCACCCTCCAGTTTTATTTAGCCTTCCTGTAGTAAACCTGGGTGACCCACAGGCGACTTTTTTATTCCCAGCAACTCGCAAGAGTCAAATCAAAACGGTAGATGAGGCACGGGAAGGAATACACGGGAGTGGGTCTGCCCTCTCAAAGTCCTTGAGTCCCAATGCTACCGCTTTTCTAGCAGAAGTAAATGTTATTACATCTAGGAGGGAGAGCAATGAGCCCAGATAGTATGTAACGCGTGTAGAAGTATTTCCTACAGTAGACATCTAGGAGGGAGAGCAATGAGCCCAGATAGTATGTATCACGTGTAGAAGTACTTCCAACAGTAAACATCTAGGAGGGATAGCAATGAGCCCAGATAGTATGTCCCAGCAACTCGCAAGAGTTAAATCAAAACGGTAGACGAGGCACGGATAGGAATATACGGGAGTGGGTCTGCCCTCTCGAAGTCCTTGAGTCCCAATGCTACCGCTCTTCTAGCAGAAGTAAATGTTATTACATCTAGGAGGGAGAGCAATGAGCCCAGATAGTATGTATCACGTACCGGTCGGCAGTATTATCAGGTTCATTAAGAGCCTGAATATGGCTGGACGGATAATTAAAACATCTAGGAGGGAGAGCAATGAGCCCAGATAGTATGTATCACGTACCGTTAGGCAGTATTATCAGGTTCATTAAGAGCCTGAATATTGACTGGACGGATAATTAAGTAGGGCTTATGCACAAAAGATCTTTTAGGTCGCAGTGCGGGGCGGCTTGAGCCCCCACATGGCCCTCAAGTAATAATAATAATAATAATAATGCTACATAGAGACAGAACAATAAATGCATAGTTTTTATTTTTATTAACGGTAAATAGCAAAATTATTTTTTAATACATAAACATCTAAATATTTTTTTAAATATTTTTCTTTCATAAAACAAAAAACTAAAAAATTGTTCCCGCTGCTTATTTTTTTTTTTAGACAAACTGAAAATTAAACTGTCAAGGCTTTAAAAAAAAAATCTCGCGCGAAGTTGTTTTGAAGACCTTGTAATATTAATCAATCTTTGTTACTTGCAAGCGACGAGAGCAATGCAAAAGCCATATCAAATTCTCATATAACATTTAATATGTGACGTAAAATTTTTGTTTGGATGGGGCAGGGAGGGGAGCATCATCAAAGCCCGATAAATACAAGAACTTTTTACCATTTTGCGATTGCGTGCGTGTGATTGATTACAAAAACGAGTAAATATACAGAGGAATGTATGTCCATCGCAATAATTTAGTGTAGCCAATGAAGCGTATTATAGCGAATTATTATTTGCTGATATTTTCTTGGTAGTAAATTATAAGTACGTCATTCCAGTAATCTTTTATTTATTCATATGTACTTATTAATAATTCCTGATCTATTTAATTTACTTAGCTAAAGTAAACAAAATTATTTTGACGAAGTTTGAACACGCTGGAGTTATTTTTAACTTAAACACTGTAAAAATTATGAACGTTGAATAACATAGTTCAAGTAAATTGCTTTACATAATTTTCGTTGCTTAAAGTGGAAGTACTAAATTTCAAAATTTTTTTTAAACATATAGTCGTATAATAGAAAACACTGGGTTTGACGTCATCTTTTGTTTTCTTTGAGTAAAACAAACAAAAACGTAATTTTTGACTCATCCTGTATGTGGCGCCCCATGTGGGGCTTTCAAATATATTTCAGATTAAGTCAACAAGATTTGTTCTAGCCACCTCCTCAGTTTGACCCGCAACAAAGAATATCCCCATGTTGGGCGCCAAAACAAATAATCTCCAGCTTTTAGGGTAAATTAACATTTTTTTTATCGATAAACAAAATCATGTCCATCTAACTATTTCTGCTTTGTAGTTTTGTAAACAATAATGATGGGCATTTATTAAGGGTTTCTAATTAAATTACGTTTGTTAATATACACACATATACGTACTTAAAACATAGAAGGGGAAGAAGATCAAAGAAGAATGTTCCATTCGAATTGTTTGTAGATTATACGTACATACATTACTTATGTATTAGAATTGTGATTGAACCTTTGTTGTCGGTCGAAATTTGTACTCATTAAGCAATTATTCATAAATTTTAATGATGAAAAACCAGATCAAAGTATATGTACAGTTGTACACTGAACTTATGTACAAAACAACAGCAGAAAAAAATAATGACGATTAAAAAATTAAAATCAAAATATAACCTATTTTAGAGAAATCTTGTTATAAATCTAAATAATATAAAATTTTTTATTATTGTTATTATTTATTGTTTTGAAATTAGTGTCATTGAAGAAAGAGGAAAAGAAAATGCAATTCTTGTATAAATATAAATATAAATACACATATACAGTACAGTGTATACATTAACTTAACAAAAATTGTTTTCAAGCTTGCCATTGCGGTATATAAAAGTCTGTGTGAAAGTAATATGATATGGCTGAATTGGTTTAACTAATAAGCTCTTTATAATCGTTGGTTATGTCGACGACAACGTTCTTGTATTGAGATTTAAGCGCGGACAGGAAATGAAAGGATTGATAAAATATAATGTTCAATGCGTGAGAAATTGTATTAAACGAAAATATCAAACAGATGAAAATTGTGTACTTAGCAGGTTTCTATTTTTTTCCTCTTCTGTTAAACGCAACTTAAATAGAAGAAAATTTGTGTAGTAAAAAAATTAAAAAAGTTGGCATGGTTCATTGTTTACAGTTCTTATATTTCTGTCAATTTGATTTTTTCGGCATTTTGTAGACAATTGAATATAGTAATATACTAATAATAAAGGCATTTACAAAATTTTTCGATTGGTTGTTTAATCAGATAAATAAAGAGGGCAATATCTACCAAAAAAGTAAAGATATCAATCCCCCTGTACTTTACTCCACGAGTCATACCAATGAATCGACTCACGAAAAATGGGAACCCTCCTTGAGTTCATTATGTTGGTAGTTTAGTTTCGTACTGAACTAAAAAGCAAGGTCTGCTCATCAGGTAGCTACGACCAAACTACAAAAATACAATTCTCACTTAATACGTTAAGCATCAAGCCAGAACGTACTGATTTAGCGAATTATATTCATTAAAATCAAAAAAACCTCTCGTTATTGAAATTTTGCACCTTATCAAGTATCTCAGCGTCATCTATAGATAAAGAGTGGTTACTTCAACGTAGATGATTCGATAAAGCGCTGTGTGATGGTTTAAACTAATACGTAGAATCATTAGTTTGAACCATATACTCTTTTCCACACAAACATTTTATTAATATATTAAAATTTGATTGTAACTCTATAGGAATTTTGTCTTTTAATTTAATGAATAAAGCCATGTCCAAACTTTGAAATGCTCTCAACAAGTTGTATATCATAATTTTGTAAAATCATTTTTATTTTTTCGAAAAGAATTTTAACATACAGGACCGAAATGAAAAGTTTGCGATTATTTTCAATGATTAAATTTTGATTTGGATGTTTTTTGGTAGCCTTTCTAATACCTCTAGTAACTATACTTCTTGGATAACCATTTTGAATTAGAACATCACTTAATATTTTGGAATTTTCGGCATGAAAAACCTCATCTGATAATCTCAAAATTTTTTCAGCTATTAACAAGAAATTTGTGTTATTTTTGTGATGGAACCAAGAGTTATAATTAAGAAACCGACCCGACCAGGAATTTTTTCATATAAATCTGTCGTTAAACTTCCATCCTCTTTTCGTCAAAATTTTAACCGGTTGGTTTGACTTTCTCTTTAAATTTCATTTAATATTTTATGATAATATTATGTCATGACTTTTTCTAAATCTATGTATAATATTCAATAAATGTACAATCCGTCATTTTGACGGGTTGGTAGTTCTAGTGGTAATAAAAAATAAAAATTTTTTTAAAACAATCAATTAGTCAAAACCTGCAATTTAAAAGCTAATAATTCAGAATAAAGTAAACTCGAACACAAATTTTTATATAAGGACGTGTCCGAAGTCTGTAATAATATTTTTTTTTTTTTGTAATAATTTTGACGTGAGCGAAATAATTTTCTCGTCCATATTTTGCAATAAATTCATTTGCGTTCGAATACTGATATAATTTTGACATTTCAAAATAAAGAAGCGTAAACATTTTGAGCGAGGTTTTATTAAAATTAATAGAAAATAATGTTTGAAGTGGAGTTTGATCCAAATATTGTTATATGTATAGTATATATTTTAATTTTATATGAATTTCAATGAATTATATTCCGTCATTTCCCTTTAATAAATTATATCTTTTTTTCTTTTAAGAAAACAAATTTTAGGTTACTGCTAAAATATCTATTACCCGCATTTAAGAAATCATTACAGAAATGTTAAAATTACAGCACGTAGTCACGTAAATTAGGGCTTACTGATAATAATATTGATAGAATTGTAGTCTTACTTTGGGAATTTTACAACAACAATGCCTTGTATTTTCATTCCGGAATGAATAGTTTCAAACCAAGTTTTTGTTGGTATAGAATTATCCTAGTAATAATTTTGAAACATTTTATTGTTTTTTATTTAATTTTTATTGTAAACTGATAAAAGCAAAAAGAAAATTTGCGGTTTCTGTTTGAGCACAATTTGCACTTTATTTTGATACCAATTACTATTTCAGTTATCAAAGTAAGACGGCAAATATTACACAATTTTTGGTGCAGGACAAAAGCGAAGTTGCTCACAAAATGATTAAAAAGGACAGAATAAAGCGCGACACATGATCACTGTCACAAACGACTACAAACTTGTTGGTCGTAAATGTAATTTCATCGATGCAAAAACTTTTTACTAAAATCAACAACAACTATTTCGGAAACGTCAAAACTATCACATGGCCGGTTAATGTGGCTTAATATCATTGGGTTTAACCTGTTTGCTGCCCAATAGATAAAATAAATAAATAAATATGTAGTCGCTGCAATAATTTGGTTGCATACAAAATTCTGTCAGAATTATTACAGCTGAAATAATTATCACAGACTTCGATCACGTCCTTAGCGACAGATTTTTTGTAGTTTTAAGCGGCATTTCCGATCGCAGATTATGTTTTTATGCAATCAAAATAAATATTTTATGGTGATAGCAGCTTTTTGTGGACAGTTATATTCCAGAAAATAATATTTCGACGAACTTTAATACAAATTCGTATGAGCTCTGTATTGGTACAATTGCCAAAGGAAAAACAAAAAATTAGGGTAGTTATGTGAATTTGCCAGTGAAACGTTTATATCTGATTTTTTACGGGAACTGAATTATTCCTTTTTCTGAAGCTACGTGTATCGACCATCATATAACATCGTAAACGAATTTATTTAGTAAAGAAAAGTGCTTATCATTTTTGTGAAGTGAAGTTCAATTTAAAGTGCAAAAGGAAACACCTATTAAAACAAAAATTTTGTGAGAGTTAGAATTATCAATTAGTTGCATTTTCTGCCATTGTTTTAGAGCGTCCAATAAACTTCAGTAATTTTTCTGTAAGAAAACCCTCCATGTATAGCAATGCCGTGATCGGCCCATTTCCTAGTACTAAAGATAATTAAATGAAACCAGTTTATTTCTTGCCTAACATAAATACCAATATGTATTGCCTTATTATTAAAGAAAATCAAGAATAAAATTATAAACTCTCAATATCCAAAAGTTCAAAACTGTCCTTATTATTTTTCACAGCGATAACGAGTAGCTCACGGAAAACTGAGAAAATTTTCCATGAACACACTTGTAAAAAATAAATGGATAACGGTATCTTATTTTGTGTTGCGCTACACAAAATGCCGTTAACTTACTTTTGTTCTTATATTGTAAACATTAGTTAACTACATTTGTACCAGTGTCCCTATTATATTTCACATCACTGTACATTTGTGTGTGTGTGTAGATCAATATGAAATAGTGGTGCTAAGCTTAAAACCTGAACCCACCCGCATTCATATTTAATTCCGTTTTAAGGAAAAACATTTTGATCGGTTATCTAATCACAAAAAATTAACATTTGCATTATACGCAAAATACAAACGAATGAACAAAAAAAAATTCTATTAACATAGTTTTGCCCAATCAATTTTCCTAAATAAACGAAAAACACCCATCCGTTCGTAACATAAACCTTGTTATACAACCGAATCAAACTAAAAACAAAAACCTGACAACATCCTCCCCAAAACGAAAAAATACTATATAATCCGTTACACAAGAACAACAACTGTAAAATATGTAAAAAATCAAATAGATTTCCGGAAAGAACAAAACAACAAAATGAACACATATACACACACACACACAACAACAACAAATATCGAAATTCCGGAACGATTTTCAAAACTAAGTACATTCTAATATACACACAGCCTAACAACTAACAACAACTAGTAGTAGAATGAAGAAGAAAATTAATTTTACTAATTAATTAATTTCATCACATAGCAGCATATTTATAACATATTAAATGTATAAGACGAAGTATGAATGAAATAAATAGAGAAAAATTCCAAACCAAAAAATAATGTGTGAGTATGTGTGTGAAAACAACAAAACCACTCTCTACCCAGTTTTGTTG
Source organism: Tipula helvola (assembly GCA_963556165.1). NCBI lineage: Eukaryota > Metazoa > Arthropoda > Insecta > Diptera > Tipulidae > Tipula > Tipula helvola. Next base: position 94,113,125 of record OY744481.1, read on the forward strand.
TTTATTTTCACCGTGCTTACTAGAAATTTGTTTGTTTATGAATCTAGTCATCCTTGTCGATATGAAACGACCATAAAATTATGTAATGTATATCTATCTCAATTTGGTATCCCTCTACCTCAAATCAAGCTAACGTTTTACATTTTCGTTTTTTTTTCTTTTTCAAAAACAAAAATTCTTATATGGATATCACTTTCTTTATAAACGACCGATTGAAACAGAAAAAGAAAGAGTAGCCAAATAACAACAAAAACTGGTCGGCCGTGTTTATGCGATTTGTAGTATATAGAATGTGTAGTACATATTATTTCATTAGATTAATTTCCAAATCATATCAGGGGTATACAACTTTAAAAACAATATTTATTTCATTAGATTGTTTTCCGTCTTTTTATCTCATAACTGTGTGTCCAATGTTGGTTGTTGAATTTGAAGTGAAAGATTGAAATTCCAATGATGTAACATATACAATGAATTTTTGACCGGCTGTATATTATATTTTGTCAACAAATGTGTACGTAAATACTACTCAAATAACCGTAACAAGAAAACATAACAAAAATGGGGATGAGGCCAAAGGGGGGTTGGCATATAAAAATGATATGGGGGAATCGGATTTGACGCGCTGAATACTGCTTATATCTAGGTGATTGATTGCCAATAGAAGTTTGCATAATTAATTTTTAATTTTTGCAATATCATGCTTTTCTATTGGTTTTGATTGTTTGTTGGTTAATTAAATGGTACGACCTTTCTTTAAATTAAAATCAAAAATAAATTCTTACATTTTTATACTGTATGTTTGTAATATGTGATATTTAATTATATTTTATTTATACAAATATGTATTGATCTCCTGGGGTTCAGCACGTCAAAAAAAAAATGACGTCAAAGATTAAACCAGGATATGGGTGTTTTAGACATATAGTATACACTTATTATGAATATAAATGAAAATATTTTTCTCTGGAATTTTCAAATAACTTAGTCAGCAATTTTTTTAAAGTTCTCTTTAATATGGAGAATTTATTTCCCTGAGTATCATTTCAAAAGAATAAATATTAAACTAAATGGAAAGACGATGAGGTAATTTTTAAGCAAAACTAGTTCAATTCATCTTCCAATGGATTATGAAAATGATATATCCCCTAATTTCTGTTAGTATAATTATAATAAATTAATCCATATATTAATAAATGTACTTTAATGGTAATACTAATAAGGCTGCGGGAGCCAATATTCGGGTAAATCAATTACTATGGCAAAAATCGACTTTAAGCATCAATGTTGTTTTTAATACATATTTCTTTAAAATTAGAATATACTACAGTATAGATCTCCCAGTAGGAAACTTGTCAACATGCATTTGAATTGAATTTGTGCGAAAAACAAACGTTTCTGTTTCTAACCCTGTATTAGCGCCACCAATGAATACGCGATCGGTGCGAGGCCTGGTGGTGAACACATTGAATCAACAAATTTACAGTCGTCAGGCAACACTAAAAAAATGGAGAAAACGTCAAATTACACGACGTGTTTTTAGTCTTTTCTCTGCTTCATGTCAATCGCCAATACATCGTGTTCATCGAAATTACAGTGGCCATCTTCTCAATAATAATACTCACAATTAATCGCACAAAATTAACGTAATAATTAATAATTAATAAAACGAATCAAAATAATAATACATACGAACTAATAAATGAATTATCAATAAATTAGACTCTTAATACAAACCGATTCAAGTGTTTTAATTCGAGTGCCATTTATCGTGAATACTCTCGTTTCTGCACAATCGCAAATCCGCTCAGCCATCGTGGTTAACACTCTGTTTTTTCCATGTGTATGAAAAAGAAAGAAAATATTTGTATTCCTTTTCCTGTTTCCGAAAATCAAATATACGCTCCGGGGAATGCGCCATAAGTCGATGGAAGCCATAAAAAGAAATTCGCTGAAGGACCCAAAGGCCATCCCGGCCGAGGCCTATTGACGATTGGAGTATTACGGATTCCACGTCACACAATCTGGGGAAGTACGGACACAAATGAACGAGGTGAGTTACTCCTTGATTACATTCTAAGTACTAACCTTCATATATGTAACATAGGCAATAAGCCGACTTTTATAAATAGAAATAGACAGGAGGTATTGGATATTACACTTGTCTCAAATTTTTTGACGACCAAACTATTAAATTGGAAAGTTTCGGAAGACCACTCTTTTTCTGATCACTGTTATCTTCAATTTGAAATGAGCTTGGTCTTTCCGAACAGCCCTCTCTACAGGAACAGGAGGAAAACCGACTGGGATATTTTCAGAACTATTCTGGGGAATTCACTACCAGTGCAGGTGCCTGAACCTCCAAAAACTACGGTAGAACTCGATGGATTAGTGGACGAACTGTCCAGCGCTTTTAATGAAGCGGTTTTAGGCTCTTGCCCTCTTAGCAGGCCTAGGGGCAAATCTCGGCCACCTTGGTGGTCAAAGGAGATTCAACAAATACGTCAACGGTGCAAGAGACTCTTCAAAACAGCAAGGAAAACAAAAGCCGCTGTAGACTGGGACTCCTATAAGGAAGTCCTCAAAATTTACAAATATCAGCTAAGAAGCGCAAAGAACAGATCTTGGAGACTATACTGTGGTAAAATTCAGGAGTCTTCAGAGATGTCCAGGCTTCGCAAAGTACTATCTACTAGTCCATCCATCCCAAGCTTCCTTCAAAGGCCGGATGGAGCATGGACCACCAATAGTATGGAATCGCTGGAACTACTATTGGAGACTCACTTTCCTGGTTGTTCCGAATCTGCACCTACTTTATCAGTAGGTAAAAGGGCAAGCAGCCTCGTAGGTCAAATTATTAGCAGAAGAAAGATTCTGTGGGCTATAAGCAGTTTTAAACCATACAAGTCGCCAGGGCCTGATGGTATTATCCCTGCGGATATACAAAAAACTACGGATCTAACCATTCCCTGGTTAGAGGTAATTTTTAGAGGCAGCCTAGAACTATGTCACATTCCCAGTAAATGGACGGAAGTGAAGGTTGTCTTCATACCTAAGGCGGGAAAACGCTCACATTGCAGTCCCAAAGACCTTAGACCAATCAGCTTGTCTTCTTTCCTGTTTAAAATACTGGAAAGACAAATAGAAGCTCATATTAGAGGCACGATTGTGCCGGAAAAGCTGTCCAAATCTCAACATGCTTATTGCAAGGGGAGATCTGTAGAAACTGCTCTTCATTCTCTCACATATTTTATTGAAAAATCTTTCGAATATGTAGACTACGCGATGGTAACCTTTTTGGACATTGAGGGAGCCTTTAACAACGTGCTAACAGGGGCTATAACTCGGGCACTTTCGAATCTAGGAGTGGAGGATTCTCTTAAGGACTGGATAGATCAGATGCTAAGAGGCAGAATCATAAATGCCAGTCTGGGGAAATCCTCCGCCCGAAGATTTGCAAGCAGAGGCACGCCGCAGGGTGGCGTACTGTCCCCCCTTCTCTGGAACTTGGTCATAAATGATCTGTTGCTGAGGCTGGAGGATACTGGCTTCAAGGTGGTTGCCTATGCGGATGATGTCCCTATTGGCGTTCGGGGAAAATATCCCGGGACACTTAGCGAGCTTATTCAAAATGCTCTGGGCATTCTTTCATTATGGACCAATGGTTGTGGGCTAAATGTGAACCCACAGAAAACCGAATTGGTTCTCTTCTCTAGGAAATATAAAATTCCTCATGTCGATCCTCCTACTTTAAATGGTTTCAACTTGGCTTTTACAGGTGAAGCAAAGTTCTTGGGTCTCGTCTTAGACAGTAAATTAAACTGGAAACCGAATATTACAGAAAGAGTAAAGAAAGCTACGGTAGCGCTATACTCCTGCAAAAATGCAATTGGGAAAGGTTGGGGGCTGGATCCCCACATGGTCCTTTGGCTATACACAGCAGTAGTTAGACCCATTCTTCTGTATGGGGTAACAGTTTGGTGGCCTGCTCTGGACAAAACTGTCAACCTAAAGTTGTTGACAAAAGTTCAGAGAACAATCTCTCTGTGGATCAGTGGTGCAATGAGGAGCACATCCACTCAGGCACTGGAGACTCTGCTATTTCTAACTCCTCTAGATATCATGGGAAAACAGTGGGCAGCTAGCACTGCCATACGACTGAAATCCACCTTAATGTGGACCTGCAATAACACAGGGCACTCATCTATACTTTGTAACAAAGGGCTTCCCAAGACCACCGACTATACTGTCCCGTCACTATCTTTTGATAGAAAGTTCCGGACTATTATACCATCTAGAGAGGACTGGATGAGGGATACAGTTTTGGAACCAGGAGTTTTGAACTTCTTCACTGATGGTTCAAAACGGGATAGAGGAGTCGGGGCTGGGGTGTTCTGCGAGGAACTCATGTTAAACCTCTTCTTTCGTCTCCCTGACTACTGCAGCATTTTTCAAGCTGAGGTAACTGCGATAAAGGAAGTCGCGGACTGGTTGAGGTATAATGTAATATCGACTAGTGATATTCGCATATATACGGACAGTCAGGCAGCCATTAAAGCGCTTCAATCACACTTTCTCACGTCGAAAGTAGTCCAGAGCTGTCTCTCATCTCTTAACGAGATGACAGATCAGTTCAACATCCATATTATATGGGTGCCAGGACATTTCGTTAGTACGGGGAACATGAAAGCCGATGAACTGGCTCGACGTGGTACAACGGACCACATTTCAAACAGCAAAAAGGATATTGAAATTCCTCTTGCGGTATGTAAACTGCTGCACTTCAGGAGGAAGCCAGTAAGTTGACGAATGACAGATGGTCAAATAGTACCTCATGCGTAATAACTCGGCAAATCTGGCCAAAGTTGAACTTGGCGAGATCCAAACAGCTGATCTCACTTCAGCGGAGTCAGATCAGTGTGGTTGTTGGAGTGATTACGGGGCACTGTCTCATAGGCAGACATGCAAGGAGACTTGGTTTCTTCTCACATGACTACTGTCGTAGTTGCGAGGACGAAGAGGAGGAAGAGACAGTACTTCATCTTCTTTGCACCTGTCCTCGTCTGGCACGAAACAGACTGAATTTTCTAGGGGCACACCTTTTCAACGACCTGGCGGAGCTCAGCGAGAAGGACGTCAGGAGTATCCAGCGCTTCATAGCAAGCTCAAAGTGGTTTCAATGAGTTGGAGGAAAAATTTTTAATTTGTGGTACGGCTACGGACCTTTTTGTGTCTATGCCTGGTCCTGGTGGACCGCCACCCAAACCTAACCTAACCTAACCTTCCTGTTTCCGAAAATCAAATATACGCTCCGGGGAATGCGCCATAAGTCGATGGAAGCCATAAAAAGAAATTCGCTAAGGACCCAAAGGCCATCCCGGCCGAGGCCTATTGACGATTGGAGTATTACGGATTCCACGTAGCGGAATTTTTCTGTACTAAAACTATCTATCCATTGACGTTTAAAATTTTATTTCATTCCTGAAACAACCGCAATTCCTTCTTTCAATTTTTCCTGTATTGTTTATCTATGCAACACAAACTTCAAACGGATGGTTCTTTTAAATAAATTTTTTTTCCATGAGAGGCATTCAGCCTACTTTTACAATCGTTTATAAGATGTGTATGGAAAAATGGATTAACCGTTGGCATGCTTGTATTGGGTCAAAAGGAGCCTATTTTAAAGGCGATAATAAAGATTTGTATTAAAATACATCAAAATGTTCTTTTTACCGGTTCGGGTCAAATTTGATCACATTGTCATAGACGTGGTAATTGACGGAATTTCACTTTTTACACCGGAAACCCCTTTTTACACGTCCTTAGACAATTTTGCATCAGATATTGGAAATTTAGTTAAAAATGGAATTTCTTTTCTCACGAGTATAGAAGGACATACATCATTTGATAGTTGGAGTAAGCGATGCCAAAAAGGTTCGAACAGACGAAATTTTTTCCAAGAGAAATCATTTGGAACATCATTTAACAGAAAACTAATCGGCCCTATCATGAAATTTTTAATAGCGTTTTTTTTCAATAATTTCGAGAGTTTCGATGACATCGAAAATAGCTATTATGAAATAATTTATATCGAAAATCATTTTTATTTTAGTTGCAAATCACATAATTTTAAATTAAACTTTTTTTAACAAAATTAATTTTATTATTAAAAATAAATTTTCTAAAATTAATATATCCAAGCAACCTAAGTCATAAACTTTTAGTGCGGGCCTGTTAAAAATAATTGTAAACAAATCGTAAGAACTCAACAACAACAAAATTTATTTTGTGGTAAAAATGTAATAATTTTAAACACTTTTATGATCACAAATTACTACATTTACATCGCAATTTTAATTTCGTTCTAAATAACCTTACTATTTTCCTCCCATCAACGGGTTTTTCTGGAGGACCTGCAAAATTCAACCCTTAGCGAACGAAAGGCCTCGCTGAGTGGACAAAACCATTATGCCATAGAAAACGAAAGGCTTCTATAAATAAGAGGACATATGAAGTTGGGCTTAAAGATAAACCATGGAGATTTCCGAACAAACCGGACATGTAATTTGACATGCGTCTTGTAAAAGGGATTCCGAAATTATTTTTAGGTGGATTTTTGGAATATTAGGATGGAACTTGGCTATTCCTTGACCAATTACGAAGAAATTTAATATGTGCATAAATGGGAATCTAAAATGATTTTTGTATTAAGTTCTGGAATATGGCGAAGTAGAATGGAACTTGGCTGAGAGTTCTGGAATATAGCCAAGTAACATGGAACTTGGCCTTATCTTAACCAATTTTAGCGAAATTTGGTATGCGCGGTGGAAATGGGATTCTAAAATGATTTTTGGATGAAATTCTGAATTTGGCCAACTAGGATGGAACTTGGCTATTTCTTAACCGATTGTGATGCAATTCGACTTGTACGATGGAAACGAGATTATAAAATGATTTTTATATGAAGTCCTGGGATATGGCCCACTAGGATAGAACTTGGCTAATCCTTAACCGATTTTAGTGAAATTTGGCATGCGAGATGGAAATGAGATTATAAAATGATTTTTAGATGAAGTTCTGGAATGTAGCCAACTAGGATGGAACTTGTCTATTCCACAAGCGAGTTTAGTGAAATTTGACATGCGCGATGGAAATTGGGATTCTAAAATGATTTTTTAAAAAGCTCTCGTTCTTTAAGGGTTAAGCATTTCACCACTTCATTCCACAACATTTGAGACTTCCTAATTGTAAGGAATTTGAATAATTTTTGGCAATGCCTTCGTTTTCCTCCATAAAATCCATTAAGATTTCAAATTGTTCATCGTGTTTTGTAGTCCTATTAGGAATATTAAAATAATTAATGTAACACAAATTTAATATAAATTTAAAATAAAAGTTTATTTACAACTCACATTTTTGAAAAAAAATATTTTTAGCAGTTTAATTCTATTAAATTTCGTTGATGAAATAAAATGGTCGTCACCTCAAGAGCAGTCGAAAATTTTCAAAAAATAACCAAAAAAAAAACACAATCGATAATGTTCCTAATAGCTCATTTTCGATATTATCGAAAAAAAAACGCTTTCGAAAATTTCATGATAGGGCCCATGATTAGTATGGTGTCGTAATTTCCAATCGAACCTATGCGTTTGAATGATTTAGGAGTAATGAAAACATTGTTACAAATATGGATCGATACAAAATATGAATCGAAGTTCAAGATGTCGAAATCAATTTATTCAATATAACTACCATTATTAAATTTCAAAAATTGTATCCCGAAGGAATTTCAACGTAGACCCAGGTAAAGGAGCTTCCCAGATGGAAAGCCACCGAACTGAGACAATTCACACTGTACACTGGTGTAGACGTGTTTAAAGATCTGATTGATTTGAGGCTAAACCAGCATTTTTTAAATTTATTTTGTGCGTATCGATTACTGTAACATCCGCCCAACGCATGTGCCAACTTTAGAGTTATTTATGGAGACAACTTGTTATCCTACAACCTATACAATTTACTTCATTTGAGCGAGTTTGTACAGCAGTATGGTTGTTTAACTTCTTTTAGTGCCTACAAGTTTGAAAATTATTTGCAATAAAAAAAAATTAGAAAGCCTACATTTTACAGCAAATTTACTACCGAATTAAATAAGTTTTCCCAAGTTCATTATCTTGAAACATTTACAAAATTTTACCTTGGATTAAATATAATATTTTTTTTCTATCTCGAGAGAATCGATAGCACAACCATTGCTGAATATAAATTCCAAACAACAAGTGACTTGGTATATCTGAAGTTAGCAACACAAGTGATCAAGAAGATACTTTTTATATAACGGACATTGAATATAAAACTATTGCCTAAACGAGCACATCTTTTTATCCCGCATTTGCAAACTTTAGTAGTCTAGTTCGAGCACCTCTAGCGCCGCCATTTTATTTTTTTTCACTCATAAAAACATTTTTTTGTATTCATTTAAACGTCAATATTATTATGCAATTTGTTTCATTGCAATAAATGCTCTCAATTTTTTGTAAAAAATTATTGAAAAACCAGTTGTCTGGAGGAGGTTCCCCCCTTAAATTTAAATACAATAATTTCCGAGAAGTTCAAATATTTTTGGATAGAAAATGATTTTTGACGTCAACGGTAAATACAAAAGTAAGCTTCATGGCTTTTATAGTGCGGCTAGATAGTGGCATATCTAAAGCATATTTTTTAGATTCATGCTATTGAATTGTTAAGAATTGGTCGAAAACAAAATGTTAAGTCATTTGATTGTTAATACATAATGTGGCATTGCCAGCGAAGTATTCGGAAAACAAAGATATTTTTGAAAATTGAACTGTGTGCAAAACTAAGCGAAAATAACAAGCAGATATGAGATATAAATATCCGCAGTAATAGGAAATTGGCCTAAACTATTTCACGACCAATAAATGCACCACAAATCGAATTCTCATCATTGAACAATTTCCGATTTCTGGATATTCATCGGATATTCGCGGCACTCACAATAAAACTTATTAACACATAATTACGCAATTTAATTTGCCAATGAAAATTACGGCCAGAGAATTAAAATCACGGTTCCAGTTGAAAAATGCATCTTATGTCGAATTCTTTCAGACTAAAAAAAAACTGATCTTGAGCAAAAAAAACGGAACTCGCCATAGTAGAAAATGATTTAGTTCAGTTTTTTTTGCTCGAGATCAGTTTTTTTAGTCTGAAAGAACTCGACATTAATAACAGGGAATAAGGAAAATAAATTTCTTTGAAATAGAACGCTAAGGCGACTACATCATCACACAATGAATTTATTTTGTATATGTCAAAAATTATCATAGGATTTGGCTGTGATAATTTGGGTCTGTGCGGTTTTTTCAAAAATACATAAATGTCAAAAATTATCATAGTACTAAAAAATATTTGTCACAAACCACGATATAGAATGCACATAATATATTGTATATAGACTTTTTCTGTATAACATAGGTACTTATGTACATTTAATATTTAAGATCCGGTTGGCGAGGAATCTTTGGCAGTGTATGAATAAAATTATTATTCAACGGATGCATCAACGGACACACAATTCTTCAGTGAAATGTCTAATTATCTATTAAATAATACCGAGTGTACAGTGAGACGCTATGCAATTATACACCTCGAATAACAATGAAAAATTAATTTGAGTTTCAATTGGTTTGTGGTTTAGTGGTAACACACTGGACTATAGGCAATGGTCTTCGGTTCGATTCTCGCCCAATTTTAAATTTTTATATTCAGGCTGCGTACCAATAGTCGGGTAAATTGCTCTTTTACCTACTTTTTAACAGTGTACAGGGTAAATTGAAATACTGTACTAAAAAGTTAGGTAAAATAGGAGAAACAAATAAATGACCTTGTTGTTAACTTTTTGACGTTTCAGTGATTTTTGTTAAAATTTCCATGTTTTTCATTATAAATAATATACCTACGCTAATAAAACAAATTTTATTTTTATTTTACGAAATAAAAATATTAAAAAATATTTGACGTTTCCTTTTGCACCTAGCAGCCAGCGATTTTAACCCTCCGAACCATAATTTGTGTCCATCAAACCATTTTTACTACTAGAGAATTGGTACGCCAATTGAGATAAATATGTACTAAAATTGAAATTTACTGTACTAAATGATTTACCAGACTATTGGTACGCAGCCTTATTTTTTTTTTTAGTACTCATGTAATGACCGTATATTTTACTTTAAATTAAATATGGCGCTTTAATCTTTATAGTTATTTCAGTATTACACAAAAAATACGTGGTATGCGTTTATGATGCGCCTAAATGTGTACGAACACTACTACCAATTATTTAAAAACGGTTAAATTATGAGTTGTAATAAGCCATGAGAAGTGTTCGGTAAAAAATTGTTTTCCTGCCATAAACTTTATAACTTGCTATGTTTGGAACAATATAACAATGAAAATTAAATAAATTGCCTTACGATGGATGTGGCTTAGGAGTAACTTATTGCTCTAGAGCGGCTAAGGTCTGGGGTTCGATTGTACTCAAGGAATTTTAGTTTTGTTTTTTTCAAATATATATATTTTTTAAGAAACGCACAGCTCCTACTGTTTGTCGGTCTGGAAAGATTTTTGTGTGATGCCCCACAAAAATAAAAAAAATCATCATTAAAAGCCCGTACTCTGGTTTAAGATCTATTTAAGGTACAATAATCCTTAAATGCCTTTAATCTCGAGCTGCTCCTACTCGGATTAAAAATAACTGCTAAAAAACTATCAAATGGTCAAATGGTGATAGTGGCAGCGACCGCTGCACATCAAAATTATATATAAATTGTATCCGTCCCAGGACGGGCTGTACATTCTAGTTGCCAATAATTACGAGTCACGGTATAAACGCCTCAGACATGTTGAATATTAGTCTCACTCCCTGTTGAAATTATACCTGTCATGCACGATTCATTAGTCTGACTCAAATGATTTTGCTATACTGGGCTGTTTCATCAAACGCCAAACAAAGCAAATTGACAACTGAACGGGTAGGCCCAACATAAATGTTGATATTTTATTTCTTTGTTTTAGGCATAAAAACTAAATTATTACAGTTGCATTTAAAATAATTTTATGTTGTTTCACAAATTTGGAGGAAACAGGTATTTTCTGTTTAAATTATTTGTTGTGTGCTCGCTGCAGAAATTAGTATGAGGTTTATGGAAGAGTTCAATTAATTTATTTTTATAAAAAACCGTCACGGCGTCCAACGAAGGGCAACTTTAATATAAAAGCAATAATTAATATACAACGAGGGGCAATATTAGGCCCAAATTCGGAATTTTAGAGTTAATTTTTTAATTAGACATTTTTTGTATTTTATGCTTAATCAATCCGGATTACATTAAAAAATGAATAATCTAAACAAGGAACGGTTACGTTTTTATTCTGTTTACTCTTTTTTTAGCAAAGTAAATGTATTCACAGAATTTAATCTATCTACTTTAGCTTAAGTATTGATCCGCAGTGTCGTAGTAGAATAAAAAAATGTTGCATCAATTATAATAGTTTTACTTATGTATGTGCAGTAATAAAATAGTTTTTTTGCAATAAATGAATTAGTATATTATATAAAACTCAAGTTACATCATCTATACCTTACCTACACATCTTACTCAATCGAAATTCACCCCAACCCCAACCCCAAATTCAAAAAATTAATTAAAAAGTAATCGTCATTTAGATTAGCATTAAAAAATAAAAATCGATTTTTTATAACCAAGAATCAGGTTCTGTCACACAAATAGACATGATACTTATGTACATTACGACAAAAAAAAAATATATCGATTAAAATTCAAGAGATAAGAATAAACGGTGCAATAAATGAACGAAACCCAACTATTTTTCCATTTAAATTAATCGCACAACCCCACCAGTGATCCCCCGACCCCGAAACAATAATTGACGACTAAACCGCAATTACATTTTTAACAATTTGTTTAACAAATCCTTTTTTTATGTTTTTCTAAAATCTCTTTAATAATAATCAACAGAAAAAGATCAGCGAGAGGGAAAAAAATTATCTCATGTACACAATTTAATCAAATTTACAGTAAACAATTTAAAAAAAAAAAAGTTATACTCCTTCTCTTTTTAGCAAAGTAATAAAAAATTTTTTTGGAGAAATTCGAAAAATCATACTATCAAAAGTCTTACAAATTTTACTACAAGCTGAACGATAATTTTTCGCACACATCTACCCTAAATTTCATTAATTGCGGTAGATAAGTTTAAAACACATTTAATTTTTTTTTTCTAAATAATCAATAAAAATAACGTAAAAGAAAAATGTATTTTTATTGTTAATTAATATTATTATTTTAATTAAAATAAAAATATAATTAAAAAAGTCAAAGGATAAGGAATCTCAATTGAATTCTTCCACCTCATCCTTCATTTTTTTTATTCGTTTTCGCTCTACTACTTACTAATGAAAATGATGAAAAGTTGTAATAATCATTCATCACACCATATGAAAATATTGCTATTTATCCGACTCCGATCCGACCGCACCAACACATACTACCCTATATTTCCTTTAGTAGCAGATTTTCCAAAGAATACCCACATGTTTTATTTTGTGTTTCGTTTCGAGTACATAATATGGTTATCTTTTTCACGCAAATCAATAATTCTAACAAAAATCTATTCCTTATTCCCATACAAAATTCAAGTTTATTAGGAAAAAAGGATATAACGTACCAACTCCTTTGACTTTTCTTCTTTTTTTAATATTCTTCATTATATGTGTGTATAGTACATGTATAAAACACGATGGTTCTCGGTTGTTCATGTCGATTTTCCAAAGCATTTCTTACGTTATGGCTGAGTGTTTGTTAGTATGCAGAGAAAAGGATAACAACTTTTAGGAGATATTGGTGGTGATTGTGTTTTCGTTCGTCTCTTTGCTTCTACTGCGTGCAAAAAGGAATCAAATAACGGTTTGATAAAACATATATTTTTCAATTTTTAAGTGAATAAATTTGATAATCGTTAGGAGTAGTGTAAAGAAGAATATGGAATGGATACAATATACAAGTATTTTATTGATGTTGTGTATAAGGGAGGTTGTTAAATTATAGTAAATGTGTTTTTATTGATTTCTAAGATTGGTTCGGTTCTGTAGTATATAGGATACATTATTTTCAACAAGTCTTTTATGAGGCTTGCTTTATTATTATTACATATCGTTATTATTGTTTGTCGGGGTGGTTCCTATAAATGTAATTGAACTAACTTGTGTTTTGTTACATACATATATAGTATACGTGCCACATAACGAGTGTCATGTCAATTTAAAAAAACACCCCAACATACTTATAGTATAAATGTATGTAGTAACTGTAATGTGATGTTAACCGTTTTTAAATTTAAATTTATACATTTGCTGTGCACGTTAGTTACCCTCTCTCCCTCTTTATATATATTTTTATAAAAATAGAGTCTATATATTCATATTTTATTATTGCTTCTAAAAATAAAGTTAAAATAACAAACCAATATAACACAAGGTATTATGTATTTATTATTTTAATGGTAAATGTTGCAAATGGCAGATTTTTGTTGAAGGCACGCGAAAAAGAATAAGTGTAACGTGATTCATTAAATTAAATTATAAGAATGCGTGTACCAAAATCTAGGATATTATACCACCGTAGCAAAATATGACTAAAATACAATTTTAACCCTCAATCCATGAACCAGGGTCGTTTTCATCCTGACCAAAACTACTTTTTGTAATTTTTTCCGAACCTTGCCCGATATGCAATTAAAAAAAAAATATTAGTTTTTTTCCGGGAAAAAAACTATTGTTTCTTGAATAAGGATGCCTAAATATAATCGATGAATTATTTAAAATTGTTTTATTGATAATTGTTGATTTTATAGCGCAAAGACGAAAACGACCCTGGTTCATGGAATTAAGGTGTCTAAAATACCTTTCAGGGTTAAAACTAAATAAAACGAATCAAGTGCTAAAAGAACTATTAAAATTCTTGCTGCAAAACGGAATATGGAGAAACCCTGAACATAATCTTAAATTTCTATTGGGAACATAAATGATAAACTTTCCAATCAATTCCGAGCAATAAACCATCGTACACATAATATTTATTTATTTATTTTACGACCACACTCGGCACAGGCTCAAAAAGGTGATTTCGGTACGGTTCAGGTTGGATGGTTGGAAAGTCGTGTTTTTAACTTTCTCCCAAACTGATACCCTCATTCGTATTATCCTCAAGGTCTTTGGCATGCTTAGTTGTTTGTATAAAGTAGTAGGATTTTCTGATAGGCAGTTTAAATGTTTTTGTCTTATTCAGGAAAATATGAACGTTCTCCAAAGATGTTTCAATGCTTGTACTAGGTTGACTTTTGGTATTATGAAATTCGATCATATTTCTGCCTACTCTGGCCTTGTTTTAGGATGTAGTTTATCTACCTTTTACGAATTTCGCGTTTGTCTTTTTATTTTTAAACTTCTCAAAGCTAAGAAGCCTTGTTATCTTTATAGGAAGTTACTGTTTAGTAGGTTTCATTCCTCAAACTTTCGCTTGATTCTGGCCAAAAATTGTTGTAGGTCGCTAAACAAATCCTTTTACGTTAGGGGAGTTTCTCTTTGGAATTCAATTTCATTGGAAATTAAGAGATTATCGGCCAAATTATTTAAGTCAAAATTTTTGGAGTGGCGTGATTGATGGGCAATACGTAGGTTTTTTTAAATTTATTTTTAATATTATTGTTAATTTTTAATATTATTTCACCTCTTGCTGTACATTTTATTGTAAATGAGCTATTGCTCAAAATAGAATGTGTATGCATGAGGTGGAAATTGTTTGAAAAAATTTAAGAGGTTTTTCTGCCTAATGGAAGCAGCTTTATTATTTTTTTTTGATTTTTCGTTTGTTCCGTTTACTCTGTTTCCACCTGTGCTTTTCCTTTTAACACTAAATTATTGTTAAAGTACAATAAAGTATAATAAATAAATTCCGTTGGTCGCGTCACTTCATTCGACGTGAACGTAACAATTGTCGTGTCACTTCAACTTTAATTTGGTATTCTCTTATGTGGTTTTCCAGTTGACACAAAAAAAAAAAACCGTAGCGAATACAGCTGTGACAGCAGCTGTCATTCGTCGCTCGGTCAAATTTTTCGGAGCGATTACTAACACGATTACATTTTATATGTCATTCATATGTCAAATAAACGTCAAGAAAAATTTAAGGAAAAATATATTTATAAAATAATTAATTAATAATTTTATTGTTTTAAGAAAAAATGTTTGCTATTGGAAAATAGAAATGTCAAAAAACTGTCATTTTTCAACTCGGATTCGATTCCGATTTATTTTCTTGTGTCAACTGGAAAACATTATGCCTCAATTCCATTGTGAAATATTGACTGAGCTGACTTGAAGTTGGAAAAAGACAAAAAAAAATCCATCAGAGTGATAAAGACAAAGCATGTTGTTATTGTTTTTTTATAGCAAACTTTGATGGACACATTTTGACAGCAAACAAAAACATAACCAAAAATTATTAAACAAAATTTGGTATTAGTGTAAATTCGATTATTTTCACATTTCAAAATAATCTAAAACATTAATTATTATTATTAGTCATATCAGAATTATTTTTTTCGAATATTTTCTGTCTTAAAATACAAAATTAAAAAAATCTTTCCGATAAAAGTGCCATACTATTAAAATTAATAATGTGTGCGAGAAATATTTTTCATCGGTGTACACAATATTTATGTGCTTGTATTAGTTGGACTGCCATAAAATGTTCTCGATTTGAACTTTTTTTAAATTTTGATATCAGTCCAGTAACACAGACACACCTTTTTTGTAAGTAAAATTTTGACTGACTCCGTTGGGCATCTCATCTCGTTCACACAACCACCGATTTTACATTTTTATCACAAGTTATTTTGACTGACAAACTTTGTTTCACAATGGAATTGAGGCATTAGTCGATTGAAGTAATAATATAGGAGAATGCGAGGTAAAAGTATGTTTGTCACTTCAAACGACGATTGTCGCATCGATCGACTAAGAGAATACCAAAATTTGATTGTCGGTACAAGTGAGAAATGACACGACTAAGGGAATAGGGGTGTGAGTTTTAATTTATTTCAATTGAATTTACTACCTAATTTACTTACTTTATTAATTTGTTTTAAGTTAATTGGTGAAAATTTTGTGAATATACGTAAATAAATAAATGTGTAGCTATATGTAATATCTAAGTGTGGAAAAATTGTAATACCATTAGCTAATGGAGTTTTTTGGAGTAACGGTCCATCCATTTGCAAGTAAATTCACAAAGCATGCGCTTATTTTGAGCGCTGTTGTGAATAATAGTTAATTCTTAATTTACTTTAATTTTTTACAGAATTTACCAAATAAATTATAGTATTATTAAATTATTTCTAAAGATGTGAGCTTTAAGAATTTTTAATTTTTGATACATAATGTAAAAAAAAATTGATTTTTTTTTTGTAATTTAGGCGTGAATTTGTCTGTTTAATTCGTGTTTATTGTTTATATCTTGCATTAATTAAAAGTATCTGATTTCGAGAGTAGATGACACGGAACATCGTGCAACTCAATGCTCTGACGATTTCTTAATATGTACATATATAGATAAAGCATCACAAATTTCGAACATAATTTGAAGAAAATCAAGAATTTCGAAATAATCTCAAAAATGTCGAATTTTCAAAGTATCTTGAATATTCTTTAAAGTTCTCAAATCGCATTATCCGTAATTTTTGTTTAAAAATGGTATAAGCATTAACTGCAAAAATTGTCAATAAGTTTTAAGTTTGATAATTAATTTAAATAAGTTTGAGTTTTAACAAAACTTTTAATGTTAAGCCTTTTTCATACTTTCAGGTTTTTGCTAAAATGCTTTATGTATATGCAAAAAATCAAAAACTTTAAATTTTATAAGCTTTCAATTATCAAAGCTTTTTTAACCAAACCATTTTACTCAGAAGTATGATTTTAGTAGCCCAATTTTGGCTGAAATTTAGAATATTTGATCTTAACGTTATTCAGCAAACATCAAAAGCTTTCAGTTTTAAAAGGTTTTCAAACCAAACCATTTTACTACGAAACTTGATAGTATAAAGAAAAGTAGTATTTTCAGATAAATTTAGAATATTTGTTTTCAGTGAGCTTTAGGCTTGATAATTAATGTATACCTTTTGAGTTTGAACTTAACATTTTAAAGAATTTTCAAAATTTAAGGTTTTCCTTAAAATGTTTAATGAGCAAAAATTATGTTTTGTAAAAAATGTTAAACACTATTAGTTTTAAGAGCTTTCAATTAGAAAAGCTTTTTAAACCAAATCATTTTACTCAGAAATTCGATTTTACATAGAGTAACGGAATTTAGGGATAATTTAGTATATTTATTCTCAATGTAAATTTTCAAGAGCTTTTAATCAAACCAAACCATTTCACTAGGAAACTTGATATTATTATAATCTTTCGTTTGTCGAAGCTTTTTGAATCAAATCATTTTACTCCGAAATTTGGTATTAAAATTAATTACGAAATTTTGGGATAAATTTGAAATATTTGTTACAATGAGCTTTGGGCTTGATAGGTATAAATTAATACTATGTATTTGAGTTTCTCAGACATTTCTCAGACTTTTAATAATTTCAGGTTTTTGTTACATGTGCAAAAATTATGTATTTGCAAAAAGTTTCAAGAGCTCTTAGTTTTAAGAGCTCTCACTGGTCGAAACTTTTTAAATAATGTATCTCTAAATTACCCTTTGTAACGGAATTTTGGGATATATTTAGAATGTTTGTTTCTAATGAGCTTTAAGATTGATAATTAATTTATACTTTTTGGGTTGTTGAGGATTTTGTTAAAATGTTTTATTTTGTTTGCAAAAAAATGTCGAACTTTTAGTTTTAGGAGCTTTCACATTGTACATCACCAATAGCAAACAAATTCACGAAAACAAAATCACCGAATAAATGGACTGTATTTTTATATTTTTTTTTTATTTATTAAATATTTATTATTCACATTTGGTTTAATTATATATTATTACGTTTGAGTTGAGCTCGGTAGTCGGTAGTGTTTTGTGTGTGATCCCATTCCGTTCTCTTCGTCAACTGCCTTATATAAATTTTTTTTACAATATAATGTTTTCCCTTGGTATTGGTAACATAATAAATCTTTCAACCATACCATTATGACCTCTTAAGTGAGATGAGAGAAGTTAAACGGTGCTACCTATAATAAATTCTACTGCTTTGGTTGGTTTGACATTTATACAATAACAAAAAAGTAAAGTAAAAAAAAAATGTAGATGTACAATTTGTTTACATTTACAGTGAATTTAAATAATTAAATGGATTTTTATGAAGAAGTTTACTTTGGGAAACGATATATTAGATGAATACAAAAAATACAAAAAAATAGCATGAACATCCTGCCCGCCTTGAAGTACTGTCTTCAATATTATCCGACTGGGAACTTAATCAATCTATGAACTGCTCTTGCAAATGTTGAGTTGTAGGTTGAAGGGTGATGTTATGTTTATTCGCCAAATGACCATTTATTATAGATTTATCTATTGCTGTATCAACTTCCGGTCCATCTGCAGTTAAATTCAAATTGTTATTTAAGGGATTTGACTTATGGTAATCTTCGTCATGCAGTAATGTATGGTGTTGTTGTATGGTGTGGTCGCATATTCTACATGTTGTTTTCGATCTACACATATCCTTCATATGAGAACGACTCAAGCAATTGAAACACGCTCCTTTAGTCTTCAAAAATTGGAATTTCAAATCACGGCTAAGGTTTCGGAAGTCACTGCACTGATATATTGAATGATCGCCATCACACCGTAAACAATTGCTCGTACTCATCATGTTGTTACATCTTACATGCTGTCGATGATTACTAGGCTGGAAATTAGTAGATATCTTGGCTTCGGCTTGACACGTTTCAATGGCGTCGCTTTGTTCATTTAAGAATTTCAAAAATTCTTCCACTGTCGGAAAATTCTTGTCAACTGAGCTAATCGCCCATCTATGTCGCAAATCGTTGGGTAGCTTTGGCAATAGCAAATGAATTATCCACGGGTCACGAGATTCCGCCCCCTTGCCCAACGCCTTAAGTCCTCTTAGCACCTCGTCTATCTTATCACACAACCGCCTTAACGATCCATCTTTTCCTGAGGTGGCTGTTTGCTGCAGGCACGATTGTATTAATTCGGCAACGATATGGCGTTTCCTATCATAACGTTCGACAACTTTTTCCCACGCAAGTGCATAGTTTGCATCAGTAAGTTGCATATGTTTTATTAGCTCAGCCGCATCATCGATTAATACACCTTTCAAATAGTGAAATTTGTGTGCCACCAAAAGGTTATCGTTGTTGTGCACCGACGCTTCAAACAGATCTCTAAATGAGGGAAAGTCCAGATAGCTTCCACCGAATTTTGGTATGGTTATGCGCGGCAATCGTAATTCTTGTGTTCCATTGAGAGATCTATCGATAGTGACATCTAATTTGTGTTCCGCAATACGCCCGACTGCAGCGATAACTTGAGTCTCGACTTCCTTTGATACTAAATTCCTCGACGCAGCTTCCTTTTTCAGCTTCACCTTCAACTCCAAATAAGTTTCCTCGAACCGCTCCAAAATCGACTGCACGTTGTAATTAGTCAACGTGTCTTCGTATTCATTAAATTGCACGTAGTACTTTTCAATCAGTTCCAGTCTCACGCTGATCTCCTCTAACGTTGTAACTTCCGTTATTCCATCCAAATACCGTTCCACTCGTCGCAACCCGTCGAAACAACCTTGTCGTCGTCTTTCCAAACCCGCAATAATTTGGGCTTCCGTAGGCATCGTATTTCTTCCAATTAACTCGCACACTCTCGTTCAATCACACACAAACACTTACGTTTTCGACAATAAACTGATTGATATTTAACAATAAATATCCGCGTGGTTTTTATACAAATGGCGGACGAATAATTCGCGTTAGTAATGGACGCAGTAAATTTCTTGACGGCTCGAATATATCCGGCTCGAAGGACCTTTTGTACATCACCAATAGCAAACAAATTCACGAAAACAAAATCACCGAATAAATGGACTGTATTTTTATATTTTTTTTTTATTTATTAAATATTTATTATTCACATTTGGTTTAATTATATATTATTACGTTTGAGTTGAGCTCGGTAGTGTTTTGTGTGTGATCCCATTCCGTTCTCTTCGTCAACTGCCTTATATAAAATTTTTTTACAATATAATGTTTTCCCTTGGTATTGGTAACATAATAAATCTTTCAACCATACCATTATGACCTCTTAAGTGAGATGAGAGAAGTTAAACGGTGCTACCTATAATAAATTCTACTGCTTTGGTTGGTTTGACATTTATACAATAACAAAAAAGTAAAGTAAAAAAAAAATGTAGATGTACAATTTGTTTACATTTACAGTGAATTTAAATAATTAAATGGATTTTTATGAAGAAGTTTACTTTGGGAAACGATATATTAGATGAATACAAAAAATACAAAAAAATAGCATGAACACACATACCAAAGCTTTTAACCCAAATCATTTACTTTTTATTCTGAAATTCGATAGTTTGAAAGAAGGTGGAATTTTGAAATAAATTTAGAATGCTTGTTTTCAATAAGCTTTAAGCTTGACAATTAATTTATACTTTTTGGGTTTGAACTTAACATTTTTGAGCTTTTTAATAATTTCTGAATGTTTTGAGTATAAATTATGTATGTATTTGAAAAAATTATTAACAGCTTTTAGTTTCAAGAGCTTTTCAAACCAAATCATTTGACTTTTAAATTAGATATTATAAAAGAAGGTTGTATTTTGGATTAATTTAGAGTTTTTGTTTTCAATGAGCTTTAAGCTTGATAATTTATTTATACTTTCTGGGTAATTTTTGTACCTTTCCATAAATTCTGTCTTACGTTAAAATGTTTTAAGAGCTTGCACTTATCGAAGCTTTTCAACTCAAATCGTTTTACTCAGAAATTTAATATTACAACGGGTATTCTTAGGAAAAAATTTAGAATACATATTTGTTCTCAATGTAAATATCCTTTATTTAAAATGTGTTTCCATTTTCGAGCGTTCCATGTGTAGCATCGTTCATGTGTAGTAGATAGAACATGATTCATTTGAATGGCCTCAAATAAAACGAAACATCTTGTAACTCTATGCTATGACGAGTACTAAATATATCGATAAAGCACCACAAATTTCTAATATAATTTGAAAAATATCAAGAATTCCGAAATAATCGATTCTTGAATAATTTCGAATAACCTACAGGAAATCGGAGAAATATCGAAAATTTGGCATAATCTCAAAATCATTTAAATAACACCATTTAAATTTATATGCGTAACTTTGCAATTACAACTCAAAGCTAAGCGCAGAACATTGCCTTACAAATTTCGTAAAACTCCTTCTTCCAATGTCGTAAAACTTAAGAAATCTAGAATAAACCGGGGAACAATTTCGATTACAGCAGAGAAATTTCAAAAATCTCTATATTATGTGAATTTCGATTGAAAATTTTGAAAAATTCCGAAAATTCGTGTAAATTTGGACTTAGTTGTCAAGTAGTAGAACCCTCGGATCTTATCGAGTAATTTTTTAAATATCGAATAATCGTATTCTTCGAATAGGCTTTAAAATTCTCGAATAACCTGACTGTTTCATAACACTGAAACACCAATTAAGTCTCAAACATCACGCATCTTGAAGCGAGAATTTCCAAAATCAGGAAACCCCACCAAAACAACCAAAAAAAAATTTTGATTTGTAAAAGTTTGAATTTTAAATGCAAAAGGGGTAAACTTGGAGTTACGCAACACGCGTAATACCAGAGCCTTCTAGAGTATAGAGCCATAATCATTATGACGTATTTTTTAGAAGCTTTTTTAGTGGTATAACTTTTCAATCATTTCCATAGGAATCCATAGTAAAAATGGTGTTTTTTAGCTTCAAGTTTTTCATTGAAAAAAGCAAAAATGTTACAAAATGTTTATACAAAAGTGTTCTACATACCTTTAGAAGCAATATACATGCAGGGTTTGTTGGTATTAAGTAAATATTAATTGCAGAAATATTAAAATTAAATTATTTCTAAAATATATTTTTCGAACTTTCATTTTGAAAAATACATCAAAGTTGGCTCTGACGAATTAAAATAATACTTGCTACTTTATCTTTAGTTTTATTAGTGTACGTTAGATGTCTCAGATTTATACAGGAAAATACGAAAAAAATTGTTTAATCACAAAATTATCACAAGTTCTTAATATTTTGCGAATTTGTTTTGCTTTTCCTACAATTTTTGAACTTAAAATTTCCCCAGGTGGCAATTTTTGGTACGATTTTTAAAAAATTTGTACTGCAATCACTGCCATCTATGTAATGTATATTGACTTAATGCACACAATTTGTAGTAAGCTTTTCTTTTTTATTTGACCAGAATGCTGTTGTTATGAACTTTTTTTATATTTTGGTTTAAATAAATCAATTATTACAAGAAAATGAAAACAATTTACTTAAACGACATTTATATATGTTGAAATTCAAACATTTATGAGAATATTTCAGAAATCATAATTAAGAATTTGTAACGTTTTCATTGACAAATTTGCCTTAAGAAAAAAAGTGATTTCCCATATGTTTTATATGTTTTACTATGGAAATTTTGATGTTTTCGTCGTTTCTATTTCCCTTAAAAAAGCTTCGTTTTTTAGATTATGGCTTGTATAATCAAGGTTGCTTTGGTAATACAAATAAATCAACGCGGCAAACACTAAAATTGTTGTCGTTCGATGTAGAAAGCTTTGATTTCAAAAAAGTTTTGCTAATTTTCTTCTAAATCTAAATATCGGTCAGAACCTAAAGGAATTTTTACTTTGTTGTAGTCAGAACCGAGAAAAAATTGTTGAGCTGATCTTAAGAAAATATTTAATAGCAACAGGAACAATTTCTTCTTTTTCTAAAAATTAGGACACTGCCTTTTCCTAAAAATTTCCTAGAAATGTACCGTTCTGCAAATTTGAAAAGGTAAGCTTAATCTGAGCTAAATGAAATCTCGTGGGCCCCCCCGCGGCTGCGGGTATTTAGTTACGCCACTGATAATGATCTTTCACACGTACGAGTTACTTAGCGAATTCTCGATTTTTAACAAATGACGCGAAGTCAAACAAGCCGCTCTTAGATATAGTTTTAATTTTATAAAGAAACTCTACTAAAAGGCCAACTGCAGGAGGAATGATACTGCAGGATTAAATTAGAAGAATTAAAAACCAAAATCGAAACGTCTCCTTAATCCCCACGTGTGTTCAGTTTTAAATTGGCCAATTGTGAGAGAATGTAGCGGGATTCTTCATTGAAATAGTTCAAATTTGTATTGGGCTATTTACTTTAATTTACAGGAATATCCCAATAATAACAAGAGAATATATTACAGAGTTGACACACAAAAATAATATAAAATCTCAACTGAATAGAGATGCAGTATATCTAAACAAAAAACTTAAATATGTATCTATAAAAAATAACTAAACATGTTTTTGTAAAGTTTCTTGTCTAGACGGCATATCAAAAACTGCATGGTCACCAACAACAACAACAAAATATTTTATTTTAATAAATTAAAATTTAAATAAAAATTATAATAGATGCGATAGTTTTTCACCAAGAAATTAGCTTACCCTAATATGGCGATGGAATCTCTAATCCACCCTGTCGATAATCATATACATTATAAAAAGCAACAACCATATACACACACACATGTATTTCGAAATTCTCTTCAAAAAATAAAAACAACTAAATAGCTAGTATTGGTGGTGGCAAATATAAGATAAAACACGAACGAACTATAGTGTAGCACAAGCATAAGCATGCGCCAAGCGGCGAACACAATTTATTTAAAAAAATATGTTCGTATACCAAAACTAAAAAAAAAAATCTGTCATTATTATTCGGTATTTTTAAACTTTGTGATGAGCGCCACACACACACAAAAATGAGAAAGAAATTGATTGAAAATCTATTTTTCAAATGATTTTTTTGTGTTGTGTTTTTGGCTCATAATTTAATTAGTAGCTTGTATAAAACGTAATTAAAACGTTGTTTATAACGGTTCTTTGCCAGATAAGCAGCGTAAAAGTGTTTCCTCATCTTTCAGACATAACGTCTGTAATACACATAATTCATATGAGTTAAATACACTGACGTTTAGTGTATACACACACATACACACACACACACAATACATTGAAATAAATAAGAAATAAATCTTTTTAGTTTCTTATCTCCTCTGCGTTATATTTTGAGTTCAATTGATGTGATAAAAAATTTAAACAAAAAATATAATTTGTACATAAGAAGTCTTGTTTTAAATAATAAAAAAGTCTCATTTTTTTTATTTAGAAGAAATACTAGTCTTTTGCATTTATGTGTTCGAAAATAGCCTTGACCTTCGACGTTATTAGAAGCAAAAAAGAGTAACAAGAAGCAAATACAGTTGCCTATTTTGGTTACAATTTTTTTTAAAGATATACATACGTACATACATATACAAATAAACCTCCTGATCATCACTACTAAACTACTTCATCGTACATTTAGTACAAATTATTATGAGTAGGTGTCTTGTTTATAAGCGAATAAAGATATGTAGTTAAAAAAAATTCATTGTATTGTTTTAAATTTAGAATGTTCCGTTTCTTATACATAAGAAGATAATATATTTCATAATGCTGCTGCAAGTAATAATTACATTATTTATTATACATGTTACATAACTAGCATATGTATACATATATACATAATAATTTTAATTACATATTGTTTTAATACACACCCAAAACTGTAACTAAAAATCATTTATAAAAAAATCAACCCCCCCTCCCCGCAAACACGTTTTCACCCGCTACAACCTATTATCTTCTGTTGTTTTTCATTTCTTTTGTATTTAACTTATTATTACTATTACTATACTACTGATGGTATCGTACAAGGCTAACGATTTTATTCGACAAATTAATTGTAGATTCATTACAATTTTTATAAAATAGTTCTAGATTGTGTCATCGAATTTACTATTAAACAACCATAGAAAAAGAACATAAGAAGAGCCATTTTCGTAATATCTGTGGCCACAAGTCAAACAGCACAAGTCTAACATTCGAATATTATAAAAATTGATAAGATATGAAATCGATTACGGAGATTTCGAATTTGAGATATGTAATACGTAAAAGGGCATAACTAGACTTACATATGTAAAATGTAACTGGTTGTATCCAAATCAATATGTATACGAATAATAAACAAAACTTTATGAATGAACGAAACAATAATACACAAGAAGACGATGTCGATAACCAAACCCTCATGTGTAACTGTGTTATTTAAAACCAATCTCACAAACGTACGACTGAGTTGTATTTTTTTGTGTGTATAAAGGTTGATTTATATTATCCGTTCCTTTCAGTTCCTACACGTATCGTGTCAGACATCATTAATTTACTATACATTTTTTCAACAATATTTGTCTGTGGCGGTCATAGAGTTATACACTATAGAGAAGAAACAAAGTTTTTTCGAAGGAGGTACGGATATATATGGGTCCTTACGAATAATATATGGTTGCACTTTCTTTTATGTAAACTAACCATTTAGTTTTATTGTTGTTAAAAAGTGGTTTTCCATAGTTTTGAGAAAATTACAAATTATCAAATAAAACAAAACAATTACAAAAAATATATATATGTAATTATAATTATTTATTATTTCAGAAAATGTAGTAACATTATTCGCAACAAATTAAAATTGAGATGTAAATATGTATTGTAATTTGTGATCAAAAAAGTGCACTTTTAATTTAAATTTATTATATAATTATCAAAAAAAACACATTTTGTTGTTGTTGGGTGCTTAGGAATCTTACGATTTGTTTACAGCTATTTTTATCAGGTCCGCACTAAAAGTGTAAAATAATGACTCGTTTTTAGAAAAGTTATTTTTGATTAGTTTTATTAAAAATGTTGAATTTAAAAATAATTATACGTTTATTTGCAACTAAAATAAAATTATTTTTTAAACAATAGTTGTTTTATTTTAAGCAACCAAATTTCTTACAATTCATTGATTGCAATTCTAAACGCGGCCCTGATCAGAATTCTTACGGACAAAACCGATTAGCGTGAAATTGGGACAGTATGTAGGGAATAGCTCAAGGAACAAAAATTATGTAGGGGGGGAATCCATCCCTTCTTGGGGATGGAAAGTAGTATACTCAAAGTAACCGTAGAAATCGACAGAGGTTTGAAGTCTAAGTAAAAAATGTTCTATATTTTTCTTGATTGAATATGTTGATTTTTCATCTAAAATATATGTTTTAGAACGATTTTTCACGAATAACTCGAAAAACCTTACGTTTTATTACAAAATCATCAGGAGCAAAAATAAAGCTTATAAAATAATAAATCATTGTTTTTGAAGCGATTAGGTATCTTAAAAATTAAAGAAGTTATCGTTAAAAAGCTAATCGCGTTTTTCGGTGGGTGAAATATTCGGATTGCTTGCAAACATGCGTATCTTTTAGATGAAAAATCAACATTTTCAATCGCGAATGACTCGAAAAATATTGATTTATCGAAAAAACTTCTTAGAACATTTTTTGCTTAGAATTCGTCCTTCTATTGATTTCTGTGGTTATTTTGAGCGTACTAATTTACGCCGCCCATAAGGGGTAGCATCCACCCCCAGGATAAAAACACTTATGTTTGGTTCCTAGAGCCATTCCCTATAATCCCTATTGACTGTCCAAATTTCACATCATTCGGTTTTGTCCGTAAGAATTCTGTGGTAATAACCTATTTTTACTGTCAAACACTAGACTAAATCCTGCGATAAACAAAGCAAACTGAAACATTTTTCCTATGTGAATATTTTATTGTTATTATTTTTATTAATTTTTTATTGACGTTTAGAAATGTCTAAAATGACAAAATTATTAGCTTAATACAAATACAAAATGTCTCTAACACAGTGACATAAACAAAAAATTCCCTTTGCGATCATTCGCAATCAACTTTATGTGAGAACCAATAGAGAACTCTATGTGGATCTGGCGGCAGAAAATTAAAGTTCGATGGAGACAAATGGACAGAAATTGGTTTTTTATTTATTTATTAAAAACAAAAATTTGTATATAAAGCAGTGTTTAAATTTAAATTTCGTTCCCTTGTTTTATCTCTTTTTGCGAGAGGAAACATATTTATATTTTTTTTTGTTTCTTTCTCCGGGAACGAAATCAAAAAAATTTAAATATCTCTTCTCGGCAGTGTTTAAATTGAATTTTCGTTTCCTACTTTAATCTCTCTTTGTGGAAGGTAGAATATTTATATTTTTTTGTCTCTTTCCCCAGGAACGAAATACAAAAAAAATAAATATCTCTCTTCGAAATTTTTTTTTTTTTTTTTCAGTTTTTCGCCTACTTGTTGCCAATATGGACTTGATTGTTTCTCGTTTTATTTGTTTCCTCAAAATTGTTATTTGTATTTTGCTTTCGCTAAGATCATCGCATTGATCTTATAGTGAAACGGTGTTCTATACTGTTCACAGTACGACTTATTAGATTTTTAGCAAAATTCAAATAGGATTATGTTAATAAAATCTCCTGGACTATGTTACTTTTCTGATCTGCATTTAGAATGATTTAAAAATTTTAAATTATTTGTTAGAGTAATACAGACAGTACAATTCTATATAACGTTATGTACAAATAACCTTATAATGTTCAAATGAGAAGGTAATTTCGGTGACATCAAATTATAAGATTTTAACTACACATACATTATGACAAAATAAAACGAAAGAAAAAATGCAAGTATCACATTATTTTTTTATGTATTTTCGTTTTGTTAACAAATTAGAAAACCCGAAAAGTTAAAACCATTTAATTTTAATTTTGGGTATTTGTATCGTTATTATCGCTTTTTAAGGCCATGAGTGAATATATTAAAAATATTTTAGTTAAAAATTTGGGGAAAATCAAATTATCGTGATGAAATATTTGTAACAACAAAAGTAGAATTTTTGCTGTGTGAATTAGTTAAAATTTTGACAGTTGAAATTCATTCAAAATCCATCGCATTTAATCATTAGCGTTTATGTACATGGGGCATTTGCATTTAAATCTCACATGATTTTGTCCCCAAGCATTTTCTTTGTCCCCTTAGCATTTTCCAGATAATTTTTAACGGGTATAAGTTAAGTATTTGATCACAATACAGAAATTTATGAAAATGTATTTTTTTAAATAATGTTGGGCTTTTATTTTTAAAAAAACGGGTTTTTTTGTCATGAACGTTACTTTATTTATTTTACATAAATTGTGAAATTTAAAAACATAAATTTAATTTATTGATGTATATTCTCATTGGTGACATGTCTACTTGCAAATGGTATATTAATCTTTTTTATTTTGAAATTAATAATTTTAAAAATAACGTAAAACGTATTTTTAGGTAACGTTCATGACAGAAAAATTAAAAATAGCACAAAAGATTATTTAAAAAAATGCAAAACACAAATCTACTCACGCTCAGATTTAAAAGAAACAGAAATATGATTCAAAAATTATATTTTAAATTTTTTTATGTGAGATTTAAATGCAAATGCCCCACATACATAATAAAATTATAACTATATGTCTATACTTTTTTCCCATACACTTTTACAGTAAAATTCAT
The DNA here is from genome assembly GCA_963556165.1 of Tipula helvola. Lineage (NCBI taxonomy): Eukaryota > Metazoa > Arthropoda > Insecta > Diptera > Tipulidae > Tipula > Tipula helvola. Next base: position 94,142,004 of record OY744481.1, read on the forward strand.
CATACGTAAAATGTTGGACTCTTTTACACATCATATGCGGCATATTAACAAACCACCAACTATTGACGAACGAGAAGAAATCGGGGTTAGATTTTACACAAGGGCAAAAACTGGAATCTTTGTTAATGTTATCGGTGCTATTGACGGATATCATATAAGAATTAAATGCCCAGTCAATAAGCACGTTGAATAGTCAGAATCGTTCAGTTGTCAAAATTTATAGACGGTGTCGACTGCGTTAAATTTATTTTTCTTTTTTTTTGTGGTGATAAAAAAAAAAATGGATCTATAAAAAAAAAAATTTAATTTTGTCAAAATTTTCATTTTTAACTAGTTTTTAACTAATTCACTAACAGCCTAAATGTTAAAATATTTTCGTTAAAATATAACAATTCTTTCAAAGTAATTTTCAGTCGTTTTATGACTTAGTAAAGACTGACGGTTGTACATTTTGGTTGTGTGATGTGAAATTTAATATGTTAACTCACAAAACCAACACATAAGTATATATACATACCTATACAGGCCTTGCGTTTTTTTCATATGACAGATATCATAAAACAAATGTACATTGGCTTGTGTCAGTGTTGTTAGTAAGTTTCATATATGAAATATTTTATTTATATCACGTTTGTACACGGCGACATATCACTGTATTCCAATGTAAACGAGAAACAATCAAACGAATAAAACGAGAAACAATCTAGTCCATATTGGCAATGGGTAGGCGAAAAACTAAAAAAAAAAATTTACCGAAGAGAGATATTTTATTTTTTTGTATTTCGTTCCTGGGAAAAGAAACAAAAAAAATATAAATAGCTATTCTACCTTCCACAAAGAGAGATTAAAGTAGAAAACGAAAAATGAATTTAAACACTGCTGAAAAGAGATATTTTAATTTTTTTGGTTTCGTTCTCGGAGAAAGAAACAAAAAAAATATAAATATGTTTTCTCTCACAAAGAGCGAAAAAAATGATAAAAGAAGGGAACGAAAAAATGAATTTAAACACTGATATAAAGTTTAGTTCTGTTGAATAAATAATTATTTAGTAGCATTATTTGTAGAATTTGCATTAGGTTGTGCACACAAATCCCGAATACATATCTCCAAATGACCAATCAATTTATTATTTTCAATTCTAGATGTCACTTACACGTACTTTTGAAGTTTTGAAGTTCTCAATAGTAAACGCAAATTATTATATTGTAGTAAGCTATAGAATTTTTCGCTAAAATATTTTTTTCCTGTCACAAACTGCTTAGAATAAAGCTGGAAAAGTACCAAATCAGTGAAAACGTTTAGGTTTTTTTCTCGACTTAAAGCGCCTTGCGGCCAAAAAAACACGTTCTACAAAATCAAAACACGTTCTACAAAATCTTCAAAAAAAACACGTTCATATTTCATCAGATTTTTACAAATAACTAGAATACCTTGCTTTATAAAGAGTGGCCAATTTCAATCCATCCACGGAAATAACTCTTCAAGGAAGCCTTATCCGAAATTCTTTTTAAACAATAGTTATATGGTTCGTTGGAGGAATATCGATTAATGACCCGGACCTTGACGTATAGTCAATGATTCTGATGATCTTGGGAAGTTAAAGTTGACCATATGAAATGAAATTCAAGAACATAGACGTTTATCATGACCTCCCAAGATCATTTGAAGGTTAAAAGTCCTATTTAGGACTTTTAACCTTCAGATGATCTTGGGAGGTCATGAAAGATACATATTCGGATGTAAAATTTGCGCTCTTTCTATTTCCGGTATAAAAAAATATGGGTTTTTATTAAGGAAAATAACGGCCTCTAAATGACTTTGATCCTTTACCTAAAGTTCGAGATCGTCAATCGATACCCCTATCGAAGCATACAACTTTTTTTCGGATAAGGCTTTCCTGAATAGCAAATCAGGCAAAAAACGTTTTAAATAAATTGGTGTATTTCCAGCCTAAGTATAAAGTATGCTACATTTAAAACAATATAACTAACCAATTTCGGAGTAGTTCAAGTCACTCAACAAAACTACAGTCCAATGAATATCGTTCCTTAGTTCTAAGGTCCAAAAAAATTTGCTAGTCATTGAACTTATATTTTATTTCTAGATAGAACACAAACTATGGAAGTTCGTCAGGATCGCCCAGCAAATGAGAAATGCAGTCCACAACCCCTGGACCGTTATTTTAGAAACAACAATCGGCTTGCAGAAATTTTCACAATGATGCGAAAAATCGAAGCACTTGCCGTCAATCGCGACCGTCAATCTGATCAGCGAATGATATCAGAATCTACTCCGAAATCCTGAAGATCCAAATCAACAATTCATCAACATAAATATTTTAAGTCCTAACTTAGATCCGATATCATATGCAATCTTTTATCCATAAGGAGAACCTGACGGGCAACCAAACTGGCGATGCGGCACTTACGATGGAGCACATCAGAATCGAGTTCGAAACAACGTCAGTATGCTGCAATACAAAACAGCACAAACAGCCATTTGTGACGAATTCAGCCCAGCCATCAACTCTGAAAAGCTGACACAGCAGTGGTTAGGGGGTTCGAAACATCGGGTAAAAGCTAAACTACATCCGGCAATATTAGTCAAATTTAAGTGTGGAGTTGTATCAGGGATTGGCGGATCACAAGACCAACATGGCTCAAAATGCCAACGTACAAGCAGGCGCGCGTGCAATTCTCCCTTCGACGTTTGAAGGTTCACCGTGAAATATGCGTCAACGATGTAACGACGCAATGTCCATTTGCGCAAAGTAGGATGCCCCTGATCTGTTCGTCACATTTACTACGAATTCCAACAAACACACCTGGAGAACAAACAGTGGGTGGATCGTCCGGATTTAGTCCCACGAGTGCGACTTCTTCAAAGACTTCGAGTGCGCAAATATTGTGTTATAGCAGGTGGTCAACGAGAACTTCGTCAACGAAATTCAGAACTTCATCGATGATGCTCGATATATCAGTCCACCTGAATTAAGGTGGATTTATATTATCCGTTCCTTTCCGTTCCTACATGAACCGACACAGACAAATACGAGGGCGGATTGAAAATGAAGCTACCTAGCGCTAGATGGCAGCACAAACACAAAAAATTTTGTTTTTTAGAAATTGCGATCTGTCAAACGTCAGCTGTTAAAATTTCACCAAAATTCATCGATTAGTTTATTTGTTGTAGTCGTTTGAAGTAAGCAACTTTTGTGTTTCTTGAAAAATGGAAAAAAACGAATTTCGTGCAGTGATTAAACACTATTATTTGAAAGGGAAAACGGCGAAAGAGACAAAAGAAAAGCTCGATAAACATTACGGTGAGTCTGCTCCGTCAGATTACATGGTAAAATATTGGATTGCTGAATTTAAACGCGGCCGAAGAAGCACTGCAACAATACCATCAACAGGAAGGCCAAAAGAGGTGGTTACTGAAGAAAATATCAAGAAAATCCTCGGTATCGTTATGAATGATCGCCGAGTCAAGTTACGTGAGATTGTTGAAATGGTAAACATATCATATGAACCTGTGTTCAATATTTTGCATGAACATTTTCATATGAAAAAGCTATCGGCAAGATGAGTGCCGCGTTTGCTCAGTGTCGAACAAAAACGAATTCGACAGACCACTTCACAGCGGTGTTTGGACATGATAAAGCGTAATCCTGTTGATTTTTGGCGTCGATTAATTACTGTTGATGAAACGTGGGTCCACCACTACACACCTGAAAACAAAAATCAATCGAAACAATGGGTGGAAGCTGGTGGAAGTGCTCCGAAGAAGGCAAAGGCAGTGAAATCGGCTGGCAAGGTTATGACCACTATATTTTGGGATGCACACGGAATATTGCTCATCGATTATCTTGAAAAAGGTTCCACAATCACAGAAAAGTATTATCGTGCATTATTGGATCAATTGGTTGATGCAATCAAGGAAAAACGACCACATTTAAAGAAGAAAAAAGTGCTCTTTCTTCAAGACAACGTACCGGTTCACACAGCATTAGATACGATGCTAAAATTACGTGAAATGTCCTAGTGACTTTTTCCTGTTTCCAAACTTGAAAAAATGGCTCGCAGGACAAAGATTCATCTCAAACGAAGAAGTGATTATCGAAACTAACGCGTATTTTGAGGGGTTCCCGAAATCGTATTATTCAGATGGTATAAAAAAGTTGGAATATCGTCTTACTAAGTGTGTCGAAGTAAAAGGAGACTATGTTGAGAAATAACTGGTTTTTGGCAAAAAAAAATTTTGTTTTCCTACTTAGGTAGCTTCATTTTCAATCCGCCCTCGTATTGTTCAAAAAATGGATGCCTGACGGATAGTATAAATTGATTATGTCTGACACGATACATGTAGGAACTGAAAGGAACGGATAATATAAATCTACCTTTATTTGACATGCGATTTTACGGATGATACGGATAGTCGTTTTTTTAAATATATGGCACATAGTATCCCTCTTATTGGTATGTACATCGTACATTTTTTTACTCGGTTTGTTTACACTTTCTTTGGCGGAACGTACAGTGTATCTAAAAAGTATTTATACGGTCACATAATTTTTACTTAATTTACATTTATTAATATTCCAATTTGATTAGAAAAATGATTTGCTCATTTTTGGGTAAATTTAATCGGTAACCAAAAAATGATGATTCAGGCGATAAGACCTTATTTAATCTGAAATGACGAAAATTCACGACAACCAAGTATTTATACGTCTGCAATATTTTGTTGGAATATTGTGTAAACTGCTGGCCTAGTATATGGTAGGACCTCACTTAGCTTCAATAACTTTCTACCCAGCAACGGGACCACCGATAAACGCTCTATTGAATTTTAATTCGGTGATTGGGCAGACCAGAGAAGCACTGTAATTTGATTATCTGTAAATCATTTCATCACAACTTTGGCAGTGTGCTTCGGATCCCGGTCATGCTGAAATATGAAGTCACGGTCAATCCCAAATTTTTGAGCCAATCTAACCAAATTATTTTCCATAACATTAACATAACCTTCTGTGGTCATAAAAAATCAAAAATTCGACACCATCGGTTCCCTTACACTCCCTTAGCATAACATTATTGTGCCTCCATGCTTCACTGTTTTACGAAGATTATGGATACATTTCTTCACCAAGTTTTCTTCATACTCTCTGAATGCCCTTCGACTCAAATAAGGTTAAAGTTTATCTCGTTACTAAATAAACTTTCTTTCCAAGTATTTAAAGACTATTCTTCAAATGTATCAGGCTATATTTACCTGATTCCGTGCAGGTAGTGGGGAACTTTAAATTTTAGGTTTGATTTTCATTTCCGACGCAATTTTATCATGGCCCAAACCTTTCATTGTATCAAAACGATTTTTTTTATTTGCGTAATTTAGTAATACATTTTCAAAAATTAATTTCTCTCAAAGACCTTAAATAAAAAAAACGATAAAAACTGTTTTCAGAAAAACATTTCAGTTACAACAAATTTTTTTTTACAATTGCGCGACATGACTTCAACCGTATAAATATTTTTTTGATACACTGTATGTATCGTATAAAAATTAGAGTCGGGTTTATAACTTTATTAAATTTCCAACATTACCTACATAGAAACCAAGTTTTTGGAAAATCAACAAAAAATCAAATACGAAACCAAATACATCGCAAACACCCATAAAAGTGTTAACATAAAAGAAAGGAAACAGAAAAAAAAATGTGGGCAATATTATAAAGTTCTTATTGTTTCTGCGAAGAATAGGTAAATAAATGGAAGTTTTATTTTTTATTCTCTAACTCAATTGGTTATCCCCATTTTTAATATAAAAACAAAATTTTCTGTTAAACGCATAACTTTATCGGGTATCCTACTTCAAAATACGTCCGTTTCTTAAATAATGATAAATAAGAACTTAAATAAAATTTAATTTTACCGATAAAAATGTAAGCAATTAGAACAAAACAATTTTAACATTTTTAAGCGTTCACCCCTGTATAAATCGACAAATACATAATTATATACATATTTATGAATATCTATATTTCTATTATAATGTAAAAACTAAACTACAAAGTACAGTAACCTTTAGTATTGTGTTCGCCAATTGATTAGCCCTCCCCACATAATCTTCATAATATTCCATAAGTACAAATAAATAATAAGCTCAGTAACATTCCACCAAATTCCACCATTACAAATTCTACAAAAATAATGAAAACACGAAACTGGTTTATTTACCACCGCTATAAATTTTTTTTTTCCAAAACAAACTGTCTAATTAGCCATACTGCTCGCGCTATTAAAATAAAAATTAAAACTAAATACAAAAAAAAAAGTAAAATACAACAAATGGTGCTAATTAAAGTCCCTTTTTAGTATTATTATGTATATCGGTCGTAATTCATTCATTTCATTCAACTCGACTTTATTCTCAAATATACATATAGTACATCGTATATATACCAAAATTACCCTGCATAAATAATTATAGTATGTATACATATATAGATATTAGTTCGGTTCGAGTATTTCTCTTCTTAAAATTTCCACAAATAAAAAAGTTTTCTTCAGCTCATTATACATAAAGTACACACAGTAGATACACAGCGTAGATATGTATTTTGAGATTATTTTTAATACAATCATAATCGAGAATAAACAGAATGAGCAACATAACTACACCAACAACAATTATGGCTATAAATTAGCATTTCGATTTTCATTGTTATGTTACAATTAGACAATTTTTATTTTTTATTTTTTTGTATAATACAAACTTACAATTATTATTGTTATTACGTTACATTACGATAAGGTATTAAAACAATAAACGACCATCATTCCTTTGTATCTCGCTCTCCACCGCACAAATAGCTATGGTCTTTTGATTATATAATACAATAAATACATAATGTAATAATTTAATAGTTATTCAGAGTATCTGTGGCTGTCTGTATGTGTTGCGAAGTATTGTTTTCAATCGATTATGGCACATTGATATTATTGAACCATAAAATTAGTGTATTTTTCACAAAATTCAATTATTTTTTATTTGTACATACATAATTGTATGTATGTTCATATGGTAGTATACTGATACGATCTCATACACATTTTGTTTTGTGTGCTTGTACTATATTTTGATAACCTTTGCAATATGAATACCAGCTAAATTTATTACGTTTAATTACACTGGGTGATGATTAATTCACTACTATGCCCAGCGCAAAAAACGTCAGCAAAGTAACACAATAAAGTTAACTCAATTTGTAAAATAGTTGGTGTTTTAAAGTCCAAATTTAGCATTTTATTCTAGGAATGAACATTATAAATACGAGTGCATAATATTAAAAATTTCCAATTTTTATTAAATGTTAAAATTTTTATTTTGGTTTAGTTATCTTTTGGGAAAATTTAATTACGTAACACAAAATTAGTAATTCTAAAGGAATTACATACAAATTGCATTAACCCAAAAGACCAAAAATTTATAATATTTACCATAAAGTTGCCAAATAACATACATTTACTAAATTTCTGGCATAATTTGTCAAAGGATCATTGTATCTGAAACTTACCTGAAACAAAAAAAAAAAACAAAAAAAATTAATATTAGAAATCTAAATATGTTTTAAACTAATACATATAATTAATATTTGAGTTGAAATAAAATGTTAAAGTTAGCCGAAAGTTGCCAGCCGAAAGTGAAAAGTCGATAATGCAGATGGTATTACTCCAAGCCTAATACTGGCTTTACACCGTAGATAGTATAATAGCAAAATAGTATAATACTATTTTACTATCTACCGTAGTCGGTTTTACACCGCATAAAATATTCATAAAAAACAGAAAATTATAACAAAATAATGAAAAAGAATAATTTCAAAATACACAAAAACGTTTCTAGACTAATTTATCAATAATCCACTGTCAAAATTTTCCTTCTACAATAAAATAAAATAAAATATAATAGGTATTAAAATTTGATAGCTATCAAATCAAAATATTATATTTTATTTTTGCTATTATACTATCAAAACATCGGTTTTACACCAGATAGCAAAATAGTATTATACTATTTTGCTATTATACTATCTACGGTGTAAAGCCAGTATAAATTAAACCACGGTAATGCAGATTGTGTTATCCTGAAGAAGAAAAAAAACAACGGTAGTGCAGATTGTATTATCCCAGCCGAAAATAAAAACTGAAGTCGATATCAATCGGTAGTGTTTAGCCTAAAAATTACTAAGGATGCATGAATAGCATGAAGACCTTTGTTAATAATCTTATATGGCAAAACCTGGTTCCAGCTTCTCGTGGAAAATTGTGGAAAACTCGCGAAACCCAAAAAAATGTTTTAATTGGAATAAAATCAATCTCTAGAGTGTTATGTCTGGAGATGTATTTTATTTATGTGACTTGTCAGTAGCTATTGCAGGAAAAAAATTCAGTTCAAATTTCTCGTGGGAAATATCGGAAAATTCGATTTTCCAAAAGTATTGACAAATTACATCAATGTAATCCATTTCCAGACATATACACTCATTTCTTACTTTCGGCTGGAAATTTTTTCAAATTTTCCGAGATTTCCCACGAGCAACTTGAACTGAATTTTTTTCCTGCGATAGCTATTGACAAATCCAATTAAAACGAATCAACTTCAGATATACACTCTAGATGTTGATTTTATTTCAATTTTGTGAATTCTTCTGATTTTCCGATATTTTCCGCGATTGGGTTAAACAAAGTTTTCCACGTAAGACTATTCAAATAATTTTTTATTACAATCTATGTATCCTTTATACTTTCGGCTGATACTACAAAATATTTATTTTCGGCTGGAATGTTAATAACGTAATCTGCATTATCGACTTTTTATTTTGGCCAACTTTAACAGGGTAGAATTTCCCCTCATCGAAAATACAAAAAACGAGTTATTAGCCTGAGGGCTATTTGTGAATTCGATTTGAACGTATTCGACTCTTCCAAGGATAACGTATCGTATTTGATTTAAATAAGAAACGAACGAATCTGATTCAATTCAAATAAGAAACCAACACTTCGAAGACTCGAACACGTTCGAATCGAATTCACAAATAGCCCCCTGTTATATTTTATTACATCAGACATTTTATTACATAATTTTTAATCTGAAAATTCCTTTCTCAGATTTCTACTGAACCATTTAAATTGGCTAGCCAATGTTTTGAAATACATTGTGGCCAAGAAAATTGATTACCCAGGCACAGCTAACATACAAAAACAAAATTATACATTAATAAATGAGAAACAATTAACAAAATTAATTAAAATTATTTACAGTAATACATATAATTTATCATTTGTTGTTTTGATGCTGTTTGAGATTAATTTATCGTTTACTGTATTGTAAATTCAAAAGAGATTTAAAAGATATTACAACAGTAATTACACCAAAACTGAATTAGCTAGAACATTTTTGGTTTTAAACGTAACAAATATTATGTGAACAACTGATAATAATCAAAATTTGTAGCTTAAGCGTAATTTACATTCAACGAAATTTTGAAAATATCTTGAGCACTAAAAATCATTAAATTAAGCAACCTTGATTATACAAAGCCATAATCTAAAAAACGAAGCTTTTATAAGGGAATTAGAAACTAGGAAAAAAACAAACTTTTCATAGTAAAACACACAAACCATATGGGGAATCACTTTTTTCTTAAGACAAATTTTTAAGTGAAAACGATACATGTTCCTAATTACACTACCTTGCAAAATTTTACCCCTGGACAATGAATAGTTGTTTCCGAAGTAATTTTTCACGCTGGATCCGAATCCGGGCTCAGAATTGCTCTATCACGTCAGATTTTTGAGATATTCTAACTTAAAAGTGCAAAAAACACTGTTTTTTGACATATTTCAGGTTATGTAGCAATGCAGTTTTTACTTTTTTATAAAAGCCATGTATGGGATCTTATTGTACAAGTCTTCCTCTTTCAAATGCCGTTGAATTTGCTCAAATATCATTTTTTTTCGCCGAGATATCGCATTTTCAAATTTGCATATTCGTGAATTTTTCTGTCTAAAAACTCTACCCTGCAAAATTTTAAAAATTTGGTGCCACTTGACAATGAATAGTTGTATCCGAAGTAATTTTTTACGCTGCATCCGAATCTGGGCTCAGAATTGCTCTATCACGTCAGGTTTATGAGATATTCTAACCTAAAAGTGCATATATTCCGTAGGTATAAAAGGTAGTGTATTATACAGTATACCGACAAATTCACGAACATACAATTTTGAAAATGCGATATCTCGGCGAAAAAAAAACATATTTGAGCAAACTTAAAGGCATTTGAAAGAAGAAGACTTGTACTATAAGATCCCACACATGAACTTTTGAAGAAAAAAAAATCGCGGTGCTAGATAACCTCAAATACGTCAAAAAACAGTGTTTTTTGCACTTTTAGGTTTGAATATCTCATAAACCTGACGTGATAGAGCAATTCTGCGCCCAGATTCGGATTCAGCGTAAAAAATTACTTCGGAAACAACTATTCATTGTCAAGTGGCACCAAATTTTTAAAATTTTGCAGGGTAGTGTTAAATGAGTTCTGAAATATTTCCATAAATGTTTGTATTTCAATATAAGAATGTCGTTTAAGTAAATCGTTTTCATTTTCTTGCAATAATTGATTTATTTAAACCAAAATTAAAAAAAAAAATCGTAACAACAGATTCTGGTCAAATTGAAATAAAAGCTTGCCACAAATCGTGTGGTTATTAAGTCAATATGGATTCAATAGATGGCAGTGATAGCAGCAAAAATTTGGTAAAATCGTACCAAAAATTACCATCTGGGGAAATTTGTAGTTCAAAAATTGTAGGAAAAGCAAAACAAATTCACAAAATATTAAAAACATGTGATAATTTTGTGATTACATATTAAGTTTTCGTATTTTTCTGTAAACATCTTAGATATCTGACGTACACTAGTAAAACTAAAGATAAATTAACAAGTATTATTTTAATTCCTCAGAGCCAACTTTGATGTATTTTTCAAAATGAAAGTTCGAAAAATATATTTTAGGCATAATTTAATTTTAATATGTCTGCAATTAATATTTACTTAACACCAAAATAGCCTGTTTGTATATTGTTGTTAAATATATGTAGAAAACATTTATATAAACAGTTTACAACATTGTTGCTTTTTTCATTGAAAAACTTGAAGCTAAAAAACATCACTTTGACTATGAACTAAGAGAGCTTCTAAAAAATACGTCATGATTATTATGGCTCTTTACTCTATGTAGAAGGCTCTGATCTTACACCCCAATTCTCATATACTTTGTTTCCATGCAGAATTCAACCTAGGTTAGCCTTCATCGAAACGGGGTTGAGTTGGAGTTTCGTTGAGTTAATTCGAACTCAACGAAAATACCTGAGTTGAGTAAAGTTGAAATTCAAAATGGCGTAGCGAATAAATATTAAGGATTTTTATTATTAACAAAATAAAAAAATATTACAATACTTAAAAACTACAAAAAAAAATTAACAAAAAATTAAGGATGCAATAAAAAGTCCTAAATTTATATAATATAACGGGCTGTTTAACAGAAACAAAATCTTTCAACTCAACCTAACTCAATTTCATGGAAATGATCGACGCCATTTTGAAATTGAACGAAAACCTAATTTCAATCCAACCTAACTCACCCTCGTTCATGGAAACATGGTAATAAACTTTTTTTCCACGTAGAGTTCAACCTAGGTTGGCCTTCATCGAAACGGGGTTGAGTTGGAGTTTCGCTGAGTTAATTCGAACTCAACGAAAATACCTGAGTTGAGTAGAGTTGAAATTCAAAATGGCAAGGCGAATATAAATTAAGGATTTTTATTATTACCGCCATAAAAAAATATTACAATAATTATTTAAATACAACAAAAAAATATTGACAAAAAAATTAAGAACGCTATAAAAGTGTTAAGTGTATTTATAATATAACTGGCTGTAAAAGTTTCAACACAACCTAACTCACGATCGACGCCATTTGAAATTTAACGAAAACCTAATTTCAATCCCACCTAATGATGATTTCGATTCACCAAGAAAAAGCAAAAGATGTTCTCTGCTGCGAGAAGTAAATTTGATAAAAAATCGAGATTCGTAAACTAACAACAATTTTGCTCGACGGATTGACTTTTCTTGACAAATCGAACAGTTTGACAGCAGAAAGATCATCTTTCATCGAGCCGGATTGCTGTTTAATCAAATTCGTCATAACTCAACCTCGTTCATGAAAACATGGTAATAGTCGTGTCATTTCAAGTGACGTGACTATAGTCGTGTCAAGGCGAACCAAGTAACACGACTGCAAGTTGAAATAATATTTATTTATTTATTTATTGTACTTTAACAATAATTTAGTATTAAAAGGAAAAGCACAGATGGAAACAGAGTAAACGGAACAAAAGAACAAAAATAAAATGATGAAGCTGCTTCCATTAGGCAGAAAAACCTTTTAAATTTTTTCAAACAATTTCCATCTCATGCATACACATTCTATTTTGAGCAATAGCTCATTTACAATAAAATATATACAATAATATTTACAATAATATTTAAATAGTATACCTATTATATCAGGCAAATAAGAAATAAAATCGTTTTATAACAACAATATTATTATTGTGCACAAAATTATTCAAAAAGCAACATTTTAAAATTTGATTATGTATGGTGAAAAATACGTGAACACACAAATTTTTGTAACTCATATTTGAATTTTATGATTTTTATGTTTTGAATGTGTAGCCTTGATTAAAAAAAAAAATTTGAAATGCTTTGTTTTTTGTTGTTGTTGTTAAAGATACAGGGTGTCAAATTTTGAGAAAAATGATATTCATGATGTTGAATTTATGGCAATAAAAAGAAAAATAATTATCCGATAATAATGATTTTGAGCTCATTTTAAAGGTAAGTTAATAGTGATTCATAAAAAAATATAAAAATAGTATGTTGCTTAATTTTTTCTTTTTTAAATTTCCCGCCAAAATGTTCTTTTTCAATATTCTTAAAAACCTATTTTTTTTTTTTTTTTTTTTTAAATAAATTTGACAGTTAATATTTTACAACATATCAAAAAACTGGAATACCGTTATTTTTTGTATTCTTGCAAAATACGTTTTAGTATGACAATCTACAAATTTATTATATTTAAACGTATTTTACACGAAAACAAAAAATAACGGTGTTCCAGTTTTTTGATATGTTGTAAAATATTAATTGTCGAATACTTTTAAAAAAAAAAGAAAAAAAAATAGGTTTTTGAGAAAATTGAAAAAAAATTGTTTCGGCGGCCATTTTGAAAAATAACAAATGAAAGATGGTACCATTTTTATAATTATTTTATAATCCCTATTCATTTATTCTTAAAATGAGCCCAAATTTTCGAATAAATAGTTTTCTTTCTATAGCAATAAATACAATACCAAGTCCATTGAATTTTTAAATATTTGACACCCTATCTTAAAAAACAACAAAAACAAGAAAATTATTTTCCATAAATGTTTTGTTTAATTAGTGCTACACATTCGAAACATAAAAATCTAAAAATTAAAAAATGACTTCAAAAAAAATTTGATTTGACGAATTTTTCACTATTGAGAAAAACACGTCAAATTGCATATCTTTATATGCGACCGGAAGTCAAGTTTGAATTTTATAATTTTTATGTTTTGGATATGAGGCACTGAGTAAAACGAACAATTTATGGAATGTGATTTTTGTTGTTGTTGTTGTTATTTAAGGTACAGGGTGTCAAATATTTAAAAATTCAATGCACTTGGTATTGTATTTATTGCTATAGAGAGAAAACTAATTATTCGAAAATTATAAGATTGGGCTCATTTTAAAGATAAATGAATAAGGATTATAAAATAATTATAAAAATGATACCATCTTTCATTTGTTATTTTTCAAAATGGCCGCTGAAACAGTTTTTTCAATTTTCAGCAAAGAACATTTTGGCGGGAAATTTAAAAAAGAAAAAATTAAGCAACATACTATTTTTATATTTTTTTTAATCACTATTAACTTACCTTTAAAATGAGCTCAGAATCATTATTATCGGATAATTATTTTTCTTTTTATTGCCATAAATTCAACATCATGAATATCATTTTTCTCAAAATTTGACACCCTGTATCTTTAACAACAACAACAACAACAAAAAAAACAAAGCATTTCAAATTTTTTTTTTAATCAAGGCTACACATTCAAAACATAAAAATCATAAAATTCAAATATGACTTATGGCTCCATATAGTGAATTTGTGATTTCACGTATTTTTCACCATATATATACATATGTATGTAAAATAAAATAATTGCGTCTTTCCATTTTGTGGTATTCGTCTGTCACTTAACGAAATTAACGGATTAACGAAATTTGCTGCGATTTAGTAAAACGCGTCTAGCGAATTTTTCGTGTTTAGTCGCCATATTATGTCAACCTGTTTTAGCGTAAATAAGAATATCAGATGAATCAAATACGAATGAGTTTGCGGTTTTTTGAACTGGAACCCAATACTTAATGTGTTTAAAGTATTGTATCAGGAAGATATAACACACCTTCCGTAAATAAACATCAACATTTTTGAATAAAGATTTACTTTTATTGAACATTTATAACAATTAATCAATTCTATCAACACTCTCTACCAATAATTAAAAATTTTTGGGATACCATACCATCATATTCCCGAACGAAAAAATCCCCCAAAATATATCAAAAAATATAAAATACAAATTAAAGTGCGTCCTTTACGGCATAAAACGAATTAAAATAAGATTTCAAAAATTTGTTATAATTAAAAAACTTGATTTTTTGGGATTTTTCGTTTTTTTGGGAATATTTTATTTTGGATAATGATACCAACCCAAGATTTTTAATGGGTTGGTATCGTTATCCAAAATAAAAAAATCCCAAAAAAAACAAAAATTCCAAAAAACCTAGTTTTTTTAGAAATAACAAATTTTTGAAATATTATTTTAATTCGTTTTATACCTTGGATGATGGGGGCTACTGCCCCCAAACCCCCGCCCTGACGATTTTTTGAAATTCTAATATTCATAATGATTGAACCATTTTTGAAAAATTTATGCTTTTTAATAATAATTCACATACTAAAATAGAGAACTCCCCAAAGCCGCTTAGCATTGGACCCTTTGCGCAAGGATGACAGGAAAACGTCAGAAAAATTTCAAAAATGTTAACAGTTGTAAAAATATTTACGTTAGTATTTCACATACTAAAATAAAAAACTCCTCAAAGCCGCTTGGCATTGGTCCTTTCCGCGCAAGGATGACATGATATTATTAAGATTCCTTTTGTTTTCATATTTTAGTTATCAAAAACTTATTGGGGTCTTCCCTTTCGATGGGGCAGTTGACTTTTTATTTTTCGGTATTTTTTTTGGGATTTTTCCGTTCGGGAATATGATGGTATCCCATTTTAAATACGACAAAACCGTTTGGTTTTGAAAGGCCGAATGTCGGAAAGCCGAATGTCGAAAGGCCGAAAGACCGAATGAGTCAGGACGAAAGGCCGAATGTGTCGAAAGGCCGAATATCTAATAGCCGATTAGGTCGAAACAACGAATTTTCGTGAAATTTTCCTTCAATTAATTCATTGAAATCAATATTTAAAACCATTGAATTTATTTCTTAATGTAAAATGATTTAAATAAATTGAAAATACGTGCTAATACATCCTGTGTATGTAGCATGTTAATATGATCAAATTTTGTTGGGACAATGTGTGACTTGTTTTTGTGTATTGCTATTGCATTATTCGGTTACATTTTTTGTATGTTTTGTTATCATAACTGTTGTGAACAGGCGATATGTTTATTTTTTTGTTGGGGTCAAGGGTATTATTTCAAAGCATATTTTGCCGCCTCTTTTAGTAATTGAGTAGGTAAGAAAAAATATTTTTATTTCATGTATTTCGCGTATACATATTTTCCATTTTTATTATTTTAGTTTTATCATTTTGCATTTTTAATAGTGGAAAACTTAAAAAGATATTTTACGTGACAACTAATAAGAAAATTTCGTTAAAACTGTTTTTGAATTACATATGTGATTAAATTATTAAATATTCTTTAATAGGAATTACGGAACATTTAAGCACTATAATTTAGAACACATTCTTCTTTTATTTAAAAATTAAACAAAAGAGTTTTTTTACTACATGGCGGCAAAAGTCTCGGTCGTTTCGTTACGGCATATTCCCTTACCAAATATGACAGTACGGCATGCTTCAGCATGGCATATTTCGGTAAGTAAGGCATATTTCAATACGGCATATTGTACACTACTTATACTTATATGGTGCACTTCGGCATATTTCATTACGCCATAAGGACAAAACGGTACATTATAAGACTTGGCTATTTCTTAACCGAAGATGATAAAATTCCTTAGTATAAGCATAGACATTCATAATAGATCTCTCATTTGACTAAAAACAGAAAATAAAAACAAAAATTTTCCATTCAAATATTATCGATGTATTGCATATACGTATTATATTTGCAACGCATTCTAAAATCATTGCCTTATAAAATACACAACACAACGATACATTGGAATTATCAGAAGTTTTTGTTTTTTTCCTTTAGTTACTATGAAATGAGAAATCTAGTATGAATGTCTATGGTATAAGTAAATGTTAATTTTTAAAATGATTTTTTTTTATGAAGTTCTAGAGTACGGCCAATTAAGGTGGAGCTTAGCTATTTCTTAAATGATTGTACTCAAATTCATTCACTAAATAGAATTTTTCTTCACCTATTGGAATTTTCCTTAATTTAATATAATCTTGCTTGACTTAACTAAATTAAATTTTCTTTTACTTCTAGATACAGATTACTCCTTCACGTCACACTTCATAATCATCCTTTACTTAAGAAAATTTTCCTTCACTTCCTTCCCAAACTTATCACAATTTTCCTTCAGTTAATAAAATAAAATGTAACCCCCAGTGGAAATAAATTGGTATTGGTTAGTTTGTAATCATAATCAAGAAGTGTAATACGTATGTGTCAGGCACGTATAATATCCCATTTCTATCTGTTTTGTTCTGTCGTAACTGCATAATTAGAAATTTTGAAATGTATTTTCAAAGCAAAGGAACAAACCTTATACGCCAATAGATTAACTACATCATAATTGGCTAATTCGCGTATTAATTGGACGAGATTTATTTATTTAGATTTTTTTTTTATTTACATGTACCCTTATAAATCGTTTGTAAGTACCTATTGACAAAAAAAAATTGTTCAACAATTAAATTGAAGAATTCAAAGGGTTGGCTACCTTATCTACAAAAAAATAATACAGAAACTGAAAATCCCGAAAAAAAAATCCAGAAACAAAAAAAATCAGAAAAATAAAAATCCAGAAAACTAAAAACCAGAAAACTAAAATCTAGGAACGCAATTATCAAAGTGCGGACCAAATTAAAATTAAAATTTATAAAAATGTCTATCGAATTTTACTTTTTCTGTAAAGTTCTTAGTTACGATAATGGAAATTGCTTCGTCAACCTTTCAGACACAAATCAAAGGAATCGTATAGCGCATATCGCTTCTACTGATAGTTCTACCACAAATGTTTCAAGTTATTTTGTGGTTGGCTTAATTCGTTGGATTAGTGTGGCATCGTCGAATGTATTGGAGCGAATTGCGGATTTAATGCTTAGTCAACCTTGCAGACACAGATCAAAGTGTAGCGCTCGTATCGCTTCTACTGATAGATGTACCACAAATGTTTCAAGTAATTACAAAAATGTAAAAATGCCTATAAAATTTAATATTTTTCATTTATTTTAGACAAAATATTTTGTCTGGATTGCTTTTCCGGTAATTTCTGGATTTTTTTTCCAGGCAAATAATGTAGTGATCCCGAATTTAAATTCTCTTCGACATATGCGGCCTTTTGACACATTCGGCCTTTCGACACAACCAGCCCATCGACATATTCAGCCTTTCGACAGAATCGGCCTTTCGATATTCAGCCTTCCGACCTCTCGATCCATTCGACCTTGCGGCGTCCGACCTTTCAACTTTCGGCCTTTCGACTTTCGGCCTTTCGACATTCGGCCTTTCGACCCTATTCGGACAAAACAAGGTACAACTTTTTTGATTCTGATATTTATTTTATTTTAGTAAATTAATTTCGATCACTAAGTGATCATTGTCAATATCTGACTTATTTAAATGCTCATATTTCGTACTCAATATTACGAAAAAAAGTTTTAACGTGTTTTGCCGTATTAAAAATCTTTAATTTCTTCGTCTTTAAGACTTTACTTATTGTCTTTCTTTTATGTTAGATTTAAGTTGGTCTCAATTTCAGGTTTGGGTTACAGAATGAAATTCCAACGGTTTGTTCGCCTTAAAACATTTGTACGCAGCGCTGCAAAGAAAAGAAACGAGAAAAGCTTTACGGAATGTCCGCAAAGGCATATTCCAGTTATCTTATGTCCAGTGAGAAAAATTATTTCTAAATTTAGGATTGTTGTATATTGTATTGTAATGTTAATGTTTTCCAGATTTATAAAAAATTTAAATTAAATAAATTAGCCTTTAAATATGTTTTAGAGGAATTAAAAACAAAATTACCCAAGGTGGTTAAATCATCATCACTTAAGCCAGAGTTTAAATTGGCCGCTACTCTCAGGTTTTTGGCAGAAGGTGCCTACTAAAATGTGTTGGGCAAGATTGCTTTGTGGGCACGGCACAGCTAATAGTTTCGGTCTTGATGCCTGAAGTGCTAGATATTTTAGAGGATATTTTGTGCAATAAATGGATAACGCTGAAGATGAGTGAGGATGAAAAATCGGAGACAAGGATGTATTTCCATTTAAAGAGCAAAATTTCTCAAATAGTAATGTGTGTACAAATTACAAAACCGGTCGGTAACAATACTAGTCTGTTTTACAACCGTAAAGGGTTTTACAGTTTGTTACATGGTAGAAGTTACAATTAATTACAATAAGCTCTATTTATCATAATTTGTTTCTATTTTAAAATTTATTTATTTTCAAAATTTTGTGCCCATAAACTTCGAATCCGTTGTGTTGATGCCGCTTACCCTGGGGAGAATCATGATTCAGTCATTTGAGGAAACGGGGATGCCGCAGTATATTTAAAAAAAAATATTTAACAATGAGAAAGAAATCAACGAGTACTCGGTAAGGATGTATTTTCCACTTACAAACTGGGTTTTGTGTTAAAAGATAATTTTTTTTAAGCTGAGGCTGAATACTCCTTGTTGCCATGGTTTATTACGCCATATAGAAGAACGAGAGAAAACACTTCATGCCCTACACAACATACGAATACATTTTAATATCGAGTGGGACAACTCTCTCGAATTCCTTGGGTACCAATGCTACCGTTTTTCCAGCAGAAGTGCATACTATAGAACTTTGCGCTAGGATAGGCATAGCAAAATGCCTAAACGATGCAAAGGTTTATATTGAATCAGACAGCCGATTGGCCTTAAAAGCTCTTAGGTCTTATATCGTTGGGTCAAGGCTAGTATGGGATTATCTGAAGGATATCAAACATCTGACAAGCTCAAATAACGTAACACTTATGTGGGCGCCAGGTCATACTGGAATCGAAGGAAATGAGGCAGCTGATGGCCTCGCCCGCGAGGGTTCTGCCTCTCCATTTATTGGACCAGAACTCTTATGCTGGAAACACATGAGCAGAATTTCTGCTAGCATCGCTGCCGGCAGAAATTCGGGTGAACTACATGAGCGTCGTTTTTGATAAGCAGAATTTTTTTTTGTGGCGTTTATCTGATACATATTTAATTTTAATGTACAATTTTTTTAAATGAATGATGCATTATTTTGTCACAAATTATTTAATTTTTATCCTCCAATTTGGCACTTGCCACACAAAACTTATTTTCTGTCAAAAAATTAAAAAAATTGATTGAATAAAATAAAAAATATACAAATTGCACTAGATTCGTTATCTTTTACGTAATATAGCCTACTGATTCGCAGCAAAATTAGAAATAGAGACATGAAGCAGAATTCTACATGGCAAGCAGAATACATTTATTTCAATTCATTTAAACTTATGTATTCTAATTCTGCTGCTTACAGAATTCTGCTCATGTGTTTCCAGCATTATGCGGCGTTACTAAGAGACTCCTTAGGGCAGCGGTAAAACGCTGGGAGGATGCTCAAAAGTCCTCCTACTGGCGCAGAATTCCAGGTTTGCAACAGAATGAAAATTGTCTGAGCAAGTCTTAGAAATCCGAAGCCCATCGTCATACTGAAATTTAAAAACAAAAATCGTATCTCACTGAATCCGAAAATGGTTAAATCAAATAATTGAGTTTTTAATAAATAATACATTCAACTAATGGTGTCCTACTCAAATAAGTAATTAGGTCAAACTTGCAAAATAAATTATAAATAGAGCGATAAAGGGATATTCTCCAAAAATAAAAATTCCAAAAACTCACAAAACAAAGCAAAGCAAGCGTCTTATTAAAAAGGAAGTCCGCATTGAATTTTTATCAAATTGTATGAAAACAAAACGCTGCTAAAAAATTTCACCCGAGGAATGCTAAGAGGGTTTGAGGAGTTTTTTAATTTAGTATGATGAATATAAACGTAAATATAATAATATAAATCAAAATATTTTTGTAAATTTTTTTACGATTTCTGCTCCTTGCGCAAAGGGTCCAATGCTAAGCGGATTTGGTGTGTTCTCTATTTTAGTGTGTGAATGGTTATTAAAAAACAAAATATTTTGAAAAATGTTCTAATTTCTATGAACGTTAGAATTTCAAAAAATCGTCAAAGCGGCGGTTTGGGGAGGCAACCCTCTTCCTCTAAAAGCCATAAAACTTCAATTTCATTCCAAAAGACAAAGTGTTTTTCATTATCTGCAAAATATTTTTTGTGTTTAAATATGTACCTCTTTTGAAATTTTACTAAACTATAGATTCGATTTTACAATTACACAAGGTAAATAATTGACCCAAATCAATGTAACAGTAATGAAGCAGAGTTTATTAGTTTCATTAAATTAAAACGTAAATAAAATTTATATGCATATAAACCAACTGTAATTTAAATATTTTGAATATATAATAACAAGTATTTCTATCAGACACGGAGGCTATAAATAGCTCACGCCGATTTTAATTATAAACTAAAATATCGATACGTCTCCCCCAATGTGCTAATCATGCTAAATGCAAAAATTGTGTAACGAAACAACCATCCAACTAATAAAAAAACGCAGACACAGTTTGATATACTACATAGTAAATACATCGTATATAGTGTTGCTAACTGCTGCTGACTTGATTAACAACAATAAATCTAATCCTTGAGCAAATATATGTATAGTAGAGACATTGTTGTATTTTGTATACACTCTTTTACATTTCCCTCGATTAAAAATCATTTCTATAAAATATGTATAACACAACATACTATAAACTTTAACTTCCCCCACGCATACACTCCATAAATACACAAATACAGTACGTATATTCAACATACGACACAAATTGATCAAAAATTTGCATACAATTTTGAGATTATTGTGTATTTAACTATATACAGCAGAATATGTTTTATTTTAATCTCTCTCTCATAATATTTAAAATTCTCACTCTCACCTTAAGAATAATATACACATTTATAAATTAACATAATATACTTTTCTAATTATCTCATAAAATAAGCGACATGTTGCGCAATTTTTTTTGTTTGTTTTATTTTTTGCTAAACATACTCCAGTATGTTGCTGCTGTAAATGAATAAAATACAACAATCAAAATAAGAAAAGTATACCCCTACTACTCAGTTACTCACTCACTAACTGCTAAACACACAAATTATATTATAAGCATTTGCTTACTGCTTAAAAAAGAATTTATACAAAAATAAGTTAAGAAGGCGACGAAGAATAAGACGAAGAAGCATATAAGATATATAATAATTGAAATTTTATTCGTTTCTTTTTTTTTTCTTAATTTTGTTATCTAAAAACTAGTTTCAATAATGTTTGCTTAAGGAGTTATATGACCAATAATTTATAACAAAACTCTTTTCTTTATTTTTTTATTTTTTGTATAAAGAAAACCAAAATGTTTCTCTTCTTCTAAACACACTAAACTAAACTATACAAGACAATTATTTTATTCTTGCTTTTCTTAGTACCTTGTACAATGTACATTCCTGTGTATACTTAGTGTTAAGAGGTATTGTGTAAAATAGGGCTACTTATTACATACTACATGCTACGAGTGAGTATATACAAAATGTAAGTATTTATTTTTTATGGTATCCTGCTATACCGTTATAAAAATAATATTTATGGTTATTTAAAAATAAAAACGTTCGCCCTTTTTTTTTTAAATAAACAAAAAATGGCGCTTAACTAAATCGTTAATCTTATAATAACGTTTTACTTTATTTATTTTATTTGCTCTATATACCATATTCATACTTGAAATATATATTATTTTATTACAATTGTGTGATTACTATTTTTAGACCGTAGAACGCTATTAATTTAATATTTAATTTAACGACTATTTCATACATATATAGACACGGCCAAATTTATTCATATGCTTCTCAAAAGAAGTCTAGACTAACGAAACTTGTTTAAAACAATATTAAAAAATAAGCGGCACCATTTACTTATCATTTATTACTTATCAACTTATCATAAGTTAGCTTTTTTCTATAATGATAAGTGATGTTTCACCAAAAGTAACAAAATCTCACTTACTTATCAATTTGAAAACTTATCACATTTTGATAATGATAAGTGATAAGCGTTGCACATCAAAATGACTATAACTTATCAATTGACAAATTATCAAATTTTTATTCTGTAAAATTGTTATTCGGTAATTTAATAACAACAACAATTTTGCATGTAACTATACATATAATAATACATGAAATTGAAGAGAAACGTTTCTCAATCGAGAGTTGTTATTTCAGTTTTTATAAACAATTGTAAAATTTTTTTTTTTTTGCTTTTAAAATAAAATCTCTTTTCTAACTGTAAATAATTTTTGAACAGAACTTAAACATGAACAATTTATTTTCGTTTACTTCAGTGAGATATCTTGGACATTTTCGGGCCAGCACACGGTTCCCGCCATCATGTTATCAATGATGCTATCTGCTACTCGCTACACACATCTGCTACACACATTCGGTTTATTAATTCCGTGCATATTGGCAATCCCATGATATTTCGCGCCATTTCTTAACAATTTGCTCCTATTTTTAATAATACGTGCTCAATTGTCTTACTTTGTTTTGAATAATAAAATATATAGGACTGAAACCTCACGAGGTGATCAGAACTTCGGTCTTTGGTATCTTCAATAATGTCATAAAGTTGGTGTGACAGTTTTGACATTATTGATTTCTATTTTAACCAACATATATTTACTTATCCAACAACAGCCAAACAGGTCAAAAGCTTCAGTAACATGGGTACAGGCATCAAATTTAAAACGAAAAATCGTATTCTACAACTTTATACCGAAATTAGTATAACAAATTATACTGATACTGTTTAACTGACCATATTACAGAAATTTATCCCAAAACTCATTTTAGAATCACATTTACAATGCACATGTCAAATTTCATAACAAACGGGTAAGGAATAACTAAGTTCCATCCTACTTAGCCATATTCCAGAGCTTTATCCAAAAATAATTTTAGAATTCCATTTCCAACACACATATCAAATTTCATCATAATCGGTTAAGAAATAGCTAAGTTCCATCATACTTGGCCATATTCCTGAACTTCGTCCAAGAATCATTTTAGAACCCCATTTCCAATACACGCAAGTTCCATCATACTTGGTCATATTCTAGAACTTCATCCAAAACTCATTTCAGATTCCCATTTCCATTACACATGTCGAATTTCATCATAATCGGTTGAGAAATAGCCAAGTTCCAACATACTTGGCCATATTCCAGAACTTCATCCAAAACTCATGTTAGATTCCCATTTCCAATACATATGTCGAATTTCATCATAATTGGTTGAGAAATGGGCAAGTTCCATCATACTTGGCCATATTCCAGAACTTCATCCAAAACTCATTTTAGAATACAATTTCTAACAAACAAATTAAATTTCATAATAATTGGTTGAGAAATAGACAAGTTCCATCATACTTGGCCATATTCCAGAACTTCATCCAGAAATCGTTTTAAAATCCCAGAATTTCATCCAAAAAACATTTTAGAATCCCATTTCCAATACAAATGTCGAATTTCATCGTAATCGATTGAGAAATGGGCAAGTTCCATCCTACTTGGCCATATTCCAGAACTTCATCCAAAACTCATTTTAGAATCCCATTTCCAACACACATGTCGAATTTCATAATAATCGGTTGATAAATAGGCAAGTTCCATCATATAAATAATTTGTTATCTACTCACTACATCCTAATGCAACCCCCAACTCAACTCCAACTCAACTTCAACTCAACCCGCAAATTGACCCCTAACTTAACCTCCAAATCAATTCCAAATTCAATGCCCAATTCAATAATTAAACCAGCATATTATATAAAAAAATCGTAAATATTTATAAAAGCAGATATTTTGGGTCAATTCGTATGGCAGGTACCCCACCCCCTTGACGTACAGTCTCCAAAAGCTTTTCAAATCTCCGCCTTGACCATAAAAACAGATTGGCGAAAAAAAAATCCAAATCGGACAAGCCGTTCTCGAGATACCATGGGTCCAGACATCCAGACACACAGACATCCAAACACACAGACAGACGGACGGACATTTTTTTTTGTTTGCATTTTCAGACTCAGGGACTTTCAAAACGTCGAGAAAAGTGGTTTTGGACCAACCAAATTTTTCGTCATTTTTGACAGAATTTCAATACTTTGGTCTTTTTAGACCGAAGTAATTATTTTATTGAAAACTGTGTTTGTACTCTTTTAAAATTGAACAAAAGTTCTCATCTTATAATAACAGAAAAAAAACGTTTTTGATAGACTTCCGTCATGCCACTACAATCTGTAGCTCTTATCAATTTATTTGAGAAGTGAAATTTTTCTTATTGATATTTTGGATAAGTTATCATTAAAGTAGTCGATTATTGATAAGTTAAAACTTGTGGTGCAACACAAGACACAACTACGAAAAACTTATCAAAAACCTCAAACTTATCGCTTATCAAAATATTATTTATCACTTATCATTTCGTGAATTGGTGCAACTTAATTTTGATAAGTACCAGTATAAGTTATCACTTATTTATTATAACTCAATTAAATACTTATCAAATTTCAATTTGGTACAACAGAAAATTAGCAAAAATTATGATAAGTTGATAAGTAATAAGTGATATACTTTTTACCCTTTCTGCCGTAGGCGCTTGGCGAAACACACTTAATACACACATTTTTAAATTTTTTTAAAAACACTTGTTAAATATTTCGCAAAAATTACAAAAGGTTTAAAAAATCACTCGATCGATTTCGGCTTATTACGCCATCATCAGGAGTATCTACTAAACTATAAAAATAAAAATGTAGTTATTTAGATATATAGTTGGAAAAAGCAAAAAATGAAAGAAAAATATACAAATAAAAATGTGGGAGTGGTAAACAATAAAATAGGTGAGAGCAATAAACATTAAAAATTAAAAATTAAAAGGGGTGAGTTAAACACAGGTATATGATTATTGATTAGTCAACGGTCGAATAACAAAATTCCAGATGTTGATTTTTTATTTTTTTTTTCCTCTCCTCTTTATTTTATTATAACCCGACGTATTAGTAATTTTATGGAATGGGGTGAGTATGTGAATAAAACAATGCGGGGTCGGTAATTGGTGAGAAACGGATTTCTCTCTGTTCGTTGAGGATATTTTGGTTAAGAAATATAGCTTTTCGGATTTCGTAAGATTCTAAGTTGTCTAAACGTCTGCTTTTATCGAAAACCCACGTATACAGAAGCCATTATACCTAACTCTTCAAACCATCCCCATAATATTAAAATGTCAGCTTTCCACTCATTCTTAGATAGATTAATAAACATTCCTTTGACCATATCCAATTATAACAAAGAGCTTAATATAATTTTAGAAATAGCAGCGAATAACGGTTATACAGCTAAGACTATATTAAAGCTATTAAACAGAAAACTGAAACATAAAGCTTTAGCTAACATTTATCCACCTGATAGCCCAATGCCGAAAAATTGGCGCCGCTTAGAGTATATAGGAAAAACTAGCCAACGGATTAGTAACATCGTGACACAATATACAGATATTAGCTTTGCTTTCTATAACAATAATACAATTAAGAAAATGATTTTTAACAAAAAACCAAAAATTGGTCGCCTTTCCAAGTCTGGCGTTTATAAGATCAATTGCAATGATTGTAGTTCCTCTTATATCGACAGACTGGGCGCAATTTTGAAGTTAGAGTTAAAGAACATTTATCTGGTAGCTATGAATCATCCCTTGATAATCATTTAACGTTAGAAAATCACACATCCAGGTTAAACAATTTAGAAATATTACATGTACAACCAAAAAGCAGACGTTTAGACAACTTAGAATCTTACGAAATCCGAAAAGCTATATTTCTTAACCAAAATATCCTCAACGAACAGAGAAAAATCCGTTTCTCACCAATTACCGACCCCGCATTGTTTTATTCACATACTCACCCCATTCCATAAAATTACTAATACGTCGGGTTATAATAAAATAAAGAGGGGAGGAAAAAAAAAATCAACATCTGGAATTTTGTTATTCGACTGTTGACTAATCAATAATCATATACCTGTGTTTAACTCACCCCTTTTAATTTTTAATTTTTAATGTTTATTGCTCTCACCAATTTTATTGTTTACCACTCCCACATTTTTATTTGTATATTTTGGTTTCATTTTTTGCTTTTGCCAACTATATATCTAAATAACTACATTTTTATTTTTACAGTTTAGTAGATACTCCTGATGATGGCCTAATAAGCCGAAATCGATCGAGTGATTTTTTAAACCTTTTGTAATTTTTGCGAAATATTTAACAACAAGTGTTTTTAAAAAAATTTAAAAATGTGTGTATTAATAAGTGATAAGTAGTTGGTGCAATAGGGCCTTGATCATGTCTCATGAAACGACACCAAAATATCAATTTTCTGTTTCGTTTCGTTTTGAATCTGCCTGTTCATACGCGTATTTTGTTCATCATATTCTTTCTCACTTCTTTCTTCAACTAATGAGAAAAGAATATGATAAATACAATAAGTGTGAACAGGTAGAATGAGTTCGGTATTTAATTTTATTGTTCATTTTACTACCACACAAACTTTTCGTCCACCTACATTTTAATAGCTGAACTAATTTTTAGATCATCATTTGTGATCCAAAATCAATCTTGGATCAAATGTTGTTGTTGATTCATATATTGGGTGTGTGAATTAATTCTTAGACTCGACATTTAAATGTCGCTACGTGAGATTGCGTATAGTTTGACAAGCAATTCCAATTGCATTTTGTAGCTGTCACAATTGTCAATCTAATTCAGAGCAGAAAGTGTTATTTTTCATATTACGTCTTTTTCTAGTAATATATTTAAAATGGATCGTGATAAGTTGTTTGTTCGAGGGTTTCTTCTTTTCTTTTTTGATTCCAAGAAAACTGCCGCTGAAGCTCACCGATTGCTTTCTGATACTTATGGTAATCAAGCTCCATCGAGAGCAAGCTGTTTCAATTGGTTTCATCGATTCCAAAGTCAGCCAAAAAAGTTTGAAGATGCCGAAATACAAACATTATTGGATGAAAATGCATGTCAAACGTAAAAAGAACTTGCAATGCAGTTAAACATTGACCGATCAACCATTTATCATCGTTTGCACGCAATGGGAAAGATTCAAAAGCTAGGAAGATGGGTCCCACATCAACTGTCCGAAAATCAATTGAGAGCACGAATTGAAACATGCAAACAAAATCTTGGTGAGTACAAAAAACAGACAACTATTACGACAACCCCAAACGTAAAGCAGCTTACGTCGATCCATGCCAAGCAGGACCATCGCAGCCAAAACGAGTTATTCATTGCGATAAGGTTATGCTGAGTATTTGGTGGGACCAGAAAGGTGTGGTGTATTATGAGCTGTTAAATCCAAATGAAACGGTTACAGGTGATCCTAACCGACGCCAACTGGAAAGGGCCAGCAATAGCGAACAAAAGCTATAAAGTTTTGTTTCATGATGACAATGCCAGACCACATCGTGCAAAAACCGCTCAAAACAAGGTAGAGCAACTCGGTTGGGATCGGCTTGAACAACCTGCGTATTCTCCAGACCTTGCACCTTCCGACTACCATTTGTTTCGATCAATGCAAATAGGCCTGGCTGACGTACGCTTCCGAAACGCCGGAGAAGTGCGAAATTGGATCGATGGCTGGATAGCTGGGAAAGTTGAAGGCTTCTTCAAACGAGGAATCCACAAACTTCCCAGGAGATGGCAGGAAGTCATAGCTAACAATGGCGAATATATTGGATATAATATACTGTATCGTTATCTTTTAATAAACATTCCTTTTTTATAAAAAAAGTCTAAAAATTAATTCACACACCCAATATAAATTTGGATCTGATACGGATCACTATGCGTCAAGAAATGCAGCTAATATCGTTAGAAGCTTTACCATTTTCGAAAGGTATTGCCAGATCGATAGGCTTATATATTTTAGAGACTCATTCATAACAGATTTTCTATATTAAAGAAATTTCTATTTGTTGTGAAAAATTAGTGAATTTGACAATTAATGGACATTTTTCCAATGATTTTCATAGAAAATTAATAAAGCAAAGGACTGCAAAATTACTGATTTTTCTAAGTAATAATTGTCAAAAATGGTTAGATACACAATTTATGGAAATTTGATTTAAAATTAGTAATTACTGATTCGAATGAGGACAAATTCTAAAATATTTGAACTACACAACTTGTTCACCAAAAGGTTGGAACATTGAAATTAGTGTATTTTTCATATTTTCATACCAATGTCGAGGAAAATCTCTGCATAGGAAAGTATGCTCATTTCACCTGCTGATGAATTCGCCACGATTGGAAATAAAATTACTTGCTTGTATTGTATTTGTGTAACAAACTTATAATTCTCTGAAAAATCCAAAATTAACTCGATTGTTCTTTAGTGATATAAATGGGGTGCTGCTAAACTAAACATTGACTCTTACAAAATTTTGATAAATTCATCAATTGAAGAAGTAATCCTTTTCAATTTGTACGTTTTATAATCAGGTTTCCAATAGCTGTATGTTACTTTATCCACCTCCTTAGCTTATGTTTTAGGAAACTGTCATCGACAAGCACATTGCAGTCTTCACATTTATTTTCACAGCACGCCCACGTCAAACAGCTCTGTCTCTCTCATTCATAGCAGCGCCACATCGTAGAATTACTGTAATAACTGGACATTTCTGGTTGGACCTTACATTATTTTGGTTTGGAGCTCTGCAAATTTAGAAAATCCAACATTTTAAGTTGGATTTTTCCAAAAAGTCTTATGTGCCTCAGATAAATTGGACAGATAAAGTAGTTTCTGCTTTTGAATCAGCTCTTCGTTAGCATCACCAACACTTATGCAATGATTTGTTCCAGAAAGCTGACGGCTGATATCCATACTTCTGTAGAATTCCTCAACTAAGATTATTGTTTCTGAAGAAATCACCGACCTTGTTTTTCTTGGCCCGGGAAGTTTTACAATTTTTCCAGTTGCTTATGGCGGAAACTTGTTCTGAAAGTCTGTGTTTCTTTAGAAGTGATCTTCCCCTTTTGAACACATAATTCAGTGAAACTATCTTGTTACAATATGCTGATACAATTAATTTCTTGTAGTGGTGATATGATTTCCAATTTAACTAAAGTGTTACACGATAGTGTTTAACAGTGTGTTGCAGCGGGATTTGGTAAAACTATTACTTTATTTAAACGGTACAATTTATGCTGTATTTGTTATAAATTCTTTGTTTTGTTCAACTAATTTTACACTAACAGCTCTAGAATCTTTTTGTAAATTTTTGTGAATTCCCAAATTAAAAAGATTAATGTTTACAAGGTAATAAAACAATAATGCGAAGCTATAAAATAAAATAAAACTGCTTGAAAATGTTAGGATAAACCTTCAAAAACTCGGAGTAAATTTATTTTATAAAATAAACTAGTATGTATCAAAATTATTTTATTATTAATTATTTACGTAATAAAATTTGTGCTTAATGAACCATGCCTAAAGACCAAAAAAGTATAAAAATAAGGCAATAAAATATGTACATACGTGCATAGTATAAACACATATAGTACTACCATCATACGAAAAAAATGTTTCACCGGTGAAGTTCCAGACGTCGCGTCGATCGCTAGTAAACATTTAGGATAAAACGATAGTAGTCGCCTAAATATATGCAAGAGCAACCAATTAATACAATAAAAACAAAACGACACAATACTTAATTGACGATTGGAGCATCACGGATTCCACCTAGTGGAAAATTTTTAAACTGAGGTGCCTGATAATTTGACGTTCGAAATTATTGTAAACAATTCCAATTTTGAACTGTAAACACAATTTTTCCTTACCGGATTGCTAATAATTGTAAATAATTCCAATTTTGGACTATAAAAACCAATTTTAATTACCCCATTGCTAAATTCTCTTGCGTCGCATTTGTGACAAATGTCATTTTATCAGGTGCATCATTTTAACTATTGTCCTCGAGAGGCGCTTTCTCTACTTTTACAATCGTCAATAGACATTTGTATTGGTTTTGTATACGTGGACATGTTTTATCCTACTCTAACACATTTCATATTATTGAAATACTGCGTACCAACAAAAATGTTTATAGACATTTTTGTTGATTTTGTGTATACAAAATACACCAATACTACTAATTTAGATTAGCGAGGTAGTCGTCATTCATTATTTCGAAAAAAAAAATCAACAAAACCGCAATACGCATAGCAAAATAAAAATTCATTCATAATGAAGGATGGATGAAACAATAATATATTGCCAATGTCATTAGGTCATTACATTATTGTAAAAACCGGTTTTGAAGATTATTTTTGACTGCATTATGTGTTAATTGGATGAGAAAAATTTAAGATATAGTTTAAGTGCCATATAAAATCAGTGCTTTTTTTTTATTCAGCGGTTCAGTCGGTTTATTAGCCTAATTGGCGATTGGCATGTCTCTGATTTTTGATTGTCCCTTAGGTCCAAATGTAGAAAATTTAAATATCCATAGCAGTTTAATAGCATTTTCGAATAAAATTCAGGCCGATTAGGAATGAACTTGGTTATTTATTAACCGATTATGATGAAACTAGAAGAAAAATCCCGTAATACGGGCGTAAATGTTACTTCTTTAATTTCCACTAATGTAAATTTGGACATTTTGGCTTAAATATTTATGAACTAAAATTCACTCGAATTGAATAATATT
The DNA here is from genome assembly GCA_963556165.1 of Tipula helvola. Classification (NCBI taxonomy): domain Eukaryota; kingdom Metazoa; phylum Arthropoda; class Insecta; order Diptera; family Tipulidae; genus Tipula; species Tipula helvola. Next base: position 94,173,604 of record OY744481.1, read on the forward strand.
ATTCGGTAAATTGCATCCTCAATATGTTTAGAATTAATGATTGAAAAATCGTAGAAGAAAATCTCTCTACATTTTCAGGTAGGAGGAGAAAAGAAAACCACCATTTTTCACTACTTATACAATCAAACAATAAAATAGAAAAAAATTAAAAAAATCTCCTTTGATTTTTGTGCAAACACTGCACTTTAAGATGACAATCGCCGTATATAATGTAGTAATTGGGCATGCACGATGGAATATGGGCAATTAGGAAGGAACATGAAAATTTCTTAACAGATTATGATGAAATTCGGCATGTACGACGAAAATGAGATTCTAAGATGAGTTTTGGATGAAGTTCTGGAATATGGCCAATTGGGACGGAACTTGGCCATTTTTGATCCGATTTTGATGAAATTCAGCATGTTTGATGGAAATGGGATTCTTAAATGATTTTTAGATAATTTTCTGGAATATGGCCAATTAGGAAGGAACTTGGTCATTTCTTATTCGATTTTGATGAAATTCGATGTATACGATGGAAATGGGATTCTAAATTGTTTTTTAGATAAAGTTCTGGAATATGGCCAATTAGAAAGGAACTTGGCCATACTTTATCAGATTTTGATGAAATTCAGCATGTTTGATGGAAATGGGATTCTTAAATGATTTTTAGGTAATGTTCTGGAATACGGCCAATTAGGAAGGAACTTGGCCATTTCTTATTCGATTTTATTGAAATTCGATACATGCGATAGAAATGGGCTTCTAAAATGATATTAAGAAGGAGTTCTGGAATATGGCCAATTAGAAAGGAACTCGGTTATTTCTTAACCGACTATGATTAAATTCGACATTTACGATGAAAGTGGGATTCTAAAAGGATTTTTAGATGAAGTTCTGGAGAATGGCCAATAAGGAAGGAACTTGGTCATTTCTTAACAGATTATGATGAAATTCGATATATACGATAGAAATGGAATTCTAAAATAATTTTTAGATGGTGTTCTGGAATATGGCTAAGGAGGATGGAACTTGGCCAATTCCTATCAGATTTTGATGAATATCAGCATACACCAGGAAAATTTGATTCTAAAATGATTTTTAGATAAAGATCTGGAAAGTGGCAAATTAGAAGGAACTGGACCATTTTCAATCCGATTTTAATAAAATTGATGGGCCATATTCCACAACTTTATCCAAAAATCATTCAAAAATCCCATTTCCCGCACAAATGAAAAATTTAAATATAACCGGCTAAACAATAATCAAGTTTCATCCAACTTGGCCATATTCCCGAACTTTATCCAAAAATCATTTAAGAATCACATTTCCATTGCACATGTCAATTTTCACTAAAATCCGTTTAGCAATAGCGAAGTTCCATCATAGTTGGCCATATTCCAGAACTTTACCTAGCAATCATTTTAGAATCCCATTTCCTTAAGTACATATTGAATTGCATCATAATCGATTAAGGAATAGCCAAGTTATATCCTAGTTGGCCTTATTTCAGAACAGTGGATATTTTTTAATGTGTTACAGTTCGCTTACAAATAAGGCTTTCTAAACAGAGCATTTTAGAAGGTTTAGAATACCGTTTTCCGTAATAACAAGAGCAAGAGCGAAATAATATTAATAACGATTTTATCCATCAGAGCAGAGCTTATTTGTTTTTTCAATATAGCTCAATAACAAAGAGCGAAAATATGGTAATACAAACGCAATAGCGGAAGAGCAAGAGCCTTATAAATAAAAATAATGCTCCTGCTCTTCAGAGCGATATTTTTTGTTTTACAATATCGCTCCTTATGAAGAGCGTTTTAATATTTTTTATTTTCGCTCTTGAAAAAGATCAAGAGCGAAGAGCGAAATGATATCCCTTTTTAAACTCTGGGGCCTTACTATTGATTTCGATCGCCGTCGTTTTATGGTCGTTTTACTATACATCCCTGTTGTACGACTTAGCGCTCCATGAGCGATCAATGATCAATCACGGTGATGATCTCTTATACCTCACCGTGATGATCACATGTCCCCATATTTCGTAAAAAAAGAACGAATAAAATGCGATCATTATAATTTACTCCCATCAAAAACAAATTTAAAAAGCCGAATATTTCGTTTGCTTTGCTTTATACTTCTGTTTCATGTTTTTAACGTGCCATCTCAAACAAAATTTCTCGATTGCTCACGCAAAGTACAACTGGGATTAGTACTATTGTTTTCGACCGTGTAAAGGCGATCGTTATTTATCGACTGTGGTCGAAAATTTAAGATACATATTTCACCACTCTTTATTTTCGACTGTCATCGATTTCAATTTTAATTTAACGATCGATTTTAATTTAGAGATGAATAAAATTTATCGGCAAACGAAGAAAGGAACAAATTAAAAAAAAATGTATTTCTTGAAATTAATGAAATTCAAGTACCAGAAAGAACGAGACATGAGGCAAAGTACCGAATATTTGAATTAATTTTTTAATTCAATTATTTTGTGTGAAAATGAATTACTAGTACCTAAGAATTTTATTATTATTTTGATTCGTTATATAATTTAGAATTAAAAAAAAGGCTGAAATAAAAATAAATAATTTGAGGTTTTTGTTTATGGTATATGTATGTTTATTAGTCCAATAACCGAGAAATGATTAAAAAATGTTTGACGCTTTGGTGGTTTTGACACAAGAATAGTACTAAAATATTATATTTTATGCTGGTAATACTTGATATATATAGTACTAAATTTTTGTTGTTGATCGAAATGAATAGTATGAAAATTTCCGACGGTCGTTCAAAGAGAGACGATAACAAACGAAGGCGATATAGCAGCTGTCGAAATCAATAGTTAGGCCCGTGGAATTATAGTATATCTTTAGAAAATATTCTTTTTAGCAACAGACAGTAACAGTACGGATATCAGTATAATATTGGAACAGGGGATGCTCTTATAGATTTTTTGCACCCTATTTAAGATGGTTTGAATAGTGATAAGAAGGTTACTGGGTTGTTTTTGGATATTACAAAGACTTTTGATACCGTATCATACAAAGCATTACTGTTAAAGTTGAAGCACGCTGGGTTTGGAGGTACTCCCTATGCCCTGCTTGAGTCATGTTTATCTGACCGCATTCGGTGTGTTCAGGTTCACGACGTATTTAGTGACTATTTAACAATTGATAGCGGAGTACCGCAAGTATTCAAAAATCAGCTGTAAGAAGTATTAATTTTAAAAACTCGCGCCACCATAGTTTCGAATTATTCAGAATATCTCATATTTTGTGTCTGCGAAATCTGTATACACATTTATAAAATTTTAAAATTGTTTACAAAAGAGGCGGTTACACAAAAAAGAAAATAATTAAAAATGTAACTCTACCTAACAGTGGGCCGTGTCACGTGCCTTTTACAAAGATTGAGGCTTGTAGAAGATTTTTTTCGTTTATTGGTCCTTATTTATATTTAGTTCACTTTTTTAAGCTTTATGTTATAATAAAATAATTTTATTTGGTTTTTTGCTTCATATTTCATTTTTTATTAATTATTTAATAAAAACCCGACGTTTCGACGGTACATTCTGTCATTCTCAGGGGCACCATTTTTTAAACTGTGAAAGTGTTTTTGATTGAATCGCCAACCATAGAGTTCTAGATGAAATTCTGGAATATGGCCTATTAAGGAGGAACTTCAACTAAAACTCATCTTAGAACCCCATTTCCGTTGTGCATGCCGAATTTCACCATAATATGTTAAGAACTGTTCATGTTCCTTTCTAATAAGCCATTTTCCAGAACTTTACCTATGCAAAACTATTTTATAATCCCATTTCTATAGTGCAGGCTGAATTTGATAATAACCGGTAACCGGTTAAGAAACGCCTAAGTTCCTTCGTAATTGGCCATATTCCAGAAATCATATAAAACCAGTTTTAGAATCCCATTTTCATCTTGCATCCTGAATTTCATCATAATTGGTTAAGTAATAACCAAGTTCATTCCTAATCGGCCTGAATTTGACTTGAAAATGCTATTGATGGATAAACTTGTATACGGGATATTTAAACTTTCTACATTCAGGTGTAAGGGCAATCGGAAATCAGAGTTGGACAATCCCTAATTAGTAATATATTATTCCTGTGCCGTTATGTAGTTAAACCAGTATATATGTATAAAAAAATCGAAAACCAGGAAATCCCGGTCATACTTTTGATAGAGAAATCGAGATCCCAGAATTTCACTTGAGAATTCCTCAATTTCCTATGCGGATTTTTTTTAAAGACAACTAACACTAAATAAACTGAAAACCGAGAAATCCCGGAATTTCCCGGTCATACTTCTGGGACCAGTATCCCGTTTGAGGAACCCTAGTTCAGACGTGTGTTCTTTGCATGATTTTTCTTCTCGTATATACATATGTTACATATGTAGGTCAGAAACGAGGAAAAACACGATATTATGAAGAATACTCATCTTTCAGACTGAATTGAACTTGATGCAAAAATATTTGTGATTCATATTGTTGATGCATATTGCAACTATTTGTGAAATCCCGAAAAATTTTAAAATATTTTTGACTAAATAGAAATTTAGTCATTCATATTTTGTAGATTTAATTCGAATTTAAAAATTGAATATTATCGCATTTAATTCGTTTTGAAAATGAATTAAGTTCTCAAGGAATAAATTCGTATTAATCTGCGAATTTAACTACAATACTGTTTATTTGATTCGCTGGTTTAAGAATTATACCGATTTTACGAAAAGTGTTTGCCATTTTTTGCGAAATTCGCCCGGACTGTTGTGTTAATTAATTTTACAAATTATACCTTCACGAAGGGCAATCGATTTAATACTTAATTAAAAATGAATAAATTTGTTTGTGTCGCGGAATTAATTCATAATTGAAATGATGTACCTAACTGCGCGGTGGAATTGTCGCAAAATTAATTAATTTTTTTCGGCGGAATTAATTCACGAGAAATAAATTCAGGGAACCGAGAAAATTCCAGTTGTAATACAAAAAATACAATGTCAAATACAGGATTTTGTCCCACTTGGATTGTGTCCTATTTGGTTTCCGCTTTTTGATTTTTAAAATGATTTGAATGTTGTACCTTTTTTTTTGTTAACTAATGTACAAGTCTATTATATTACATGTTTTATATTTGAAACCTCCTGTAATAAATTTCAAACTTTAATTAGATTTTAATTCGGAAGTATGTATGTTTTGCTTTCCATTTTAATAACAATTAATCCAAAAAATTTAAATAAGATATGTATTTGTATTTATATAACTATGTGTGTACATTATAATGCGAAATACAAGAATAATAAAACAATGCATTTGATCAACGCAACGAAAAAAAATTTCCTTGTAGAAAAATATTGTCGGGTTTAGATACCATACGTCCACACGTCCAAATCTCACATTTCAATGTTTTCAAGTTTCATGCTAATAATAAACGAATTAAAAAAAATTAAAGTATAATTTTGGAACCATATTTCTTTTTCTTTTAAATCTGGGCGTGAGCAGATTTGGGTTTTGCAATTTTTTTTATTAATATTTTGTGCTATTTCATGAACGTTACTTAAAAATACGTTATTACGTTATTTTTAAAATTATTAATTTGAAAATACAAATGATTAATATGTATACCATTTGGAAGTAGACCTCTATCACCAATGTGAATAATCGTCGGTAAATTAAATTTATGTTTTTGAATTTCACAATTTATCTAAAATAAGTAAAGCAACGTTCATGAAAAGTAAAGTAACGTTCATGACGATAAAAGCCCAAAATAATTTAAAAAAATACATTTTCATAAATTTCTGTATATGATCAATAAGTAAACTTATACTCTTTAAAAATTATCTGTGTAATATTTAGAAAAAAAATCGAATTTATTAAAAAAATCATTGAGGACAAAAACATGTGAGATTTAAATGCAAATGCCCCATGTACATATTGTATTTCGATGAACCAATTTTTTTGTTGCTTCCAAAAGTAGCTTCTAACATGTTAACAGCTATCATTTAAAAGCAATTTTAATTTAACGTGCAAAATCAATAAATGGCATTCATTCTGTTAACAAAACGAAACAGAGAAACCGAATTTGAATAAAAATGTTTAAACAAAAATAGTATTAAAACCGGTTTTCTTTACAACAAAATAATGGCTGTGAAAATATTTTTATTTTTCATTCTTTCATTATGGATGGATTTGTTTTGTTCATTGATAAAAATAGTACATATTACGATTTTATTCTTTTTTTTACAAAGGAAAGAAATATGGTTTTTGCGTTGGTTGAACGAAAAAGAAAATTTCGACGCAACTACTTTGATTGTAGTTTAATAGATAGAAATAATAGATGCCATTTAGGCGATTTTGCCTATAAGTTAGGCGAATTTGAGAATAAAAATTTGTTGAAAAATTAAAAACGATATCGGTATCGCCATCTAACACTTCACCGGTGAAGCTACGGTGGTAGTACTATATGTGTTTATACTATGATACGTGTAATCACCAAATTAAATATCAAATCTACTGTTTTGTATTAAAGGGGCTTAAATTAAAAGGAGCGTGACTTGGAAGAAAAGAAATATAAATTGGCGATCTGTATACATATTGCACTTACATAGCCCTTTGGTGGTCAAACTGTAGCGATAATATTTCAGTGCTTGTACTCCCTTTAATCGTTTGGTAATTGTCTATGAAAATCATTAGAAAAATTTCCATTAATTGTAAATATTCTCTCTTATTTTATAACGGGACAATTTAAACACAAGAAACAATTTTTGGCGACAAACATTAGCATCAAAAATAATAAATTGGCATCACAAATAATATTTTGGAACCATATATGAGAATACAAACAAATATTTTTGAAATATAATACTGTGGCGAAAAACATTGGCATCAAAATTAATAAATTGGCAACAAATATAATATTTTGGAACAAAAAAAAATGTTTAGTAATAAAAAAATAAAAAATCGAGACAAAAAATTAAATTTAATCGATACAAATAATTTAATATTCGATGGGGGATCGATATAAAATATTGCAGTGTCATTAATAGATTCTATATAATCCGCTCCTACGTGCGGCGCGCAGTGCGACATGTTTGCTTATCCTGGCTCCTACGTCCCCCGAAGTTTAAATCTAAAGCCCCTCGGAGGGCTAAGCGGGGGGGAGCAAAGCGACCTCCCGCTTGCCCGTGAGAGTTACCGAAGCCGTTAGCCTCTACAATTCTAAGTTAAATTAGGGATCTCCATTTTCCAGAATATTCTAAAACTAATTTCAATTTTTGAATTTTTAATTTATTTAATTATAAATTTGTTGCCAGTTAATTATTTTTGTCGCCCAAAATGTTTATTTCGATGCCAAAAAATAATTTTTTGTGTACCCTTCCAATAGTGCCAAAAAGTTATAAATGTGCCAAATTATTATATTTTGTTCCAAAAAATTAATTTTATGATGCCAAGAAATTTTTGTTTGTTGCTCATTAATTTGTGCCGTTTTATTATTTTTTTGTATCTCAAATATTAATTTTTTGTGTGCCGGTTTATTGCCAGCCTTTTATAACAAACAGGAATTTTTTTACGTTTTTTTTTCAACTTTAAAGTGTTTTGTTTACGTAATATTTCGCCATATTTTGAGGTATGTTTAAATTTTTTATCTCACGTTCAGTGGTGTTAAAGTGAAACTTTGTGTAAGATTATCAAATTGTATGTTTTCGAAAAAATGGGTGGAAAGGATATCAGGGACCAAGAAAAATTTGGTGCAACCGCAACCATTGAAACTGGGCAACAATCTTATAGTGCCATAGCCTGAAAACTGGGCATATTTTTTCTAAATTTAAAGAGTGTAATCGACTTTTAAAAATAATATTTATGAGGTTTCAATAGGTGCGCAAGTTTTTTGGCCAAGGACTGTATTTGATATTTGGTTTTAAACAAAAAATTTAACAAAAATGTTATATACATAATCAGGTCGACTAAAGAACCCGCCAGCATGATTCGAATGCAGATCGAAAACTACAAATAAAAAAAAGGAAACAATTGTTGTAAAAATACCCTGAAAAATTACTATTTATTTCCATGCAATTGAAATTTAAATAACGCAACAATTTTTTCGCGTTTGTAAAACATTTTTTTTTACGATTTATTTGGAAATGCAAAAGAATTTGTTTGTTGAATAACTCGGTAACTAAAAGAAAATTCTTCAAAATTATGATTGATACCTTTTATTAGCATCATTCAATTCTTTTTGCTTAGGTACGAAAAATTATGTTCGGTAAATAGCCAACTTTTTTCAAGCACTGGCCATCACGTGGTGCAGGGTTTCAGTCAAAATGTTAGTAAACTCTTATCGAACGTTGGCTTCAGATCGGCAAGAGGCTGTGTACGATTGACGTACACCTTGCTTTACATATAGCCTCAAAAAGCCTGGTCATGTCAAATCGGGCGAACTGCATGGCATTCGTATATGACACGTCTATGAAATACTTGACGCAAAATGGTCATTTTTAACCGGCTGTGAGACACCATCCTGTTGAATTAAAGGCATCTCACACCAAGTTCGTCCACTTTTTATTCGAAAATGTTGCGCCGCATAATATAAACTGAACAGACAAATACGAGTTGAACGCATAATTTGCAAATTTTATATTCAACGGGAAAAAGAGACAAATTCCTCAGTGGCTTTATGACCTTTTCAAATTGGACATTATCCGTAAAAATTTGCTTATTGTACACACAGCCGCCGAATAAAATCTCAGTGATGATTTCTTTATTTTTTAGGGACTAAGGTTAGATGACTATTTTCTTCATGATTTAAAAATGAAGTCAACTATGGAAAAGCAAAAAAGACTAAATAGGTCCGGTGGCTGAAAAACAATAGAAATGTTCCAGCCGTACTCAACTATAAGCTCTTTCCGCTCTTTGGGCTCTCAAACACCAACTAGAAACCCTTTCTGCTCTTGCGCTCCCAAATATCTTTTTTATAAAAAAATTAAATAATACTTACATTGCCGTATAAATTCCCGTTATTTGTTTGCTGAATTTATATAAAAAAAAACAATTTATTCAGTCTTCTCTATTCATTTATCGTGCAAGGATCAATTCTCGTGTAACGTACAGTCGTACACTACCAGCGAATGAAGAGTTTTAGTAGTGCTATTTATTAAAAAAAAAATGGACAGTCATTCCAGAAAGAGTTTTGCATGGAATGGGAATACGAATTTTTCTTCATAGAAAATAGCTAAAAAAAAAACGCAAAGCCTAATTTGCAGAGCAATACTGGCTTCACTGAAACGTAGTAATGTGAAGAGGCACTACGATAAACTGCATAAAAAGAATTATGAAGTGTCATTGGAACTGCTCGACGTGACATAATTGAAAACTTGAAACCATTGATTTACCCATCGAATTTACCAGGGCTGCGGAGTCGGGTCGGAGTCGGGTCGGAGTCGGGAGTCGGAGTCGAGGAGTCGGACTATTTTAGTGGAGTCGGAGTTGGAGTCGCAAAAATTCTGACCGACTCCGACTCCGCATTTTATATTTTCTCTCTCTCTCTCCTATTTTAAAATGCACCTTGCCCTTAGTTACAAAAAGACTCCAATCAGTATATTTGACCCCGGGTCAATTTTATAAAGCATGGCCAAACGTAATGTTTCACTTAAGAAAAATCTCAAATATCCTCTCAACACAAATTAAATTATCGTTAAAATATAGAGAAATTGTTATGCTTGATTACGAGATGTTATTGGCGAGAATTTATTTAATTTTTGGCAACCCCAAGGTTAGGCTATTATTAAGTGACGATCGACAAAATACAGGCAAACCGGCACTATGTAATTTGGCAAGAGCTCAAAATGGTTTTTTGATATTACCGAAAAGCTCACAGTGACCAGCCGTAATCTTCATCTAATAACCACCACGAAAATCCTGTTGAAGAAGTAGAAGAAAAACATGAATTCGAAAAATTTCTAGATGACCATGAGAAATCAAAACGACTTCGGCTGAAAAATTCAGGATTTATTTTTTTTAAGGTGGAAAATATCCACAGAAGTACGAGACGTAATATTCTTGAGGCCATACTAATTTTAAGAACAAATTCGTAATTAATTTAAATTGTAGAATTTTTTTCTTTTATTTCTTTAATTTGATTATTAATTTTTGTAATGTATGTTTAAATTATGTTCTTATGAAGATAGAATTTGAATACGAGCAGTAGTATGAATTTTATAATATTTTGATTACATGTAGAAGTTGGAGTTGGAGTCGGAGTCAGAGTTGGGGTCGGAGTCGGAGTCGAACAATTATTTTGCCGACTCCGCAGCCCTGGAATTTACATTCAACTTCGTCTTTCGATCCTAAGTTCTGTTCATTAAGAGCATCATATGTTGCTAGCTACAATATCGCAAAAGCTAAAAAGCCTTTTACTGATGGACGTTTCCATAAAAACACATGTATTAGCATGTTGCAGTCTTTCGGCAATGAAGGACAATTAATGCTGCACATATACAAAACATTTCATTGGCAAGGCATACCATAACAAGAAGGGTTCAGGACATTTAGTGAGTATCAGGCATCTTAATAAACAAAATACAGAATTGTAAATTTTATTCATTAACCCTCGGCGAAAGTACAGATATTATTAACGTGGCACAAGTAATAATATTTACATATTAGATTTATAGATAATAATTTTAATGTAGGAGAGGAACTTCTTAACGTAGTACCAATGTACAACACGACAAAGGGAGCTGATATTTTCCGAGCTGTCGAAATTACTTTTGAGTCTATTGGTGGCTTTGAAAAGCTAAGTGCAGTTTGTACCGACAGAGCTCCAAATGTGAAAGGGGGCGGAACCGGATTACTTGGGCAGTTTAGAAAACTGCATTTTACAGCAGGAGGTCCTTTGTGCTAAAACAATTCGTTTATTTGATACGATGTCATCCATGGTTTGCATTGTGAATAAGATTCGTGGCGGCCACAAAGCATTGACATATCGCAAGTTCAGGTTACCCTTAGCAGAACTTGATGCTTCATATGGAACTTACGAGTGTATACAGAGGTACGATGGTTAAGCAAAGAAAAATGCCTCCAACGGTTTTTCGAACTTCGTGCAGAAGTGCTGAAATTTCTTAAGCAAAATGTAAAAGGCAGCAAAATAATGCAAATGAATATGAAAAATAGTCAATTTTTAAGAGAACTTGCATTTTTGACGGACATCACAGTAATTCTCAATTCACTGAATCTACAACTGCAAAAACAAGGACAAACTATAATTGATTTAGTTTCTAAAATATGTAGATGGATTCAAAAAAAAACTAAGCATATTAAGAAATCAATTAGGAAATGACAATCTGTGCAATTTCACATCCTGTGTCATCATCAAATCTGAGCAAAATGGTTCGAGTTTTCGGCGTTTTGATGATAATTTGAAACGTTTGCAAAAAGAATTCGACAAACGATTCAGTGACTTTGAAGATATTAAAAAACTAATGCCTATGTTCCTAACACCTAAAACATGCGACATTTTGAGTGATGACCAAAAATTTCAGATGGAATTATGTGACTTACAATCAGACCTTAACTTTTGGCAATTTCAAGCACTGGACTTAATTTTTGGAAAGAGATTTCATCAGAAAACTACCCGACATTGAAGAATGAAGTGCTTAAATTGGCATCCATGTTCGGGTCTTCGGGAGCAGTTATTTGTGTAAAAGTGCATTCTCACACTTAAAAATTATTAAAAATGAATATCGTAATAGGATTTCTGACAACATTTTGCAACATTTACTACGGATTACCCTCTTACACAACCATATTGCAAACTAGCATAAATTTCTCACGGTGTACTGTATATTTTTTTATATAAAATGAAAACTTACTGGAATTTGAAAATATATATTTATTTGTCAATAAAATGAAACAATTAATATATTTTTTGTTAGTTTCCGCTCTTTTCAACTTTTTTATGGACATCGTTGAATGTCACTATGAAATACAAGAACAATTTTAATTTTGTGTTTCACATTTTACATGAACAAGAAGAGCAATGTTAGTTTTATGTTGGTTTAAGATGAACCAAGATAGATTATGCAAAAATATTGTAGCTAGACACGGATAAAAAATATTTACAGTTTTTCTGGATTAAATAAGCCAACACTGATGCCTTACAAAACAAAAGTTCAAAATCACAATATCAAATATTTTGCTCGTTCTATAAAAAGAAAACTCATTTGTCAATGTCAATCATTTTTTTGCATCGGAAAAAACAACAAAAATAATCATAACAAACTTATACTAATGCAAGAAGGAAAGCAATACAAATTAAATTTTATAATTTATATGTTGCTAGAAAAGGAATTCCTCTCTCAACTAATTTCTTCTCTATTTAAGTGACTAGCGGAGACATTAACCAAATGTAACGGCAGAAATCCTAGTAATACTATCTTATTATACTTAATCAATGGATTAACTAAACCTTAATGAATAAACCGCCTAAATTATTTTTGTATTGATTATTCATTTTCGATATTTTCTGCGATCCTTAAAAATACTACATAACCGCCAAGAAATTGTTGGGAAATTATTCATTTTAGGCTTTGATTAATTTTGAATTTCTTGATTGTGTTTTCTGGATGGTTCAATGCACAATCGCCCCAAAGAACAATTTTCTGGACTATTTTTTATTTTTGGGCGATTTGGTTTCGGGTGTTTATTCGTGTCGCCATAATTTACATGAATATTAATTGGGGTACCCTCGATTTGACAAACAAAAAAATTCAAAAAATAAATCAATCCCAAAAATGCAAGTTTTTAAATCTAACAAATTTCGTTTTATAGCCTAGCCTAGAGGACCGGGCTACCGCCTCCAATCCAAACCTATACACTTTGACGATTTATTGAAATTCTAACATTTATAAAAATTACACGGAAAAAACTAGAGTTGTTACCACGAAGAAAACAGATTTTTAATTGAAGAAAATGTACTTTTTCTCCATTTAAAAGCTAATTTTCTTATTTCTTTCGCGTTTTTCTTCATGTACGATTTCTGTTTCTTGAAATGATAAAAAAATTCTTGAGTTAAAATTTGTTGCTTAATTGTAACCTGAGATTTAGTTTCTTGCATCTATATCTGCTCAAAATTCTTAATTGAAGAAAAAAAAATAACGAAAGGAGAAAAATACGATTGTTTTGCTTTCAATTTTTCTTGCAACTAGAAATTGACTGTTTTCACAAACTATATTGTCATATTTTCTTGGAATTGGTTATTTTAAAAATAAAAAAATTTCTTGATCAACACAAATGCAATTTCTTGATTCAAGAAACTATTGAAATGTTAATGATAAGATTGAATTTTTCTTAAATCTAAAAATAGAACCTTTTCTCAAAATATAGGTATTATCCAATTTTCTTGAAATAATCCATTTAAAAAATTTAATACAAATATTGAAATAAATAAATGAATTTCATAAAAGCATTTTTATGTTTTAATTCAAATTTAAATATTTATGGTTTGCAAACATTTGTGGAGAGTTCTGTATGCAATGAGAGATTAGAGCATTTTGTACACATTCTGCTATCTTTGTTTTTTTTTATAGCTGAAATAATTGGGTTACAATACACAACTAAGTTGGGTGTCTAGAAATTTGATTAGCCGGTATACTAGTAAGGTTCAGAATATGGAACAATTTGGAAAACATAGTACAGCATTCCGAATAATTTAGATTATTTTTAATTAGGTGGCACAACAAGGAAAAATGTATTTTATCTTCGAAACAACTAATTTATCTATGTTATTCTTGAACTAAGAAAGAATCTTCAATTGAACAAACTATTTCCTAATAAATTCTATTAATAAGAAAACTATGATTTTACGTCTCTCAGGACAAGAAAACATTTTCTTCTTTTAAACGATCTTATTTAAAAATCGCATTTTTCATTTGAACAAAAATTTCTTAATCTGAGAAAATATTTTTAATACAAGAAATTATTTCATAATATGAAAAGCTTGTTTCTCAAATAGAATAAAGTATTTCAACTAAGTAAGCCTTTCTTGAGACGAGAAAATTATTGTTAAATTTTTATAATTGTATGTACATATATACCATTATATAATGGATGTTCGTACCAAAAAAAGCATTCTATCGCGAATCTTACACAGTGAAAAACGTAAATTTTTTTTGTGATTTTGAAAGTGGAATTTTGTGAAAATTTTCTTTTGTTAAAAGTGAACAAACTTAGATTTTTTAAACGGTGGTGTTTCCACTTCAAAGTGGTGTAAAGTGAAAACAGAAAAAGGATTTCTGAAACATTTAAAAATGTTTTTAATATTTTCTCCCGCCTTGCTCGATACTCAAATGTCTCAGATGTTCAAAACATATGTAAATATTTCTGTTATTAAATACAAGAGAATTACTTAAAAAAAATCCTATTTCCTGTTTACAGAAGAAAACACTGCTAAAAATTATTGGCATTAATTATGTTGGCACAGAAGAAGGCAAAATATGAATTTATTACATTTACATGTAAAGAAAACAAATCTAACACATTTAAATCATTTGATTTACACTTCCAAATGGAATTAAAATATTTAAACCAAATTTATTATCTATTTAAAATTTACAATTTTTTTTGATATAGTGATACTTTTTGTAATAATGTTTGATAATTAAATTCTTAGTTAAAAAACAGAAATTGAAAATCTGAACTTAACATTATATTATAACGATTATAAGCTTAATTCTAAATGAACATTATTTATAAAATTATAATTATTTATATTTAAATATAATGAAACAAATAATAATTGAAATTATCAAATTTGTTTTTAAATATTTTCTGTATTTGATGGTGGAATAAAAAAACACAATACAAATTTTCATTGTTTGTATTATTTTAAACAACCATTTCGCAAATCGAAGAAATATTTCTGAAACGAAGAAATATGGCGTAACCACACCTGAAGAAATATTGCATTGTCAGAAGAAAAGTGTTTCTCTAGTGAAGAATATTCAAGTTCCCTGGAAGAAGAAAACCGATGCATACAAGAAAATACAAACAATAGATTTATAAATTGTTTTCTATAGTCAAGAAATAGCAAGTTTCTTATAAGAAATAAACATTTCTTGTATGCATGAAAATCCAAACAATAGATTGGTAAATTTTTACTTTACTCGAGAAAATATGTGTTTTCCAGCAAGAAAATATCTGTTTATTTACAGAAAATGCTACTTAAATAAAGAAACGAGATTTCTCACCATAAAAATTTCTAGTTTTCAATCAAAAGAATCGGTTTCTACAAACAAACCGATTGTGTTAAACTTAAGAAATAAGAATTAACCATGAAGAAAACCATATTCTCTGTGTAATCACGTTTTCTTGTATCAAGAATTTAGTTTTCTCAATCAAACAATTAAAGATTATTTTAATATTTTAGAAGAATATCGAATTGAGAAACGTAAAGTTTGTGGTGAGAAAAATTTCGTTTAGCTGAAAAATGATGTACAATTTTTTTTTGAACTAATCCGTTTTTTCTTCATATTAGAAATTATTTTTTTCCGTGTAGAACGTTTTGTGTCTTTTAAATAATCTTTCACATACTAAAATAAAGAAATCGCTTAGCATTGGAGGAAATATTGGCTAAGTATTGACTATCATTAAATTAATATTTTAACCAAATAGTTGTGACGATATTTTAAGAAACACTTTCAAACTATTTGGCCAACCACAAATCTGCCTTCTGTTCACTACGCTCAACAACCCCGACGATAAATGATCGCTACACTCACCAATCAGCATTTTTTCGTGAATTTCGAAACGAAACAGATAACGCGTAACCATCCTCCAACAGCAAATCATAACAATACAATTTTAGATTCGTTTTCGGTGGAGACACATAAGTATTACCAATATCATAATCCAACCATAAATTTCTTAAAATTATGTAAAACCTTAGTTTATTTATTTAATTTACGTTAACGAAATTCTCAAATAACAAAATTATTTCAATTGTGTAGTTGGTTAGTCAGTGAAAGCGATGATATTTTTAATTTACCACAAGAAAAGAGAAGCGCGCATAGTTTTCGGTTTCATTTATAATAATCAAAACAAAGTATTCTCAATTTTGTTGTACACCCACTTGCTTCTTATTATTTTGTGTATGGTTACTTACTATTATTGTTTCATTTTTTAATAGTTAAGATATTTTTCTTTTTTATTATTGTTGTATATTTTGTTTAATAAATCATATCTTACGATCTATTATTGTACATATTACATACAAACATACATATGTACTGGCTATATTGTAGAAATCGAAAGACTTAAGTCATTTTGCGAATTTTTTAAATGTTTTAAAATTTAATGAAATTAGAAAGTACAGTAACTTATTCTCACATACCTATATAATGAACGACTAAAACTATGAACAAACTAGTTCAAGATGAATTAAGTTGATAGGGAATTGTTAAGTTTTAAATTAGTGCATTTATTTACTCAATCACAGAAATGTTCGTATATAATTAATACCCGGATATAGGGACTCTCATAGCTCACAAAAAGTCCATAAGGTACCGTTTATGTATGAAAATTCCGGTCCGACGATGATTCGGTTTAATAAAAAGCCATTTATGTTTGTCAATATTGTGATAGTTTACGTAGATTACAATCACCAACGTAAATAAATCAGAATAAAACAAACGCTTGTATGTTTTTTAGCTGATGAATCATCTGTCGTTTTTTTTTTTTACCAAGGCAATTTATCACATCGGTTGTCATTGGAATATTTTGTGATTAGAAAATTCTTCCATTGAACAAATATAATAACGACAAAAATTATTGTCTCCGAAAATGTGTCTCAGTAGTTAAATAATATAATTAGTAGATATATACTATTTACTGCAGAATAGCAAATTACTTAATATTTATTACAAATATTGAGTTACAAATTATTTAAATGTCGTACATCTGCTTATTATTACGATGGCATTAGAGAAAATATGAGAAATGAACGAACGAATAATTTCTGTTTTTATATGTGAGGGAGCCTGTGAGTACGATAAGGCGAGAAACATAAATGTTTTGTTGTTTTTGTAACAAAAAAAAAACATTTTTATAAATCTTATCAGTTTGATTTTAGTTTTCGTTTCATTTTTATATATGAATAATAATAATTATTATTTCTTATGCACGATAATCTATTCCCAATGATTTTATTATTACGGTTCTGTATTCTTAAGAAATATACTCATAATCACATTTAATCCAATTTAAGTGATAAAATATGATTTTTATCGGCATATTCTCTAATCTCTCAAAACGAGTGTGGTTTGTGGAAGTAGAGAACATAGAGAGGTCGTTGGCGTCGGTTTAGAACAAAATTGGTGTGATAATATTAATTTCATTTTGAGTGTGACTTTGTATTTTAATAACCTGAGTGCGATCTCTGTTATTTCAAATTTAGAAGAAATATTTTGGTTTTTGCAGAGTTTGGGCACGCAAATCAAATCTCGCAATCAATCATCATCATCTCTCATTACAACTAATATATGGTGAAAAATAAGCCAAATCACAAATTTTTGGAAGTCATGTTTTAATTTTATGATTTTTTGTTGTTGTTTTTTTTCAAGATACAGGTATTGCTATACTTAGAAAAAAAAATTAATTATCCGAAAATCATATAGTTGGGATCATTTTAAAGATAAATGAATAGATTGAATCAATTCTTCCTTTTCAAAATGGCCGCCGGAATGTTCTTTTGGAATTTTCTTCGATGTGTACATTTTTTTTTTGTTTAACTTTTTTCTTATTTAGTTTGCTAGACATACTAAAAATTCAGCATACCATATTGTTTCGTTTCCTTGCAAAATACGTTTAGGTACGCTGATCTACCCTTTCTTAAGTATAAAAATCAAATTTTAATGAAGTGTTTTTTAAATTTCCTGAAAATTTTTTTTACGGCCACTCATAAAGTAACCATTTAAACAAAGAAAAAACATTGAATACCACAATTATGCCGGTTTCACAAAAAA
Source organism: Tipula helvola (assembly GCA_963556165.1). NCBI lineage: Eukaryota > Metazoa > Arthropoda > Insecta > Diptera > Tipulidae > Tipula > Tipula helvola. The sequence goes on from OY744481.1 coordinate 94,191,630, forward strand.
ATAACCAAGCTCTAGTTAAATAATATTTCCTGCCTTCTTTTATAAAATTGCGTTTTGTTTCACAATAAAAATTCAATGCAAGTTGATTATAATATGTATTTTTATTTTACATAGAAATATTAAGCCTTCCGCTAAATAATCAGCTGGATGAAATTGGGCAGCTAAATATTTAGCTCTCCAGTTAAAATTTTCATGCAAAAATAAATAAAATTAGCGTACGTTAAATTTGCATAATGAAATAAATCGCAATTTCATAAAAGAAGAAAGAAATGAAATATTAACTAATTGGATATTGCCTGTTTTTTTTGTGAAACCGAGCATTAAAAATAAAATGTTGGTATAAGAGTCATGCATTTTGTTAGAAATGCCTCTGCATACCTTTCCATGGTATTTCACTATATTTTTTAAAGTTTTCAACCTAGACCTCTCCGATTTCAATTTTTTTGTTGTAATCGTGTTCCTTATTGAAAATAAGAAAACCGTTTCTTTTCCTTTTTTTTTTGACCTTTGGCTGGCCCTTTATTTGATTTTTAAATTTTGACAGTTTTCAAATTCTAATTTTTGACTTCTACATAAATGGTTGTATCTTCGGTTCTAAGATGAGTATTTTCAAAAGCGGTACCATTTTGGAACGGTATTAATTTATCCTAATAATTTATTTTTCAAAAGTACCGTTATCTAAGGAATTGTGAGCAGATAAATCTGTATTTATATTTTTGCTGCTAGAGGGCACAGCTACCAAAATATTGAAAAATGTAATATATCATTTGTTAGATAATAGTTCTACCTTTCAAACAAGTGGTAAATCGTTTTTGGCGGAGGAGGTAGTTTAGCCGCTAGGTAACTCCAAAGTTGAAAAAATGTAATTTTGATCATTTTTTTACATTACAATTTGTGTTAAATGAGTAGATTAAATGATTAGGTTTTTTCAACTTTCTCCTAGAGGATAATATTAACATGGAATAATTCACAAAATAAAAAATAAACTAATAAAACAATAAATTAAAGATGTAAAGTTATATTCAAACTAAACTCTTAAGGATTATATGAAACTACTAATGTAATTTAATGTTAAAAAATATTTAAATAAAGATAAATTGAATTGAATTGAATTGAGTAGATAACGCTACCAGTGGAATTTTCAGTTCTGAATTTGACAGACTACATATCTCTAGTAGGAATACTGCAAACGTAGTTCTTAATGCTTGTATCAGCTTAAATGTTTAATTCATATTTAGATCACTAGGTAGATTCAAATTTGGAATAACACATTATTTTTTGGAATACAAAAGAGAGAATATATTAAAGTAATTCTATTTCTAATAAAGATTTTAATAAACAACTATTATTTAAAAGCAATAGTTTGACTCCTAAATTGTTAATCAAAGTTCAAACAAATCTAGTTTGCCAATTTTTTGATACTCACATTTTTTGATACTTACACCAACCAAAAAATTCTTTAGAATTATTAAAAAGACTCTCATCTACGCTTCTCAAAGAAGCTGCTCTAGCTAACCTCTTAATGGTACCGCCAACTCCATCTGACGGTCCTCTTGCCGTAACTTGTAGCGAAGAAGTTCTAATTGCAGTCAACTTTAAAATCCATTTCATGATGATTGATGTAGGCTAATTTTATTTTATTTTTGAACTGTGATATATACAGCACGATTCGAAAAATAATAAATTTTTTTAGAGCTGGATATACAGGCTTTTTGCTTTCTAGAAATTCAATAAATTTCTTTTGAAATCCATTTACAGCTACAGTATCAAGTGTTTCTTGTTCTGATATTATGGCCTAAGAAATTATATTTGGTTTATCTAGTGCTGATTTGTAGTAAGACGAATTGGAAATAATGTAGATTGTTGTGTATAACTGTGTGCAACCAGGCAGCAGCAGAACGCATATAGTTTGCGTTTGTATAATACAGTAAAACATAAAATTAATTATTTATGAAACCAAGATTGGTACTGTTACCAATGAAAAGATATCACAATACCTGGACTGTATTTCATCTATATTATGTCCCGATCCAAACATCAATATGTTAGCTTCTGCAATTTGAGAACTTGCCTGGATTGATTAATTTTCGAGATTATTTGAAAATCGCATTTTTGGACAATAATTGCGAGGATGCTGAATTATCGTTCAATCAGTGGTTTCAACCGATCAATGCAACTTGGAAAAGTATTCGAAATCACTAAATTAATTCTTAAAAATGCTGCTTCTTCAAAAACAAAAATTTAAATCTGAACCCCTAGCTAGGGAGGACTTATTTCTTGTGACTTTGCAGAAAATTATGTATGCAATTATAATACAAAATGCAGCACAAAGTTTTCATTGGACCAACAAACAACCGACTATTCATCTGTTTGTGATTTACAAAAAGGTAGGAGAAAAATTTGCAGTACCTACAGCTTCATTATAGTACATACCGGGTGTTTCTTTTAAACTGAGACGATCAAATATCTCGAAAAATAGCCACTCTACGGAAAAAATGTCCATAATCAAAGTTTAATCATACCACGGGGGAAATACATTAGTGCAAGAAAATAGTCCCCCACCCCCCGCTTTGTAGGTGGGGCGGGGGTAACTTTTAAACTAAGATAGGAAGCCATATTTTTTATTGCAGATACGGATTCTACGACTAAAAGTACGTATGATTTGAATGAAATATTTTGTTCGGTTCATGATAGATGGCGTTGTAATCGACGAAATTCAATTTTTTCAATTTCTTCTTCTTAGAACACACGCATTCGATTCTGCAATACGTTTGAAATAAAAAACATCACGTTTTCATTGGAAATACTCGAAATTCGTCATCAAAACAATTTATTCAGTTTTGTAAATCACATTTAACGTTTGTGTTATTTCTTATCTTCATGTTTTTCGTAATTGCAAAATAAACGCTAAAATACTTTAGATTGGACCGTTTAACTGTGCCAGAGAAAATTGAAATGGTTCTGGTTTATGGAGAAGCTGGCAGAAATCTTGAAAATGCTGTTGCTATTTTCGCTCGAAGTTTTCCGGATAGGATTCGTTCACGTGCTTCATTTGGCCGTACTATCAAACAATTTATTGCTGATGGAAATGTTCAACCGAAAAAGAGGACCCGTAGAGCAACAATCACTGGAGAAAATAATGAAATTGCTGTATTGGCTGCAGCGACTCATAATCCTCATGTGAGTACACGAGAAATAGTTCGCGATTCCGGATTGTCCCTCACCAGTGTTTGGAGAATTTTTAAACGGCACAAGTATCACCCATATCATGTGTCTTTACACCAAGATCTTCATGGCGCTGATTTCCAAAATCGGGTAACTTTTTGTCAATGGGCACGTGAACAAATACAACAAAACCCCAATTTTTTTCGTTGCGTAATGTTCTCTGACGAATCGTCTTTTACAAACCATGGAACGGTTAATCGACACAACATGCATTATTGGAGTGTTGAAAATCCACACTGGCTTCCCCAAGTTGAACATCAGCGCCCTTGGACTGTCAACGTGTGGTGTGGAATAATTGGCAACCAACTCATCGGCCCCCACATTATTGAAGGCAACTTGAATGGTCAAATGTACCGAAACTTTTTGGAAAATGAACTGCCAATATTACTTGAAAATTTGAACTTAGAATTGAGACGGAACATGTGGTTTCAACATGATGGTTATCCTGCACACTATTCGTTGGTAGCACGTGAGGTACTTGATCGTGATTCCAATGGTCGCTGGATCGGTAGAGCTGGTCCGATAAATTGGCCCGCCAGATCACCAGATCTTACTTCGCCAGATTTCTTTTTGTGGGGCTATCTCAAAGACAAAGTTTACAAACAAGAACCAACAACACGTGAGAACATGATTGAGCGAATCAGAAATGCGTGTGCTGAAATTCAACCAAACACACTTCTCAGTTGTGTACAATCATTGGAAATGCGTATTAATAAGTGCATTGAAGTCGCAGGCCATCATTTTGAACACTTATTTTAAGCTAAAATTATTTTATTCACCTGCCATTTACATTAATAAATTGTTTTGATGACGAATTTCGAGTATTTCCAATGAAAACGTGATGTTTTTTATTTCAAACGTATTGCAGAATCGAATGCGTGTGTTCTAAGAAGAAGAAATTGAAAAAAATTGAATTTCGTCGATTACAACGCCATCTATCATGAACCGAACAAAATATTTCATTCAAATCATACGTACTTTTAGTCGTAGAATCCGTATCTGCAATAAAAAATATGGCTTCCTATCTTAGTTTAAAAGTTACCCCCGCCCCACCTACAAAGCGGGGGGTGGGGGACTATTTTTTTGCACTAATGTATTTCCCCCGTGGTATGATTAAATTTTGATTATGGACATTTTTTCCGTAGAGTGGCTATTTTTCGAGATATTTGATCGTCTCAGTTTAAAAGAAACACCCGGTATATCAGATTGTCTTCAACATGTCATAGCAGTTTACTAGCTCATCGAAAAATTGATATTTTTTTTTGGAAACTAAAACTTTCAGGATTTCTGCTCATGGAAAAGGACCGTGCGATGGAGTAGGAGGTACTATCAAGAGAATGTAGTTCGGAGCCAGTCCTACTAACGAATACGATGGTATCATAACCATTGCGGAAGAATTATTCAAATGGGCAAAAACCTTGAATTGTAGTTCGGAGCCAGTCCTACTAACGAATACGATGGTATCATAACCATTGCGGAAGAATTATTCAAATGGGCAAAAACCTTGAACTGACCTAATTTTTGAATTTTGTTCAGATGCTGTAGTAGGTTCGAGAAATTAAAAACACTAAAGAGAACTCGCGATTTTTAAGCAGGATCATTCCTTCAAAGGAGAGCTTTAAAGGCTTTTTGTCTTTATATTTTGTTATAAAATATTTTTTATTTATAACTTTTGGTTTATAATAGAACTAAACCAACTAATTTGGTTAATAGAACTAAATAAAATTATGCACATCGGAGAAAATGCAGAAAGAACATTTCGGAGGGCATTTTGAAAAGGAAGAAATGAAAGATGGTACCACTTTTATAAATATTTTATAATCCCTATTCATCGATCTTTATAATTTTCGGGTAATTGTTTTTTTTTTCTATAACAAGAAGTACAAAACCATACGCATGTAATTTTTAAATATTTGACACCCTGTATATTAAAAATCAACAACAACAAAAAATCACGTTGCATAATTTTTTTTCTTTTAATTTGTGTTACACATTCAAAACACAAAAATCATAAAACTAAAACATGAAATTTGTGATTTGACATATTTTTCACCAAATAAGTTTTGAAATTTTTCTCCAGCATCAGAGAATGGATCTTTTGTTTTGTTATACGACTAAAAACTATAATTTGCTAAAATTCATATTTAAGCAATGGTCTAGTATTAAAAAGATTAACCGCAATTAAACCATGATTAACAATGACTTACAAATAAAAATTATTTTGTTAAACTATATCAACTAAAAACAATTATAAGAAAACAATTGCTAAATTTTCCAGTAAGTTTGTTCTTTCGATAAGAAATTCGCGAATAATAAAAATGAATAATACATTTCATGGACTTTCCGAAATTTGTTAAGCGTAATCTCTTATAATTGTTTCACAAAAATTTGATCTTGACCTGCAAACTAAATTAAAAATTTTAAACTCTATTTTTCTCAAATCAAATTCATTTCCGTATTAAACACAATTATTTTGAAAATAAAATTCGGTTTAATTCCAAATGTGCGCTTGAATCAACAACACGACGGAGATTTCAAAATTTTATCTACCAGCAAATTAAGACTTTCTTTTCTAAATCTTCACCTTTAAAAAAACAGTTTCCAATCTTCAAACAACAATGTACAATTTTAATTTCAATCCAACTAAAAATTTTTTTACTCCATGATAAATTCTCTACCTTCCAAATATTAATTTCAAGCCTTTAAGCCTTTAAGAAGTACCACAATTTGATTCTCCCAAATTCCAAGAAATTCTAACTCTCTCAAACTTGTAAATTGTAATCTCTAGAAGTAAAAGAAAATCGGTTTCGTTAAAAACGAATTTCTTTAAATAATGTAGTTTTTACCCGCGATACAAAATGTTTCAATGGAGTAATATTCCATCGAACTTACTTCCTAGCCACACTGCCAAAATAATTTAGAAACAAAATACCAATCAGAAAAATTAGAATCACTTGAAAATATTGATTTAAACAAATTTTTCCGCAATATCCTAAAATTCTTCTTCAACAAATTACAGTGTTTACAAATGAAATAACCTTTTTCCCCCCAAAGGACTCATTCTTCAAATAATTTAGAAAAATACTTAATTTATAAAAGTTTCCTAAATTTCGATTATTCAAAAAACCATTCGACTATGTCGCTTTCATCTCCAACTCTAACCCCAACTAATAATTAATGTTATACCTAGGCAGACCAATTCTTTCCACAAAATATTACCACAAATTTGTCTGAGTTTTGTAATTTTGTTTATTAAGCGCAGTGATATAATTCGCCAGAGTAATAAACTTGTTCTCTCAACACGAATAGATATTACTAAAGGGACAACAACATCTCTCTTTTATCTAATCAACTAGGCAAGAAAAATTCGATACCTAAATTTTCACATTACGTCATCCAAAATAACGATGAGAATACGAAAACGATATCTCTATTCCTTCACTACTTTATATTTTCAAATACCATCGTCCCTAAATGGAAATGTAATCTATTAACCACATAACTTTACAAACAACGCAAAATAGCAATATAATTTTGACATTAAAAAAAGGAAGCACCATGAAGAAAAAACCGAAAAGAGTATCCTACATAATTATTATATCCTATATCCCTCTATCCTCTAGCGCCTGCACGCATATTTTTTACATACACAAACACACACATATATACAGAAAAAAACTCATAAGAAAATTAAAAATTTGTATATCGTCTTATTGTAAATAAATATTTCGTTTGTTTGTTATCCTTCTGTTGTACAACGCCTTCGGTTTTCGCTAAATCACTCTTCCTATTCGGTAAATTTATATTAAAATATATATAGAGACTTGGAAAGGACTTACCACGTGTACACTGCTCTGTAAATTCCCCGCCAGTGTTGTTTCCTGTTGTTTCTTTTCCGTTTTCTTTTGGGTTTTTTTTGCTTTTGGCTCAAGATAACGTTTTTGAAGTGCGTGCGTCTCAATATTTTGTTGTTCACAACCGCTACTAAATGCTTGATTGTATCGTGGAACACAATCGGTTTGCCGCCGTCGATAATTTTCAATACGACGTCGTAATCGATCAACAACCGCTTGATGTCTTTTTGGTGGCAAATTTTCGGATTGTTGTTGTTGCTGCTGCTGTTGTTGTTGCTGTTGCTGACATAGCGACGAAAGGCCTTGCACTAAATTTTGTTGTTGTGGTCCACCAGGTACACCAACACCGATTGATTGCTGCTGCTGGGCTTGAAATTGATTTGCAACCAATTGGTTAGCTTGAATATGTTGCTGCTGTTGTAAATGTAATTGATTGTTTAGCTGATGGGCCGATTGGTTGGCGTTCGTCGAATATACCGGAAGTCCTCCTGCATCCATAAAGATTATGGCGCAATTGTGAAACGACTTCCTAAATTAAGGATGACGTTTCACAATTTAATGGATAACCACTTTTTGCACGACTTTTTGGTTTGTACCAGTCTTTTTTTTAACTCTCTATGGTACACTCTACCGATTTTTGGTTTTTAAACAGTTTCCTTAAAAATTAACACTTTTTTTAAATTTAATTTAATTTTTTTTTTTTTTTAATAAATAAATAAATAAATATTTTACTGTTCACATATTTAACTGTAAATTAATATTTGACACATTTTAATTTTTAACGGCTCCTGTTCGATTGATGCCTATTCTGTAATTAAAAAATAAAACAAAAACAAAATTAGTGCACATAATTATTTTCGAATAAATTTACAAAAATAAATGAATGACTTCCTATCACAACAATAATCAATTTCCTTCTGTCACATACAAAGTGCAAGTTGAGTGTACGTAAGAAGAAAATACGACAACAACAACCATAAATAAAATTCTTACATTTTTTTTTTCATATAAAATACGAGCGACTGCATTTTTACGTGCGGCAAACGTAGTTTTTGTTCGTATACTAATAAAAATCGAGTGAACAATTTATTTTTTTATTTTTTTTTATAATGATGACGATGATGATGATAATGTATGCCAAAACACCTCACCAGTCATCTAATGAGTGTGCATAGATGAAAACAAACAGCCACAATATATATGTATACAAATACAAATTTTCCATAATAGTTCGGTTCGGCTTTTCATTTTTCTCTGTTGTACTACTGATTTTGGATTTTGCGCGGATTTGAATTTTCCGTTTTTCCTTTTTTGCCTCATTTTCTTTTCTCTATATAAAATATATAATATATATGTATTTATGTATATATTTTTCATCTCAAATATATAATACAACAACAAAATGCTTATATAGATTATGGATACACAGGGTGTAAATATAAATATTTTTATTTTAAATAGGAATGGTGGGATAATTCACATTTAATACTCGACGAAATTAACATAAAATATGCCGACACCAGCACAATCCGTGTTACTTGATGATTTATACACGTAATTTAATTAAATGGATTTTAATCACCACCCTATCATGATTTAAAATAAAATACATGTACTTTTAACATATCAAACAAAATTATATAGCTTTCCTATACATATCTTATCTTTTTCCCTTCTCAAGGGACGCATTGATTTTATTTTTAAGTTAACAGGCGAGCAGCAACACACAAAACTAAATTTTCTTGTATCTCCTCCGAAAATGTTTAGATGATTTTATACATTTACCACATAATATGCTGGTGAATTAATTAATTGACCAACTAGAAATTAAGTGACAATTAACGGTTTTATTAGTATCGAATTTTTTATTATTTTTCAGAAGCACAGGTGTGCCAGCTAACAAGTGATGTTATCCTTCTTACCTAAATATAAAAACAAAACTAATTTGAAAACAAATTTTATTTTTTCGTTTGTGTTATTACGACAGGATATATTATTACCTGGGAATTATGAGGTTTGCCATTTGGGAAAATTAAATCACTAATGAAAAAGTTGAATTGTTTTTTTCCAAAAGTTGAACCCTTTACGAAATAAATTAAAAATTTATTTGGTGAAAAGAAAACGAAGTTTGTGTGATTTGAATAATGTACGTGATTCTTGAGAAAAATGGAACTATTTTGTAAACTAATCTTAGAAAAAAGGGTTTAATATCGCAATAATGGAATTATTTTAAAATTCGTTCAAATTATAATTTTACAGAACAGCCAACTTACCGGTTTTAGATACAATTATTTTCCTTTTAGGTGTAATTAAAACAGACGCTGTACAGAATAATTAGAGATCAACTTCTTTTTGACGATTTTTGGCCATGAATGAAATTAACCGTAAAAATTTCCAAATTTTCAATATATTAGGGTGAATAAAAAAAGTACAAGCTTTTACTTGAATTTTTTAAGATTTTTACTTGAAAACTAATCAATTACTTCAAGTATTTTTTGTCATTTAAATTTTTGGTTTATTTTTTTACGTATCGAAATAAAAACGCAAATTTAAAAAAAATTGGCTTTAATATTTCAATTAAATTTTCATTAAATTAATTAAAAAACAAATAATTTTTTTATAAAATTGTTGATCTGAAGAGAATTGTAGCAATCGAACGTCGAATTACTTCAGTAACCTAATTACCTGAATAATAATTCAATATTTATGTTGAAAACCACGTCAAATCAAATTTTTTTGAAAGTCATGTTTTAATTTTATGATTTTTATGGTTCGAATATGTAAAAACAAAACATGGGATATGATTTTTGTTGTTGTTGTTTTTTGAGGTACAGGGTGTCAAATAATTAAAAATTTCATACACATGGTATTGTAATTAATTCGAAGAAAAAGACACTAGATGTTGCGATTTTGTAGTATGTCTAAGAGAACTAAACGAGGAAGAAGATAAACAAGATGAACATAGGATAAAATTCAAAAAGAAGGTTTCGGCGGCCACTTTGAAAAAGAAAAAATGAAAAATGGTACCATTTTTATAATTATTTTATAATCCCTATTCATTTATCTTTAAATTGAGTCTAATTTTATAATTTTCGGATAATTAGTTTCTTTCTTTAGTAATAAATTCAACCATATGTACATGAACTTTTTAATTATTTGACACCCTGCAGCTTTAAAAAAAAAACAACAATGAAAAATCATGTTGCATAAATTGTTTGTTTTACTCAGTGCTACACTTTCAAATCATAAAATTAAAACATGACTTCCGGTCCCATATAAAGAATTTGTGATTTCCCGTATTTTTCTCTTTATATGTCAAAAAATTTGTTGAATAGTTCGATAAAATGAAATTGTCGCCTATGTCTATCATGAAATTTTAAAAAAACAGCATTCTCTATACGGCATGACATTTTCCTCTGTAAAGGTCGAGTCACAATGAATCCGTCCTGTTTCGTTCCGCTTCTCCGTCAAAATTAGTTTTAGATATTTTCTGTACATTTCGTATGAAGAAACGGAATGGTTAGTTATAATAAAACGGAAAAAGACGGACGAGCTCATCCGTTTTTTCAAAAAAATTAGAATTTACGGAATGACGGAGCACCTAACCAAACAAATCAAATTAATTTTGAAGTACGCTGTAACTTCATAGTGATTTTCGATTATTTAAAAACATAATACATTCATTTGGAGAAAGCTAGTCTTAAAATACCCAGATTGGTCCCTATCCAGATTTAATGGACGCACCCACCATCTTCTTTTTTGCTATTAAATTCTATAATATTGTTTATACAAAACGTATAAATCAAAGAGAATTTCTAAAGATTTTAGAGTCTCGTAGTCTTCCATTTTATTTTTTTATTTGTTTTTCAAATGTCAGTTTAGACTGACGTAACGGATGCAAAGTAACCACCAAACGGAAAAGACAAGACGGAGAACGACGGAACGAGACGAGGCGGATTCATTGTGACTCTACCTTAACTTTGAATTCTCGGCCTACCATGAAATAAAAAACAGGCTTTTTCATATGCGGAAAAATTTTTGAAAAAATTCATCGCAGATATTTTCGATAGGATCGAAATGGTCGATATTATCGAAAGACCCGATATCGAAAAAAAATTATGATGGACCCTGTAAAAAATTCATGATATAGTATGTTACTTCTCAAAACAAACGAACGCGCTTGTCACCCAATTTCAAAATTGTAATAGGAAATGTACACCATTATTTGGAAATAAGTTAACAAATTTCAAAAAATATTTCTTACATGAAAATATCTAACAGTTTTTGAGGTTTTCAGAAGTAGGAATTGGAAATTTATTTGTTACTCGCTTTGCCTTAACAGGCTATGCGCTAAAGTAATTTGAGCCAAAGAGAAGGAGGTAAAATGAATGTAATAATAGACCCGCTAACTATTATCAAAGCCATCTCTATTATACAAGCCATAATGTAAAAAACGAAGCTTTTATATTATAAGTGAATTAGAAACGAGGAAAAAAATAAAATTTTCATAGAAAAACACATAAAACATATTATGGGAAATCACTTTATTTCTTAAGACAAATTTGTCAATGAAAACGTTATGAAATCTTAATTGTGATTTCTGAAGTATTTTCATAAATGTTTGAATTTCAACATACTATCGTATTCATATGTATTTGTGCAGTATACATTTTTAATGCAACGCCAATTTAATTAGCAAAAAAAAAAATTAATTTTAATTAATTTACTATTTGTTTATCTTAATTTTTAATGTGCACAAATAATTATGAATAAAAATTTGTATGCACAAATAATTTTGAATAAAATAAAATCATGTGTATTTTTTCCTAGAATTAAAATTAACAAATTTTGTTTATTGAATTATAAAGCAAAATAATTAAGCTAACTAAATAAAAATTATTAGTTTCAAAAAGATTTTTATTTATATCAATTTTAAAGAAGTTTGTGACGTGTTGCATTAAAAATGTATACTGCACAAATACATATAAATAAGATAGTATAGAAATGTCGTTTAAGTAAATCGTCTTCATTTTCTTATAATAATTGATTTATCTAAACCAAAATATAAAAAAAAAATCATAACAACAGCATTCTGGTGAAATTAAAAAGAAGAGCGTACTACCAATCGTGTGCAATTAAGTCAATATACATTACATACGTAGATGTCAGTGATGGGCATGGCAGTAAACATTTAGTAAAATCGTACCAAAAATTGCCACCTGGGGAAATTTCAAGTTCAAAAATTGTAGAAAAAGCAAAACAAATTCACAAAATATTAAGAACGTGTCATAATTTTGTGATTAAATTGACGACTGGTAAAATTGAAAAAGCGCCTTAAGCGGACAATAGTAAACTACTAGACTTCTAATAACAAAAACTTGCTATATGAAGTTATATGGAAATAGTGTCTATTTAATTTTAATTCTTATTTATTAAAAGTGTGATGGTTGGAAAATCTAGTTAATCTATTACATAGTTTAAAGTGTGATTTTTGTATGTTGAATTCATTTGGTACCACTTTTTCTTTTAAAATTGCCAAAAAATGTTGCTTAAATATTGCATAAATTTGATATTAAGCTACTTGTTACTAAAAGCATAACTGTTTTAAAAATATTAAATTTTAGCTTGTAATTATCTGTTAAAACGTGGTAAACATGCTCTAATTTAGTTTGAAAATGGTTTAGTGACTGAAAGATGTATTTATAGTGAATTCAACATTAAACTTCTGCAATTTTTAAGCACGGTTTTCGAGCATTTGAAACGATAAAACTGTTCCAAATGAATCAAATATACCAAAATCACCAAGTCTAGTAGTTCACTATTGTCCGCTAGAGCACACCATACCAGTCGCCAATAACTTTTTTCATTTCTCTGCTAACAATTATAGACATCTAACGTACACTAGTGAAACTAAAGATACATTTGGCAAGTATGTATTATTTTAATTCGTCAGAGCCAACTTTGATGTATTTTTCAAAATGAAAATTTGAAAAATATATTTTAGAAATAATTTAATTTTAATATTTCTGCAGTTTTTTAGAAAAAATGTATATAAATAAACAGTTTACAATATTATTACTTTTTTCATTGAAAAACTTGAAGCTAAAAAACACCATTTTTACTATGGATATCAGTGAAAAATTATACCACTAAAAAAGCTTCTAACAAATACGTCATAATGATTATGGCTCTATACTCTAGCTAGAAGGCTCTGCTATTGTTCATTAGGTTTTCAGATGTTCCTTTAATACAAAATAGAGTGAAACCTAAAACTCCGAAGCTTCTAAATCGCATTTGATGAAATCTTTTGTGATCGGATTTAAATGTGATTTAAAACAAAGTTTACCGTCTATTTTTTGTTAATTTTTTATTAACTAATTACTTTTTTAATTGCAAAATAGAATAACGAAATTCACAATTCGCCCAATAATTAATATTAAGCAATAAAACTCTGTACCCAGGAGTTTTTTAGGTCGCTAATTACGAATTTATGGTTCAAATTTTATAATTTAAAATGGCGTATAAAATATGGCAACCAAATAGAAAATTATTTTTGGGGTCGCTGATTACGAGTAGAATAAAAACCACAAGTAAACGAACTTGACCATACAGTCAATAACAAAATTATTTGTGCATGCTCGCTTTTTAGTGCAATGTAACATAAACAACTTTAAAAATTATGTAATTAATAATCTTTTTGAAAATATTAATTTCATTTTAATTAACTTTAATTATTCAGCTTTATATTCCAATCGAAACATGTTTTAAATTTCTAATTTCAACTCTAGAAAAAATATTAGTTTTTAACAAAATTCCTTGTTCACGCAAAATTGTTCTCATAATTATTTGTGCAATACGGACAAATTAGAAACAAAACGGTAAATCAATTAAATTTAAAATTATTTTTGGTTTGCACTTGGTCAAAAATTTGTTAATAAAATCATCTAGAAACTCATAGCACCCTGCTACAAATTTTTTACTAGATCGTAAATATTTTTCACATTAATTTAAACCTTTGCAAGTTTAAATCGAAACCCTGCCCTGGCCGAGACCACAAATTATATTCAAGATTTTTCCAAAAAATTTCGTGGAAATGCTCCGAATCCTTCAGCAAAATATTGCTCCCATAAATAACAAGTCATTTCAAATCATAAAGACGCAACAAAAATTGACCAAGTTCCTACAAAAATTATGTAACTAAATCACCATTTAATTAACCAAAAATAATTTTAAATTTAATTAATTTACCGTTTTGCCTCTAATTTTTTCATATTGCACACATAATTATGAGAACAAATTTGCGTGCACAAATTATTATTACTTTTTTTGATTGAAATGGAAAGCGGAATAATTTAGCTAATTAAATAAAATTAAATATGTATTTTCGAAAAGGTTGTTATTTGTCTAATCTTAAAAGTTGTTTACGTTGCATTAAAAATTGAGCATGCACAAATAATTTTGTTAAGGACTGTATCACAGGACTGAATCACAGGAAGTTATCGTCTTCGAAACCGTTCTCAAGAGTTGCATATTGTAAATTTGAAAAAAATGCTCACAACCAGCAAGGATCGTCATGAAAATTTCGCCCTGTGATATGTAGGGGGTAGGGGTAGCAAGTCATCTTTGGCTTAACTCACTCAGAGCGAAATTCTTGTTCGTTTCCTTAATATAATATAGTATGTAGTAATATCCACATACATTAAAATATGTACATACAGCTGTGTGCAATATAATACATACATATATAATAGGTATCATCGATAATTCTCGCTTTTCACGATATTGTTCGAACTAATCCGACATACAGCTGTGTGCAAAATAATTTCCTTTGTTTTAGCAAACTTTTCGAATTTTAACAAAAATAAAATGGTAAATATCCTTTTTTTACATCAGTATATGTTTTTAGTTTATGTTGAACATTTGAGCCAATTTACACATGCTTTCTTGCATTACGTTTCTCTGCTTTCAAAAAACCAATTTGCATTTACAAGCGTTTTCTTGAACCGTGATTCTTTTGAATTATTCGTCTATGTATTTGTAAAAACATTTCTCGTCGCATACTTGGTATAGAAATAAAAATATGACCTTCAGAAATTTTATAAACTTTTTGTTTGTATTAGTGCAGAGAAACACAAGAATCACAAAAAAAATTTGTTGAAAAAAGAATCACAAAAATATGACCTTCGAAATCAGTTTATAGAGAGAGGGGTAAAGAAACGAGGAAAGAAACTGATGCAAGAAAACACGTCTAAATCGGCTCATGACAGTCAGTGTTGCTATTATTACGCATTCCGATAGTTGTGAAATATTTTTTTTTTTTAACTAGATTATATTCTTGGTGTGCAAAATAATAGGTAATTGCTAATTGTTCATTATTAAAAAATAATTATTGCGATTTAACTAAATCGTTCCATGCAAATGAGAGTATGATAAGTCAAAAAAGTCATTTTTCAGGAAAGGAGTTTGAAGTTTTTTACTTTGGTATAGCAGAAAAGAAAATGAGAGTATAGTTTGTTGTTTCTAACCATCAGGGAGGATTTCGATTTTTAAGAAAAATTGCCATAATATAAAATCATATTCAGAGAATTCAATTATACGATTATTTGAGAGTATGATATAGTCAGTTATCATACTCTCATTTGCATGGGACGAAATGGTTTTGTGATTTAAATGGTTAATTGCGCTTAATAATAAATTCCGAAATAATTTTTTTGATATTTTTTTCTGGCAGTTAGTTAAAATGGGACGAGGCAAGCAATGCTCCGAAAGCCAGAGAGAAACTATCGAAAAACTACGGTAGCAGAGTCGAAAATTAAAATAAATTGCTAATTTCGTAGGGTTTTCGATAAACATGGTGTCAAATATTCTAAGACATAAAATTCGACCGGGAACTCGTGGTGGAAAAAGAAAAACCTCCACAAAAACTGACGCTCGAATCATCCGATACGTTAAAAAAAAAATCCTCTAGTGAAATCTGGTGACATTAAAAAAGAACTTAACCTTGAAATTAATACTTCAAAAATACGTAGACGTTTAAAAGACAATAATTTGAAAGCAGGTTTGCCTAAAATGTGTCCATCATTATCCAAACAAAATATCCGAAAGAGATTAAATTTCGCGCGGGACCACGTGAAATGGCCAGTTACCAAATGGCGAAATGTATTATGGTCTGATGAGACGAAAAATAATTTATTTGGATCAGACAGCTCTTTAAAATATATTACGACGTCCCGAAGCCAAACAATATGACCCCCGTTACTCCATTAAAACTGCGGTGGTAATATTATAGTATGGGTTTGGTGTATGCTCTATATTTTGGATTCAAGAAATTATGACTAAATAATTTTACCCTACATATATTATGTGACACAATGCTACCTTTTGCCGAGAACAACATTCCCCTTCGTTGGGTGTTTCAACAGGATAATAATCCGAAACACGCGGCGATGGTGGTTACAAAGTGGTTCAAGGATAATAATGTAACTTTTATGCAATGGCCAGCTCAGTCCCCCGATTTGAATCCTATAGAGAACCTCTGAAGTGATGTGAAACGCGTGCTAGGTAAACTTTCGAAACCAAAAAATAGATTCGAACTAAGGGAAAATTTCAAAAAAGTTCGGATGGCCATACCACTGGAGAAATGTCAAAACTTTGTGTATTCTATGTCCCGGAGGGGAACCGTTCATAATGCCGCGTTTTAAAATGTCGCATTTTAAAATACCGCGTTTCAAAATGCCGCGTGGTACAAAATGTCGCGTTTTAAAATGTCGCGTTTCAAAATGCCGCGAGGTACAAAATGTCGCGTGGTACAAAATGTCGCGTTTTAAAATGTCGCGTTTCAAAATGCAACGAGGTAAAAAATGTCGCGTGGTACAAAATGTCGCGTTTTAAAATGTCGCGTTTCAAAATGCCGCGTGGCACATAATGTCGCGTGGTACAAAATGTCGCGTTTCATAAAACCGCGTGGTTCAAAAAACCGCGTGGTACAAAATGACGCGTTTTATAATGATGCGTTTTAAAATGACGCGTTTTGAAAAAATCCCTTATAAATCAACACAATATGATGTGAAATAATAAATAATTTAATAAAAATTATTTGAAACAAGCAAATTGTGTTTAAACATATAGTAAAATTTTCCTTCACTGTAATTATAAAGTGGGTCTAAGAAAAAGAACGCAAATGTTGAAATTTATTAGAATATTCCTTCACTAAAATGTTACAGTTAAGTCCTTATATATCGGAAGTGAAATCATTTATATTGTTTAATAGTACACAATAGTGAGAAATCATTTATATTGTTTAATAATACACAATTTTTTATTATCTCAATATAACATTTATTTTATTCCTTCTTTACAAACGCGACATTTTGTACCACGCGACATTTTGTACGTCGCGGTATTGTGAAACGCGACATTTTAAAACGCGTCTTTTTGTACCACGCGAAATTTTGTACCTCGCGGCATTTTGAAACGCGACATTTTAAGACGCGACATTTTGTACCACGCGAAATTTTGTACCTCGCGGCATTTTGAAACGCGACATTTTAAGACGCGACATTTTGTACCACGCGACATTTTGTACCTCGCGGCATTTTGAAACGCGACATTTTAAGACGCGATATTTTAAAACGCGACATTTTAAAACGCGGCATTTTGACCCGGACCCGTCCCGGAGATGCAATGCGGTAATTGCAAATAATGGTTTAACACAGACATCAAAAAAATCTTTCACAAGATGCTCTTTTGTTACAAAATTGATGAATTTGAGTAAACATTATTCACGAAAAAAACAAAATCAAAATTTCATGAATATTTACGCATCTCAAAATATGACTTTTACACGGAGAAAAAAAATTACTAATTTATTTCCTATATATTTATAGGAATTTAATTATAGCATCCCGTACTATATTTTTCGTAAAACATACTATGTACATAGCTGACTTTCCACTCTGCATAGCATGAAATGCAATATTGGAATCGCTACTATACTAAGAGCTAATTTATTATGCCATATAGGAATATTTCCTATATGCATTTCTACAAATCCAATGTATTATAGGAATAATTCCTATAAGATACAATTTCCTTTGTTTTATACTATTCTCTTTATTTTGAACGTAAAATCATTAAAAATAAATTAAATCCTCTCCTATATAAAAATCAATATTTACCACAAAATATAGCTGTTATAATTGCATTCGTATTCTCTGAAACATATTCATGTTATTTTCATTTCATGAATATAATTCGCTAAGTCAGTACGTTCTGCTTGATACTTAAGGTATCAAGCGACAATTGTATTTTTATAGTTTGGTCGTATGAAACCAAACTACCACATAGAGAAGTCGAGGAGGGTTTCACTTCTCATTTTTGAGAGTCGATAGATTTGTATTGACTCTGGGGTAAAGTAAAAGTGGGGGGGGGGAGGGGGGGGGGATAATGACTAATGATTTTTCTACTTTTTCAAGTAGATATATTTTGATGAAGTGATTGGCATTTTTATGATTTGCCAAATCGAAAATACTTTGAATGTCATTACTACTAATATATTTCCTATTACGACCTGCACGCTGCACCAACACCATTAAACATTGCAATCGCTACAAAAATATGCTGGGAATACCAATTTTATGGCAATAAATACTAACTTGAAATGCATATTTTCCTTTACTAAATAGGAAGGGCTTATTACTAATATAGTACATTTTACTATTTTAATGGTAACAATTTGTATTCGCATCTCTTTAAATTTACTTTGTGTTATAGTAAAATGCTTTCCTATATTAGGCCATAATCCTGTGGGCTCCTATAAATTATAGAAATGTCTCCTATAATTTTTTTTCCGTTTATTTTCTCATGAATAACTAAATTTTCTTGGTTTATGTTTTACGTTGATGAATATTACAAAAACTCTGAATATATTTTGATCAGCAGATCGACGAAAACAGCGAAATAAAGATTAAAAAAAATCTTCCTAAAATCAATTTTCTATTTTTGTGAATGCAATACATTCACTATTTTCAAATATTTGTTTTTGGATGTAATCACTGCTCCGATAAGTTGGACGGATTTTTTTTTTTTTAATTTCGTATAGGTTCTTTTCGCACATAGTTGTTTCTTAACCGATTATGATAAAATTCGACTAATGCGATGGAAATGGGATTGTAAAATGGTTTTTGGATAAAGTTCTGGAATATGGCCAGTTTGGACATGGCCAACAACAGAAAGTCGTGTCGTTTGTCTATCGACTCGCCAATCATAATAAAGATGAATATTTAAAAAAAAAAATCAAGAAAATACTTATTTAGGACATTTATTTACAACTGTAATAGGACGGAATTGATACACATGTATTTGCGCAATTTCAAGATTTTTTACTCTCTCTAGTTTGTTTGAAAAAATAACGGAATGTTGGATGGATTTTTTCGTGGAAAATTTGTTTCTAGAAAAATACGGTAGATTGGATAGATTTTTTGTTTTCACAACAAATTACAGTGAAACCCCACAACAACGGAATAAAAATTAAAAGGAAATACGAAATATTCACAAAAAATTAAAATCGTAATTTTCGTGATGTATTTGTATTCATGATTTTTAAATTCTTAATTTCTCCTGATTTTTTTTTCATAGCGTTGAAACAAAACACAAAAAAAAATTCTCAAATTTGTATTAATCTTTTATTTTGTTGATTTGTGTGATGTTTTGTTGATCCCTCTCAGAGAAGCAAAATGATGTGAGACGAAGATCATAGAAAAACGATGAATCGTGAATATTTAAATTCTCCATATTTGTGTTTTAAAATATTCATGATTTTTTTTGCTCATTCAAAAATGATGCATCTTTGATGTCTGGTTTAACAACCAAATATTAAATTTTATTGTATGGTTGAATTATTTTTATTATTATTTAATTGTTATAATGTGAATTTATGAATTACATATTCTTGTGCACAGCTGAAAACGAAAGAAATTGAAATTCGCAATAAATAAAAACTTGTTCGTTATGTACTGTACATTTGAAATAAATATTTGTTATTACGTTCTATTTCGAATTTATTTTTATTAAACCATAAAACAAAAAAAAAATCTTAAATTACCTATTATTTTGCGCACAGCTGTATAATACATACATAATATGATTCCCGTAAAAAGCATTTCGATTTTTTTTTTGTTTTAATTTTATTTTGAATGTTTTACGTTCAGTGTGAATTAAACCTTTGCTTAATTAAGTCGCTGTGTAAAATATTAGGTAATTATAAATTTTAATGGTTAATGACTAAATATTAAAAATTAATATTTAAAATTAAATATTAAAAATTATTTATAATACCCCCGGATGTTTTTTTATTGTAGAAATGGGCCGCGGAAAACATTGCTCCGAAAGTCAAAGGGATTTGATTAAAAAACTACGAGTTAAGGGTAAGACATTAAAAGATATTGCCAGTTGTGTAGACTGTTCTATAAATATGGTATCAAACGCATTAAAACCCATAAAGCGGACCAAAACTTATGGCCGTAAAAGAAAAACAAGTGAAAAAACAGATGTCCGTATTGTTCGTTTCGTTAAAAAAAATCCGTTTGCTACTTCAAGTGTTATTAAAAAGGACCTAGGCTTAGACATTGATATGTCCACAATCCGCAGGCGACTAATAGAAAACAATTGGAAAGGTAGTATAACAAATAAAGTTCCGTTACTATCGAAAAAAAATGTTGCAGATTGAAAAAAATTCGCTGAAGATCACGTGGAGTGGCCCATAATAAAATGGCGAAACATACTATGGTCTGCTGAAACAAAAATTAATTTGTTTGAATCAGATTGTATCAACGAGCATGTCCGACGACCCAAAGATAAACAATACGACCCGCGCTATACAGTAAAAACTGTTAAACATGGCAGCGGACATATTATGCTTTGGGGCTGCTTCTCGTATAATGGTGTTGAACCTTTAGGTTGGATACTTGAGAATTTAAATAAAGAAATTTATTTGGAGGATATTCTATGGGATACCATGCTTTCGTATGCCGAAGAAAATATTCCCCTTCGCTGGGTGTTTCAGCAGGACAATGATCCGAAACATACAACGAAGATAGTAAAAGACTGGTTTGGCGAGAACAATATCAATGTAATGAAATGGCCAGCACAATCTCCCGATCTAAACCCCATAGAAAATCTATGGGGTGAGTTAAAATGTGCTCTCAGTAAATTGCCGAAGCCAAAAAATATAAGCGAGCTGTGGAAAAATGTACAGAACGTTTGGTGGAGCATCCCAGTTGAAAAATGCCAAAAACTAGTCGATTATATGGGGCGACGATGTAATGAGGTGATTAAAAATAAAGAGTACAGCACCAAATATTAAATTATTATGTAAACATCAATTATTTTCGTTGATTTAATTATTTTCGAGCAACTTTTTTTAAATTTCCTATTTTTTTGCACAGACGGAATAAATGAATTTAAATTGAAATATTGTAAAATTATCTTTGATCATAATGAAATGAAATACTAATAAATTTTTTGTTGTTTCTTAGAGACAAACAATTAAAAAAAAACATGTTTCATTTTTGAACAAATTACCTATTATATTGCATACAGCTGTATATTCCTAAATTGTTGAAAATTTGTGAAATTACTTACTTATAATGTTTAACTTCCAATTCTAAATTTCTAAAATATGTCAAAAAAATTCTAAAAATCATCAATTTGTCTGAATTTTTCAAATTCACCCGCTAATAAGTTTAAATTTCATAAATATTTGATAACTATAATTTATGTTTTATTTAGGTGGTTTATAGAACCCAATAAGTTCCTTCAAAAAATTTAAGATTTTCTGTTCGTTCAAAATTCAGTCGTTTTAAAATACAACAATCATAAATTTCTAAATTTAAGTAAATTTGTTGTAAATTTCTACAATTAAAATTACAAAAATTAAAATATTCTCTGAAAGAAATAAGAAATTGTTATGTCGTCAAAAACTGTAATCCGAAAAATAAATAAAAACACATCATAACGACCTAAGCAACGGCAATACAATCAGATATACATTTTGTTCGCAAACCTGCAATCGAATTATGGTCGAAAAATAGGAATTAAAAAATGAGAGTTGCTTATACATGCATACAATATGTACACTGAATCAAAAAATTGTGCGTACACTACTCTGTTAAAGAAACATTGATAAAAAAAACAATTACAAATTAAACAAAAAATTCAGTTTTTATTTTTTTGTCAAACTCAAATTACATTTAAGAACCGGAAAATAATAATAATCATGATATAAATTAATTTACTTTTACGTTAGATAAGATTTACTATTTAAACAGCCTAAAACGATTTCAAATAATAGCCCGTATACACTTGCACTTTTGTCAAAATCAACCCTAGCACAATAACAATTTATTATTTGTCATACTCCTATTTTCAACTAATAGTAAATTACGAAATTATTTCTTGCGTAAAAGTTTATTAGTTGTATTTTTTATATGGTGAATGAAATATTGTCCAATTAATCAAAAATGTCTGATTCTCGTACCAAAATTAATGTATAATTAATAAATTGATCATTAAATTGGAGAGTGAAGGTAACAGTTTATCGGAAATTCCCAAAATAACTAATCGCCCGCGATCTTCGATTCAATACGTCATCCAGAACTTGCTGGGCGTGCTCGCAACCGAAAGCTGATCGAAGGTCAAATACGTCTAATAGAGAGGGAAATAAAATAGAATCGGAAGCTTAATGCTCCAACAATCGCTGCCAAAGTTTATCAAAACGAAAAATATTTATCGCTATTCCTCAGACAATACGAAATATTTTTCATAAACAAAATTATCGTGGAAATGATCCACGCGCAAGAAATGTATTTGTCGAAAAAAAATATTAAAAAGCACCTGGAATATCCATTGGGATATGTGAGTGAGCCCAAAAAGTTCTTGAAAAATGTTATTACCTCGGAAGAAAGTACCAACATTTAACGTTTTTGGTACAGATAGGCGAGTTGTGTTGTATCGGAAACCCAACACTAAACTTGAGTAAAACATGATGGCGGAAGTATAGTATAATGGTTTTGAGAGCTTTTAACTGAAAGCGTGTAGGACATTCGACTTTCACTGTTTTCACGGAGCTTTTGTATATGTAAGTGCGGCAATGGTTTAAATCAATTAATTTAACCGTCCGCGTCCATGTTTAAATATGCACTTTTTCTATTTTTGCAAAATACAGGGTGGAGCCCAAGAGCTCATATTTTTAAGCAACCTGACGAAAAATTCAAACGGAAGTCAATCAATTCCCTATTGTATATAACTAAATGGCCATAGCTACTCACGCTCTTGACATTATCGCCGTAATCAAATGCGTAAAGCAAAGAATTAGATATTTTCCTTTTATATGCTTTAGGAATTAAGGGCTGCAAACGTTTGGCTTCTTTGTCATTGGGAATGGAATAATCATTTTTATATTGATAGAAAATGTAATATTTTAATTTCGGTAAATTGTAGCGCTACATTTTACCGAAAATACCGGAAATTAACCGTATTTACTGATATAACAAACTCTAGTTCAAGCTAAAACAGCTGTTGGACAAAACCAAAGTTGTTTGAAAAAGTTGAAAAATACAATTTCAACCGCGTGGGCTAATGAAACAAAAGTACATTGTCAAGTTCACAGTTTATAAAATGGCGCTTCAATGTCTGGTGCTGGAAATATTAAATTCTGCATACCAGAATGACAAATTAAACAATTATTTGATTGATATTGATGCAATGATGGTAATTTACAATTTTTTTATTTCCTTAAAATGGTTTAGTGAAACAGTTGGTCTATGTTGGTGTGCCTCCGGTAAAATGAAATATCCACCATTTAACACTCTTATGGAGCCACTTCATTCAGCAATAATATTTTCAAATGAGAGTAAATAAAAATTATTCTTGAGAAATATTTCGCAAAGTTAATGTATGTTTATGGAACTTTCATTTCTCCAATGTTTCTCCCACAATTTGGGTACTGCTTCGGTGATGCTTCGAATTTTTCCAATCCAATAAAAGCAGAAATGCAATGAGAAATTTACAAAAACAATTATACTAAAATAATTCCGCCAATGAATTAAATAATCCCAAAAAAGATTTAAGTTTATTTAATTCTATTCCTAAACGTAGTTATCGCATTACAGCGATTTTGATCGCAAAATGAGAATTGATTTGAGGATTACCGGAAGGCAATAGTATTGGTAAATTGTATTGTTGTCGAATGGGCGTTTTTTTTAGTTTTCCATTTAGCATGATGCAGAAAGAGAGATAAAACAACAAGAATAGAAGGGATAACATTGTACAAATAAGATAAATAAATAAGCTCAGAAGAGAACGATCGAGAGAATATATTAAAATATTGACTACACTAATACACTATATGTATTATGTTCTTTTATACTCCCACGCATAATTTGGAAAAAACAACAATACATATTCAAAATTTAAAAAAAAATTAAAAATATTACGAATGAGGCCGATGAAGAATGCATTTAATTAAAAATCATATATTTACGTTGCTTTTTGTTTTGTTTTATAGATGAGACATTTTTTTGTTTACGTATACGTTTATGTATTTTGTTTTGGTTTTTTATTAACGAAACCAAATGAATGTCGTCGGTTAAAACAGCGATCGAGACAAAAACAGGAATTCCTCATGTTAGAACAAAGGGAAAAACAAAAACTACCCAAGGCGAGCGTAAGCACCAAACATTTGAACCGATTTCACCCGCTTCGCTTGTTTTTAATATTTACACCATGAGAAAATGCATGAGAAAATTCACTAATACAGTACAAATATTTGACGGCACACAATAGCAAAATGTATACATATTATACACCGTGTACATACATATACAAAATTCTCAATCCTCATTTTGTGACCAAAATCGCTGTCCAATGTCTTTTTAATTTGAAAAGATGGTAATACTAATAAGAAAGACATTAATTCGAAATAGATTGTTTAGCTGATGGTAATTTTATTTAGAAAATCAACAATTGTATCAGTTGTTTGTTTATTCAAAAATAACCAAATTTGGTCGTGCATTAACTCCGTTTATTAATTTTTGATAGCCGCCAAATGGACAAGTAATTTTGCTACCAACTCAAAAAAGATAAAAATTAATTCCAAAAATAAATCTTATGCTATTCAATGGGGCATCCTCATTAAAATACAGTTATATTCACAATAGATATCCCTACAGTAAAATTTGTTTGTCGTTTATCCAACTTACTATAAAATTTGACAAGAAAAATTGTTCACAGTAATAGAATAATTTGACAAAATGGCTTGCTGGGTTTGAAGATTTCTTTTAACACTTTGGCTGTAAATAACCCAGATAATTGAGTTTATTTGTTTCGGTGGCATTGAAGATAAGATAAGCCAATGTCTTCTAGAATATAAAAGCTGTACTCCTGGCTATGCCGTTCAATTTATGTAGTCAGTTAGGATATTGAAATTCTTCTGCAGATAATGTTGCAAAAATGAAAGAGAACATGTGAAAAATGTATGTATGTGTAAGGAAGTCCGCTCATTACTTACAGCATGTTTATGCAGACAGCATGAAATTTTGCAGACGGATTAGTAATTCATTCGATTGTCTGAGATTGCAGAAAGACTTAGAGGCGTTCTGCGACTGTTCGAACAATAACTTTTCACTAATTGTAAATAATTACAAAAACCTTGTCTTTCCGTCGTACTTGTTTACCGGTTCACAGCAGATTTTTTTTTTTGTAATGGTGTCTTTGAGCAGGATGAGCATTTCTCCGACCTTGGTTGACATTTTTTCTCTGACCTAGCTCTTGGTAGACCTCTTGGTTCAATTATAGTGACAGCATTTATTAAGTTGGGCTTCATAAAATGTAACTGCAAGCACTTTCGTGGTCCCCTTACACTGAAATCCTTGTACGTTGCCTTCGTACGATCTGTACTAGAATATGCGCCACTGATTTGGATCGGTATCGTTGCAACTTATTAAATTTACAACGCTTGGATCGTCGAGAGGCAGCTTCAGTTATATTTATTTGCGAACAGTCTCTTATTGAATGTAATGAAATTCTTGCTCGACCCAACATCAATGCTCCTGAACTTAGTTTACGGCGCCAACTTATTACCAATTTTTAATAACGGTAGGTAATAACATTTAGATAAATAAATATAGTTTAAAACCCCGGAACCGAATGTGATGCGGTTTATACGAATGTACAGAGATTTTTCTCAGCCAGCAAATATCATATTGATCGGGCGTCAAGGAGCTGATAAAAATGTACAAGTCGGGAGAAGAAAATGCAATTGACATTTTTCCTCAAACGTCAAATGATGTAAATTTATTGCTGAAGGCGTAGGAAAACCTCATCTTGATTTCTTGTTTTCTGTGCTTTAGGCCAAAAAATTAAATTTTTACAGTAGATTTAACTTTAGAAACGTTTTTAAATTGATTTGAGGTTGTTTCCATAAACGATAGTTTATTGCCCCTACGGCTTCGATGAATTTACTGTCAAAATTTTTGGAGGAAAAAGGTCTATTGCAACAACATTCTCGTGATGACGTTAAATTCTCATAGGAAGTACACATACAACAATTTCATTTTCGAATAACATTCTTATTAGAAAAAATAAATAGAAATAAAAACGAATTCGACGAAAATGGGAAATAACTGAATTTTGAAAATAAATAGAATTCGTATTTCAAACAGAAATAAATTAATTATGGTAAATACAAAATTCAATTATTGAAACAATAATGTTTTGAAATGGCACGATGATTAGTCAATAAATGATATACAGTATAAACTCCACAAGTAAGTATCTCAAAGAAAACAATAAAAACACAAGGCTGCAGGCGAAAACTCGGGTAAATGCCTAATTTACCTATTTTTGAACAGTGGAGGCGGTAAATGAAATGTCTGTACTAAAAAGGAAGGTAAATGATTTATAGATGTTGGTTTTTTGACGTTAGTTGATTCGTTGTTTACGATTCCAAATTGAGTTTGTAAAACAGATACAATTTTAAAAATAGTTTATAATTAAACTAATTATCTTCATAATTATTATAGTGTATATAATCCCTGGCACATCCAACGCTGTTATTTATTACAAAAAACAAAATATGTAAATGGAGACTGATATCACAATGAAAAAAAAAAAATTACCGACAGATGTAAAGTCTTGGTAATATTTT
The DNA here is from genome assembly GCA_963556165.1 of Tipula helvola. Lineage (NCBI taxonomy): Eukaryota > Metazoa > Arthropoda > Insecta > Diptera > Tipulidae > Tipula > Tipula helvola. The sequence goes on from OY744481.1 coordinate 94,218,912, forward strand.
TATTTTAATATCGGGATTATCTAATTTATATTTTATTTCATTGACAATACAAGAAGTAAAACAGTTAATGAAGTCCAGGAGTAAGACAAATAATAATAAATTAAGGTTTATGATAAAAATTAATAATTGATAAAAAATTATTTTTTCATAAATGTCATAAGGGAAGCAAAAATTGGCAAATCCGTCAAAAACGTAACGAAGAAGTGGCAGAATATTTTCAAGAAATACGTATAAGGTAAATATTAATTGTAAAATGGGATGTATACATATTGTGTTTTAGAATTTTATTTTTTGTGTGTTACAGAAAATGACATTGTCACCATCAGGAATTTCCACGGTGAAAACATCTTTTATTCATGAGTTTTGGCTGGTATTAATGTAATTAATTTCTTGAATGATTGAGAGGTAATCCTAATGTTATTTTTTCTTTCTTCAAAATCTCCATCTAAAATTTTCCTTACTAGAGGTGGGTTTTGCTCGACACAATAGAATATTTTCGCCTAAAATAGCAGAAAATGGTAACATAACAATTTTATGGAATAATATAATGTCAAGGGAGGTATGATTCATATAACTCCTTTTAAAATAGATCTTGCAATTTTGTACATTTATTTACTAATTTGACGGCCTCGCCTCTTAATATACCGGGTGACTCATTTTAAAAAATCCTCTCAAATAACCCCTAGGGGAAGGCCTAAATAAAAAAAGTGTAATAACAAAAGTTGTAAAATTTTTAGGAGGATATCAAGTGATGATCTTAAATTTGACCTTGAGGTCAAATTTCAAGGTCATTTCAAGGTCAAGTGGATTTTTTAATGAGAATACCTATTTTTGACATCGAATACGAAAAGCGTAGGAAACTTACATTCGCATATGTATTTTCCATGACCTCCCAAGGTCACCTGAAGGAATATATTTTAGTTATAATGCTTATAATTTGCAATGAAAATTACACAATATAAATTCTTTATTTTTAAAATATTTATTTTTGTATAAATTAAACATATTCCTCCAGGTGACCTTGGGAGGTCATGGAAAAGACATATGCGAACCGATGTCAAAAATAGGTACATATTTCCATTTTTAAAAAACCGGCTTGACCTTGAAATGACCTTGAAATTTGACCTCAAGTGACCTCATTTGACCTAATTACACTTTTTTTGATTTAGGCCTTCCGCTGGGAGTTAATTGAGTGGTTTTTTTAAAACGAGGCACCCTGTATAATTAACAACTTTACGTTATCTTTCTTTGCTATTCTACATTTTTATAATTTCCATAAATTTTGCGAATAATCACTAAACCAAAAAGAATTTAACCCTTTAATTTAAACCAATGTTGACATTAGTTTGCTGTAGAATTCGCACAACCTCAAAGGTAAATATGTACTAAAGGTAAATTTTAATGTTCTAAATGATTTACTTGAGTTTTCCCCCACAACCTATTTCACAATTATTATGTTTAGTTCAGTCGATTTTGTTGTCTATTTTAGGCTGACATCTCCTAGTACAAATTCGCTTAATTTGGCCGCATATTCCGAAGTAAAGATTTTCCAAATGTTTATCTGCTATGGTGATTAAAATTTTTCCTCTAAACTTTATCTTTATCAGACTCTAGTTTCTTTTGCCAAAGCCAGTCTTTTTTCAATATGTCGCTCTGTCAACAAAGGTTTTAATGTGTGCTCCTATTTTTATTGTCGAGTTACCCAAGCCTCAAAAACCGGTTTATTATATATTACCAATACAATCACAAAACAACATCAAATTTTTAAATTGCACTTTTCACACCACAAAATTTACATTGATTTGAAAAAGCGAAAATAATTCACCTTAACACTTCAACAACGTTTGCACATATGTAGTTTTTGTTTTTTTTCTAGTAGGTTTATTGTTGGATTTTTCTCGAACAAGTTCAAAATGACTTTATCGCCCTTCTCTGAAGTGATCCTATCTAAACCGTCCAGACAAGTCATCCTCATTTCTACAGTCTCTATACCGCTTAATCCACTTCTTCACAAATGGCACATGGTGTATTTTGCTACCTACTTCATACTCATTTTCGGTACTCTTTTTGGAGGAGGATAGTTCTATAGTCACCAGGCATAATCTATTCAACGTTTTCTATCTCTCTTCTAATTTTACTAAATTAGAACCTTTAGTCGGCATAAATGAAAAATGAATTTATTATTCAACTTTGTCCACCTCTCTAGAAAAATCATCAAATTTGACTTAAGCTGTCATGCCTTGTGACTATTGAATTGTACCTGCTACATTGTAGTGAGGGTTAAATGGAAAGACTAGATTGAGTTACTTTCTTAGAGATACATGGAACGTACTTTAAATCTATCGGCAAATCAAAGCGTTTTTGAAATATTAGCCTTAATTCTTTTTGGAGCATACTAAAATGTGTCTTTCAAAATTATGTTTAATGCAGCGATTTACGACTTCATGGATCAAAACTAGAAGCTATCTAACAATCAGGTATAGAATACCGTAAAGGAGCATGAATTATGTATTTTGAGAAATGTTTCTGCAGAATCTGGACCCTTCTCTCTTATACCCCGCGCGTCCGCCCCAAGTAGGATTTAAATATATTAAACGTGAGTGAATAAAGCGTAATACAAGAAGAGGGGGAGTGAAAATTCTGGAAGAAAATGCTTTGTTCGATTAATAGCCGTACATAATGGGCAATACAGATTTTTTGATTTTATCATTGTGATTTTGAATAATGATCGTATTACTGTTTCTGATTCCGTTTTAATTGCCAATGAATTTTCTAATTATTTTTCAAGAATTTTTAATGATTTGAAGTTTAATTTTTCATTTCCGTACGCTTGTAATTTGAGCGGTAATTACGATTTTGGTGATTGGTTTTTCATTGCGCAAGTCGACAATGAAGAAATTTTGACCATTATAAAGAGTCTGAAAACCCGCAAAAGTATGTTGTAGTCTGTTGGCGAATTTGTTTCTCCGATTGTTTCTGTTCTTGTTAATGACGATTAATCGCTTGCTCAAAGAAAATTTTCGTCCTATTTTTCTTCAACCAATTATCTTAAAAACAATTGAAAAAGCCTTGAAATTGAGAATGGATAAATACCTAGCTAAACTTAATTTTTTGAGTGATAATCAGTACGGTTTTAGATCTGGTAGTAGTATATTGAGACTGCCCTGATTGAGTTTCTAAATGATGTTCATCTTAACATTAAACATTCGTTTAGAGGTATTTCACAAAATTGGTTTACCTCTTTTCTGAGTAATAGGTAGTCATAAGGTTAAAATTCAAATTTCCTTTAGTGTTCTTTTTCATTGAATTGTGGTGTTCCTCAAGATTTTGTCTTGGGTCCATTACTTTTTTAATTAATGTGATAACTGATATTTTTAGCCTGGGTCTATGTGGAAACGTAATAGCCTTTGCTGATGATATGGCTTTAAGTTATTCGGGATCATGTTTGCATTGATCGGCATTGTATGATTCTAATTGTAAGTGAGAAAACTAAAATTAAGTTTTTCAAGTTTTCTGCGATCCCTTTATTGGATTATATGCCAGAATTTATCTATCACTATTCTAACTGTAATTTATTGAATTGTAATAAATGATTGTGTTAAAATTGAAATTATGAAGCCCTTCAGATACCTTTGTACCGACCTGGATGTTGCTCTTAATTGGAAGTTGCATATTCATAATCTAAAAAAAAACAATTGAGTTCTATTTTGCGTGCAATCTATATGCTATGCTCTTTTTGTTCTCAATCTATTTTATTAAACTTTTATCATGCTTGCGTTGGCTCCCGTTTGAGTTAAGGAATTTCCAGCTGGGGTGCTACTTTTAATGGTACGTTAAAGCCTTTCATCACGTTACCATACCGTATTATTCGACCCATGTGTTTTATGTGCCTTACTGATTCCTGTTGGCCTGTTTATGTTGCTAATACAATTTTTCCAATCCAATACCTATATATTTTAGGATTACCCTTTAGAGAGTATCTACCCTTTAGAGGGTAGTGAGATTCGTTTCTGCTTATGATTTTTGCAATAACAGCAAAATGATTTTTAAAATATCAACTTTAACACCGAAACCGACTCCGGGATCTCGAATATCGGGATATTGCCTGTTATTTTGACTTGTAATCAACATCGATCTTAGAGCCGGTATACTGGTCACACGGCAATTGAATTGAATATGCACAACAACACTCGTTGCAGCTGCCATTTCGAAAGTCGACGCGGCACGGGTATGGTTTGCACACGGCATTTTGATGCAAATTGGAAGGATTCCAGTAGTCAACCTGGGAAACTGAGTGCCTTTAAAAGTTTAGATTTATGGACGAAGCTGTCAGGCGTTATCCAATACTCGAACATCATGAATTCGAACAACTAGGAATTTCAAATAAAATTCTATCAACCTTGCCATTTGATATTCCGAAATCTTCTACAACAAGGGATAGATTATTTAAACAGGTGCAAGATAAACAGCAGGTATAAATGTATCCTGCAAATACAAAACGATGGATTGCTAAGTTAAGCTGCGGAAACTTAAATATTTAATATTTACTTAAATTGTTCACATACAAGAGAATATGCCTTACCATAGAACTGGAAGAGCGACAAAATGATAGCCTCAACAAGAAGTTTTCAGTCAAGAGTAAAATTGTGCGCGATTTAATAATGTGTGACGCCTCCTTTAGACCGCTTTTAGCTCCGTAACCGTTTGGTATTGATGACAGTTGGCGTACTCCTTACGGGACAATATTCCCCAAACATTTTCGATTGGGTATAGATCAGGAGTGAATCGAGTTTTCATCGCGAATAGAAGTGACGTGCAAATTATTTTCAAAAATAATTTTTTCCACAATAATAAAATAATTTTAAATTGTATTATTGATTTTATAGTGTGATATATAGTGATTGGGTGTTTTGATATATACATATTATACATATACATAATACGTACATTTATTGTTATTGTTGTGTTCTTGTTTTGTGTTTTCGTTACTTTTCGTTAGTGTTGTGTTTTTCCTTGTTTTATTCTTTTATTCATAATAATGAACTGTGGCAAGTGTGATGCAGATTTATCCACTTTAAAGGAGAAAATCGGGTGCTCTGGCTTTTGCAACAGAGCGTATCATTATGGTTGTGCAGAAGTGGATCGAACGTCATTTAATGCCACTCTGAAATGCGCCAACATAATGTGGTTCTGCAATGACTGTAGAGACCTGATGAAAAACAAAATTTTTTTAAAAATGTTTACACCTAATTCTAACTGGAATATTCCAATTGATAAGCAAATTAATATTGCGGATCAGGATATGGTGAAGTGTTTGCAGAAGGAGATTGACACGAATAAGGAGAATATAAGCTTAATATTTAAAAAAACTTGACACTGCAGACAAGGTGGTTTTTGATAGCAGAATGAAGCCGACATATCGCCAAAAAGAACGATTACCAAGGGGCCAAGCGAAAGTGATTAATGACCTTTGCGGCACTACGACTCAAGCTGAATCAACAACAAAGCCCCCAAATATTGATTCTTCAGAGGCATCATCTAGCAAACCAGATAACATTTGCCTTAGCAGCCCCTCGAATAATGGGGTAATATCCAAAGTTAATACCCAATCGAAGTTAAACAATCAACAAGCAGTTCGAGGTTCTAATATCGTGCCAGATATTATTAGCAAGACGGTACCACATAAATTTTGGCTTCACCTATCCAGACTGGATCCTCTAACAACCGGGGATGATGTTTTAGCTATGGCTAATAAGTGTTTGGGAACAAGTTTCTACCATGTTGGTAAATTGATTCCCAAAACGAAAAAAATTCAGGATCTGGAATACTTATGTTTTAAGTTGGGAATAAACGAAGATCTCAAGGACAAGGCTTTAAGTTCGGAAACCTGGCCAACTGGCATATATATTAGACCATTTAAGAATCAAAATTTTCGGAAAGCAGTTGCCTCAAACGTCAAATTTCGCAACCCAACTGTAGAAGTCGAGACTCCCAGAGTTTAAGGGATGTTGTTTTAAATAATAGGATGATTCGGCCCATATGTTCAAAACTAACTACAGTAACCTCTATTTATTACCATAATGCATCCAGTATTCGAGGGAAATCTAAATTGTTTCTTTTGGGTGTCCTCGACAACGATTATGATGTTATAGTTATTTGTGAAACATGGCTTACAAAAAATTTCAATTCAGAAGAATACTTTCCATCAGATTACGTGGTCTATAGAAAAGACAGGCATGATTTTGATACCAGCCTTAAAGGAGGAGATGTGTTGATCGCTATGAAAAATTTACTTTCGAGTGAAGTTATAGCGTGTCATCCGGTATACGATATTATGGCTGTACGTATTAAAGCCGATATTTCTTTTATCTTCGTGGTCGCTGTTTATGTGCCCTGTGGATCAACTTTAGAAGTTTATCTGGAATTTATTGATTTTTTCAATTCAGTAATGTCTGCCGTGCATATTGATGAACAACTCATGATCATTGGTGATTTCAATCTTCCAGACATTGTTTAGTTTGACGTTGATGGTGTTCTCACGCCCTCTTCTAACGATCAAAAAGCATTAGCCATCACCGATTATTTTGCGAGTATAGCAACGAAGCAATTGAACCAAATAAGCAACAGTCGAGGAAAACTATTGGATTTAGTATTTTCATCTGATGTTATGTATTCGGATATTTCTTCATGTGAGGATTTTACTGGATGTGGGAGTGTCTACCATACTCCAATAATGATAAACATTTTTCATGAAAAATGCAATACTAATTTTGCCCTTGATAATTCTTTTCATTTTGATTTTAGACATGCTGACTACATTTCTTTAAACGAATTTCTTGTCAACTCTGATTGGGAGTGCCTAGGCGTGGGAAAAACTTGAACGAAGCCGTTTCTTTGTTCAATGAACTACTCAAGACTGGTGTTGAAAGGTATGTCCCTTTAATTAAAAATGAACCTCGGTTTCGTGAACCATGGTACAATAGGAAACTATTGCGCCTGGAAAAACGGCGTAACAAATTTCATTCATTATATAGGCTACATGGGGCTGAGTTTTATTCTAGATTCGATGCAGCTCGAAAAGAATTTAAAATTTTAAATTGGTTCCTATATAATTACTATATTTTGCAGATTGAAGTGAACTTAACGTCCAATCCAAGAAAATTCTGGAATTTCCTCAATGGTAAAAGGAAAGTAGTTGGGTTTCCTTCACCGATGATTTATCAGAATTCATTGGCGAGTCAACTCCCTGATATCTGCAATCTATTCGCCAAATATTTTGAGTCCGTGTACGAACCATCCGCGATATCATTTCCATTACATAACACGTCTTCATTAGCTTGTAATCGTACTGATTACAATTTATTAAAATTCACTGAAACGGAGGTTTATGATTGCATGTCTCTTCTTGATGTAAGTAAGGGGGCTGGTCATGATGGCATTCCACCCATCCTCATAAAAAATTGTGCAGAAAGTTTAGCTCTTCCGCTTACCCACATCTTTAATGAAAGCCTTCGGACTGGGATTTTTTCTGATCCCTGGCAAATATCCTTCATTCGTCCGTTTTTTAAATCTGGCAAAAGATGTGAAATTAGCAATTATCGAGGAATTGCTATTCTTTCTGCTATTCCCAAACTTTTCGAAGCCATGGTGCAGAAATTTTTGTTTTTTCATGTGAAATCTCTTATTTTGCCTGCACAACATGGGTTTTATCCGGGAAGATCTACAATTACCAATTTGACTGCATTCTGTGGACATTTATACAGCAGAATCGAGGGCCGGCAACAAGTAGATGTAGTTTACACTGACTTTTCAAAAGCTTTTAATAAAATTGATCATTCAATTCTTATCTATAAGCTAGAGAAACTAAATTGTGAGTTCATCCCTATCAAATGGTTGGAATCTTATCTGTTTGGCCGGTCACAATACGTTAAGATTAATGATTCTGCTTCTCATTTATTTCGTGTAACTTCTGGAGTACCGCAAGGTAGTCACATTAGTCCACTTCTGTTCTCATTATTTATTAATGATGTTGTGGAGTGTTTTGAATTTGCACATTGCCTTCTTTACGCAGATGATATGAAAATATTCGCACCGATTTCTTCAATTTCTGATTGTTTAAAGTTACAAAGTGATTTGAACACATTTTGCAGTTGGTCGTTTAACAACAAATTGTTGTTGAATGTGGCCAAATGTAAGGTTATCTCTTTTTTTAGAAAGCGATCACCTATTCTTCAGCAGTATTTGAGAGTTGAGTTCATGTCTGACTTGGGTATAATTTTCTCTTCTGATCTTTCCTTTACAAAACATATTGATTCTATTATTGCTAAGGCTTACATTATGTTAGGCTTCATTAAGAGTAATTGTAAAGACTTTTGTGACCCGCTTACACTAAAATCTTTATATGTGTCCTTTGTTCGGTATATTCTTGAATTCGCTTCTCAGATCTGGTCACCATTTTATAAGTGTCATTCAGATAGAATTGAAAGTGTTCAAAAGCAATTTGTACTGTATGCTCTTCGTGGTCTACCTTCTGATAGAGTGAATAACTATGTATGTTCTTCTGCCTTATAAAGATCGCTGTAATTTATTAAAATTACAACGATTAAATCACCGAAGAGACATAGCATCAGCTATCTTTGTGCGCGATGTTTTGACCTCACGAATTGATTGTGATGAAATACTTACGCGTTTCAATTTTTACGCTCCTACGCGTTGTTTGCGGCGACGAGACGGTTTCTTACACATTGATTCTGTTACGACAAACTACGCACTTTCTGAACCAGTCTTGAGAATGTCGCAAATTTTTAACTATGTTTTTGAAATTTTTGATTTTAATATGTCAAGAAATTCGTTTAGAACTGAGTTATTTAAATATTTTGCTATTGATAATTAATATTTTTTGTACCATTAACGTATTATTAATATTTTTGTATTGCATTATAATTTCTTATTACCGATTGTACTTTACTGTAGGTTTAAATAAATAAAATATAAGAACGCGGATTTTTTTGGCTGCAAACCAGTCAATTACCTTACTAGCTCAGTGGATTGCGGCATTATCCTGTTGGAATATCCATTTATTTCCACCCATAACGTGACCATAACGTTTAATGTGGTTTTCCAGTAACGTCATGTAACTGTCGGAATTCATTCTTCCATCGCAAAAAACCATATCACTTTTTATCCGCCAGCCAATAGCCGTCCACATCATTACTGATCCTCCACCCATTTGGTGACTGGATAAAACTTTTTCTTCCTTTCTCAAATCATGCCAATAAAAATCAAACCCATCCGGACCGTCCAATTTGAACTTTTTTTCATCGCTGAATACAACGCAGCACCACTCGGTTGTCCATGTTCTTTCTGTCTTGTGTTTTTAGTAAGTGGTGGTTTTCTTTAGATTTTCTTGCGTAAAAAAATTTGGCAACGCTTCAAGGTTCTTTGCACAGTTCGTATATGAATAGGATTGATTCCAACTTCAGTTCCAAGCTTTGTAGCTGATTTATGTGGATTACTAGCCTAGCGAATAAGTACTCTTTCTTCTTTTTTGCTTAAATCCTTAGCTCTTCAAGTGCTTCTTTTCGTTCTATGCGTTTTGGGGCTCTTCAAATAGTTATTAATTACTTTTGAACTTCGTAAAAGAAGTCGTGCGATCTCGCGGTTGGATTTTCCTGAGTTATGGTTGCCCAAAATTTGCCCAATTTCTCTTTCTGATAAAGCTTTTGCTCTGCCCATTTTAGCGTCACCTTTTTTTAATAACACAGCTTAGAAACTAATTGTCAACTAGTAAATTAAGTAAAATATATTTATTTACCTCAAAAAATTAATTTTTTAAATTTTTAATACACTCGAGTATGCAGTATGTATTGTTTTAGACTGAGGCAAAACCAACATTAATGTACTACAAGCCTGACTATCATAACTGATTTTTCGCTTATACATGAAAGTATTGGTGATCGGATACACTATATAAATTGTAGGCAAAACAAAACATACGAAGTTTCCCACCAATACTTCCAAGTATAAGCGATTTAATGTAAGAAGGTATCTGTGTACCTCATTACGGAATCAGGCTTGCTGTACATTTGTGTTGGTTTTGACTGAGGCTATAATTTTGACGCATCAAATAAAAACAATGTAAATATCTTTGACACAAAACAAATGAACCAATTACCGTTATGCAATATTTTATTCCTATACGTTGATGATTTAAAGGGAGAACCGCTTAATTTTATTAAAATGTTTAATTGTATGAGTAAATCGCAAATATGTGGGTGAGGCTATCATTTTGTCATTGAGTGTAGATTTATCGACAAGAAAAATGTAACCTTAGTGGCACAGACGACAGAGAAACGTATAGGCACGATAATCTTCATGAAAAACCAAAATGATTGAAACTAAGGATGCCTAAGAACCGTTTGGCGCTAAAAGAAAGTCTATGAAACAAATATAAAAATAAATTTAAATGTGTTTCACTTCTGAAATATTAATAAAGTCTATAACTTTCCAGAAGAATATTAAGCAACATTTTCAAAATTTTTAAGGAAACCAATAAGTAATACAATCCTGTTTTGTTGTTTTTTGCATGTCGCTTATGACTATGACATATTTTTTTTGCTTCAAACTTGTTTGTATAATAGAAGCATGAAAGTTGGGGCTGAATAAACACAATAAGAATTTGACAAAATATTAATACATTTTCCAGTGAGGTGTTTGTATTGTAAACATACATATATTCTAACATATATTTTAGTTTTAATAAATTTTTACGAGCCAAATCCATTAAGTATTGGAAAATATCACAAACATCGTTTGATGTAATTACACAAAGCAAGTGAAAGCACGCAGGAACAAAGAAGAAAAAAGATGCTACTCTCTATTTGACATTTCAAATTTAACTGGTGTTATATTACCCACAAATATTATAATTTCTGGTAAACACTTTAATCTAATCTGTGTCCTAATTATCTTAGGATCGTGTCGAAAAAATTTCTAAAGTGTTTTAGTACCAGTACAACGGTTTACAAAGTCCGCACCATTTAATCGTCTCAATTCGAATAAAACAAGAATGTAAAACTCATAAATACACGACGACCCATACATTTTTATTTTCCACATTTAATACACAATTTTTCTGCTGTACACATTTTTATGTTGGATTATTATTAATAATTTTATTACAATTTTTTTACATCATTTCCAGCATTAAACAACATATACAAAAAGTCTGTATAGCATACGTGTATTTGCTTAAATATTTAAATTTAACGTTTCCAGTACACAAAAAAAAAATGGAATCAAAAATTCATTGAATAAAATTATAAATACACTTTCGGGAAAATACGAATTTATGTGTATGTTCTGGGCCTTGGTATAATAATAACGTGTAGCTGGTTCATTTTAATCAAAAGTACACAAAAAATATACTTTGTATTATTATGATAGCAAGGAAATTACCTTTCTGATGGCCTAACATTTTTTAAGGGCTAGTATGCTGCACCCAACCTCTATTTTTTTGTTGATTTTCTGTTTTATTTGTAAGGAAATTTGTCGTTTTCTTTTTCTGGGTTGTCATCTTTTTTATCGCTGGGTTTAATAATTATAAAGTGTAAATAATAAAAAAAAAGGAAATCTGCGAAAATACTAATTAATTTTTTTTGTTGGTATGCGTCGTATTGTAATTGTAATAGAAAAATGAAATTTTTAATGTTGAACCAAAAATAAATCGATTTCAACTTATACCACACATTCCCTCTGTAACCGCAAAATACTATATGTACAACAAAAAAAAAATCGACACATCACATGGATGATATGAACCATTTTGGGTAGAGAATAACGATATTCGATTTTAAATAGGTATTTTGCCAATGGGCATATGAAACACATAAAATTGAATTTCCTCATTCGCAGTACCAGCAACAACAACAAAAAATATGTCATTTAGTGTTAAATCAAAATTTTTTATTTTTTATATGAAATATTGGCAATCTATCTATCTTAAGCTATAGAAATATAAGGAACTAAAAAAAAAAAATGTTTCATAGAAAATAGAAATTGGTTTACAAAATTTAATAACGTTTCTAGATATTAGTCCTACGGTATGAAGAGATAACAATTTTACATTATAGTTATTGACGTCATGTCCAGAAATTTTTACATTACGTTTAACTGAGAAATTTGTCAGATAATTTATTTTGTTGTTCTTCTATTCTGAATCGTCCACCATGTTGTTTTGAACAAAAAAATATATTTACTAAAATATGTCATCAAAATTGTTTAACTTTTGGTTTCTGTATACTAAAAGCACCCCAAATTAAAAATAATAAAAACTAAAATGTGGCAGAGTTCTCTTTTTTTTTGTTCATCAAGTTTAGGGTTTCGTCTCTTTATGGTAGACTAGAAGTGAAATTTAAAAAAAAATGTTCAATTTAATATCAAATTTCATTTTTTCTCTATAAAAGTTCCAACTAGGATATAAACTAGGCTAAGAAATGTTCTTATACAAAATCATAAGACCAACTATCAACGAGCACCAGAACGGAAATATTTTATCTTTAGCGATGAATAAAATATACATTATAATATATCGAGAACGATGGAACGGTTTTTATTAATTTTTTATAAGTACGTTGAAAAAATGAAAAATCATTTCCAAAAAGACAAAAAAAAAACAAATTAGGTTAATCTAAAAAATAAATTCGTATATAACCTAGAAAAACAATAAATGTTTGTTAATAAATTTCTTCTTCAAAAAAAAAAAAATAAAAAATTGACTTCAATTAGTTGAGATGGAAAAATTGTATGTAACAGGCGTATCGGTATAACTATGTAGATATTACTAACTACCCCAATTCAAACCAACTTGGGTGCCATAACAAAAGACCGAAATGAAATTTCGTTTGATTCTACACGTTAAGCCTTCTCTATTTAAATCCATCACCTAAATTAGCCATTTATAGAAGACCAAATGGTTTTTATATGTGTTAACCCTCGATGTGTCGAACAAAAAATAAAAATCCAAAAACAATCCTATAATAATGATTTTATCTTGGATCTTCGCTAAATTATATTCGATACTTTTGTTGTTACATAGTGTCGTTCGAAAGAAGACACACCCACATACAGATTTTGTGTGATTTAAATGAGGAACCACTTGTTCGTAACACAAAAACCCAATCTGGGAAAATCTTTATTTTTATTTTTATTACATTTGTGGGTTATGTAATATGTACTATAATTTCAGTGAAATTACTAATACCACTACGCCATACACTAACAGGTTGGAAATAACAGTGAAAATGAAAGAAAACCTAAAGGAAAATGTTTTCTTTGTTTATTTTTGCTTGGTGTGCACTCTTGTACTGACTATGGGTTTTATTTTTATGTAATACAACAAAAGCTAAACATTTAATTTCCTCGAATTGTTTTATATTTGGGTTGAGACGAGGAAGAATGGGATTTTTCATTTGTTTTTTTTTTTTTTGCTATTCTGAATTGACCAAAAATTTGCTGTTTTGTTGGTAAAGGTTGTCTTGGTTGAGTTTTGTTATTTGTTAAGCATATTTTGTCCGATCGAGAACCTAGAGGTTATTCATTTAACGTAATTAGAAATTTTTGTAGATTGAATTGATGAATTAGAGTTTGGTTAGATATTTTGGTTTATTCGTTAGGTTATTATAAATATTAGGCTTATAAGCTTATTTAACAATATTGTATTCTAGGAATGATTACACAAAAAACTTATATTTTCTTATCTATGCAACAAACTGGACCCTATATTAAATCTTAGTCGTAAAGTAAATAAAATACATGAATAACAGCCGTGGCCAAATCAAAATAACAATATTTAAAATTACAAGTTCCGCGATATTACGCAAATAAACTCTCGTCATGCAATAATTAACCTTGATCTGAAAAAATTACAGTAATAACAAGTTAATTTTTTACTATTAATCTATTTTAATATACATACATTACATCTATATAAAACAAACTATTTCTGTGTTAATTCTAAAATTAGTGTTTTTCACACAATATGTATGCATTATGATCACATGTGTTCCTACAGTTGCATCTAACGGGGTTTAAAATTTGTACTCTATTATAACGTACATAAACAATTAAATCGACATTTTTAAAACGGTTAAATGTGTACTAGTTTGTAATGCTAAACAGTCATTTGTTTATAATAAACAATCGGCACGTGTTTCATCTGAATGTTTTTTAATATTTCTCAAGACCGACTAAAAAGGTCAAGTTTATCATTTGGTTGTACGGATTCAGCATCTTTTTAAGTTCAATTTTCTGCTTATTCAAACAAAATTCTGTTTGATTTATAGTCCAGACGCCTAGTCGGAAAAAGGTAAAACTCAAGAAAAATGTTGCTTTAGGCTGAAATTCTGTATTTAAGAGATTTTTGGGTGAAGAATTAAAAACAAATGTATCTTAGTCCGAAGAGCGAAAATTAATTGCTCAGTTGTTGTATTTTCAGAATTTCGGTCTTACATTCCTCATGCTTTTTCCGCAGCCCCTGAACGTTTTGCATTTTTCTGTAGGCTATATTTTGTTGAAACACGTCATTAAACCAATCATTTTTGGGGTTGTTTTGAAATAAAGCTAAGGTTTGCTGAGCAGTACAAACTAACGAAGTTTTCAGTGCCGCCCAAAAAGATTTTATTTCGTCACACGGGCAATTGGGTTCCACAATGCTATTCTGATAAAATCTTGGTATTATTGTTTTCTAGTCTGACGTCGTGCTCAAATATTGATTTTATATGAGGGGCTCAGAACCATAGTGGCCTAGCCTAATAGACATTCAAAATTTTAACATTTTTTCATTTAATCGGTAATAAATGTTCATTGAAATGGTAATTTATTATAAAACAAATATTATAATAAATAACCTGCAAATAACTGTTTTTGGATTTGGAGGTCAGTATAATTAGAATCGATTTCCAAAATGTTTAAAAATTTGGGTTAGGCCACTATGGTTCTGAGCCCCTCATATCAGATAATCCAAATTATTGTAAAATAGTTCTTTATAGTTGGGCTAAGTCGACTAATGCTATTAATACCTTTTCATTCCAATTTTTCTGGCGTTGCCAGACTGAGGTTTAGTAAATCCGATTTAGCTAAACTGGATCAGGTAGAACTACGGCTAAACCCGAAAAATTCACTAAATCAGATTTATTAAATCGCAGTGTGTCAATAGTATAAGATATCTTATTCTCTATCATATTACCTTAAAAATTGAAATGAAAACGCCCTTTTAATTGTAGAGCACAGAAATATTTTTCAAAGCCTCAACAAGGCATAATTTTAATTAATATAATAATAACAAATTTTAAATGGTTGCTAATTAAGATTATGTTTAAAAACTACTCTAACTCTAAAAGACGATCCCGTTAATTACCATAATTGAAGAATAATAAAAAACTATTAACATTTCTCACCACACTAGCAGCGATATATGTATGTTTGTTTTTAGAAGACCAGCAATGCATATTGAAGCCAAGTAAAACTGCCGTCCATGTTGATATAATATACCTCGAACATACCTGCAAATAATCCAAAAAAAAAAAAAAATTGTTACTAAAAAAATAAAAAGTTGTGTTAAAGGGAAATTTGTAATAATGTACAAAGTACTCGTACATGTACCATGTCACACAATCTAAAAACCTAGATTTCTTAACATTCTCTCATTAAGAAAAAGAAAATGTCATCTCTCACTTTATTGATTCGAAATTTCTAATTAATAGTTTCCTGGATTTTTTATACGTTTACTTATTTACATAAACTATCCATCTCGTGTAAGCGAATGTTTAATCAAACAACAAATTTGATCAACTACCTATTTGATTCGATTTGTTCGTGCATTCAGTCGCTAAATTACAGGTGGTGTGCTGCTGTTTTATTATCAAGAAAAATATTGACGATAAAAAAAAAACAAATAAGCATCTGCTTTTTGATATTATTGATAGCCAGCAATTGTGAACAACGGTAAAATAAAAATTGTTGACGTAAAAACTATAAACTACACGAAAAATCCTGTGAGTACAAGTTACGGCGTATATGTATAATCTTCCCAGTTGGATACCTGTCTTCAATGTGTTAACAAATAAACGAAAAAAAAAAAAAATGTTAACACTAATAAATAATACGTCAAGTTATTCAAAAGTCAAGTTAATCAAAACTATAAGAAAAACGTTTGATACATGCATACAAGAAAGAAAGAGATTTCTTCTCAATTTACGTTACTGTTGCTGCTTCCAAACCAACAACCGCGCACCGATTATAATAAGAATTGAATATACACACAACTAGATAATTCTACTCTTCGGTTTGTTTACTGTATTGGTTTGGATCTGTGTGTGTATATACATATACATATGTTTGATTTTTTCTTGTGTGTACACATATTTTCTTTAAGTGGGTATATTCCAATTCTTTTGTTCTCATTACTTTCAATCATTTGTTTCTTTTTTTGTATATTTTATGTCATTCCATAAAACTGAGTTTATGATTTTTTTTTTGCTTTTTTGTTGTGATCATGTGAGAGTGGGAGATGATGGTAGATTCGTTAAAACGAGTAAATACCCAACCAGAAGTTAAGCATTTAATGGAGCAATTTTCCAAATAAACCTAGTTGTAAACTTTATTGAGGTGATTAGAACTTGATTTCATAAGAAATTTTAATTTTAATGATGATACCAAAGTTGTCGAATTACACAGAGTATACTAAAAACCTCCATCGAATTATCGAAAAGGAAACAACAAGATTTTAGACAATTTACATTTGAATTTCTAACAAGACAGAAATTATTCAAAACAGCGTAGATTTTAAATCTTTTCCACAAAGGGCAAGGTTCTTTCTTTCGGCAAAAATACAAAATGTAAAATAGAACAAACATTTTTGGGTGAAATTACACGCTGAAAATGTCAGCGATTGGATTGTTGTTGATTAACAAAATCGCCCCAAAATAATAAAAATAAATAAAGAACCAACATGTTTGGAGGATTCAACGAGAGAATTCAAAATCGCCCAAAAACCGAAAATCAAAATCATACACAATTTTGGTTAATCTTCGATATTTTCCACATTCAACATTGCACAAATGGAACCGTGCTGTGCGATACATTAGCACTCATTTTTTTCGGGGGATTACGCCTCTTTTAAAAGGACATAATGCATACAAAAAAATAAGAATAATGTCCACTTAGAAAAGTGCCACAATACCCAAATTGAAAGAGATATAATAGTCATAAACGGAAACACAAAAAATATGAAAATTACATTTAAAAACATTCAGTAAAAGGGAGATTTAATTTTAAAATTAGAATTGGAAATCTCTATCTTTCGATTTTTTCTTACATACGTATGTACATATGTATAATAGTGAAGAACATTCATTTGTATACTCATACTGTTTCTTACTAAAAAAATTATTTTTCTCCAAACGTCTTTAAAATAACTTGTGTTAATATTGTTATTAGATATGAAAGTTGGATTTTTCGGTACTATTAGGCGCGATTTAGTATTCGGGTCTGCTCTAGTTCGCGACAGCAATTACTTCGGTCTAAAAAGACCAAAGTATCGAAATTATGTAATGGGAAAAATTTGGTTGGTCCACAACCAGTTTTACGCGACGTTTTGAAATTCCTTGAGTCTGAAAAAAACAAAACAAAAAAAATGTCCGTCCGTCTGTCCACATGATATCTCGAGAACAGCTTGTCCGATTTGGATTTTCTTTTCGCTAATCTGTTCTATAGTCAAGGCGGAGAATTAAGAAACTTCTGGAACCTGTACGTCAAGAGGGT
Source organism: Tipula helvola (assembly GCA_963556165.1). Classification (NCBI taxonomy): domain Eukaryota; kingdom Metazoa; phylum Arthropoda; class Insecta; order Diptera; family Tipulidae; genus Tipula; species Tipula helvola. The sequence goes on from OY744481.1 coordinate 94,236,732, forward strand.
CCTGCCATACGAATTGATGCAAAACCAACTGGTTATATAAATATTTACCAATTTTTTATACATGCTGGTTCGAGAATTGAGTTGGGCTTGAGTTTGCGATTGAGTTGAGGGTTGAGTTAGGCTCCATTTGCGGGTTGAATTGAGGCTGAGTTTAAGTTGAGTTGGAGTTGGATTAAGGTTTTTAGAGCAGCTGAGCAATCTACATATATTATATAAAAGTGAGTGTTTATTTAATAAATCCACACGCGATGGTAATGGTAATGATGATGGTATGATGGCAGATGGTGTGATGGTAAGATGGTATGATGGTGTGATGGTATGATGGCGTGATGGTACGATGGTATGATAGTATGATGGTTTGACGGTATGATGGTGTGATGGTATGATAGTACGACTTTATGAAGTTATGATGTTAAAGAGGTATGGTGAATGGTGGTATGATGGAATGATGGTGTAGTGGGATTCCGGTCAGTTGATCGTAAACAATTTATCGTATTACAATTGAACGTGGTCAATTGATCGTAGACACAATTGATCGTATGAGCAATTGATCGTGGATACAGTTGATCGTGGATACAATTGATCGTATGGACATTGATCGTACGGACAATTGATCGTATGGGCAATTAATCGTATGGGAAATTGATCGTATGGACAATAATTGATCGTATGGACAATTAATCATATGGACAGTTGATCGTATGGACAATTCAAGTTCTGGAATATGGCCAATTAAGATTTGACTTTGCTGGTTCTTGACCGATTATGACGAAATTTGACATGGGCGGTGGTAATGGGATTCTAAAATGATTTTTGGATAAAGTTCTGGAATGTGGCCAATTAAGGTAGCACTTCGCTGTTTCTTGACCGATTATGATGAAATTTGACATGAGCGATGGTAACGGGATTCTAAAATGATATTTGGATAAAGTTCTGGAATGTGGCCAATAAAGGTGGAACTTCGCTGTTTCTTGACCGATTATGATGAAATTTGACATGAGCGATGGTAACGGGATTCTAAAATGATTTTTGGATAAAGTTCTGGAGTGTGGGCAATTAAGGTGGAACTTCGCTGTTTCTTGACCGATTATAATGTAATTTGACATGGGCGGTGGAATTGGGATTCTAAAATGATTTTTGGATAAAGTTCTGGAATGTGGCCAATTAAAGTGGAACTTCGCTGTTTCTTGACCGATTATGATGAAATTGACATGGACGATATAAGTAAATGGGATTCTTAAATGATTTTTGGACAAAGTTCTGGAATATGGCCAAGTAGGATGAAAATTGGTTATTCCTTACTTGATTATGATGAAATTTGACAAGTGCGTTGTAAATGAGATTCTTAAATGATTTTTGGATAAAGTTCTGGAATATGGCCAGTTACATGGTTAACAGTTACACTCATTAACCAGAAACTAAAATTTAAATTCTGGGAAATGAAGATAAAATCTCACTTATCCAGAATATTTTGTTGAAATATTCTGGGAAAAGGAGATTTCCATTCTAATTCTAATATGTATTAAATCTGCATTAACTAGAAACGAAAATTTAAATTTTGGAAAATGAAGACTAAATCTCACTTATCCAGAATATTTTGTTAAAATAATCTGGAAAATGGAGATTTTCATTCTAATTGTACAAATCTGCATTAACTAGAAACGAAAATTTAAATTTTGGAAAATAAAGATTAAATCTTCCATATCCAGAATATTTTGTTGGAATAATCTGGAAAATGGAGATTTTCATTCTAATTGTACAAATCTGCATTAACCAGAAACGAAAATTTAAATTCTGGAAAATAAAGATTAAATCTCCCTTATCCAGAATATTTTGTTGAAATATTCTGGAAAATGGAGAATTCCATTCTGACTTTAATATTTAATCTCTTTAATAAGCAATATTATGTTAGATACTAAAGACAGGTGTACAGATACTAAAACTGCGAAATTTTCAAATGCAAGATTTTGTAATGCAAGACAGCGAAGTTCCATCTTAATTAGCCATATTCCAGAACTTAATCCAAAAATCATTTTAAAATCCCATTACCATCGCCCATGTCAAATTTCATCATAATCGGACAAGAAACAGCGAAGTTTCACATTAATTGGCCACATTGCAGAACTTTATCGAAAAATCATTTTAGAATCTCATTACCATCGGCCATGTCAAATTTTATCATAATCGGTTAAGAAACAGCGAAGTATCAACGATCAACTGATCCACGATCAATTGTCCATACGATTAACTGATCCACGATCAATTGTATCCACGATAAATTGTTTCCACGGTCAATTGTTGTACGATCAATTGTAGTACGACCAATTGTTCACGATCAATTGTTTACGGCCAATTGACAGTAAATCGGTGTAGTGGTATGATGGTGTAATGATTTAATTGTGTAATGGTATGATGGTACGTAAGATGGTACGATGGTATTATGGCATAATGGTACGATGATATGATTATATGATGATACGATGGTGTGATGGTATGATTATACGATGGTATGATTGTACGATGTTACGATGATGTGATGGTATGCTGATATGATTGAATGATGGTGTGATGGAATAATGCTATGATGGAATAATAGTTTAATGGTATGGTGGTGCGGGGGTTTTTCGAGCCGCGTTGATTTGAAAAATGTGTTGGACGTAGAGTTTAGGGTTAAGTTGATGTTGAGTTGGGGTTGAGTTAGAGATTCAGTTAAAAAACGGTTTTCGGTTCTCGTGTTAGTTTAGGGGTTGAGTTTGGGGTTTAGTTGAAGGTTGAATTGGGAGTTGAGTTGGGATTGAGTTCAGGTTTAGTAAGGATCCAGTTGCGGATTTTTTTGGGGGGAGTTTTGGGTAAATATACCACTTGAAGCAAAAATCTTTCACGAATTACAAGCGCACTTCGGAATTCTACATGGTCTGAACGACACAAGCGGTTTTTAGACCGTGTGAGAGTTGAGTTGGGACCAGGCGCGGATACAAGGGAGGGGTAGTGGGGGTAATTACCCCTCCCAAAATGAAACAAAAACCCCTAAAAATATACATTTCAATCATTAAAATCAACGCAAATAATTCAGCTATGTACATATTAACTGACTAAGTGTATATAAGCACTTGTTAAATTCAGAGAGGTTAAAACTCGACATTTTACAGAAATAATGCCAAAAAATGGATTAAATAATGTACGAATGAAAAAAAATCTTGATTACATTTACCAATCAATTGAAAATAAAATGTAAACAAAAACTTTAGTATTTACGCATATCCCATATCCTAATTGAAAGCAGCAAACTACTAACACTAATCCTCAGTCCATGCAGGTATTTTAAGCACCTTAATTCCATGAATCATGGTCGTTTTCGTCTTTGCGCTATAAAATCAACAATTATCAATAAAAAAATCTAAAATAATTCACGGATTATCTTTAGGCATCCTTATTCAAGAAACAATCGTTTTTTTTGCACGCAAAAAAAACTAATATTTTTTTTTAAATTGCATATGGAGCAACTTTCGGAAAAATTAGAAAAAGTAGTTTTGGCCGGGATGAAAACGACCCTGGTTCATGGATTGAGGGCTAAAGAAGAAATAATCATAAACTGCGTGCGACCAAGTCCTTCTTAAATACAATATATTTTATAAATAATTAAAAACGGGTTTTGTAAAAAAGATATGTCTGTTTAGGTATATAATAGTTACATATTAGTTAAAAATTACCACCCCTCCCAAACTTAAAAGCTAGATCCGCCCATGGTTGGGACTGAGTTCAGGTTTATTGAGGGTCCAAGTTGCGGATTTAATTGGGCAGAGTTGTGGGTTGAGTTGGAAATTAGCTTGAGTTGAGTTCACGTACGCATGTATGTTTTCGGACCATGTTGATTTGGGGATTGAGTATGGCGCTGAGTTTGGGGTTGAGTCAGATTAATTGAGCTTTATTTGGAGGTTGAATTGAGATTTGAGTGTTAAGTTAGGTTATCTTGTTCTGAGTTGAGCTCAAGTATACATTTAATTTTTCGGGCCATGTTGATTTGAGGATTGAATTGGGCGTTAAGTTAAGAAATTCTGGAAAAGGAAGATTTAGTTATAAAATATTCTGGAAAACCAGGGAGTTGGGGTGGCAGCTAATAAAAATTTGCTTTGGGTAAAGTGAAATTTTTACCGGAAAATTCGATAGTTTCCCGGAAAATTTGACCTTATACTTCTTAAAAACTACAGATAAACAATCTTACTTTCAAATTTTCGAAAACTGTACGTCTTAAAGGCAATAAATAAATTTCAGCCAGACCTGCGATTAACCGCCCTAAGTGCGCCCTATAGAACGCAGCTTTTTCGGTAAGTTTTTTATGTAATCTTCAATATAGTCGGCTTTTAATTCTGTATACTATACTTAATTCAATGATTTATGGGGAGATATAGCTCGAATTGTTTAGAATCCAATTATCCACCCATCCAAAATGAACACAACACGAATATTTTCGTTGGTTAATAAAACTATAAAACTTGTGGTTATTGTTTTTATGTAATTTCACAATTTTATTATAATTAAATAAATTCACTACCCGGATACACAATATATTTTAGATTATAAATTATCACCACGTAAAGTAAATTATTAATTTATTAATTTTAGAAAAATAAAAAGGACGCACCAAAAATAATGTTAAGCGTTGTAACAATGGTGGTCGCTTGAATTTTTTATTTTTAATGGAAAAATAAAACGAATGACACGGCGCGTGCGTGTTAAGAGAAAGTTGAAAACGGAATGAGAAAAATGAATAAGTAAAAATTAAAAAGTCGAAAAAATATTTTGTTTTTGCTTATTGGTTTTGGCGAAGAGTAAAATTATACGATTTGCTTTTTGCTCGCTGGTAATTTTTGCAGGTGGTCACATGCACAATGTTGCGCTGTGTTCTTATGTTAATTTATGTTTGGATGCTACTGACTAATTGTGGCGGCGAGTGAATGTTTGAATATAAATGAATGTATTTATGTTTGCATGAATGAATTAGTGAGTGAGCCGCTACAGGACTCCCCCGCAAGTGATTATCCCCTCTTTAGTGTATGCTTGAATGAGTAGTGGCAAAACGGACTCGTTTGTGTAGACGAGGGCTTGATGTTTGATCAGCTGAGAGAATTCCGTATGCTGGCTTGAGTCGATCGATTGAAATGTTGTGATTTTTACCATTAATCGATACGATGAAATGCTTGCGAAGACGCCGCATGACTTTGTATGGGCCTTCGTAGGGAGGAGATAATCCCGTGCGAACCTTGTCTGTTCTAATGAAAACAAAATCACAATCGTTAAGTGATTTTGGAACAAAAATGTCATCTTGTTTCGATTGACGAGTTGCATTTGGAACAAGGTTTTGCATGGTTTGTCGCAGTTGGTCGACGACTGTGTCGCTGGTTGGTAAGGGTGAAAGAGGATTTTCGACAAAGAATTCACCTGGTAGCTTTATGGTTTGTCCGTAAACCATTTCAGCTGGTGAGCACTTAAGATCTTCTTTCACGGTTGCTCGGATACCAAGTAGAACGATTGGTATTTCCGAACTCCAGTGAATTGTGTTGCTTCTGGCCATGAGTGCGGCTTTGAGTTGCCGATGGAAGCGTTCGACCATGCCATTGGCTTGTGGATGATAAGCCGTTGTGCGTATACGATGAGATCCCAGAAGTTTCGTTAACTCTGTGAAAAGTTTCGACTCGAATTGTGTTCCCTGATCTGTTGTGATCTGAAGGGGCACGCCAAATCGTGATACGTAATTGTTGACGAAAGTGGTGGCAATGGTTGCAGCAGACATGTTTGTCATGCAATAAGCTTCGGGCCAGCGAGTGAAGCGATCGACACAGGTGAGCAAGTATGTATATCCATTAGACGGAGGAAGTGGACCTACGATGTCTAAATGGATATGTTCGAATCGACCAGGTGGAATTTCGAATTGTCCATGGGGTGATTTTGTGTGTCTTTGAACTTTGGCACGTTGGCAGGATAAGCAAGACTGAGCCCATTGGCCTACGTCTTTGTTTATACTGGGCCAAAAGTAGCGAGCAGTGATTAATTTGCGAGTTGCACGGACTCCAGGATGCGAAATGTTATGTAAGGTGTCGAAAATTGTTCGACGTAATGGTTCTGCGATGTATGGGCGATTGTTTCCAGTCGATGTTTCGCAGACTATTTCGAGGCCAGGTAGTTTAAAAAGCTCTAGTTTTAATGATGCGCTAGTGTGACATTCGGAACCAGAAAATAAATTCTGAAGTTCTAGGTCAGCTTTCTGTGCGTTTGCAATTGCTTGTAAGTCGATTTGTGTCTCGACTGTGGCCGTTTCGTTGTCAGCTGTGCGGGATAGTGTGTCCGCGACAACGTTGTCATGTCCGTGAACATGTTGGATGTCCGTTGTAAATTGACTGATGTAATCCAAGTGACGAGATTGCCTGGGATTACGTTCAGTTTTTGATTGGATTGCTCTAGTCAGAGGCTTATGGTCGGTATAAATGGTGAAGTCCCGACCCTCGACAAAATATCTGAAGTGTTTGACTGCTTGATAGATTGCGAGTAATTCCCGGTCGAATGCGGAATATTTCTTTTCGGCATCCGAGAGTTTCTTTGAGAAAAATCCCAAGGGCTCCCAACAGTTGTTATTATACTGTTGTACTACTGCACCGACAGCAGTGTTTGATGCGTCAGTGGTTATGCTGAGCTTTGTGTCGCTCAGTGGGTGCGCCAGAAGTGTTATCTGGGCCAATTCAGCCTTTAGTGCCGTGAACGCTTGTTGACATTCATCGGGCCAAGAGAAGTTCTTGGGTGACTTGGGTTTTTTAAGTAAATCTGCCAAGTGGCTGTGAATTGGTGCGAGCGTTTGTGCGAGTTTTGGTACAAATCGGTGGTAGTAATTTACCATGCCGATAAAACGCTGAATGTGTTTGATTGATGTTGGAGCTGGGAATTCCCTAATGGCGTTAATTCGTTCTTCGGACGGCAGAATACCATTAGGGGTGATCTTGTGACTGAGGAAATCAAGAGTGGTTGCGCCAAAGACGCATTTTGCGCTCTTGATATGCACGTCAAACTGCGTTAGTCTGTGGAAAAGTTGTTCCAGGTGCTTTTTGTGTTGCTCCTCAGTTTTTGAAGCTACAAGAATATCGTCAATGTAGACGAAAACGAAATCGAGATCGTAAACAACTTCGTTGATAAATCGCTGAAACGTTTGCGCGGCGTTGCGTAGACCGAATGGCATTCGAGTGAATTCGAAGAGGCCAAATGGTGTTGTGATCGCCGTTTTGTGAACGTCTTCAGGTGCGACGGGAATTAAGTGGTATGCTCTGACGAGATCAATCTTGGAGAATATTGTGCATCCATGTAAGTGCATGGAAAAGTTTTGAATGTGGGGTATCGGATATCGGTCAGGTGTTGTGACCATATTTAATCTGCGATAATCCCCACATGGTCTCCAATCTTGATCTTTTTTTCTCACCATATGGAGTGGACAAGAGACGGAAGATGCAGATGGCCTGCAAATTCCTAATTCCACCATGTGCTGGAATTCTGTAAAAGCGGCTTTGTGGCGGACTTGATCTAGCCTGCGTGGTCTTGACACGGGCAGATGGCCTGCTGTGACAATGTGATGGACCACGTTGTGACGGACTGGCATTTTGTAGTTTGGCTCTGCTGCCAATGAAGGAAATTGCTTGAGCAGCATGCCATAGCCGTTGTCGATTGTAAAATGGATCGGTGTCGGTGTGTCGACGAGACCCATAGTGGCATTAATTGACAGCAGCGTTGCTGAATCAATTAGCCTTTTTCTCTTTAAATCGACAAGTAGTCCGAATTTGCTTAGAAAATCGGCGCCAATGATCGGACGATTCACCGCAGCTATGACAAAAGCATGGGTGAAGGTTCGTTTGAGTCCGATGTTAACCTGTAGCAATTTGGTGCCATAGGTGTTAATGATTGAGCCATTGGCGGCCGAAAGAACTAGATCATTTGATTTAATATTAAAAAGTGAGGTGAAACGTTTTGCTGCTGGAATGACCGAAAGGTCAGCGCCAGTATCTATAAGGAAAGTCAGATGGTTTGCTTTGTCATATATGAATAGACGGCTTGTTTTGTGGGTGTTTTGCGTTGCCGTCTCGACCCGGTGGTTTAATCGTTTTTTTGATTTGTAACGTCCACCCCCATGTTGTTCATGGATTTGCTTGAGCTTGGGCCGAATTTGCAGGGGGATAAACATTTGCGAGAAGCTTTATCATGCTTGTAGTGGTACCAGCACATACCATGTTGGCTGTGTGTGCTGGGGCTGCGTGATTGTGATCGAGTTCGACGGCCTCCGTATGGTGACGAAGACTGTCTTTCACGAGATCGGCTCCTGTTCGCGTTGAGCAGGTTATTGAATTTAGATTCGAGCCGACTGAGTCGGTCCTCGATTGTATTCGAGCTAGAGGTGGGACGTTGTCCGTCGTGACCCGTTGGTCTTCGCACCGTCGAGCTGAATGGTTGCTTAAATGCCGATATTTGTGGTTTATCCCCAATTGCCTCGTACATTTTATCTGCTGTACGTGCGAGGTCATCAAGAGGGGTGGCGTCCTGTTGAGCTACCATCGCGATCTTGATGATCTCGGGCAATTTTCTGATCCATAATGACTTAATAATTGCTTGAGTAAATTTATTGCCAGCTAGTGTTTTGATTTGTCTGAGTGTTTCAGACGGGCGTCTATCTCCAATTTCTTGACCACTCAAGAGCGCTTCTAGTTTGCGCTCGTCTGACGGTGATAGTCTTTCTACCAGCGCGTTTTTGATCGTCAGATACATGTTTTGTTGAGGTGGTGCCGCGAGGATGTCTGCGATCACATCGCTCGTTGTGGGAGATAGCGCTGACAAGACGTGTACGAACTTCATCTTGTCGCTTTTGACATTTTGGATCGTGAACATGATTTCTGCAGCGTTAAACCAATTGATTGGTTTGTCCGCCCAGAATGGCTGAAGTTTTACCAGCGTTGACATTTCTGATGGGCCGCTGCCATCGTCATCTTTCATGTCCACGTCATCTGAGATTTTAGTTTCGCTTGTTGCGGAACTGCCGGTTTTTTTTTCATCTGGCATTTTGTTTAAATATGTATTTAAGAGCCAATAAACTGAATTGAAACTCAAGCGTTTAATTTATAAATCGAGAAAAATAAATGAAAATAAGGAATGGTTACCTTGTTTGCAAAAAAACAAAAACTGTGGCACGTGATGGCCGACGAGATACCCCCAATTACGGAATGGGCGTGCTACCTCGTATTGAGGGGCTCGTTGAAATTGTAAATCGCAATAAAAAGATAAATAAATGCTAATCAATGATTAAAGTGAACGTGTCGATAAGAATAAAACGGGAACCAATAAGCGAAATCAAAATATTTGTATCATGTGTGTTGTACACAAACAAAAATGAAATTATGCGCGGCGTAGTGATAAAAAATTTACATCGAATTAGAAAATTTTGAAATAAATATGTAGCAAATTGAATATTTAGTATTTAATTTCGTTATTTAGTGTAAAAAAAAATTTTGAAATTTTAAATTTAATCAAAACAAAAAAAAAAAAAAACTTAGCTTAATTTGTTGTTGTTGTCGTTGCTGTTGTTGTTGATGCTCCGCTATTCCGCTGTTATATTGTTGTATATTTGATCCCGTCTGTAAACTCGTTGCTGTTGTAATGAATATTTGCTTCGACACTCTTGTATATTTTGTGGGTCGTCGAAATAATTTTAATTTGTATAGGCGCGGTATTTTTATTGCACCCTTTACGTTGGTTTAATGCTGTGATGATAAAATGGTGTCATTCAGCCACATTGTTTGTGTTTATGTTTTCCGTTTCTTAATAATATGCTGTAATAATGCACAGTTATTTTATTTATGATTTACTGCTGCTTTATGTGCACCATATGTTGATACACTGTACTGTACACCTCGTTGTTTATTTAGTATTTTTGTTGTTTTTGTGTGTATGTGTATGGAAATCCGCGTTGTCACCAAAATAAATAGAAAAAATCTTGTATTAAATGTTGCACGTTTTTGTTGTTGTTTCTATGTAAATGATTACTATGTATTTAAGAATACGTACCTTTGTACCTGACGTGATAAATTATATAATTTAATTTTCACGCCAGGCGCGTATTAATTAATGCGCGTAAATTATTTGTTGGGCCGTAAACACGGCCGTCGGAGGTCACCAGTTATGGGGAGATATAGCTCGAATTGTTTAGAATCCAATTATCCACCCATCCAAAATGAACACAACACGAATATTTTCGTTGGTTAATAAAACTATAAAACTTGTGGTTATTGTTTTTATGTAATTTCACAATTTTATTATAATTAAATAAATTCACTACCCGGATACACAATATATTTTAGATTATAAATTATCACCACGTAAAGTAAATTATTAATTTATTAATTTTAGAAAAATAAAAAGGACGCACCAAAAATAATGTTAAGCGTTGTAACAATGGTGGTCGCTTGAATTTTTTATTTTTAATGGAAAAATAAAACGAATGACACGGCGCGTGCGTGTTAAGAGAAAGTTGAAAACGGAATGAGAAAAATGAATAAGTAAAAATTAAAAAGTCGAAAAAATATTTTGTTTTTGCTTATTGGTTTTGGCGAAGAGTAAAATTATACGATTTGCTTTTTGCTCGCTGGTAATTTTTGCAGGTGGTCACATGCACAATGTTGCGCTGTGTTCTTATGTTAATTTATGTTTGGATGCTACTGACTAATTGTGGCGGCGAGTGAATGTTTGAATATAAATGAATGTATTTATGTTTGCATGAATGAATTAGTGAGTGAGCCGCTACAGATTTTTCAACATTTTAATACTCGTTTTGAACTGCGATTTTTCAAACACTTCGAAATATGATTTATCTCGGTTATTACTTCATCATTCGACGCATTCCATGCAGCCATTTTGTAAATTTTGGAAACAGAAAATAGTTGCTAAGTGTAATTGTTGCATCTATACCATCATTATTGTTTACTTGGGAGACAAATATGTTCGTTTTGCCTTGATTGTATCGTTCAAATCACGCACTTTAATACTCACTCAATGATTGTTTTTTCTAGAAATTCGATGAGTAATAATTCCATTACGATTGCCCAGGCTCTGATGCCTAGTGATGAATCCACATTCCATCAAGTGTTATTAATCGACGCCACAAACCCGCCTTATTACCCTTTAACGTGTCCAAACATTGCTGTGACGTGGTTACTTAGATCGAAGACGACATACCCATCTTGCTTTAAGCATTTTCTTATGCAAATGTCCATGCAAGATATTTTCTATACGTTCTTTTGAATAGTCATGATTTTAATAAAATTTAATTTTTTTTAATCATTTCTGGTGTTGTCACCTCTTTTGGCGTTAACCTTCATCCGTCCCTCGCGTCATTTTTGACCAAATCGAATATTGTTTTTCAAATATCTTGTTAAATTAAACCTTTAAACATGTTTTCCTTTGTGACTTTAATTTATATGTATTAGTTATGATTTACTCAAAGAATTGGAATTTTCTGATTAACCGTTACCCTGCTACGAAATTAGTAACACTAAAGATCTTGTGGTCAAAAATGACCAATAGATGAATTTCACATTATTTGCTATTCCAATTTTCGTCTAATGGTAAACTAAAATCATTTTGTACATATACATAATACATAATATTTTCCAAAGATGTCAACGGCAACTGAAGAAGAATTAGCTGAGCGAGGGCACATCATTTTCACCTGATGATACATGTTCTAAAATTTCGGATTACGTGAACTTCATGTAGATTCTTGGGAAAGTAATACATACTTCTAAAACTGTTTAAAGTAATTTCAAGAGTCATGTCATGAGATTTGGTTGTAGCACACGAGCTAGTCATAAATGCATCAATAAGTTAGCACCAATTGTAGAAATACGAATAAAGTGGGTGGATATATTTCCGGACTCGTTTCAAATAACGAGCAGTTGGTTGGATTTCGTGCACGGTGCCCTTTTCGACAATATATACCGAATGGTATTATGTTTTGGAGATCGCCAAGTATGGGATTATATTTTGCTGTTCTGCGGTAGTGAAAGCTCTAACGTTTGAAACGTACAGCCGTACATAGGAAAGGAGACAGGCACAGCACCTGAGAGAAATCAGGGTTTACTTGTAGTCTTTGGTTTGTCTATCACGCAGCTTATAAAAGATAGAAACGTTACATTTGATAACTTGTTTACATCCTACGAGCTAGGCAAATGCTACTAAAACGCCACATGACCATGATTAGAACAATTCGAAATAAAATAACATCAATACCACCGATTATTCTAGAAATCAGAAACAAGCTTTTATTCCTCTACTTTCGCTTTTACTAAGGATCCTTGCTATCATACATCCCAAAAAGATATACATTGTAACTTTTGCAGAGATACCGAAAAGAAAACAATATTTTAGTGGATTGCAAAAAAACGAAAGGCGGTGTAAACATGGTCGATAAAACGATTGCCTGCTATGTAAAACAAATAGATAGCCAGTAGGAGTGTTCTGTGTTCACTAACATATTGGATCAGTAATAAATGCGCTCGTGCTATTCACTAGTGTTTGCCAGAATGGAGTAATAAGAAGTAATATAAAAGCCAACTATTTATTGAAACACTGGGTGAGTCGTTGATCAAGCCACGTAGGTCTAGAAGGGGTTACCTCTCACGGTCTACATATTGACGCAATCTATAGCAAATTTGACATCAAACGTTGGAAAATTTTCAACCCCGTCATAATCTAGAGAATTAGCAGGAGCACAAAAAAGAGGCCGTTGCAGTTTCTGACAAAATTCGTACAACAGGCACATATGTAAGAAATTTATTTGCATATAGCTCATACTAAGAATGTGTGCCATCAGTGTACGAAATAAAATATGAATTGTTCTTAGTAAATAAACATTGAAATTGTTTTAAATTACTGTGTTATCTTTTGTTTTAATAATTAAATTTGGAAACAAAAATTTACATCGTATTGCTTAGCGTAAATTTGCTGTTGAATTTAATTTGGTCATTTTTGACCAAAGGAACTTTAGTGTTACTTTTTTTTAGGGACGGATGAAGGTTAAATGCGTTCATCATCAAAAACACTTGTGCGACCCCGTTTAAATTCACCGACCCAAAAACGGGCAGCAGTTTCATAGGATGGTGCAGTCTCGCCCAAGCCGTTCGAATAAAGATAATGAATTACAGCACGAATTTTAAATTTACCCATTCTTCACAAAATACCTCAATTGTGATGCTTGTACAATGCAAACCAAATGACAGATCGATACATAAATGTAAATGGCGCCTAATAAACGACTCTTTTTTCGAAATTTAATAATGATAACTTATTACTAATTAGCGCCATCTATGTCTCAATACAGGAAACTTTTAACCCTTGTCGTATTTTAAAATGTAATCTTCCTTGTCCAGAATTTCTTCTCATCTTTGAAAAGGCGAACCAATCGATGACAGCAATTAATTTGAAAATTAAATACTGCACGATTCACTTTAAATTAGAAATACAGCCAGTGAAAGTTAAAAATTTGAAAAAGAAATAAATCCAATTGATAAATTGTGACCTGTTAATTACGTGTAGGCCTCAATATATTGATGTCAACATGTAGCTAAAAGTTATGATAGCAGAACTTAAAGTGCCCATTTGTGCCCAAATAAATGAAAATAAATAAAGTGAATTGCAGAATATTTATTGATTTAAAAATAATGGGTAGATAAAAAGTGCATACTTTGTAAAACGTCAAATGTGTCGATGAAACGAGCGAAAATAAGTAATTGTTTAAAAGCTAAAGGACATGTAGTTTCTAGCAAGACAAACAGGTTTTTGAAGCTCAACCGCATACAAAACTGTTATACAATTATGTAACATCACATGGATTTTATCACTTTTTAAACTAACGTTAAAACCGTCCTTGCGACCATTAACCATTACAAAAGGTTTCATCAATCGGAATGACATACGACGGAACCACTCACTGAACAGTATTATACCTACATATATGAGCCGTTAATTTTGAAAGTGGTGCAAGTTCATTTTTCAAAAAAATTAAGTTAATGATAACAATATTCAAATAAAAGTATAATCTTTCTAACGGTGAACAATTTATAGTCAAAATAAAAAAATTAAAATCCCTATTACTTGTTCAAAAAATAAGAAAATTCAAAATCCCGTATATTTTTACTTTTATTGTTTCTCTATTCCTTAGTTTTCTCGTTTCAACAAAATGTGGACTTGCCCCACTTTCAAAATAAACGGCTCATATATTGGATCAGTGTTTAAATTCAAATTTCGTTCCTTTATTTATTCTCTTTTTGCGAAAGAAGAGAAAAAATATTATATTTTGTTTCTTTCCTCCGGAACGAAATCCAACAAAATAAAATATCTCTCCTCTCTTATCTTTTGTATTTTATATGGGGAGAGATATTTTACTTTTTTCGAATTCGTTCCCAGGGAAAGAAACAAACAAAAATATTTTTTGTTTTCTTTCACAAAGAGAGAAAAAAAAGATAAAAGAAGGGAACGAAAAAATGAATTTAAACACTGATTTTATGATAAATTGATGGAAAAGCGATCCCATTTGGTGATAAAACATTATTTTCATCCAACAATGCACCAGCTCACAACTCCTACAATTTCCGTGGCGAAAATTAGAAACTGTTTCATCTTTCTCTCACAAACAGGACGAAATAGTAAGATTCAACAATGGCAAAGGTCAATGGAAAATGAATCATATCGAAGAATCACCGCTGAAGCAAACACATGTTCTTTACATTTCGAAAAATTGTTATTTTTGGAAGGCATGTTCGCAAAGTGTAATCGAACTGAAAATCTTAGTACGAAAAATATTTCATTTGAGGTTGGCTTTCGATTTTATTAATTTCAGTTAAAAATACTTTCTCTGATTTATCGCGATGCACTTTGCACGCCAAGTTAATAAGACCCAACATGAGTTTAGTTTTGAGCAATAAAATCGATTACCTGTTCAAAAATCCCATACACGTTTAACCACACGTTTCTTCAATAGGATATACATATACATATAAATACAAAATGAAAACTCATAATTTACTTCCCAGAAATCTAAATAATTCGCAAAATCATATTCTTAATAAAACGCTAATAATCATTCATGTGTATAAAAAAAGCGAATAAGCGAATATCGTAATCGTAATCTGAATTTCTTACGAAGTATGATAATATAGAAAAAACATTTATTTTATCAACCATTGCGGATTAGCTGAGAACTATCGACTACGACAATGTAATCTTAACAACAATTGATCACGTTCGTACACATAGCACAGCCAGAATTAGTTTCAATTACCTTTTTGATCATCTCATTATAAACATTAGATTTTTTTTTTTTTTTTGTATTTTTACCTGAGCTAATAAAATTTACGGTAAGCATTTTTCGTATCTTTAAAAAAAAAATTATCATAAAACCACTTGAAATATCAATAATGTCAGGGTTATTTAATTATAATTTATAAATAAACAAGGTTTTTGTATTTAAATTACAAATAAATTCATTGAAGGCAAAAAAAATATTGTTTATTCTAAAGTTTGATAATTTCTTATCATGGAATAGTAAAGTAGTAGTAGTAGTAATAATAATAATAATAACAATAATCTGGCTATAATGGCAAAAAGAAATTAATTAGTTCTCGTCTATATGTTGGCCACACCTGTATTATAATAAACGCTAAATTGTTGTTGTTTTTGTATTAGGATTTATATCAAAGTCTGACAACCACAATCAAAACTTTTTTTTTGTTTAATTAAAATATAACAAAGTAAGGGATTATAGTAATTAAACTTATTGTGATATTTTATCTAATATGTATATTCAATACATTTACCGTACATACTACATAGTTATATACAATAAATAATTCATTATATGATTAGCCGTTAAACGTTTATGTTATTTTTAATTTTTTTTTAAATACCAGGAATTCAAGTTGTACAGAAAACCATCGCACTGCGCTACACCACACAATATACCGCCAATGAGAGTATATTGGTATCATGTTTGCTATATACATACATGGCACAGGGCATATAACAAAATATAAAAAAAAAAAATTAATTCAAAATTGAAATAACTAAATAACACATAAAGATATAGAATGACATGATATTAAAAGAATATAGAAAGAAAATTTATACAGGAGGTGGTGATGAGAAATTATTTGTGCAACAGAAGAGATACTTGCAATGAAATTCATATTTTGGACCCGTTCAACGTAAATGTTCTATTTGTCTTTTATTATGTTCTATTAGTAGAGAATAGCTTCAGTACAGGGTGAATACTCGATAACCTAGCAAAAGTAAGTCACAAGTGGATAATAGTATGGATATGCGGTCAAATTTACCAAGCATACATAATTTTCATTTTGAATTATATTTTGTTTATTTTTCCGAAAAATCTCAGAATAGCTGCTAAATTGCTTGCTTGCTAAACAATCAAATATTGGCCGGCATGTCATATATGTAAGTACTGAAATATGTAATGAAAATCCATTATTTCGCCTAATACAGGTTTTACACTTCAAATTGAACCTTTCACCAGAGACAACGTATTTATCATAGATCTCTCAGTTTACTAAAAACACGAAAAAAAGTAAACTTCCAATATTTCCAATTTTATGGTTGTGTTGGTGTATTTTACACGGCAATGATTTTTAAATGCGTTGCGTATATAATACGTATACCCAATCCAACGATAACTGAGAAATCTATGATAAATACTACGTTGGCTCTGCTTTTACATTTCAAATTGAACCTTTACTTTAGCTGATTATATTTATGGCCAATTAGGAAGAAACTTATCTATTTTTTAACGGATTTTAGTGAAATTTAACATCCGCGATGGAAATGGAATTCTAAAATGGTTTTTGATCATTGTTTTCTCGGTACTGATTATTCCTGCAATTTACTGTTATCGGATCATCATTAATCAATGTAGTTTTAGAAATAAATGGTACTGTTAATGTCCTAAGGAAAAATGCTGTAATCTCTTCGTTTAATTTTTCTAGTTTACTCGATGAATGTGACCCGGTAGTCAGTTAGTCACGATTTCTTTTTATGATGGTATCCATTCTGATTCATGTTTTTCTAATGTCATTAAACAGAATTCTAAATTAAACTAAAACATTTGATAAATTTAATGGCTAAAAAAAAAGAAAATTAGTAAAAGGTGTAAACCTTGCAAATAAAGGTTTCAGAAATATTTTCTTAACCCGTTGTGGCAAACGACGGCTATAGCCGTAATTCGCCTAAATATCACCAAAAAATTGGACGAAAATAGCCATCATTTGCGGCAATGAGTTAAAAAATAAATGCATTAGTACAGTCCTTACTAATAATGTTTTTTTTTTATTAATGAAAGTATGCACGTAATTCGCCTACATATCACCAAAAACTGAACGGCTATTAGACGTCGTTCGCGGCAATGGGTTAAACTATGCCAAAAAGTTGATAATAAAATACTTTCTGACAAATTCACATACTACCACAAAAACAATAAATTTCAACACTGCAGTAAAGATAGTGAGAAGACATGGTCGGTTGTTAATCAAATTTTAGGTGATAGTGTTGGTAATTCTGTTAAGTGATTCAGCGATTCTTACGGATTGTAAATCTATAGCAGATGATTTTGGTTGTTATTTTTCAAATATTGTGTCTCATTTAAAAACAACCAATTGTTTGTTTAATAATATGTCATGTCAAAATCATAGCGAAGTCATTATCTCAGAATTTTTTTTTGTATTAATCCTGTAGATGTTATTGAAATTGTTGGTATAATTAATGATTTAAAATCCAGTAAGAGTATAGAGATATTTCCAATTCGCACCATGTTAAAAGCTAACACAGAAATTATATCTCCAATTTTGGTACATTTTATCAATCAAACATTATTCCATCGTTCAAAAAGGGTGATAAACTGCTTAAGGTAATTATGGTCCTATTTCTTTACAGCCCACAATTATGAAAATTTTGGAAAAGGCTAGTTACAGGTTGATGCCATCTTTTCTAAATATTATGCTTATAATGTTTTAAATAATTGGCAATACAGCTTTAGGTCTGGGAAACAAACTGAGTCACCTCTAAATGATTTTTTGAATGGAGTTCATATTAATTTAAACGGGAAAAAGTGTGTTGGTGCTATATTTATTGATATTAACGACGCTGTATTTATTGATGTTAGGTTATGAGAAATAAATATGTAAATAAAAAATAAAATAAATAAAGTTGCCACAACCTCATCCAAAAATAATTTTTGGGTCACATTTTCTTGTATTCGTTGGAAACATCAAAATTCATCATAATCGGTTAAAAATAGCCAAATTACATATATCCTGACCATATTCCAGAATTTCATCTTAAAATCATTTAAAAATGCCGAACCCATTTGACAAATTTCACTAAAACCGGTTAAGAAATAGCCAAGTTCCATCCTAACTGGTCATATTCCAGAACTTCATCTAAAAATAATTTTAGAATTCCATTTCCACCATCGCGCATGTCAAATTTCAGTAAAATCCGTTAAGAAATCGGTAAGTTCCATCCTAATTGGCCATACATATAATTCGCTAAAGGCTCAATTTGAAATGTAAAAGGTTCAATTTCAAGTGTAAAAAGTTAAATTTGACGTATAAAACCTGTATCACAAATTTTTATATATAGAAAATTAATTAACTTACAGTTACACTCAATCGTACATTCAATTACATAAGTTTTAATTTAATTTTCAATACAGTACCTACGAATATGATGCAAAGCTAGGTCAATTTTATGAAAAAAAGTCCATTACGGACGGACACGACCGGAAATTAATCATTATATCTACTTAATTCGCATTTAAAAAATGTTAGTGTGCCACTTTATCTTAAATCATACAAATGCTAATATGTTTCTTAAAAATTTAAAGAGATCAATTACTAAATATTACAAAATTTTAACGATATTGAGTTCCTCTTTTTAGTTGTGTAGTTGAAAGGGAAGTGCATAAAATTTTCCATAAAGAAAACCGAGATGAAACTTAAAAATTTGTGGAAAAATTAGAAAACTTGTCATTAAACTCAATTTTTCTCCGAAAAATCAGGATTCGAACTCTAATTTTCAAAATAGTTTATAAATTCTATGGTCACAAATCATAATGGCTTAAGTCTCAAACTTGCATTTTTCAGGAAAACGTTTTTAAAATTAAGAGTTTTTTGCTTTTATAATTGATTATTACCGGGATATTACGAAAAATTGATATGATATATGAAATCGAATATGGATATTTCGAATTTGAAATAATTGGTTAATCTCCACTTAAGCCATTATGATTTGTGGCCACAGTTAGTGTTTGAAAATCATATCTAGTTTTCATTGACATCAAATAACAGCAGAATTTTGGAAAATAAATTGCGGATAAGAAACAGTTTCAGATACAAGATGGTAGTTTATTTCGGAAAATAAAAATTCATTAAAAAAATAATTTTTGTTTTCAATAAATAGACAAGACTCATTAATGTTGAACTTTGTTCAATTAAACAACTTTATATGTTTAGTTTAGTGAAACCAAAATTTAAAAATTAAAAACTAGTTATCTAGTAAAAAAGTACATATCACTCATGACTTAATCTAAACTTGATTTTTATTTTATGATTATGGTAATAACAGGGCCAGGTTGAAGGTTCAATCCCCGATAAAAGTAAGAGAAGCCCTGACAAAAGAAATGTATGAATAAATGCATAATAGAGATATTATATTCCCGTATTTCATTTTCGTCATTGCGCATTTCGTCACGTGTAGACAAAAAGCAGATATTTATATTGAATCTTTTTTTAATATAATGTATACTAATTAACTACACCCTTGAGGCTAAGCTATTTTAGGAGACCGAATTAAATAAAGTTATTAGAAAATAAAATTTGAGTTGTATGTATTTGTAATTTGATTTGAATTATGAAGAAACTATTATAGTTAATTGCCGCCGTCCCATGCACTTAATTCAAGGAGCCATTATTTATCCTAGAATACATAGGTAGTCGTGTCGTGAATTATATTTACTCGTATCTGTAACTATATCGCGTACGCACACTGACTTTGCATTTTTATGAAATATGCAAAAATGTTGTTTGCTTCAATAGTACAAAGTACGTATTAATACACAACACAAAACTGTATTTGACAAAACATAGTACACAAAGCAAAACATTTTTTCAAACTGAGCACAAACCATTTATTTTGATTACTATTATGTTACTGTATGTTTAGTAGACAAAACCATCAATTACCAATTAAATCAAATTAATTTCCGGTCACTTGGAAACTTTGAAGTCTCATAACTCGCAAAACCTGCTTTTTTCGACCTGATCTTTGCGACTATACATATTTCTATAATTGCACAGGCATATAAATTCAAAAAATGTACCCAAAGTTTAACTTAATGAAAATACAATTATTTTTTTTTATATAACTTTAAAACAGTATGGCGTGGGCGGTTTGATCAAGTTCGTCGCTATTTACGTACGAGTCTCGAATAATTAAATAACATTTTGTCATTTAATTTTTATTTTTTTACCCCACAAATGTGGCTTTAATTTTATTTAACTTTAACTGTAAAACGTTACAATCAACAAAATTCCCTCAGCATCCCAAAAGATTATTGCCTTAACTTTCCCTCTCGTCGCGTGAACCTTCTATTTAATGCAAGTTCATCCTTCTTGTTTCACTGCATTGACCGTTTTTGGACTCCGACGCAACCTAATGACGAATTCATGTTTCATTCCCATTTATAATCTTATTTATAAAATTATCAGGATCATTTTGGGTCATACTAAAAATGTATTTCGAAGTTTCGATAGATTGGCATACAAAATTGTAAATGCATTTCCAACAGAAAACTTAAGCCTTCTAGATAATTAGCTAATTCTGAAATACTCACTCGAGAATCGGCCTTGGTGATTATTTACGCGACCATTTATGAATAAGTTTAGCTAATTGATTACTGTGGAATATTTTAGCCCTCATTTACCATAAACTTTTAACTTACTAATTAATTCATCATACGATCTAACAATTGTAAATTCAGCTTATTAATCTTCTCTTCAATATAAAAATTAAGAAAGTTATTGGGTGTTATGCAACAACCACTCTCAAACAATTGGAGCCGTGTGTTTTGGGCTATTATCTTGCTGGAAAACCCAATTTTGTCCCTAATTTGTCTAAGAAATATAACATTTCCAAATTCCAACCCCTTTTCCACCCCCCCCCCCCCCCCCCCCCCAACTAGTACATTTCCTTCTTAGTGCTTAACCTTACCTCGAATTTATATCGGTAAATATCACATTTTTCCAGTATGAAAATTCAGCACTCAGGTTGTGATTTAGCGAACTTGATGCGTTTCTTTTATTTACCTCAAAGGTTGTTTTCTGACTGTTCGGGAAAAGTCGTCTTACCGGTTTATTGTTTTATGGATTGTATGTGAACATACATCTGTTCCATAATCCTGGTTGTGTACTAGATATTGTCGGTTCTTAGCGCGAACTGCTATCCACTCTTGCTTTTCGCTAAGCCACACGCCAAGAACCGATATCTTTAATGTCTAATAATATACTGAAACTGAAATAAAACTTTCACATAAATATTGGAAAAACAAAAGATGCACGTGTTGTTAGATAAAAACGGTCCGTTGAATTTGTTCGCACACAATGGAATAAAAATGTTAGGTTTTTTTTTATTTTCGGCCTTGAAAAGTAGATTAGTATACACCAAATTTATAATTTGTTTTGTTTTTTGTCCTTTTTCATTTACAGTAAGCATGATTTATTTGCTACAAACGCCAAATCTAAAATTAAATTTTTTAGGTTGTACGATGAATTAATTCGCAGAGTGTATATAAAAGAATTTAATAACTGCCCCGATATTCAATTGTGCAATAATGCACTATTGGTGTTTACTGTAGGTATGATTTGACACAACAAATTTGGTGACCTTCGTCTCACTTTAATTTCTAAGCCTACTACGAATATACATATTGAATATTCTCGAATCCTCACAAATAGGCTGCGTTTATTTTTGACGTTTGTTGAATATAATTTTTCAAGTTAATTATTTTTAAATTATTTCAATCAATAATAAAAGACATCAAATTTGCGAAGTATACGAACGCGCAGGTGGCCTAATACGAAATGCAGTATTATCTAGCACAGTCCGGCTAAGATCAGTTAAAAAAAAAATGTTTTATTTTTAGATCAATAGACAAAAATAAAAATAAACAAATGCATTGATATTTTATGTAACGGTGGCTCAAACTTGAAGTGAACCAATATACTATTTAGAATAACAGAGAGTACATTTTTTGAAAGCTCGTGAGTTCGCTTAACCTTTAAGCCATATTTAAATCCGACTTTCTAGTTTTTCTAAAATCAAAATTTTTAAGTTGAATAATGACAAAAACATGCCAATAAGTCAAAACATAAGTACATACCAATTTCAACCAGCACGAGATTTCAGAAGCAGCACTAAAGCGTACAAAACGTAAAGTATGACTATTTGTATTTGGGTTAAGCTAAATCCACTAAAAAAATCATGAATCCAGAAACACACAAGGATTATATAATTTGATTTTACCGCTTATATTCCAGATAATTGTAAAATGAAAAGATTCTTCAAATTATTTCTCCAAATACTATAAATGAAATATTAAATCTAAGGCGGATTATATTGTATGTCGTGATTGAATCGATTTTCTTGAAAAGTTATAATTTATATTTAGTTAAATAGGTAGTAGATGTATGTAGTATATACGTGTAGTTTCTCCGGAAAATGAACAATTAGGTACAATCTCGGCTAAGCGGTCAATCTAAAAAAACCAGCATTATTTTTAGTACGATAGATGTATTCTAGTCAGAAAACAGGTTGTCAACCTTATACAATAATTCATTCACCATCAGAAATTCTAAACAAACTAGTACGCTCAAGTTACATCTGCAATTCGCGGCGCGTATTGCACTTTGCCTTTGTTTTTTATTTAAATAAAATGGAATAAATTATCTCAAAGTGTATCATCCTCCCGTAAAAAAATTACAAAATTAATTCATTTGTATTTAATTATTTTATGTATAATAAAAAAATTAACGAAACCCATAAGTGTGGAGCTCAAATTAAAAATTTCGCCCATCTCTTTCTCATTTTGTTTACAATCATCATAATACATCATAAAAGAATAAACGAGTATTAAAAGACGATAAGAAAATCTGTCGCTAAAAACATTATCATTAAAAAAAAATTTAAAATTTACAAATTCCATACTTGATTTACGAATTTATATTTATAATAAAAAATGTATACACAATGTTTGTATTTAATATGCGTGTGTTAGATAAAAACCAAAAAAATTAATATGAAGCGTGCGACAGAGACAGTATCTGTATTTTATATCAGTATTTGTATTTAAATTTTTGCTATACATATTTTGTACAGAAATAAACAAAAATTACAGTAAATCAACTGTAATCATATAAACAAGTAAATATGAATTACAGTACGAAATCGATAGTTTATAAATTATCGTTTGTTTTAAAGTTTACTTTACAAATGAATGTTTAAAATTAAGTTAAGAATTATTATTTGTAAACGACTGACAGGAAATCAGGTTAAAAGTTATTTTCCATTGACGATCGACGACGACAACGAATTATAATAAAAGAATAAATTTTTATTAAAATAAATAAATCCAGGTGCAGAGACGACACTTTTTTTTTTGTAGTGTTGTTGTTTTGCTGTATCGCGTTGTGAGTTTCATAAATGTTTTTATTTACTTCTTTTATTGTAGAGCTGTGGGTTTTGTTGTAATTTTTTTGTTTTGGTCTCATATACTCTTAAAGAACATTAATTGTATTTAGTTGCATTTCTTTGTATTACATTGGTTCTTTAACCGGTAACTTTGGGTACCTACATTTAAAAATTCAGCAATAGCTGATTTAAATTGAATTTTCAAATATCAAATTCCGAGTAATAATTTTTGAATGGAAAGCTACTTTATCGGCGCAGTCGACCGAATTTTTGAAAGCACCCATTTGTACATATTACATTTGTTCTTAATCTCACAATTTTGTTATCTATTATTAATATTCCAAATAGTTTCAAATCAAGTTTGACGTAATAAAAGTCAATATAGTTCCGTTGTTAGAAATAGGTTAACAAACACTGATTTATTATTAATAACAAAACAACTGAAAGAACTAACAACAGGTTGAATCAAAAATAAAAATACAAAATATGTTGTAAAATAACTATTTGTCTAAGGAAAAATTCTAGAGAGACAACAAAAAAAATAATAATTGAGAGCACAAATACAAAAAATTAAATTTAGAAATAAATAAAACAAAACATAAAAAAAACGCTAATGAGAACGAGATTAGAACTATAAAAAAAAATTGCTAAATGAATGATTAGAATTAATTAGAATAAATTGTAGCTAATAATAATTGCGTTCATTATTTATTTTTTTTTTTGTTTGTGCTGCTTGTAATTAAAGAATAGTTAAAATTATGATATTATATGAGTTTACCGTTAAATATGTTTTTGTAGTGACATAGGCAATATAATAAAAATAACGGTGTTTTTATGTTATTGCCGCTCCATCAAATAAATTGTGCAGAACAAAGGAATCATTTTTGATTCGGAAGGCATAAAAAAACTCCAACCTTATTTAATTAATTACATACATCACCATTGATACAAATTTTTACAAGGTATTTCTACGAAATTATTGCCTGCTGTAGTGCTTTTTTTACTACACCTGAAATGACGCTATATAACTAAAAAGTTTAATTTTTCATCGCTCACTCCGTAATGTTGCTAGCATCAGAACCATCTTGAAGTGAATAGAGCCGGCATGTGAAAAATGAACTTAAAATAAGGGATATAGAAACACTAAAAATTCATTTATTTTCATAGTGTTTATATGAAAAAACGCGATTTCGATTGACGATAAAATATGAATTAAAAGTTAAACCCAGTTAAATAATTTTTAAAGAAATCGCTAACAAACAACTCATTGTCTTACTCATTTAAAACACAGATTCTCAAATTTCCATATTTTCCGACAATAATCAAAAGAAAATAAGGGAAATTAAATTAAAAAACATTCTACAACAAGAACAATGTGTATTAAAAAGAGAAAATTCAGTTTAATGACGACATCATATCTCCACATCTAAAACTAATGGTAAGAAAAAAGACAACACGCCTCCGCTCAACAATTAAACTAAAATAAATCAGAAAGAGCTAACAGAAAAAATAAATCAATAAAATAAGTGCGAAGAAAACAAAAAATCAAAACAATCTAGCATGCTTTGCAAATTCAAAATAACTATAGAAACATATTCGAATTCAAATTTGAATGGAGGCAATGAAAGAGATGATTATTGCAATTTTTATAAACGAATTATGTTGATGACGTAGTATATTACAAAAACAACAATAATTAAAATTTCAAAAGTACCTTATTTTTCATGACGATTTTCACTTAGAAATAAACATTTTCAAGACTCGATTTTTCAATCAAATAATATTTCATGTTTCATGAACATTTTCATATAAAAACAAAACAAAAGCTCACATTTCTAATAAACTAAAACTGTAAATGAAAATAACCGTTTCCCCATATAGTTTCATAGTAAAGGAAAAATTGTTTGTACCTTATTTTAAGCTTAGTAAAAAATACAGTCGATACTGGAGGCTCTTATTTATACAGTAGGCTCTGCTAGCATTCACCATTTCAAGCGTCCAAATCTCTTCTCTCTAAATAAAAAAAATTAAAATGGTACACCGAAAATAAATCTAAAATTTTATTCGTGCTATGATTAGCTGATGAAGTTATCACGTATTATCTGTTTTGTTTTTTATATTTTGTATTAACAACAACGTTATATTTTTTTTATTGTTCTTGTATCCGTCACCGAAATAAAATAAAATATCATAAATCAATCGATGACTGGCGAGCATATCGTGCAGGTGTCGTCTGTGATTGGTAAGCATAGAGAACCCTCTAATCTGTAACGTCATTTTCTTCTGATTGTTTGATTGATTGATTTAGGAAGTACAACCAACCCTAAGGCAAGTTTCCCAGAATACGGTGGGTTCACCATACACCCTTTTACGAATAACAAAACCAAAGGAAAGGAAATGTATGTTAGCAATAAAGACTCGACCCGGTTCCAGACACCTAAGTAGCAGAGAACGGAACAAGCTAAATCGAGTCTAATCGAAAAACCACAATAAGTTTTTTGTTTTTGTTTGATTTTTCAAAAATTGAAAAACATTTTGTTTGATTTTGTTCGTTTTTGAATTTACTCGTTTTATTTTGTTTTTGCGTTGCTTGTTTATAAATGTTTTCCGAAAAATTTGCTTGCAAAATATCAAGCAAACTCGATCTTACTTGGAAATTTTTATATAAAATTAAATTTTTCATTTTTACTTTAACGTTTTAATGTAACATTTAATGATTTTCTGCATCTTACTAACAATTGAATAATGTAAACGCCAATCAAACGGCATTTTGGTTAAAGCTTTATGGTATTACTGTTATGTAATATAGCAAAAAAATATTAAGACCTGTTTGGCTGATTCTACTAAGTGTACGTTTCGACAGCAAAGCTCGTTGTTATTTTTGCAAT
This sequence comes from Tipula helvola, assembly GCA_963556165.1. NCBI lineage: Eukaryota > Metazoa > Arthropoda > Insecta > Diptera > Tipulidae > Tipula > Tipula helvola. The sequence goes on from OY744481.1 coordinate 94,263,446, forward strand.
GCTCTTCACACGGATAGTATACATATACAAAAAATATGTGTATCGACACAAAATTTATAACCTATACAAATAAAAAAAAACATCCAAAATAATAACCGAAAAGTACTAATGCCTAGATGTTTTTTGATTGTTATTTAGTACTAAAATATAAAATTTCCCCTACGAAATTATTGAACCACCCTATATTGTCAATACATTTTTATTTTGTCGTTTATTGAATGTTTTGCTTAATACCACATATAGAATATTATTTGTCTATTTTGAACAGGTTTGAAGAATTTTAGGATTGAGCACGACCATCTGTAACAGATAAAATGTGATTCGTGATAATTAAATCGAATTTTGGCGAGTTGCGCGCCAAAATTTGTGGTGATTACCTAAATGCCAAGATCAAAAATATTACAAAATGCAAACATGGCGGCTGATGATGCCAAATGCATATATGCCAAAATGGCGGGTCAAAGTTATAAATGTTATAAATAAAAGATTAATTATAGATGTATATTTTTAAATTGAAAAGTATTCTAATCAGTTTTGAATTAATAAATTCAGAATATAGTCGGAAATCACGTCCTTGACACAACTCTCTTTCTTCGTGCGAATCTCAAGATTTTTTCAAGTAGCAATTCTACTCAACCTTAAACTTTTCATTCATTTACAACCAGTTTCAAACAAAATCTCTAGGAGTAATACCGCAGAATTTTTCATTAATCTAAGTTGTAAGCCCCTGACGATCCGCAAAAATAAAGGAGGTGTTTTTTGATACTTAAACAGCTTCTGGTTACTTTATTATGTATGTGGCCAATTGACAAAATCTCTAGGATCAGATCCACAGAATTTTTTATTTAACCAATTGTTTTATTTAACCAACATATCGATGATTGGCAAAATCTCTATATTTTTGTTTAACCTATAGATATTTGTTGGCAATGAATTATGACTAAACATTTTTTTTGTGTTTTTAATTGCTCATAATTAGGGCATCCAATTCCGGAATTCGGAATTTCGGAATTCCGGTATACTGGCCCATATTTTGGTTTCGATTATTTCGAAATTGAAAATATTAATTTGGAATTAATGAATTTCTATTATTGACACTAATTTAAGTAATTTCAATATAATTTTATGTATTTATAGTTCTAACTTGAACTAAAAAAAAACTGTTTACAGTGAAACTTCCCTAAAGTCACTATTCAAGGGATCCAGAAATGTTGGTCAATCTATGAAGGTGGTTAATTTAAGGAATAAAAACTCTAATAATTTGAAAATTGAAAGTCAAGCTAAAAACAAAAAGATTCTTCAATTTTTTCACAATAAATGCTCGTTCCTGAAAATTGCCTTGTGTATTTAATTTTTTCGGTCTCTAAAACACACCTGCAAAATACGTGTTGTGTTGTTTCTTAGTTTTTAAATTGAAAAAAGGTACTTAGTACATAATAACTATACACATATATCTGGTTTCGAACTCAAACAAACAAATTCAGAAACTTCTCCTCGTCCAATGCCAGTTATAAATTTGATGAGAGCAATTCAAGCTCGGGCGGCTATTATATAATTTATGAATTCAATAATCCTGTCCCTTGGCCCAGAATGCTCATTGCGGTTGTTTCAATAAAAAAACATGATTTGACCAGTTCTTCAAAAACGGCAAAAATCGCGGGTGACGATATAAAATGGTCAAAATTCTTCAAATCGTTTTAAAAATTTAATACTTAGAAAATTACCGATTGCTAATCTTTTTAATTAATTTTGACAGCAAAACGTTCAAAATTAATGGAACGACAAATTTGTTCATTTTTTACGTTTTTGCATCGTCAAAGGACGTTAGTTTTGGGAAGATGGAAATGCCCTTCGAGGCTAAAATAGCGTATTTAGTAGCTTAGAAAATTCAAAATCCTATAAACTTTTTCATTTATTGATTCTCAATTCTTTCATTATCTCATTTCAACAAAATATGAACTTAAACCACTTTCAAAATAGACGGTACATATTAGAATTTTTAATATTTATAGACTTTGTAGAATTTTAAACAATTTATAAAATTTATAGAATTTATCGACTTTAATTTAATTATAAGGATAAAAGAATTTAGAGATTTATAGAATTTAAAGTACTTACTGCATTTTTAAACTTTATTTTATTCATAGAATTTAATCGTATAAAATTTAAAGGACTTTGAGAATTTAATAAATTTATAGAATTGTTAAAGTTTATAGGATTTATCGAAATTTTTGTATTTATAAAGCAAGAAAAATTTGAGTTTTTAGAATTTATAAAACCGATACGTATGAAACAATTAATAGAGCTCAAAGAACCTACAAAATTTAGAAAATTTATAAATTTTGTAGAATTTGTAGAATGGATATAATTTATAAAACTAAGAAAATTTGAAAATTTATAGAATTTATAGACATATTAAAACTTATATAATTTATGGAATTTATTGGATTTATTAAATTTATCAAATTTACAGACCTTATAGAATTAAGAAAACTCATTGGATTTTTAGACATTTAGAATTTGTAGAATTTACTGAATTTATAGGATTGATAGAAATTGTTGCGTCTAAAGAATTTTTAAATTTAAAGAATTTATAAAGTTACTACAAATTCCATAAACTTAATAAATTCTATAAAATTTTTTAATTCTACAAAATGTGTTTATCCTAATATTGTAAGTGCGGTTTAGTATCGTGCATACATTAATTATAGAAATATCTAATATTGTAAACGAAATAAAAAAAATTTGATGTTTTTTGTAAAATTTTGATTTTTCATTTTTAATCATAGATTATTAAAAAACAATTTCGGAATTGATTCCGGAATTCCGGAACTACTTTTTGGCCTAAAATTGTATGTCCTTCTATTAACCTTGTATGTAATTTCACTTCTATATGTTTGTTACTTCACTTATTATCTTTATTTTTGCAATTTATGTATTTGCTATTTATTGAATTATTTTAAATTTTTGCCGAGCTAAAATAAGTGATTATGCTTAGTAAACTTTTTAAATGAATAAATATTTATACATATAGTTCATTTTCCGTTTAACGCAGGAGTTGATTTTTACTAATGCATAAACAGTTTAAAATTTTATTAAGCAGTTTTAAAAAAACTTCACTTTCGTTCTGTTGATGCGTAAATGGAATCCGAAATTCCATTTTTTTTTTTTAAAATTTGGCCTGGTTTAATAATCCAATGTCATCGGTAAGCAATGACACGCCACAAAATTGATTATACCGGTTGTTAAGCACTTCACTGTAAATATTTTAAGGGATGTTTCTTTGATTAATTTTGAGCAAGCTGTTGATTCATTTTCAATGTTTACTGAAATACAGTGCGTCGATACTCTTTAACGTGGTCTCTGATTTTAGAAGCCATGACGCAATTTTTTTAGCAGTGGTAACTACATACTTGGGATCTCCTACCGTTAGCGGCTGTGCTTTGTGTCCTCTACGTCCAGTGCTTGCAAATGCTAACAATCTGATGTTGTCCAAGATGTTGATCAGGCCTTTTGTCGTGTGGAGATGTGAGAGTTGGACCTTGACCTTGCAAATTCCGTTTATTATTATTAATAATCAAAAATTTAATTTATACGTAATAATTACAAACGTTTTGAGAAAAACTAATGTCAAAAGTCATTCTCATTACTTTAATATGCCTTAATGTATCACTATGTATCGGAAGGGTATGATACTCCAAAATTAAGGTAATAGTAATTTCTACCATTTGAACTACATGTGTACAGTTTATTTTCTTTGGTACACTGTATCTCAAATAAACTACTAAAAATTTGAGTTATTTTATATTATTTTTCATTAATTTAAATCAAAAATATGCAACAGTGGCCGGCAAGGCGTACTCGTTTAAGTTTGGCCAAATTTAACTTAAGCGACTACCAAAGGCTGATCAAAGGGTTTCTTGGCCAACGAAGAATTTTGATTTACGCAGATATGACTTATCAGGTTAATCGTTGTGTTTGCTTAGTATTTTGTTACAGCAAAGCATGAGCGATTTGCTACAAATTTTGGTATGAATTTATTTGTTTCGGTGATTTTCTCTCCAAATAACTCACATGCCTTACTTCTACTTTTTGTTTTGGCCTCAATTTTAAAGTTCATCTTCTAATTTGTTGCTTATTTCGGAAGGATCCATTTTAAGGACTTTGCCGTAAAGAATTTTCTAAGTTATCTTAGTTCGAATAATTGATAATTATAAATAAATTAATTAATTTCTAAATGCTAATTATAGCACTGCAAAATCCTAAACGTTTACTGTTCTTTTTTTTCTAAAACAATCAAAATCTAGGTCAATACACGTTTTTTTGAAAGAAACATCGATTAAGTCGGGGTTATGACTTTAAAAAGTTTGTTAAAATTACGTAATTTGCTTTAAAGAAAATAATCAAAACTGGAACCTTCTGCAAAAACACCAAATGTTTTGCGTGTGGAAATGCCTTCAAAACTTGACTTAAACCAACAAATTTCTGATCAAATATCGCTTATTTGGTTAAAGTTTAATGGCAATCTTTGAATTATCTTTGAAAATCGGAACATAAAATTTACATCTAAACCTCGATTACTTTAATCACCACAATTCTTGATAGGTAACATTTTAAATAACATTTTGTAACATTTATATACATTTTATTAAGACATTTAATATTTATTTTTAGTTAAATGATATTATATAAAATACTCAGTGATTTCAATAAAACCAAACTAACAAAAATTCAAAACGAAACAAATTCCGAACAGTTTCGAAATTTTAAGAAAAATCAAAGATTGCTTGCAAGTAAACCAAAAAAAATTTCCGAGTTGAACAACTAGATTTACTTGAAATTTGATATTTTGATTTTGCTTGTTGTAACAAAACAAAACGAGCAAAATTACTCGAAAAACATTTTTTCGTATTTTTCGTATTTTTTTGTTTTGATTTTGCTTTTGCTTGCAATAATAATTTTTTGTTTGTTTCTGATCGAAATTTTACGCTTGTTTCCATTCTCTACTAAGTAGTCGATAGTTAGTGTTTTGTAGTTAGTAATACATATACAGTAACTCACAAAACTGTTCATAAAAATTAAAAGAACAGATAATTTAAGAATAAACAATATAGAATTTATTTTCCACAGTAATTCTTTTAGTCTATATTGTTGTTAATTAATTATAAATTAATCATTAAAGAACTATATGAACACTTTTGAGGTTCATGTGTTTTTGTACAACTTTTGCCCAGTTTAATATTTGGTGCAACCCTCTTTTGCACGGTTAACTGCTTTAATTCTCTTTAGCATATTGTCGACCAAATTTTTTAAAACATTTGGTTCAATGTTGTTCCACTTCTCTTGAACCCTAGACCATAATTTATCACAGCTTTTGGAAACTGTTTTATTGGCAATTATTTTTCTTTTTACTATGTTATACTACATAGATTCTCAATTGGATTAATATCCGTTGATTGTGGTGGCCACTCCAGTGTATCGATACCCTGATTTTGTAACCACTGCTTGTGTTTCGGATCATTGTCTTGCATGCAAATTGTCTCCCTCATCTCACAACCAAATCTTTGTAAACTAGGTAGGTACGAGTCATTTAGAATCTCGATATAGTCGATAGCTTTCATTATACCATTAATTTTCCTAAACATTCCCAACTTTTCACACTTAAGGGGAGAACCTCCTCCAGATATTAATTTTTGTGAATTTTTTTTTTTTTACTTTAAAAATTCATTTAGTATCTGAAGAATATATTTCCAAAGTTTAAAGCCCAACAGAAAGTCCTAAAGATCCCTAGGAAGTCACCGAAGTGATGCGAAGTAATGCATTCTCTTCAAGAACGAAAACTTTAATCGAGTTTTTCTTGAAACGTGGTTTTTTGCGCGCCGTGGAATGTAACTCAAAAAGTAATGGACCAATCAACATGAGATTGTGTACACATATTCTTTAGCTCATCGGCCTTTGCACAAACCTAAACTTTCGTATAAATTGTTTAAACAAATATTGGTTTTAACGAATTGCTTATAAAGAAACACGTGTTTTTTTTTTCTTTTTGTCCTCTAATTTTAAATTTTATTTTTTTTTTGCAATTTTTAGGTTCATGCAAAGCGGAATGAATTATTTTATTAAAAAAAAATTGCTTCGTTGATTTTAGTTAACTACAAAGACCTGGGCGTTCCACGGCGCAAACTTTAGTAGTCTAGTTCGAGCACCTCGAGCGCCGCCATTTTGTTTTTTTTTTCACTCAACAAATTTTTTGTATTCATTTAAACGTCAATATTATTATGCAATTTGCTTCATTGCAATAAATGCTCTCAATTTTTTGTAAAAAATTATTGAAAAACCAGTTGTCTGGAGGAGGTTCCCCCCTTAAAACATCCCCAAATCATTAAAGAACCTCCTCCGAATTTCAAAGTTTTCTGAATATTTCTCTCCTGTAATCCGGTTCTTGCATCTAACCAGGTTGACATGTGTACATCTGACCCCATACGGTATAATTTGGTTTCCAGTTTTCCGGTGTCCAGTTCTTATATGTTTTTGCAAATTTTAAGCACTTCTTTTTATGAGTTGCGTTTAACAGTGGCTTTTTCGTTTTAAATTTAGCTTTAAAATTACCGATTTTTAAGCAATGCCGTATGGTTTCATTGCTTACATTAATGTTAAGTGTATTTTTAGTAGACTTATTAACCTCTGTGGCATTGTGAACTGCGCCAGATACAATTAATCCTTTTACAGCTCTCCTTGCATTAGGCGACAATGTTGCTGGTCTTCCTCCAACATTCTTTTGATAGATAAACTATTGTTTTCCTTCAAACTACTTCTAAAACCAAGAGAAACGGCAAATTTTTTGGAAATATTTTTGGCGGATACTCCATTTTTAAGTTCAGATAATACACCACCCCAACATTTTTTGAAATTATTTCCGGTATTTTACATCGACAACATAAATTATCAATTTTTTTTTTTAAATTATAATATGATAAATTAATGAAATTAATCTCAAAAACAACAGTAAAAAATATCACAATAAATATTTCAACGGAAAGCAATGATTTCACATTTGAGCAATAAAACTGTTCAAATAGGACTAACGACTAAAAAATAAAATAAAAATTCTAAGAGACAATGAGAGAAACCCAATCGCTATGATAAGGGTAAAATCTAATAATTAAAAAAAAATATTTTTATTGAAGGTGTAACAATGAAAGAACGAGAAAGACATGAAATCTTTTATTTTTTGATTTTTATAAACAGTTTTATGAGTCACTGTAGGTATATACAGTGGTGTGATTAAAAATAGGTGCAATCGTATATATACATCGTACAAACCGGTCTAAACGTGAAATGCACCAAAATTTTTAATATTTTTGTGTCCTTACCGTTAATCAAGAATGTTTTGTTACATATTATCTATGATCCCGTTACATTTACGAAAAAATTTGTTTTATTTGCTTAGTTATTTCTGGGCTACCGAAGATTCAATGTGAAAAAAATAGGTGTAACTAGCATTGTTTGTATATTAGTAGAAACTATTTTGTATTTTGAATCTATATAGTATTGTAATAAAACGTTATCCACCATTAATCAATTCGTTGCAAAAAGAAAGTGTTAAGAATTTAAGGTGCCTCAAAATGGGCCGTGGTGAGCACTGCACACCAGAGGAACGTCAACTAATTATAAGACTTCGTACAAATGGAAAAACTTATAAGGAAATTGCTGATATAATGAGCTGCTCTCAAAATATGATAACCAATGCTCTGAAATATCAACCGCGAGTAGAAAAAAGAGGGCGAACAAGAAAAATTTCCGAAAAAATGGAGCGTACGATTGTAAAACGTACAAAAGAAAACCCATTTATCACTTCAACTGCCTTGAAAAAAGAATTGAATCTAGAAGTTTCAACATCAGCCATCATCAAACTATTAATAAAAAAAAAATTGTCAGAACATAGTCCCAGAAAAGTACCACTACTTACCCAGCGACACGTGAAAAATCGTTTAAAATTTGCAAGAGAGCATTGAAATTGGCATATCACAAAATGGAGAAACATTTTATGGACGGATGAATCCAAAATTAATTTATTTGGCTCCGACCGAGGAAAACAAAATGTTAGAAGACCTCAGAACAAGGAATTTATCCCAAAATATACAATAAAAACTGTGAAACATGGAGGTGGTGGAATTTTAGTGTGGGCATGTTTCTCGTATGAAGGGGTTGGTCCCATTTTTTGGATTAAGGATATCATGAACGCTCAAAGCTATGACCATATTTTGTCAAACATAATGCTATGGATGCAGTTGAACAGGCGTGGAAGGCCATTCCCGTTAAACGGTGTCACCGCCTAATCGACTCAATGCCCCGTCGATGTGCAGCTGTACTAAAAATTCGCGGACATAGTACCAAATACTAAGTTCCACAACACTTTATTATTTAATATTATAATACACAACAAAAATAAAGGGTCCTTCGCGCCAAAAATGTAACACACACCTATTTATTTTCACACCTACTTTACAAATTTATTTGAATAAATCTGAAATTATTACACGCAAAATAAATTCAAATGTTTTTTTACGTTTTTGTAATGACATTTCTCACTTCACCCAAAATTTAGAATTTTTTTATAATTTTATTTGCAGTTTTCTACACTTTTTATAAGAGAATTTGCGTACACCTATTTTTAATCACACCACTCTATGTATTTAGTTATTATCACAAGACAACACAATTTCCAACTACAATTTGTATACTGCTTTTTCAACGTTCTTCTAGGTCAGCTTCAACTAAACAAAACAATTTTAAAACTAAAAATTAAAATTTTAAATTATCAATTGAGTCGTTTATTTTGAAAGTGGCTTAATTCCATATTTTGTTGAAACGAGATAATGAAAGAATAGAAAAACAATAAATGAAAAACCATATGGGATTTTAAATTTTCTTATTTTTTGCACAGGTGTTTGAGATTAATTTTTTTTTGTTTTGACAATAAATTATTTACCGTTAAAAAGATTATACTGTTATTTATCTATTGTTATCATAAATTTAAATTTTTTTGAAAAATGGACTTAGACCACTTTCAAAATAAACGGCTCAATTAAAAACAATCTTACTTCTTTCAAACTGCTAAAATAGTTAAGCCAAATTAAAACCAAATCCCTGAAAAAAATTACAAATTAGTGCCTAAATGATGCGACTAGAATTTACAACAAGATGGTTTCTAAAAACCGACCATTCAGACCAAAGTTCCGATCAGAGTATTCAACTACATTTATCTCGTAACATACAACCCTCTCATAATCCGTAAACTCTTATTGAGGAGCTGCAATCAGTACTATCCCTCATCAACCAGTTTAATTCATCCACTTTTTGAATTGGTACGTGGAATACTCGAGGCCACAACGATCCACAAAACCGAGTATTCAGGAGACCAATACGAGTACCAGTTCCTATACAACAAGCATTTATACTTGGTATTGTGCTAATGATCGATCGGGAGGTAAAATATGGATCAACTTATTTATTTACCAAAGTTATGTACCAAAATTAACCGAAAAAATCGATGTGATTCGTGCTACGTTGGAGAAACTACTTAGCACACAAACACAACACAAAAAGGACGAAGAAAATATTAACAAATATCCACCGTGACACATACCACAGTATATTAAATACATATAGTAATACCATCATAGAAAAAAAAAATTTAATCGGTGAAGATGTCGCATCGATCGCATTTAATACATAGTACAAAATTGAGGTAATCGCCTAAATTAATGCAAGGTTAGTTAAACATCCCCTGGCCTATTCGTCTCTATAACACATTACGTATTACTGTAGTGCAAATATACAAAATGCACATGTATTTTTGTATTGTATAATAGGCGTTTTCGGAAATACACCCTGCGCCATTGAAATGTTCGATTTCGATTATTTACTATTTCATGCAATTCTCTCATAGATTTTACCTCATTCGCTATTTTTTTTTTTTGTTTTTTTTTTCCAGCATATTTCACGCCTTATTAGGTATTTAAAACCAAACTAAGGATGAACTATTCGTTCGGTTTCAATTAAGTAGTCAAAGAGTTAATTTTACAAAGTGTCGCTCTAAATTAAATACTAACGAAAAAGCCAAAATTTTGCAAGCAAAGGCAAAAAGTACACACATTCACAAATTGCAAGAGTAATTTAGTGTAGCCAAACAGCAATTAGAAAGTTTTTAAGACACTATTCCGAAAATCAAACGATAATTTGCCTCTGATGCAAAGAGGAGAACTTCTGTTTCAACAAATCGAATTTCAGATATTTAGATCTTAAGCAAAGGTTTGCTACGGCTTTGGAGCTGAGAAGTTAGCTTCTAATAGCAACAACCGACACTATTTCAGTTCATACTATTAAAAGGAACTTAGTTTATATGCTTGTCGACCTGCAAGAAAATCATTACTGACATCAAAAATGGCAGCTGCAAGCCTCAAATTCGCAATAGAATGAAAAAACTGAATGCCCAGGGACTGGCGTTGGTTCATATTCTCGGATAAATCCAAATTCAATATCTTTGGACCCGATGTAAGGACAAGGGTTCGGCGACGAAAAGGCAAACGGTATTTAATAGAATGTATTTCGCCGACAGTGAAAAATTCACCATATGTTATGGCGTGGAGAGCCATAACAGCCTTTGGAGTTTGATCACTGTGCCTTCTGGATAGTTCAGAAAATGGAGGAAAATATAAAAAAATTATCGAAACGTGAATCGGGACTATTGAGGACCCGACTCAATACATCGGTATTCCACTCTTCCAGGACGATTACTCTCCGTGAGTTATTGATGTTATTTGTGAAGTAAGAATGCTTAATTTTAATGTCTATTTTGTTTAGGTAGCCGAATTTAAAAATAGCTTGGTGATTGAGTCGTTACCCTGGACAGGAAATAGTCCTGACCTCAATATTGTTGAAAATATTTGGTCTTTCATGGGAAAGAAGATTACAAATTACAAGCTGAAAAGTGCCAAAGAGCGGAAAAAACTTATAGAAAAAGTCTGGTTTGAAGAAATAACAATATATTATTTAATCAAACTTTAGAATTCAATGCTGATCGGGTTTAAGGCCTTCATAAAACCCAAGGGCTGGGTTATTAATCATTGATTTTAAAAAGTTCAATTTCTCTCAAAATATTTTGGTTAAGATGAATTATTTTATTTCTGTTAATCCTTATTTTGAATAAAAATTACCATTGTCAACAAAAAACTATTTTTCAATTGAAAAACTTTGTTAAGAACACTGTAAAGACCTACCAAATTATTACGAGGTAGGGCGGTAATATTCCTTATCCGACGTTATGTAGGTTTAAAATGTCGAATTACCGTTCTTTTTATTTGAATATATTCGGAATAGTGTAAAAATTGTTTTGATAATCAGAATCTATCATTTTTGCTATTTACTTTTGAAGCAAACGGTGGTATTTCCAAAATTTACTTTAAAAATTCAAACCGAACATTTCAATGGCGCAGGGTGTAGATCCTAAATAACTACAGGCTATCTTTCGACCATTAAACTTATTCACCTATTTACGAACAAAAAAGATAACTTCAGGCTAATTTAGATTCAGGATCTATTTCCGGAAACGTCTAATATTAATTATTATATACCCAATCAAACATTTATGTATTTTTAATATTTTAAATTTCTGAAGACCCTGCCAGAAATGGTTCAAAATAGCTATACACAAAAACAAATTGGTTGATGGATTTTTAGTGCAATGAATATAGGAAATTAAAAAAAAAATCCAGTGTAAAAATACGTTCGAATCGAATTCACAAATAGCCAGCCCCCAATAATTATTATGAATTCTCTTTATCATGTTATTTTGGTTTTCTTGTAGCGAAAATAAAAATTCAGGAGGTAAACTGCATGTACTTGCATAGCAAACAATGCTCGGTTCGAACATGCAAACAATGCTCGGTTCGGAACTCGGTTGAGTGCAGCCGAGTAGGTGTTCGGTGTACCAGCTTAAATATTTAATTTATGTTCCAGTTCTATCTGATCATATGAGTATAATTCATAAATTTGCAAAAGTCCCGAACTACGAAGACTTATTTATTTGATCCGCCCTTTGAAATCATTCTGCGAGAGAGTTTTTTTTTCGATGAGATAGATGTGAGTAAAGTAAAAGAAAAGAGGCATGTGCATAAAAATGAATTTGATTGAAAGTATCGGATAGATCATTAATGAAAATAAAATAAAAAATTCGTGGAAAGGACGGATCCCTGAGGAACACTAACATTTAGTGTATGAGGAGCGAAAGTCCCATCGTCCACCACCATTTAGATTCTGCAGCAAAAAAGAATTTCTTAATCTATGAAACTACCGTACTAAAGGAAGTCAAATTGCTTCCAATTTGTACAGTAAACTCTCGTGCCATGCTGTTGACGAGGATAAATAAATCACCGATTCCAGGTATTTCATCAATTTTTTATGGGAATTATTTATTTTTATTAGAAATTATAGGGAAAACTTAATCTCTTTAATAAAAGAGGGGTTTGCTTGACCCTTACCTCAAACAATTTTCGTCATGGTTTTGTCAACTAATGACAAACCTAATGGTAGAAATGTCAATTTAAATTGACCTTCGCAGTTTATTTACGAAATATTCGCAATGCCCACATGTAATAGATCTATATTTTACGTAACTGTGTTTTTGCACGGAAAAAGAAATGTGTTTGACAGGTCATTGTCAGGTAATCGCAATGGTGTCTAAAAAATTCTGATTTTATATTTGTCTACATTATCTACACGCAGGGCCGTCATTAAACTTTTTGGCGCCATAGGCAGAATATTTTTTTGCTCCCCACTTTGATGACGATTTAAAAAAAAAATATTTTTCTAAAATATTCGTACCAATTGCGTTTCCCTCCCAAATTTCCCTTTTACAGAATTTACACCTCAAGCAATTTGTTTTAAAGGTTTCTAAGAAAAAGTCAAAAGTGGATTATGTCTAAAATGGATTTTATCACAGGGGCTATTTCAAAATTCTATTCAGGGGGCTATTTGAAATGAACCAGATTTGTTCGTTTCTTATTTAAATCAAATAAGAATCTTATACTTCGAAGAGTTGAATACGTTCAAATCGAAATCACAAACAGGCCCCAGGGCAGAAGTTCAGGATGCATTTTCCCAAAATGAATGGTAAAGTAATGGTTTTGACAAGGGTACTAGATCTTCTGAAGTTGAGCTTTGCTCGAAGTTCTGAATAATTGTAGCAAATAAAATCGGTTTAAACAGCAAGCGATTTTTATGACGGTGTTCTAGCTTCTAGGTGTTGCCGGGACTGCACTATCGTTCGAGATATTCGAGTTTTAGAGTGGAGGTGCATGTTTGACGTTATAATTATGCATCTTTCGGAATTATTGGCGTTCGCCAATTTGATTTTGTATTGCATAATGTTTCATTGTGTTTAATGACTAGCGCTTGGTGTTGAATTGTACGTTGTTAAGTTTTATTCAAGCTTTCCGATGGTTTTCCGAAAAGATTACCGTTAAATATGCCAAATATATTCGCATGACCTGTGGAGAATGAGCTCTTCATTTTACGAACTTCCTAATCCTTAAAAGTTTAGATGAGGATTTTAAAACCAATAACACATAAAATTAGAATCTTTATATTTGATTTTAGATGCGATACAACATTTTTGTAAGCCTGGACCAAAAGAAATAATTTAGGTGGGACTCTGGCTTGGAATTCAATATTGTAATCTAAAAAATTAATTAATTAATTTTATAAATCGTATTACTAAACTATTTTTATATTCGAATGTTTGTATTTTTCTGACATTTAGCGATTTCATTACCAAATTTCATCATTTTCTGATTTTTTGTACCGCAATATTTGAAAAAACGATTCAAGTTTTCAGCTTTGTTTTCTTGGGTAAAAAAAAAATCTATGAACGTATGTATAAACGTAGCTACTAGCTATTCAATGAACGGTTAGCAATAAATAATGACATGTAGGCGAATTTATTCTTACATATATTTGGGCGGATTTAAATATAAAAATATCTAACATTTCACCTTTGAACTTCACATGGTGGTACTATATATATTTATACTACGCACATCCCACCTTTAGATCAGGTTTAGTTAAACATAGTTTCGAGAATAAACAACAATTGGATTTTGATAATGCGGCCACTTTAGAATATGAGCAAAAAAAGAAGAAAAAATTGTCTAAGGAAGCTCGCCAAATTTGGACATCAAAAAATCCTGTAAATTATATATTTGACATTAACCGATTACAAAAATATTATCAAAATTTTCCCGAAATGAACTTTACATATGTATGTATAAAGGGTTACTGGTAACTCGATGCAACAAATTGAGCCACCAAATGTTCTATCGAAATTCAGTAGTTTTTGAGATATTTTAACTTTTATTTTGTTACCATTTAAAGCCTATTTAAAAAAAATCTGCGCGAATGGGTTGAAATTTAAGTTTTTGTCATAGGTAATGCAATAGCAGACCTCTGTTAATAATTAAAAGTTCAAAAATACCAAACAGTTTTACAAAGATTACCAATTAAACATTTTATTTTTCTTATTTTTTACTAGAAAATAAAAATTGTTTGGTAGAACATTTGGTGGCTCAATTTGTTGCACTTGAACTCTACTATAATGTTCTGCAACGAATACGTCGAGTTAATAAATTAAGTGGTCTTGGTCAAAGACATTTTTCAAAAAAAATTTAATAAAAAATAATTTGGTCTATAATTACCCACCTATGACAAAAAATTAAAACTGATTTAGTTATGCAAGTTTGAAAAGAAAGGTTGTTGCACCCGAAAAATATTGGCAAAACATCTAGGTCACCTTTGCTAAGTTTTTTAGCCTTTTTTTTTGTTTCCGCTGGCGCTACATCCCAAAGAGGGATTTGGCCACTTCATAATGAAGTTTCATAATCATTTTTTTAACGGATAATGAGTAATTAATTCATTGATCCTACATTAATCAGCCGTGATTTTTTTCATCACCCGACGGGAATCAAACCCGGGACCTCCGGAGCTTAAAGTAAGCATATTAACCACTGTGGTACTGGGGCGGCACAGCCTAACCTAGTCACTCATAAAATATTACAAGAATTATCGTTCGCCTGTGGTACCTTTTACACAAAATACGGTACCAGATATAAATCATGTGGTGTAGATTGTACAGTTTTCAATTGAAATTGATTTAAAATTTAAAATTCACCGACAAAAAGTTGGCTCATTAAGCTTATGTAAAGTATTGAACTTCTTCTAATCTGCTTACACATTATCTCCTTATATATCCTGCACAGTTTAGAGTTCAAATAAAATTTAAATAGCTGAATAATTTTCCAGGCGCCATATATAACACACATAAAGAAATTTCCCAATCAACCATTTACGATGGCATCCATATACATACGTATACATTTATTATATTGTATATCGTTGAGCACTAATAAAATTAAAGCATATAATAACGGAAAACATACATATAACATCCTAATATCTAATTCTAATCCCTCGATTGCCCTCCAAAAAAATATATACTTACGTTCTTACATTTTTTAATCATAAAAATCACCCGAAAATACGAAACGAACCGAGAACCAAAACCAACCCCTTTTTATTTACCAGCCACCAAACCCAATCCAATCATATTTATTCGCTCCAAAGCCATACAAAAATTCATTTTAATTTCTATAATAGTATTTGTATATGTGTGTGTGTGTGTGATATATATGTACACGGATTTCTGTTTTCGTTTAAATTATTATTTTAATGGTTTAATAAATTGTATTATGACCATACTGCTGTCGAACACCAAAATGTTTAAAAATGAATTTCAAATTAAAAAAATGTTTCATTTATGGTTTTTAATATTTTAAAAATTATAAGTCTCTCTTTGTATTGTTCCTATCAATTTGCTGTATGCGAGTGTTCTCACTCTCATTAGATTATGATTTATTGAAGTAAAAATATGTCATTTTATAGGGTGGTTTAACATTTAAAACCATTGCCAATCACTTTATACACTATTTTTAGCGGACTAGAGTTTAGTGATGATTTCATAAAAATTCTGTTTTTCGAATTCATTTTATAAACAATAAACACGATTAATGCGGTTTATTTGATTTTGACCGCGCCGCGACTACCCTTCAATTATACAAATGTGTGAAGGTATTTCCGGTGAATATGTTTTCGTTTTAAAAAACACATTCAACATTACTTAAAAAATTAAAACCGAACGATATAAATGGATTACTTGTGTTAGAAATACTAAACTATAGAGAAAAAAAATTAAACATATTCAATTTTATGTCTAAAACGCGGAGATGTGTGGCTTGGCGTTTTCTTGTTACCACACTTGATCATTAATTTATTTTTTGTTTTGTTAAATTCTGTGTGTGAGTCAGATTTTTAGTGCGACATTCTGAATATTTATATATTTATACATAATATTATGATTACCTATCCTATATTATTTCGCATCACGAGACAGATTTAAATACAGCTAAACACAAAAAATTCCCACGCTGTTCTTTGTATTTTGAACTCTATCTCGCATCGCACAGAATATTCGATTATTTTGCGATAATATTCAAGCGGTTACAACCATATCATCGTAATATAAACTATACATAGCAGAGTATCATTCTACTACCATACTACTAATTATATGGGTTCATTGCCACCTGTTATGTCAAGTTCATGCGCACTGATTATTTTCATAATAATCTCGGTAGAATAGTATAGTCGTATAGTGTATATATACCATAGTTAACGATTCGATAATCACTTGAACAAAACCCAATCCGAACCGAAAAAATAAATAGTTTTTACTAAATGTACATAGAAAATTTCTCTTTTTTTTTTTTTTAATTTCGATGGGAAAGGATTAACTTTGGTTGTTTGTGATATGAAGAATTGTAATCTTTGTATAAACAAAATTGTCAAGCGGAAATTAAATATGCATAAAAAATTAAAAATTCGTAATTATTATTTATGGATAAAGCATAAAAAGATTTATCTCTATCAAATATACAATACATAATATTCATATGTGTAAAATTTGTGCATAAATATATCTTATAAAAGTTGAAACTAATATACGAAATAAACAGCTGTCAATGACAGTTATGCAATTTTTCTTAGCTTATTGGAAAAATAAATTCACATAGCCTTCATTAGTAAGTTGTAGAGTAATTTTATTTCATTTTTTGCTCTGATTTGATTTCTGTTGTCAACCAAACGTTTTTATTTTGTTTTGGGTTTTAACGATAAATTAATTATTGAAATGATTTATGTATGCGAAACGACTCTTAAAATTGTTAATCTTGTTCGTGCTCACTGAAAAATGGTATTCCTCCATGAAATTAAATGGATTTCAAATTGTACTTTGATCAAGTAAAGGTTTATTCTATGCTATTTTGACGAAAACTTTGCCAGACCGCCATTTAGTTAAAGGTTAGTTTTGACAGTATGTGGCAAGTTTATCATGGAAAGATATTCGGTAAATCAATGTTGAAGGTTCTGGGCAAATTAAACTCTACAAATCATTCATGATACACTTTTGCATTCTGAAAAAGTGAGCGTGATCCGCTATCTGGTAAGGAAGAGTGGCTGGATGTGGCTTTAATAGGAGTGTGCCATATATGTAACTTATACAGTTAACGCAACAAAGCAATCACTCCATTAACCAGATTTAATGGCCGCGGACTTCTTTTTATAGAGATTTCTTAAGAGCAAGATGTATGTTATAAACCAAAAACAAAGTGGAATATCGGCTGTCGTTAAAGGAAAATGTCATTAAAAGAGCTCGATTTTGTTAGGCTAATAAAGGTTGACATTTGTCCAACATTCCTTACATACTCATAATTCCCGACCCACAATAAAACATGTGTGGGAAAAAAATTAATGTGTTTTATTTTTAAACAAAGTTTATGTTAAAAGTCATGTAGTAACTTCCCGTTAAATATAGCTGATAAAACTTTTTTTATTCAAAATTGTTTGTGTATTGAAATTTTGATTCAAAATGTTTGTGCACATTAAAAATTAAGAGCCAAATACAAGAAAATTCGTGATCACCATCCCGTAAACAAATAGACAAATTATTTTGGCATTTACCTGACAGCTTTGCGTGAAACGAATAAAAATAGTAGATTTTTAAAAATGAGACTATTCCAGTGAGTGTAATTGTTTAATTCACGAGCGAGCATTGGCGAGCGAAGAAAAAGAAATTAGAAGAATTTAAATCCAATTAAGATCAAAATTTTGTAAGCATAACGTTGAGATAACAATCGCAGTAAGCAAATAAATAAAAGTAAGGAATGCTAAAATCATTTGTAAAGTGTTTGTATTAACCCTCTAATGCATGAATTTTTAATCATTTTCTATCAAAACTTTGATTTCAACTCGTAGTCGTTGAACAAATGTGCATATTACAACAAAAACCAAACCGTTATGACGAGAATACTTTAAAAGAGAATAACTCATATAAAAACTAAACAAACAAATATTTATGATAACGTAACGTTCGCCTTTAAGCGGTTATATGCATTAGAGAGTTAAGAAAAGCGTTTCTATGAAGAAAATTGTTACTTAATAAATAAGTAGCAGTTGTCTTTACTGATTTTTATCGAGAATTCTGCTTTTCCCATTAAATAAACGAAACATATTTTTTCTTGTCCGCTTTATTCTATACGCCTTTTTCCGTGTGATCAATTTTCCATGTGGGATTTTTCTTGTCTTCGTATACAATTTTTGATAGAATCGAATTTTTAGCCAAAACAATCGGCCGAATGGATTCGAATCCCGATAGGGGTGAGATGCAAAAGGGATTTTTCATCATCTGATTACGATCGATCATGGCAATGAGCGCAACTATGACCCTATTGGAGTGTAGAATTCATGGGCTGACCCCCCTTTCATGTCAGTATCATTGGCTGGCATGAAGCAACATAATCTGCAAGTGGTCTAAGCAAAACCGGCCTGTAGCCGTGGCTACTGAAAGCGTTGAAAGTTTCTCGAGCCCAGAAAACTTTGCATAGAAAAAACAAACAAAAATTGTAATGATCACAATTAATTCTTACCTTTAAAATTAGGTTCTATAGGCTCGGCATATTTATATAAATAAAATAATTATCAGTCTCAGTATAATGAACCGAACTTTTTATCGCTTTCGAAATGTTGTTTTTTCTCAGTAGGTTTAAAGCGTGATTTACACGTATCGAACAAAATTTTTGCTCGATGCTCAACAATTTTTGTTAAAAACTTAGAGCTACGCGCAATAGAAAAAAATTTCATGTGGTAAAAAGAGAAAAATATAAAACAAAGATGTCGGACATACTATAATTTTTTGGCGGTATAAAATCGACGATGTAATATTTTTGACGAATAGGGCGAAGATACTACTTTAATTATCAAAATTACTGCTGTTTCCTTAAAATTGAAACTTTTCGAACGTAAATTTTGGTTTTGAATTAAAATTTTTAAAAAATAAAATTAAAGTGCTATAAAATTTCAAAAACCGCCATTTTGATTGTTTTGTTTTCATAAAATATACTCGGGTCGAGTATATTTTATAGTTCAATTTTTGCTGTTTATAGTAACAAATGTAAAAAATAAGAAAAGAACGCCTAACAAAATTTTGTTCGACATCGAGCAAAATTTTGTTTGTTAACGTTTTATCCCTCTCTGGCAAAAGAAAATCATGATATACTATCTTTCTATTTTTTGCTAGGCATCGAACAAAAATTTTGTTCGCTACGTGTAAATCACGCTTAAGAAGAAAATAAATGTTGACGGCCGGATTGCTGTTGTTGAATTTTTATATAAGTGTCTGTCAATTGCTTGTGAATTTCGTGCAAAAAGCTTTGGAGTAAATTGTAATAAAATATAATGTAAAATGTACATTTATCAAATGCTGACTATTACCATAGACATTCATACTAGATTTCTCATTTCATAGTAACTAAAGGAAAAAAACAAAAACTTCTGATAATTCCAATGTATCGTTGTGTTGTGTATTTTATAAGGCAATGATTTTAGAATGCGTTGCAAATATAATACGTATATGCAATACATCGATAACATTTGAATGGAAAATTTTTGTTTTTATTTTCTGTTTTTAGTCAAATGAGAGATCTATTATGATTGTCTATGCTATTACTTAGAAAAGTATTCTGTTACAGTACACCTTAGAAATAATTGAAAAATCGCAATTGAGTTGCATTTGTGGTAGAGGTAAGAACCTGTTTTCACATAGACACAGGCAAGTTTAATTTTTCCTTCTAAAATTAAAAAGCACGGCACAATACGATCAAACATAAATGTACGGCTTGGGGAAATTTCTTTATCAACAAGCTTCTGATTATTCGGATCCCTTGTCTTTCAACAACATTGTGAGGGTGGGAATACCAAAGGGCGTCTTGTCACTGACAAGCGTTAATTTGGGTAATAAACAAATTAATGTCACTCGTTTTGCGAAACGTCTCATTTTTTTACAATAATTTATTTTGCTCATTATGTGAGGTTCGACTGTAAATGAATTTTTATTTCATTCAATTGTTATCACGTCATTTAGATCATTTTTGCAGTTGCCGTTATATTGATTTCCACTAGTGTAGTTTGGGCTGATAGGATCAGTAATTCTCTAGAAAATGTATACTTTTTCCAAGCATTTTCCATGTATTTGGCCCTTAAGACAAATAAATTGTAAATTTAAGTTTTTTGTCTCTATGACACTCGCAAGTGGTCCAAAATTTGTTGTTAAAATTACTTGGAATCTTATTCTTCATGGTTTAATTAGCACACTACTATAAATGTTTGGTCTTGCTAGATCACAGTTCTGATCTTTCGCTTTCATTTGAACTCCCGCATGTTGAAATCGAAACTCTGCTATGGACAGCAATTTTGGTCGCAAAATGAGGATTTATTTGAGGATTACTGGAAGGCAATAGTATTGGTAAATTGTATTGGTGTCGAATGGGCATTTTTTTAGTTTTTCATTTAATATGATGCAAATGAGAGAGATAAAACAACAAGAATAAAAGGGATAATATTATACAAATAAGATAAATAAGCTCAGAAGAGAACGATCGAGAGAATATATTAAAATATTGA
Source organism: Tipula helvola (assembly GCA_963556165.1). NCBI lineage: Eukaryota > Metazoa > Arthropoda > Insecta > Diptera > Tipulidae > Tipula > Tipula helvola. The sequence continues at coordinate 94,284,572 of OY744481.1, forward strand.
CTACATTTTATTATGTTCTTATATACTCCCACACATAACTTAGAAAGAAACAAAAATATTTAAAATTAAAAAAAAATTAAAAATATTACGAATGGGGCCGACGAAGAATGCATAAATTAAAAATCATTTATTTATGTTGCTTTTTGTTTTTTTTATAGACGAGAAATTTTTTTGTTTACGTGTTTTGGTTTTTTATTAACGAAACCAAATGAATGTCGTCGCCTCGTCGGTTACAACAGCGATAGAGACAAAAATATGAACTCCTCATGTTAGAAGAAAGGAAAAAATTACCCAAGGCGAGCGTAAGCACCAAAAATTGGAACCGATTTCACCCGCTTCGCTTATTTTTGATACTTACACCATGAGAAAACGCATGAGAAAATACACTAATACAATAAAAATATTTGACGGCACACAATAGCAAAATGTATATTATCAATGCCGTCTTGAATATACGGGCCTATGACTACAAACAGTGACGACACACTAAAGGTGATTTTATGGTTGCCGTCGTTTCGTCGTTCGTTCGTTCAGTTATTTTTTTAAACCAATCATATTACTTAAAAATGACGAATTTTCTTCTTCTGCAATTTTTGCAGCAAGATGGTTTATTTCCAACTTTTTCACAGAACGAACATAGATAGAAAGAGATTTGAAAATAAATGAAAAGGGATGTCTATAATAGTTTTAAATGCAAATAATTTTTGTTGAGTGCACATCGCCAAAATACATACAAAATATTTTCTTTAATTTTTAGATTTAATAATTTTTACCACAAAAATGTTTACAACACACAACTATATTCAACAACGTTAAAAACTTGAATAAATATGTATCACAATTCACAATCGCTTTGGTTTTATATATGCTTATATATAGTTAAATATTTAAATAATAGGTGGCGACAAAATCGTTCTGTGGTTTTTGCAACAACCATTAAATCGTAAAGAGAAAATGACTGAAGGATGAATGAACGAACGAACGAACGACGGCAACCATAAAAGCGCCTTTAGTCTCCGCCGCTACGTGGCAGTGTCGTAAAGTAAAGATTTTTTTTTTGTTTTGTGTATTGTTTTGTTTCATATTTCATGTTGAAAATTCATTTTTCGTCCCCTTCTTTAATCTCTCTCTGCGGAAGGAAACAAAAAAATTTTTTTTATTTTTATTTGGAGAACGAAATTCAAAATAATAAAATATCTCTTTCTCTCCTCGTATAAAAAACAAAGGGAAGGGAAGGGATAGGGAATGAAACAGTGACAGCGATCGATTTATTTCTTTTCTAAAGAGAGCAAACAAAAATTTATTTTAAACAAGAAACAACTAAACAAAGGAGAGAAGCGAAAATAAACAAAAAATCGAAATGATACATTTTAAATTTGTTCGCTGACTCGCTCAAGAATGATATATTACAAGATTGTCCAACTCTTATGGAGAGTAAACATGCTGGTCCCTACGCTTTGTTTTCTCTTTGGATTTTTATTTTCTCATTTGCTTTAATATACTACACAGCAGTGATATTAAATATTGCACTGAAACGCATCGATTTGCTTTCATCACACTAAGAGTAGAACGTTTATTTTAATTTTGACTGTAGAACAAATAAAATTAAAATAAATTTCATAATCATTCTGTGTGAGTGCAACAAATGTTTAATGCTATGGAAAGTAAAAGAAAGATATATATAATAGCACGTGCATTTGTATTGATCGTACGTTATTGATTTTGTATCTCATTCATTCATTCAATCAAGCTGATTAAAATACACGAAATGATAGATGAACCAGCTATGAGTGAAATAAAATGATATTACGATACGAAAAAAAAGAAAGATATAGAGACTGGTCCCTACGCTTTATTAAATTCGAAAAAAAGAGAGTAACGTTTTTAGAGTTGAATAATCTTGTAATATATCATTCTTGGACTCGCTGAGTTTTTTTTTTGATTTAGTGCATTATATTACGTCAAAGGGAGATGTCACGCGTTTATTTTACGCTTTGATTTATTTTCAAATCGAGTACATAAATTAATTTTTATTTGATTTAATTTATTTTCAATAATATTTGTAATATTTTATTATTAAAATGCATAATACTACATTTATCTAAAAAATTTAAATTTACATGAATAAATAAAATGGTATTTCTCTTTGATTAGAAAGTGCATGTATTCCTTCTTTGAAGCATTATGCTGCACTAAAAAAACTAAATCAATATTAAAATGTTTTTGGACAAAACAAAAACGAAAAAATATCTTTTCTTTATTATACTGCCGCGTAGCGGGGAGACTTAATGTGTTTCAATTTGTAAAAATTGCTTGTAGTCATAGGCTTGTATATCTAGTAGGCATTGATATTATACACCGTGTACATATACAAAATTCTCAATCCTCAATCCTCATTTTATGACCAAAATCGCTGTCCTGTAGGTCGATTTTAGTCGCAAAATGAGGAATGAGGATTGAGAATTTTGTATATATACACGGCGTGTAATATATGTACATTTTGCTATTGTGTGCCGTCAATAATTTGTATTGTATTAGAGTATTTTCTCATGCGTTTTTGTCATGGTAAGTATCAAAAATAAGCGAAGCGGGTGAAATCGGTTCAAATCTTTGGTACTTACGCTCGCCTTGAGCAATTTTTCCCTTTCTTCTGACATGAGGAATTCATGTTTTTGTCTCTATCGCAGTTGTAACCGACGACATTCATTTGGTTTCGTTAATAAAAAACCAAAACAAACTACATACAGTGGTAGACATTCGTATAAACGCACTATGTTTTTTGAATATAGTTCTAAGAGTAAAGTGTTTTGATTTTTTTCAAGTAGTCTAAATTGTGTCTATCATCTTAAATATGTTGCTAAGATAAACCATTAGTAAACATTTTAACGTTTTACTTTAATAAATTGAAAAATCTAAATTTCAGGTGGACATTCGTATAAACACACTTCTGATAATGTACTAAACTAAAAACCAAAATTAGCCTTTCTGAATAACTTCGAAAATTCGAGAAGGCATTGAATTTGTTAAATTTTTGAGGGCTTTCAGATCAATTGTGGCCCAACATTCACGGATGGCACTTTTCAAATCTTTAATTGAATTATATTGCTGTTCATTTCCATAAAATTTTCGGGGAAGGCCCTCTAAAAGTTTTCGATAGGATTGCAATCAGGACTGCAAGCTGGCCATTCAAGAAAGGGAATGTTTTTCTCGAGAAACCACGGTGTGGTCTCCTTCGAAGCATGGATCGAGGCATTGTCTTGTTGAAAATTATAATTTTTGTTGATGTTATTATCCAGATAATTTATCAAAACGTCTTCCAAAAGTTTCACGTACATATGGAAGTTCATTCGTGTCGTTATAAAGCAGATGGGAAGCTCCTCGTTATAAGAAAATGATCCGCATACCATAACACACCGCCACAAAATTACGCTTCGACCTAACGACGCCATGTTCCTCCAAATTATGCCAGTAGCAACTGTAGCAGTCGGGAAAATCCAGATTAATTTTTTTCCGTAAGAAAAAATCACACTCTGCCAATCCGTTATTGACGGCATGTATTTACGAGCAAATTTGAGCGGATTATTCGTATGCATGGCCGTTAAAAGTGGTTTGATCCAAAATTTTGTCCATTTTATGTTCGGTGAACTATTAAAAATACGGGCAATGTGTCGGGTCGTCACAGGAAGATCCAATGGCCTGCATGATAGACGGTTTCGTGTATAGCTTCTTTGCGGATTCGAACTTTCTGGCGAGCTGAGATCTTGGATAGGCAATAGTCCTGATTGCAATCCTATCGAAAATCTTTAGAGGGCCTTCCTCGAAAAGTTTATGGAAATGAACAGCAATATAATTCAATTAAAGATTTGAAAAGTGCCATCCGTGAATGTTGGGCCACAATTGATCCGAAAACCCTCAAAAATTTAACAAATTCAATGCCTACTCGAATTTTCGAAGTTATTCAGAAAGGTCGGGGCCAGACCAAATATTAAATAAAATAATCTATGAAAAATTGCTAATTTTGGTTTTTATTTTAGTACATTATCAGAAGTGTGTTTATACGAATGTCCACCTGAAATTTAGATTTTTCAATTTATTAAAGTAAAACGTTAAAATGTTTACTAATGGTTTATCTTATCAACAGATTTAAGATGATAGACATAATCTAGACTACTTGAAAAAAATCAAAACACCTTACTCTTAGAACTATATTCAAAAAACATAGTGCGTTTATACGAATGTCTACCACAGTATACGTAAACAAAAAAATTTCTCGCAAATAAAAAAAAACTAAAAGCAACATACATAACCCGGGATCTCCACTATGCAAATTTTCTGATATTTACTATCATACTAGCAATTTTTTTCATTGTATGTGTGAGTATGCTATACAATTTTTTTATTTATTTTTATCATGATAATTATTACGAATGTCATACTTTTTAGGTTATGTTTTTCATTTTCGTAATTATTTTACAACATTTGCATCATATTAAACGAAAAACGGAAAGAAAAAATGCACATTCGACACCAATACAATTTACCAATACTATTGCCTTCCGGTAATCCTCTAATCAATCCTCATGTTGCGACCAAAATCGCTGTCCTGGTCGTAGGCGACTCTAATTGGATTCAAAACATTTTGAATGTGGAAGATTATTACGCTGAAGAGAAAAATGAGAGCAAACTAATTTATTATCAACAATGAATGTTACCATATTGAATAAACTGAAAAATAAAAACGTCGTTGGAGATAACACAGTTCTCCGGAGCTAGCTTATGAATATGATGACGTACACATCCTGACGGTTGTCCTGACGGTATAGATCATATTTCGTGTGGGTGTCTGCTTTATAAATTTCAACTCTTCAAGGTCAATGTTCAATTTTGGTTTACTAAATGAGGTAACATTCCTAGTTGATGATAAACAGCTTAGTTTACTAATTTTGGTATTAATTTTTAATAAGCACAAACCAATAAACCATTTTGAATAAAGATTTTATAAGCTGTACCTACTTGGACCCCAGAATTAAAAATTTTAAAAATATTGTATTGATATAAACAGCTTTTTAATTAAATTTAAAATGTATCACCTATTTTAATTAAAAAAAGAATTAATTATTAAATTAATTCATTTTTTTTTAATTAAAATTTTCTAAAATATTATTATTGTTTCATTTGTAAAGAGATTTGTGTTACGTTGCAACGAAAATTTAGGCTCCACAAAAAATGTTGACTAAATTTTAAAAACGGTCATTTGAGCGGTCGAAATTTTAAAAACCGGTCTTGGTAGGTTTAGTGTTAATATTTACATTCCCTCGATCATTCTCTTCTGATATTATTTCTCTTACTTGTGTCATGTTATCTCTCTTATTTGCATCATATTAAATGAAAAACTAAACAAACGCACATTCGAACACACATACACACACATTTACCAATACTATTGCCTTCCGCTAATCCTCAACTCAATTCTCATTTTATGACCAAATTCGACGTCATGGTGCAATAGTAAGAATTGATTTAGTTATTTTTAAAATTCGAAACACGGACGTTAGCAAAGAATGTGAATTTCCAGTTGATAATCATCATCTGACTACTAATCCTCTTTAGTTGGTGGCCGTTTTTAGAATTAGTGACTCAATTCGACCTAACAACTCAGTAGGAAACTTGTCAACATGCATATAAATTAAATTTTTAAAAAGAAAGACACACGTACGTTCTTTTATATTTTTCAAGGTGTGTGAAAGAGATAAAGAATAAATGATTGACAGGATTTTGAGTAATGGACCTATTTATGACGTATCACTGATTCGTCCCTTATGTCTCATCAACTAACTTTACAGTTTCCGAGTCTTTAAATCAAATTCATATATGGCACGGCTATGAATACATAATGTGATTTATTCGTATTCCCCAATGTCCACAAAAAATGTTTGCTTACTGTTGGCTTAGACTTTCAAATTTTGAAACAACATAAAGTCGAGTTCCTTTACTCAAAGAAATAGTAAAACCTCGAACTCCGAAGCTTCATCCACCGTTTCTCTTAAATAAGTTTTTGGGAAAACTTCAAATTTCTAAAGAGTGTCCCGTAAGACTTTCGCACTATCGTAAATAAGGCCCTCCCTATATTACCTATGAGCGATCGGCCAATAGCTAATTTTGTCATTTTAAATAACAATACATAATTTGCTAATAAAAGGTAACCTTCTTTCTCAGCTGGTAAACTTCGTTTTAAATCGCATTTACTCGTAAAACCGATCACAAAAGGTTTCATCAAAATTCGAAGTCTGAGGTAAAACCCTACAGGAACTCGACTAATAAGGCAAAAAATAATTCCTTATTGTTGCTTTAGTGTGTTATCTTTTGCATTGTTGATGAGCTGATGAGTTGTTTGAGGTTTTAGTTTAGGCAAATAAATAATAAATTCACAAAAAACTGGAATTGGAAAATTTTCATGATTGGAGAAGAACTTAAACTAAAACATTTACTTATTTATTTATTTTACGCGGTACTTGCATTTACCGAATTTTGAATTGAACGCATGAGTTGATGAAGGTGATATGTAAAATTTTCATAATTTTACAGAAACGACCTTCAAAGTTTCTACGATTCGTTTTAAAACACTTGTTCTTAGTATAGTTTAGTCTTCTTCCGATTTATTGGGACAGAATGCATTTACGGACATAACAACTTTATTCATGTAAAAAAATCAAAATTAAGGAAAATGTTATATACCACCTTCATCCATTCATATCTTCAATTTACAATTAAATTTCTAACACTGTTCTAACTCCAACAATGTGTTCAATTGCTGATTTTTTGCTATGAAATAAAAATTAATTTACAAAACTGAATCTCTGATCTCAGAAATATTTATCTGCCCGGATACAAATGACCAAAAAAGCTTCATATGTTTAATCCAAATATATCTTAACCAAGTTTCTCCTCATAAGTGAATTCGACTCTCGATTAATCAAACAGTAATATATAATTTTATTGACAAGTCATAAATAATTACCAAAACTATATAATTAAACATAAGTTATTTATACAGATAGAGCCAAACGAATATTGTTACTTTAGCACTCCTTAAACAGAGCTATTATAAAATTCAAAAAACTTTGAATAACTCATCGCAATCAATTTTGTATATTATATGTATATGGAAATAAACACACAAGCCATTTAAAGAATTTCATAGAAAACATCCATATATCAAGAAATAAACTTCGGTCGAATGTCAATTTTTCACTAGAATTAACAATATATGGAACATTAGTCAGCGAGCTATAACTCGTCGAACACAAGGGGAATTTTTATTTATTTATTGTGTTAAAAGGATTACACTGCACATGGATTTGTGCGCACACCCAAAAAGGGAAAACGGATATTAAAAGGAGTACAGTTTATAAGTATGTATTAAAGGATTTTATAACGTACGAAATTTATACGGGTGACAAGCAAATTTATATGTTTGAGAAATTTAGAAGAATCGTTTAATTATACATTGTTATCACAGTATGCTAGTTAACTCGTTGGTTTTTCGTATTTACGTTACGAAATATATAATAAGTACTTTTCGTCGATACAAAATGTGATTTAATAAATTTTTAGTTAACCCGCTCGTGGATTTGTATTGCACTATATAAACACTAAAATACAACACGCGAAATTGATTCGATTGCAAATAATAATAATTTTCTTTATTATAAATTGATTCGATTGCAAATAATAATAATTTTCAACCATTTTCCACCCGAAAGTGTAAATCGTAAATATTGTATGTAGAGACACAATATTTGTTTTTCATATTAAAATTTGATTAAATTGTAGCAAAAGTCTGTATTATTGTATTATACATTTTTTAGAACACCAATCAAATAAAAAATTTTATTACTTTCTTTTACGTAAGTAAAATAAAGTATAGTAATCATGAAAATTTTCGACCTTGAGATTATTGAAGATTTATCTGTTTTGAGGTCCCCTGAGTCCGAAAAAGTGGGTTTCGAAATGATGTCTGTCTGTCAGTCCGTCTGTCTGTCCGTCTGTCTGTCTGTCAGTCTGTGTCCTCTCTACAGCCCAGATGGCTTAACCAATCGAACTGAAACTTCAGATTTAAGCTTTTTGGATAAATTGGGAGGTCCCAGTGAATTTTACTTCAAATCGGTCCACCGAAAGTGGCCACTCCCTTGGGCCAGAAAATTTGTTTTGCAAATATCTTAAAAAGTATAAGGTTTACAAAAAATTACTAATACAAAATGTTTCCAAAAATCAAAAAAAAATAAAAATAAACAAATTAAAAATTAAAAAAAATTAAAATTAAAAATTTAAAAAAAAAATTTAAAAAAAATTTAAAAATTTTATAAAAAAAAAATTAAATATTGTTTTGCCAACACATAAATATATGTGTATACTGTATATATAGCCTAATTATGCTAATTATAATTAATTTGCACACTACAGTGACATACTTCCGGTTTTTAATGCAAATATTACATAATTGAATGTGGATCATTTTTTCATGTTTCTTAACTTTTTTAACGACTTATTAGGGTTTGTAATACTTAAGTATATATATCGTTTTATAATTGCAAAAATATTTCGCAACTCCTGCCCCCCCCCCCCACACTTTTTTACAGGGAGTTACAGCAGTTCTTGCATTTGTCATTTTAATTATTGTGTGTATTAGCCCAATTATGCTAATTATAATTAATTTGCACACTTCAGTGACGTACTGTATGTTATAAAAATATTTAGCCTACATGTATGTTAAATTGCCAAATCGGTCAACCGGAAGTGGCCACTCTCGGCCCGAAAATGTGTTTTGCACATATTTTAAAAAGTATAAGATTTACAAAAAATCACTAATACAAATTCCAAAAAATTAAAAGAAAAAATTTAAATTCATAAATATCACCTTTTATTTCTTTTATGTGTGTACTAATGAGTTCAAAAAATTGAGTTTTGAAATGGTGTCTGTTGGTATATACATATGACTGTCAATTTGTAGTCCAAATGGTTTAAGCAATCAAACTGCAACTTCATGTTTAAACTTTTTACATAAATTTTGGGGTCCCAGTTCCCAGCTCCCAGATTCCGTAAAACAGAAAATTTATTTTGCAAATATTTCAAAAATATACAATTTACAGAAAACATGAAATAATAAAAACAATCTTAATTAAGTTTGCGGGAAATTTGAATTATAAAAGTTTTTCAAAATTCGATGTTCGTAAAAGAAAGTCGTGTGTTGGCCACACCTCCATTTTATTTTCTAGACATCAATTGAAAACAAGCTTGTCTATAACGAAAAAATAGTTTTATGTACATTACATAAAAAATTGTATTTGATTGGTGTTTGCCGAAAAAATGATGAAAAACGCCTAAATATCACAAATAAAATAAAAAATTAAAATATTTAATGGTATGTACTAAAGTTAAAAGTGTATAACCCAAAATACTAAAATTTGAAAAACTAGCGTGTTTCGGTTCAACATTATTGTGATTCTTATGTGATGAAAGGCACAAACTTTTACTAAAATTGAAAGAATTTAAATTACTAAAAACTTTTACTTTTTCAAATAAACCTTCGATACCCTAGACAGACTACGGTTTAATAAATCCGATTGAGCTTGATATTCTGTGAGTAAACTCGAAAAATTCACTAAACCGGTTTTATTAAGATGTAGTGTGTCAAGGGTTACTCATAGAATTCGATTTAAATTTAACATGTTTTATCGTTTTAGTCAGCTGCAAATATGATGGAGAATTGGAGACGTTGATGTGTACCAAATCCACAGTTAATCATTAAACACATTTATGCAAATTTTATACAAGATGCGGTTGGATTTGTGATTTACAACGTTGCTTATCTTTTTTTTACTTTATTTCTGTCTATTATTTGCGTTGAAAATGTACACTTGGATTTGGTTGGAAAACACAAGGAAGCATTATAGTGTTGGTCAAAAGAGGAATAAAGCACCATAAACCCAAAACCATTTTAAAGATACACATTACACATGGAAGGTTGGTCTGGAAAATGTCTACTGCCCTACAAAATTTGGATTTGAAATTTGGCAGGGCACTAAATTTTCCGCAGCGATCGAATTCAAGCTAACCAAACATCGGTAACAAAAACGGGAACATCAATTAACGAACAACTCAATATTTTATAACTTCTATAAGCATGCCACATACTGGCTTACAAATAGAAAGGAAATACCTGATACAATATGCTTTTGCTTTAAACTGCTCAGGTCGAAAATCGGTATTTTTATAGTCTTGTACGGGGCATATGTAGTGTGACCTCGTTTTGTTCCCACCATTGATTGGAAGTTGAATTCGCTTCTGGTCATAATTCAATGTTCAATAAACTTAAATGAATGCTCTAACATGCAACAAGGGAATCTTTTGAACTGTCAAATTCAAAAAATTATAAAAACTATTCTAAGTTGTAGTACTCTTGGAGGTATTAATGAAATCGCTTTTTATCGACAACCAAGCCCTTTTTAGGGGTTAAAACCACTCCTACCGATTGAATAGCCAAGATTGAGAAAAAAACATAAATCGATCTTCCTGCTCCTTCGTTCAAAAGACGTACTTTATTTATTCAAAAATCCAAGCTAAGTAGTATCATTATAGCACAAAATTGTCATTCAATATTGATGTATTTTACTCCCAAGGGACTAAAGTACTCATAGATATGTTACTATAGATGTCTTAATAAAAAAAATGGAATAATGGAAACAGATACGTAAAGATCATGTACCATATTTCCATTAGGTTTCCCGAGATATCGGTCTCAAAAGAATGATCGGGAAATCACGGGATTTCTCGGTTTTCGATTTATTTAGTTTATATTGTGTAACTCAATAATTGCCTAGGAATAATATATTACAAGACAATTAGGAAGGAACTTTACTATTTCTTAATCGATTATGATGAAATTCACATGCATGTACGATGGAAATGGTATTCTAAAATGATTTTTAGATGAAGTTCTAAAATATAGCCAATTAACAAATAATAATAACAGATATTTATTTACAAATTTAATTTTTTATTTGGTAGTGAAACCATTATTTGCAATTACCTCATTGCTTCTCAGGGGCATAGAATCCACTAATTTTTGACATTTCTCCAGTGGTATGGCTATCTAAACTTTTTGGACATTTTCCCATAATTCGAATCTATTTTTTTCGTTTCGGAAGTTTACGTGCGCGTTTCACATCTCCCAGAGATTCTATATAGGGTTCAAATCGGGGTACTAAACTAGCCATTGCATAACAGTTACATTGTTATCCTGGAATTACTTTGTAACCACCTTCGCTGTGTGTGTTCGGATTATTATCCTGTTGAAACACCCAACAAAGGGGTTTGTTGTTCTCGGCAAAAGGCAGCATTGTGTGATATAATATGTGTAAGATAAAACTCTTTAGTCATAGTTTCCTGAATTCAAAATATAGGGCCTATACCACTTTAAGAAAAACAACCCCATACTTTAATATGTATTACCAATTACCATTAGTAATTGTTTCTTAACCGAGTATGAGAAAATTCGATTTGTACGACGGAAATGGGATTCTGAAGTAATATTTAGAAGAAGCGCTGGAATATGAAGCCGATGATATTTAGAAAAGGTGATGAAATATGACCAATTAAGAAGAATCTCGGTTATTTCAAAACCGAACCGATTGTAATGAAATTCTTTAGTATTCATTTTAGAATCTCATTACCGAATAACTCATTTTAGAATCCCATTACCGTAGTGTATGCATAATTTCATCATAATCGATAAAGAAATGGCCAAGTCCTTCCTTATCTAAAACTCATTTTAGAATCCCATTTCCACCGTGAATGCTGAATTACATCATAATCGGTAAACAAGTCCTTCCTATTTGGCCATTAACCAGAACTTCTGCAGATGCCGAATTTCAGTTGAAAAACTTTCCTCACCAAGTTCCTTTCTTATCGGCCATATTCCAGAACTTCGTCTTAATATCATTTTAGAATTCCATTTTCCTCATACATGCTGAATTTCATCATAACCGGTTAAGGGACGGCCAAGTTCCTTCCTAGTTGGCCATATTTCAAAACTTCATTTAAAATGCATTTTAAAATCCCATTTCCGTTGGGCCTGCTGAATGGCACCATAATCGGTTAAAAAACGGCCAAGTTCCTTCCTAGTTGGCCATATTCCAGAACTTCATTTAAACTCATTTCCATCGTACAAATCGAATTATATCACAATGAATAACCAAGTTCGTTCCTCAACAGCCATATTCCAGAACTTCATCTAAAACTCATTCTCGAATCTCATTTCCATCGTGTATGCTGAATTTCATTATAATCAGTTGATGAATAGGCAAATTCCTTCCTAATCAGTCTGAATTTGACTTGAAAATGCTATTGATGGATAAACTTCTATGATAGATATTCAAATTTTCTACATTCGGATCTAAGTCACAATCGGAAATAAAAGAAAGGCCAGGCCAACTTCCAATTAACCTCTTAAACCAAAATTTTACTGTAATATATTATTGCGTTTGCCGTTATAGAGTTAAAATAGTACATACAAAAAATATCGAAAACCGGGAAATCCCGGGGTTCCACCGATCACACTTTTGATACAAAAATGAGATCCCGTTTTGAGAAACCCTAGTTTCCACAAATAGAATTGGGATTAGGTTGAGTTGAAATTATATTTTCGATAATTTCAAAATAGGAATTTTGAAGCCGCTTAGTAAAAAAGTTTTTTGATGTCATGAGATCTCAACATAAAAATTTCGCGTGGGTAAATTTTATGTTGGAAAAAAATGTCTTTACTAAAAAGAAAAACAACTTCCAAAAAAATTTTCTTGTGTTGTTTTAATAAAAATTAAGTCCCAGAAAATCATACGCAAACTCAGGAGTTAATGGTGATTATTGCTCTCGTTCATTTATGTAATTGTTTCAATTCGATCAAATCAATCAGCGCTTTCGCTCTTTGACCCTAACAAATAAAATTGTTTTTAGTTTTTGTATGAGCCGTTTATTTTGAAAGTGGCCTAAGTCCATTTTTCAAAAAAATCAAGTTAATGATAACAATAGATAAATAACAGTATAATCTTTCTAACGGTAAATAATTTATTGTCAAAACAACAAAAAATTAATCTCTAACACCTGTGCAAAAAATAAGAAAATTCAAAATCCCATATGTTTTTTCATTTTTGTTTTTCTATTCTTTCATTATCTCGTTTCAACAAAATATGGACTTAAGCCACTTTCAAAATAAACGGCTCATATGATGTGCGTATGATTTTACAGTGAAATCCGTTTTAAAGTATTTGTCGTTTATTGAACTAATGAATCATTTTTATTGTTTTATAATTTTTAAGTTAAACCCGAAGATCCTTTTTCTGTTTTAAAACATTTTTATATTTTAAACTGAAACTATACACAAACAAAAAAATGTTTACTATGATGGGATGTCCCTTAGTTTCACTATATATTTTGGAAAAGATCTTCCAGTTTCATCAACATAAAATGTGGGACAGTCATCTCATTATAAATTTAGAACTGTGTCCGTCAATTTCTTGGGTATCCGTGTGTTTAAATTTTTGTTCTAATTTATTAATGTTTTTATAGGCTGTACTTATTGAATGTTTTTTTCTATTGTTTTATGATTTGTTCTATTATATTAACTCTGCTTTATTTTTGTATTTGTTAATGTCGTTGTTTTGTAAGCAGGTCAAAAATTGTGATGGGTTTTCGCTCTACGAATATCGTTGATTTTTCAATTAAAGTAAGCTTGTATTCGTTTTTATGATAAGTTCTTCTTCATAATCTTCTTTACGCATTAGTATGCAGCATGCAGCAGTTCATTCTAGTCTTTTAACCCAAATGATTACAATGGTTGTTATTTCGTTTGTGTCGATTTACTGTTGATAATTATGAAGCGAAGCTTTTAAGAAAAACATATTGAATCTTGATTATTTTACTAAAAAAAACTTTGGCTTATGCATGAAGTGGCAATGTCGCTCCATTAAACCTTCTATACACAACGTTTTATCATGACAACGTGTCGGTTTTTACAGGTTCTGATCCTCTTACGACAAAGTTGAGAATTTCTAATTTAATCCAAAAAAATATTTATACGGTTGAAGTGATCTCGCACAATTGCAAAAATATTTGGTTGCAATGGAAACATTTATCCGAAAACAGTTTTGCAACGATGGTGTGAGATACATGACTTTAATAGACTCAATTTTAACCAAGGAAAGCTATGTTAATGTTTTGGATTTATACATAAATTGAGAAATGATTAACGACCTGGCCTAGCTATCCTATTAGACTATAACATTTAACAAAGTACCTTCGCACACTAAGCATGGGCGGTCTTCAAAGAAAGTAACAAGGCTCAGTACAATTTTGTTTAAATCAAATTGTAGAGGATGAACTATAAAAAATGTACTTACGAATACTCATAATTCGGTAAAATTCAAATTTTACACCTCGTACATTGTACACATCCACAAAGTTAAGAAAGCTTACCTGCTGAAAACACACGTTCGTCCGCCATACACTAAGCGCGTACAACTGAAAACAGAAAAAAACATAACAATTATAATGTACCAATTCAGTTTACAGCGGAAAAATGTACACTATTTAATTAATTGGTTAGCCTTGTGCATTCGTAAAATCCATCGCATACAACTCATGTGCTAATTTATTTCACATAAAATTAACAAAAAAATATAAAATAAAAATAAAAACCTTAAATAAAACGCGACAACAACAACATTAAAATCGTAAACAAAACCTTTATGCGATGACATTTTATGTGTACATATTTATGCGATTGCACAATTTCATGTGTGATGTTTCAAAAAAAAAAGCACACAATCGTCGAAATGCACAAAAAAAGTAAAATCTGCATTTCTCAGTTAACAAAACAACTACAATAAAAATTAACATCTTTAATTTTATATATTATTTTACATACTAACTTGTACTTTATGATTATTTAAAAAATTTACTACAAGTAAAGTGAAAAAAATAAAATATTTTTCGTTTTTTTTTTAAAGAAAACACACAAAATCTTTAAGACGCAAGAGAGTTGGTAAGCGGGAGAAACACAACAAAACATTTTAAAGTGAAAGTGTTTAAAAAATGTAATATTTTCGTTGTTTCAATTTCTGTTTTTTTTTTTCTTGTTAGCTAATAACTACCTAAGTACTATCGCTCTAATTACACGAAATGTATATTACAAACTATTGTTGTTGTTATTGTCTATACTACATTTAAAAAGAGAGAACTAAATAAAGGGAAATCTAGAGTTGAACATTTTATGGTAATTTTTAGTTGTTATGCTAAGTTTCGTGCACAACACGAAACGTGACTCAAAATAATTTGAGTCACTGCAGTAAGCTTCAGTTTAGCTTTATGCCAAGTGTCGAAACAAAGCTAAACTATATATCGGCAGTTTCTCAAATACTAAAATTAATAAATAAAATAAATAATTGAAGTTATTTTACTACATCCAATTTGACGATGAAATGAAAACAGCAAAAATGTTTGTTTTTAGCTAAATAAATGAATGAGGAAGCAAATCAGTTTACAATTAAAAAACTAACAATGCTAACTATTTTACAATTTTATCTAATTACTACCGTAAAGTGTAGAACATATAGGAGATATAACTTTCTAGCAAATTTAGCCGAGTAAAATATATAATCGAATAATGACGATAAAATGGAGTCAGTTAAGATTATTACTAATCATCTCCTAGCCCTGAGCTTGGTGTATACCACTAAAATTGGGCAGAACTTTAAAAATGTTGAAAGCATGCTGGTAAATATTTGTTTATCTTTTAGATTACTAAAGCCTTCACATGCACTCGAACTTCGGTTCGATTACAAATTTCTCATATGGGTTTTATTCGTATAAAAAACCTATTGGTATAAAACCGCAAGAAATGCTTTTCCGGTTTGATGATTAAGAAATAAAATTCATAGAAAATGTCAAAAAAAAAACAAGAGCTGTTATTCCATGAAAAATGCTTTATTTAGATGATAACATAAATTTGATGAACAATCAGTAACAAATTGTTTCTATTTTTTAATTTTTAGAAACCTAAAATTATTGTGTTATCTCGAACTTATCAAAAAGAGTTAGTTGCCCCAAAAGAGACTCACACTCGATAGAACAGTTTTGTATAAGTTGTTCCAAGGCATATATCAAAATGTAAGCCCTCATATAACACACGGGTAGTGAAAGCATACCGTAAATTATCTTGTGCTGTGAGAAAAACCCTGAGGAAATGATTTAACAATTACGAAATGGTACGAATTTTGCAAATAAAATTGTTGTAACTAAAATTTAAAATACACGATACATAAATTTATAAATTTACTGTTTTGTAGTAAAACACAAGTTTTTTATTAATTCCATTATTTTTTCTTTCTAAATTTTATTAAATTTGTACAAAATTCACAATAAAGTAATGTCAAAAAATAACCCAGTAAACCAAATAACTTATGCTAGCATATGTTACTACAATATAATTGTAATACGGGAATCGAAATTTGGATGAGGATTTCTCATTCTCACTATAGTATAGTCCCTGGTTAACTAGTCTGGGTGAATGGTTTAATGATCTTCAAAAAATCAGACGCAATTAATTTAAAAAAAGTAAATTTGAAGTTATGATTGATGGTGTGTGGAACTCTGTTATTTTTTAAATTTATTTTAATTCATAAACTTTGTTTCTTATAAAGAGCCCATCAAACATGAACTTTAATTAAAATAAAAACACAACTGTATTAAATATCAACTTTACTCACTTTACAAATAACTTAATTCTCTCCTTGGATTTTTTGATTTTAGTGAATATAATTCGCTAAGTCAGTAAGTTCTGCTTAATTCTTAAGGTAATAAGCGAGAATCGTATTTTTGTGGTTTGGTTGTAGCTACCTAATGAGTAAACCTTATTTTTTCAATACGAAATCGAACTACCAACAAGTTGAGTTTAACTCAAGGAGGGTTTTCATTTTTGAGAGTCGATACAATAATTGTATCGATACGTTTGTAATGATATTTCTACTTTATCCAGTAGATATGGTATGAGTGATTGGCCTCTGTATTTTTCTGATTTGCCAAATCGAAAATACAGTGGATGTCATTACTACTAATATATTGTCTATAATAAAGCCCATGATACAAATATTACAAGGTATGCTTGACAGCTGAAAGCTCGTGGAGCGTGACGTCACTCAGAGTCAATTTGGATATGTTTTGCGAATTGGTTTAGGTTTATAAGAATATTTTTAGGTTCTGGAAATGGAAATCAGATTCAACGATTGTACACGATAGAAAAAACACAAATCCCAACCAAACCGAGTCAACGTTACAAAATATGTAACTCAAAGTAACGTCACTAAAATGAAAAATGGCGATATGTCGATTGGTTGGAACATACCTCTGTATATTTATACTATAAATAAAGCCGAAAAATCAATTTGATTAACAGGCAATTTTTTAACTTCTTAAGCTGGAGGCAAATAGGTTTCGTATCGTTCCGTTTCGTTTTTTTTCGTTTCGTTTTCTATCCGGTACCCTGGCACATCATTTTCGTTTCGTTTCGTTTTCGAACTTAACATTATGACAATGTTTTCGGTTTTCTATACGTTTTGACATGACACATCCTAACTTACAAGGCGGAACGAAACGAAACCTATGTGCCTTAAGCTTTAATCATTCGTGTTGGCATAAATACACACACAACTGAGGTTTCTCCTCGGTTTTTTATTTTATTTTAGTGAATATAATTCGCTAAGTCAGTACGTTCTGCTTGATACTTAAGGTATTAAGCGAGAATTGTATTTTTGTAGTTTGGTCGTAGTCGTAGCTACCTGATGAGTTACTTGTTCAGCGATAATTTGTTTATTTACGAGGCTATTTAACCAAAATTGAGCTTCATCCCTAAAGATGGTTTTTCATGAAACAATAGATCGCTGTGCAATTGCCTATCTTTCGATTATGATTTACCAAACTACATAAACTAAACGCAAATGTCAATTTTGGTGGGAATAAAAAAAAACATGGTGGCTATTACATGCAGAAGCAAGAAAAGTTCTTATTTGATGAACCTTTAGTAATAATGAATTGTAATAATGCAGTGTTATAAGAACAACAAAATAAAATAAAAAAATTATTTTATTTATTTTGACATTCTGATTTTTTCCCACTCTTGTATTCTGCCGCGCTAAGAAAAAAAGTCATAAGCGCCAACAGCCGAAAAATGCGTTAGGTGTATATTTGGATGCTTCAAACAAATACCTATATTTCTGCTTTTTAAAAAAGTCAAATATCGTTCATCAACAAATATTAGATAGATTTCTTGTTATACTCTTGTTCTGGATAAACTCTCCAATTGGAGAGATTATAACGAATTTTTCGGGTAGAATTATTTTGTTAAGTATTAGATCTATGTGTATTCTTTTATTGAAAAATTTGACAATATTTGATTTTAAAGTAACTAAAATCAAAAAATTAATATCGCGAACTAGAGCAGACATAGATAGTATTTAAAGTTTTCAGGGTCAAAAATCACATTGCAATACTCCTTTTTAGAGGGTGTACACATACTATTTATTTTAAAAAAAACTTTCAAAACCCACTCTTATATTTGAAAAGTTGTTAATTGAAGAGATTAGAAATGAATGCGCCAAGTTCTAACCAAAACCGAAATCAATTGGACGGAGCTGCCTGTAGTGGGTGTTGTTCTGTATTATTGGTTCTATATTTGTTTCATTTGGCGTTTTATGCTAACTGGGCTAGAAATAACTCTCAGTACGGTATAAATTATTAAACCTAATATTTTTAAAATTAGTACATATTGCTTTAAATACAACTTATTACTTATCAATGTTTAGTCCACAAACAAAAGCCATTTTTTAAGTGATAAATTTATTAATTGTATACATAAAATGTAAGTTTTATTTATTTTTTTGAAGATAGACATTTAGATAAATACAAGTTCTACCTTTAGTAATTATTATGTTATTTAATACAAAGCTAAAATTAAAAACTAAAGTCGCCAGTATACTATTATTATTATAGTACATTAACAAAATTTTATTAACTAATAAAAAGCCCAAAAAGCAATTCTCTGGATACGTTAAAATCAAATTGACTAAAACATGCATTGAAAGCAACTAGGACATTGAACAGTGGTTCGGATCAATTAAAAATTATTACCACAAAACGGAACACGTAAAAATCCTGAGAGCAATTTCAAAGCTCTGTGAGGAGTGTAAATGTGGAACCTCTTAAGTAACTCAGGGCAGTCAACGAGCAAAGAATATCCCGGGCAAATACAGCACAGGATACCTCGCGTCGTTGTGCCAAACCCTGCAGATTAAGTAATAGAAGTTGGTTTGTATAAGGTTCGAGAACATAATTTTTTTGTCCCCACGATAGAAGACGTCTAAGCGAAAAACATAAACTGATTTTGATCACTTTCTACACTATCCTAATGCGTTTGATATAATGGCTTCCAAATAACAAAGCTTACTCTAAAACAGATCCAACGTAAGTAATGTAAAGGGTTTTCAATGTATAAGGGCCATAAAATTCACCACCGTGTCGTTTAGTCAGTCCCAACTGGAATAGGCTTTGTTAGTTATATAAGGTTTTCCAATAAGGACTTGACAATATTTTTTTTTAAATAAAACTCAAACCATTTGAGATATCTCGAAAATTGTATTATTGGCTCAAAGTACAATCAAAACATTTATGTATGGAATTCGAAATCGTTTATATGTCTAGAGATGATAAATCACACGATCTAGGCGGCCAATCGACAGGACCATTTCTGGATATAACACGTTCATCGAATTTAGATTTCAATAAGTCGATTGTTAAACCCGCTGTGTGGAATGTCGCACCGTCTTGTTGAAACCACATATCATTAATGTCTAGCTCATGCAATAGTCCGGTCAATATAGACATTTAAAATAACAAAAATTCCCGGAGATCCAAATATTGGTGGAGAGCTGGGGTTTACCATTACAAATAAAGTTTTAAAAATCCCCATCGATCCTATGTGTGCTACAAAAGTTATTCGGGGTCAAAGGTCAACATTTGAAGTTTTTTGGATTTTTCTCGAAAACGGTAAGTTTTATCACAAAAAAAAAAAACAAACCAAAGTTGTCGATCTTAAAATTCTCTACAAAAATGGTCTTCATGATTTTTTTCCTAAGAGTTACCATTCCTGAGATATCGCGATTCTAAGAGTCACATTATACATGATATGCACATATAAGCCACGTATACATATACATAATCAGGCACTTAAGACAAGTATAAATAACTATTTGTGTCTCTTTTATATATATTATACTATTCTGAAAATATTTATCACGTGGCCTTGAAAAACATCTGGCTATTCTATTGTCCGTAGGTCTCGTTCATATACCTGTTTCTTTTAGTGCTAAATCCACAGTTCAAGTGAATATATACGTACTTATTACAAGCGTCTACCATTTAGGTTATTTGTGCTATTTTATAGCTCGAAAAATGTCTCAGTTTTGCTTTATTTGCAATAAACTTTTAACTGAAGATGAAACAGTTGTGGTTGATCGTGGAATGCCAACTTTAATCGAGGCTAGTGTCGCGAGAGGAGATGAGTTTACTGAGTATTTAAGAACTTAAAAATCCGTTACAATACACGTGGATTGCAGAAAATCATACACCCGCAAAACTTCAATCGCTGAAGTAAAAAGATAACGTGAGGAGGAACAGGCTATTACTTCAAAAAAAAGTCCACCTCGTACTAGAACGCGAGTAAGTGAATCAAATTTTTGTTTTAAAAAATACTGTTTATTTTGTGGCAATGAAGCCAATGAAGAAACTGAGAAAAAGAAAGCACAGCATCTTCGAAAAAAAATGTATAAGGTGACTACACTAAAATTCAAAGAATCCCTGTTGAAATTAGCTAAAGATCGTCCTGATGATGTTTCAAAGGCTGTTCTTGAACGTATTAATTTTGAGTATGATTTAGTCGCTGCTGATGCAAAATACCATGACAGTTGTTACAAATCTTTCTTAAAACCTAATACTGGTGCTAAAATTGGCCGTCCACAAGATGAAACTGTAAACTCTGCGATGGAGAAATTTTTTCAATTCAAAGAAACGAATGATGATTGCCAGTTTTCGTTGGATGAATTGAAGAATGTTTGTCAAGATGGAGCTTTAGATGGCAGAACTATAAAAATACGATTGAAATTGAAGTATGGCAGTAGAATTATTATTATTACAGAGAAGCCTGGAAAATTAACATTTATTTGTTTATTGACAATTACCAAGATATTTTAAGTCAAGTCTGGTCTGATAAAAACACTTGGATGAAAAAGACAAGCGGTTAAAAACTTTGAAAGCTGCGGCAGCAATTGTTCGTGAAGATATTCAATCTTGCGTTTTCGATAATACTATGTACCCCCCACTAGGTAGAATGTTCGATGATATAAATAACGATATTCCCGAATCATTGTCATATTTTTTGGAACAAGTCATTTTAAAAAACAAGCGTCGTAATTTAGATCATCTAAAGTTGTCTAGTTTGTACGAATATTAGCCACTGCATCATGACTGCTGTTCGGCCTAGAACCTTTAAATCTAAACTACAGCTGGGTCTTTCAGTTTTTTTTCATCGGCGATTTGGTTCGAAACGTCTCATACAAATTTTCTCGTCTTTTGGTTTATGCGCATCTTACAGTGAAACAATGAACTATGAATCAGCAGCAGTTTTCAGTCGTCCACCTCATATTTTACCACCAGAAACAGGCACATTCATTCAATACGTTGCAGACAATGCTGACATTAATGTAAATACTTTGGACAGTAATAATACGCTTCATATGACTCCCAAAGATTCAGTATTACAAGAAGAGCCGATGCCACGAGTAACTAAAGTTCTTTCAGCGAAAGATTTTGCAGCAAAGGTTCATGTACCTATACAGGTCTATCAAAACACTGGCGTGGTTGGGTACAGCAAAACAAATGTGCGAAATTTTGATTATGAAAGTGAATCTAAAGTATCTTTTTAAAAAAAGTTGATGTAACATGGTTCTATGGCAAATACAAAAATTTCTCTCTACCTGGTTGGAATGGTTACATTGAATGCGTGACAAGTAATATTATAGATTTTTCTAAGTCAAACAGGGGAAACCACGGTAAAAAAACGCGCCGAATACACTACCTCACAGGTGGCGTGGAAATGTGTGCATATCATGTATAATGTGACTCTTAGAATCGCGATATCTCAGGAATGGTAACTCTTAGGAAAAAATCATGAAGACCATTTTTGTAGAGAATTTTTAAGATCTACAACTTTGGTTTGAGTTTTTTTTTTGATAAAACTTACCGTTTTCGAGAAAAATCTAAAAACCTCAAATTTTGACCTTTGACCCCGAATAACTTTTGTAGCACACATAGGATCGATGGGGATTTTTAAAACATTATTTGTAATGGTAAACCCCAGCTCTCCACCAATATTTGGCTCTCCGGGAATTTTTGTTATTTGACCACTATTTTTATGTCTAAATTGACCGGACTACAATTGCCAAAGAAATAACGTTGCAACATGTCTCTGTAGCGATCTCCATTGACTGTAACGTGACGGTTATTTTCATCAACGAAAAAAAACGGTCCAATGGCACCACCAGCATGAAAACCACACCATACAGTTATTTTTTGTGGATGAAGTGGTTGAAGCACATGAGGATTTTCACATGACCAATAACACATATTCTGTTTGTTGACGAAGCCATTTAGCCAAAAATGCAGTGATGAACTGAAAATGATTTTACGATGAAATTGGTCACCTTCTTCCACCATTTCCAGAGCCCAATCCGAGAACGTACGTCGCTTCAAATGATCGACTGGCTTTAGTTCTTTAACTTTATCTTATAAGGGTTCAAGCCAAGATCCTTTCGCAAAATTCGCCAAAGTGTGGTCTGAGCAATGCCCAATTCTTGAGAATGCCGTGGAATCGACTGTTTTGGTTCGTTTATGCGACGGATGTTTGAACGGCAGCAGTATTTTCGGCACTTCGACTAACCCGTTGCCTAACTGGCACGGAAACATCCGACAGCGAATATTTAGACTCAAATTTTTTCACCATATTATGAATTGCTTGTCTACTGGGACGATAATTACGACCAAAAATTGGAATTAACATGCAAACCATAGACACATTTTGATCCAAATTTGTTTTTGGATCAAAGTTTGTATATAAAATGTGATTTGATCCGGATAGCTTGGTGTCATGAAATGCGTTCACAAATTTAAGATTTAATCCAATCAATCGGAATGGAATCGGAACCGAAATCAACCAATTTTCGAATTAAAAATGGTGGATTTGTCGAAAGCTTTATACCACTGACAGACTAGGGATTAGCTAAGCGCGATTAGCTAAACCCGTTTAACTAATCTACCACTAATCTCAATTGTCAATTGCATTGACAGGCTAAAGTTAGTTAGTGGCGCCACGAGTTTATGGTATCGGTATTAATACAAATTATAATCAGTCTTGATTGAGTTGATTTTCTTGATTTTGTTCAATAATTAAATCAAAATAAAAACAACATAAACATTAAAAAACAAATTATAATTTAAACACTTTAATTATTAATTAAAATTTTCAATGGTTTTTATTTATACCTAACAACATACATTTTTTGTAGTTTTAAAAATGTTGATGGTAGTTCCATCTATATTAAAATAGCGCAACTTGTATTTACAATTTTATTTTAGCTTTTACATACAATGGCGCCACTTGCACTCTTACTAAACTCATTAAAAAGAGATAAACTTCAAAATATTGAGAGATTAGCTCTAATCGGGCTTTGTCACTAATATCGAAATAAAATGCGTTTAGCTAATCTTGAACTTGACACACTTGAGCTAATCTCGAAAAATTCACTAATCGCGCTTAGCTAATCCCTGTAGTCTGTCAGTGATATTAGAGAAATCGGTTTAGATAACGTCCACCTGACCGCGTTTCCCCCACCATGTCAAATACATGAGTAGAGAAAGTCATTAAGTTGGTAATGCAAATAATGTCTTTCTTTTACCGATTTAAAAATAGGTCGAATAAATGATTGCTTCCAAACCTCAGGGAATAAAAAACTCGGAGAAACTCAAATTAAACAAATGAAGTAATAGTTCAATCAGGGAATCTGCACATTTACTCAAAATGAATGGCGAAACACTATCAGGGCCAGATCTAGTTTTAGTATTAAAATTATATAAACCCTTGAGTTCTTCAGAGGCCGTAAACTGGATCATAACAGCCACCTGGGGGCTCAAAGTTCGAACTCTAGAAGCGTTGTCGGCCATCTTAAAAGTACTTTGGAAAAAGCTAGCAAAGGCGTCATATAATTCCAGAAAACCAGAAACCGAAGCATTATTGATGAAATCGATGAGTACTAAAAACCACTTTGTGTTGACATGAATTTCATGTTCATCCTCAATTTCTGAAACGTATACATTTTATAGAAGAAATTATTTAGGAACATAAACTCTCTACATAATTCACTGTATTTAGATTTAGAAACGGCGGTGGAAAGCCATTGAATAAAACTTTATAAAATTCCGCGACAGCATCTGAAATCTGCAAATTATAAAATAAACTTGTCGAATCAACATTATCAAGGAAATTGTTTAAAATCGGAATATTGGCTTTCTTAATATCAAATCTAAAATCTTGATCAACCACAGAAAAACTGGAGTGTGGTGGAGATCATCCAATGAAGATCCAAAAAAGTCAAACCAAACAAATCATTCTTGTTAAACTTTGCCATCAATTCCTCCCTTATAAAATCGATTAACCCTTTGTAGATATTTGGTACACTACCAAAAGGGATATAAACTCCAACAACAAACAACAAGAACAAACCACATTTAACTTTGACAATAACTGAATCGATAGTACAGCATTTGATGTCGATCTGCTCACACTCAAATCACTCCTTAACCCTACAATAATATCACCTCTTTAAAATTGATATTAATGTTGGAAACAGGATCACGTCGGAATACGAAGTAGCCTGGAGGAAAATATTCTTCAGAATTAAGACAAACGTTTAACCAGGTTTCTCTTAAAATACAATAATTATGTCATATTCATTACATAAAATAGATGAATAAATAGCTCGAGATATTAAATACATTCCACTATTATTGTGATAATAAATACATATGCAGAATTCATATTGTTAAAGTGGCTGGTTGAAGTATTGATGGGTGCAGAAGCATCCGATAAGTAGTTTGTTGTTGGAATGTTTTAAACGATTTATGACACGCGTTATTGATGAATGACCGAATTAAAGTGCCACAAGGCCACAAATTAGAACCCCGAGCATTCGGAAAATTTTATTCGTACACAGCCACCTTAATCGAAATAAATTGTAGACTGCTTATGTCTCTGTTATGTCTATGAACTGCCTTAAATGAAATGCAAACCTACATAACTTCAAACCAAACCACTAATCATCCTAGAACATAATTTGTAAATACCCAACTATAAGAACACACATCAATGGTCAAACCACAAAAGTCTAGAAAACAATCATTTTATCTTCACAAGGCTTCGAAACCTGCTCAATTTTACAATTTTGTGTTAAAACAAGCTCTTTCTGATCTACATCATCTCAACAAAGAGATCCTAAATTCTGAATCTTTTCCTATGTTTCGCTGTAAATAAGCTAATGAAAATCAGTAATGCTGCTAATCCATCTGACCATCTTAATCACGGGGATTTTAATTTCCCAATTATTTGCTGCTCATATGATGAAGAAATGGATGAAATTTTACCTTTCGGAAAGAGAGCGTAATCCAAGTCAAATTTGCAAACTACTTCTATTTAAAGTAAACGAATCACCTTCATCTTTCGTTATTAAAGAGTAATCGTATGTATTAACCACAAAGCTATTGAAATAATATTGGAAAGTGATGGCATAATTACTAAAACCGCAAGACATACTATACATATTACAATTTTTATCTTGAGCAGGCTACCTGGGAGAAGGAATTTATCAGCATGAACATAGATGTTACCGAAGAGAAATTCTACAAAATCATATTTAAGGGCATAGAATTATGTATATCCATCATAATATGATGATAAATTTATCAATCATAAAAACATTAAAAACATGAAAGACGAGGCTTACTCACATTCTGAGAAATACAAACATAAATTTAGTGTGTAACTAACATTTTGAAACCTACTTTGAGATAAGGTACAAGGGCTATATTAGCCATAATAAGGATAAAATAAGGAAGGATCCTAAACACTTAATGGAATTTTTTGTTAAGAAAAACGTGAAATTAATGGTTAGCCAGCGTGTATGGCATTCAAGGAAGATGAAACTTGTGATCCGCAGGCTATATCAAACATGTTTGCTGAGTTTTTTCAGTTATAGTAGTTTATAAGCCGGAAGACATCTATAAGTATGAAAATCCAAACAATGGTTAAAATAACGTATCCATACTAACACCACGGATTATGGAACAGACGATATTCATCGAACTCTAGAAGTATTCGGAGGTGGATGTGGTCCTGATAGCATTACAGCTTCATTATTAAAAGATTTCACAATAATGGCAATTCCTCTGTGATTTCATCAATTATTAAAATTAGCAGAATTTCTAAAAATAAACAGAGTGACACCAATTTTAAAAACTGGAGTAAGAAATGATGTTTCTTGTTATAGATGGATTTCTTCAATATCGTCAGTAAGCAAATTATTTGTTACTAGTATAATAGGCAACTCATTCAGTTCATTAGCTCCTCGATTTATATAAAAGTGGCAGCATAGTTTTCTGCCAAAAAGATCAACATTAACAAACCTCTGATGTATACTGACTTAGCGAAAGCCTTTGACTCCATCAGTCATTGTAAAACATTGGAACGTTTATATGAGTTCGGTTTCACCAAACAGCTTGAGAAACCGCATTCAATGTATTGAGCTTGGAAATAGAAGATCAGAATTAGTTCAAGCTACCTCAGAGAAACCACAAGGATCTCTTGTTGGTTTTTGGATCTTTATAATTGTTATCAATGAGGAATTCAATAGAATTGAAAATTTTCAAAAAAAATCCCTCTTGTTTCTATTAAAGAAAACCAATTAGGATTACGAATATAATATTCCTTATCATGAAAATGTGGCACGCCTACCTTCAAAAGAGAAGATGCCAAGCCTACAAAATCTGTACTTTTGAAAATAGAAGAGTTCTTTTGAGTGCTGCCTTTATAGAAAACGTTTTTCTTGGCCATATTGATTCACCGTATACCGCTGAAAACATTTCAATCCATCTTCCAGGCAGGATGCTCCGGTTTCATTGATTTTTTAAATCTCGAACTCCATTCCACAAATTACGGAAAGAACAACCCTATTAATAGATTGGCCTAATCATTTAACGTTGCGAAATATCAATTTACTTGGAACTTATCTAAAGACAGCTTATCACTTTTTAAATTTTTAATTCAAAATATGACAACTTCAAATAAAATTTGAAGAGGTACCTAGCTACTTAATGATTAATTTTGTTTTATTTAACAAAGAGTTTTTTTGTTTTGTTTTTATTGTCAAATTTCTTTCTTTGAAACCTTATATGTTTTTACAAAATCGATTTCTTTAATTTTTAAAAAAATAAATCAATGTAAAACCTATCATATGACAACATTCGATAATATGCTTGTAAAGTGTACTTTTGTTGGAAATATTTTACTTGAGCAAATCGGTGCAAACGCACCATGTTGAAAGCAAACCATCATTTAGAGAATTTTGTAAAACAGAATTTCGAAAAGAACTCCAGTTATTTCTGTAGCATTAACGCTCTTTGGATACCATTCAAAAATGTATGTTGATGAAATTCAACATCTGACAATCTCAAAATTATCTCCGTTAACAGGAACGTTAACAGGTTTTTGTATAAAGGAATAATAATTTAAGTAACGACTCAACCAAGTTTTTTTTATGATACTAATTAATTTTTTGAGTTTTATTCTTCATCACGTATTGCCACAAAACACTTAAAATGTGATCTTACATTATAAATTCATCGGAGATGCTTTCAACGCTTCAGTCTCAATTACAAGTATTACATTAATATGAGAGACAAACACTTGTTTAAAAGAGGCTTCGTTAATGTTAACTTATGCATTCCAAATTTTGAGCTCATGGTGCAAAAAAGTCTAAGATTTGTTGAAACTAAGTATAATAAGGTGATATTAGCAATCAGTATACTTCTGCAAATATAGATTCTACAATGCGATAACAACCATTTTACAACTTTTTACAACAACAAACTTCTATTTTGCAACATTAGCTTGTAAAAATCGATAACCTTTGAAGCTACAATCCTCTAGATTAGAAGAATTGTATGAATTCCATTTCACCAGTAATATAACTTAAAATCTAAACGCGTCTTAGAGCTTATTAAATTTGATATGCTTCTCCAGTTATTAGGGTAAGATTATCTATTGACCAAGTTAAAACATAGAAAATGTCAGTGTCAAAAGAAAGGAAGGACAAATACTAAATATTTTATCTTTTACTGTATACATTTTGATGATGTAAACACGCATATTTTAGGTCAACCACCTTATACTTAGATTAATTTGCAATTATGTATAAAAATTGTTCATGCAAAAATTATATTTTGTTGTCGTCATCGACAATCAGTCGCCGAAAAAATAATAATTTTATGAAGGTCGAATTCACACAAGTCAATTTCACACAATTTATAATTTTATTTATAAATAAATAATAAGTATATCGTACATGGTTAAAATATACTACATTTGTATACATCTTTAGTGATTTATATACGCAAGACGACTCGTTGATTGGTACCGATCGCACTTACATATGAAAAATTATGATTTAGTAGTAAGATAAAAGTCTAAAACAAACAAAAAAACGCATCGAAGTGTACTTTCCAATCAAATTTCATGATTTGAGACGAGTGTACATCCGACTATTACTTAGTATATAGTACATAGATATTAATTTAAATTTAAACAAAAAAAAAATTGATAAACAAATTGTTCATAGGTTTTCGAGAGAAAAGTATTTTTTTTAATTTTCTTTACACCACGAATCTATCTATATATAGTACTTCCTATTTGACCTATTTTAATCTCATCTTATATTTGATTTATACATAAATAAGTATCTTAAATAGAGAGACAGACAGAAGGAAAGAGTTAAATGTTTTTATTAACCTTGCCAATCTTTGTAAATTCTAGAGCTATATACGATAAATTATCCAAAATGATTTAACCAAACCATTACAATTACACCAAACTAACATTTCGCGCATATAAATAAATTTGCAAGGAGAAAGTGTGCTGAACAGTTTTATTGCACATTAACTGGTATTTGAGGTGAGTGGTAACATACAACACTTAATATTTTGTTCGATTAACAATTGATCCCGCGTATCGCATATTCAAATATTTCATGCGATACAAATACAACACAACTGATTATTGTACTTCAAACCTTCTTTTAAAAATAGATTTCTTGCTAACAATTTGATTATAAATATTTTTTTTTTTTTTTTTTAAATATTTCCACTTGCTTATTTTCATTTAATAACTGATAACGGAATCTTTAATACATATTTTGTTGCGCTGTTTAAATAAATTTTTGCGTTATAAACATATGGGCTGTATTGAAATTAATAACTAATAAGGAATTTGTAGAGAGGTAATATGATTTAAAACATTAATGAAAAATCGCGTGGTTTGTTTGGAATAAGAGATTGGCATTCCCCGGTATTACCTAAATCATTAACCACAAGCTATTTCGCCTAATCATAGTCTTGCAGTTAAGCAATAGAGGGAATTCTCAACCCGCAACATACAGTTTTAAAGAATGGAATTTCGGTTAAGTGAACTTAATATGACAATTTTACGGATTTTTGTAACTATTTTCGTCAATGATACATCGTCACATATTTGTTGACGAACAGTTCATGATCACTGGTGATTTAAAAATCTTCCCGTTATTGTTTGATTAAGCCGTATATGGTGTTTTCATTCCCTCTTCTAACGATCAAAACGCACTGGCCGTCACCAATTACGGCAACAAACTGGTAAAGCAACAGTCGAGGAAAATTTTTAAATTTATTGTTTTGTTCATGTGATAATTTTATTGGATGTGTGAGCGTTACTCCAATAATGATAAATATTTTTAACGAAAAATGCAATGCTACTGTTCTATTGATAATTTTTTTCATTTCATGTGACAACTTTTCTTTACACGAATTTCTTGTCAATTCTGAATGAAAGTTCCTTAGGCGAGGAAAAAATTTGAACGAATCCGTTTTATTGTTCAACGAATCACTCAAGGTTGGCGTTGAAAGGTATGTCCCTTTAATTAAAAATTAACCTCTGTTTCGTGAACCACGATACATTAAGAAACTGTTGCGCCTGTTAAAATGTCGCAAAAAATTTCATTCGTTCGAAAGGATATATTGTACTGAGTTTTATTCTACATTCGACGCAGCTCGAAAGGAACATACAATTTTAAATTGGTTCCTATGGTATGTAGTTCTGAAAAATGTGTTCCATACAAACTTTTATGGTTTTGAGGTAGAAGGACGATAATATTATTTATTTTATATTTTGGAATTACCTTAAAGATTATTTCAAGGTCGAACTAGTTTTTTTAATAGAAACCTATATTTTTGAAGCGAAATTGTGTAGTACGTGAGCAATTGAACATCTTTTGTTTAAAATATTTTTGAAGTGAAACTTTTATAGCCGCATATTCAGCATTTTAGAATGGGTAGTAAAACAGATGTAACGAAAATTTGTCCGTCGCCACTAAAAAAATAACAAAATTTGAGATACACACGTAAACACATCTATAACAAAATGTGTGCGCATGCAGAAAGGAACACAAATTATGCATGTGTAGTGTAGTAATTGAAAAATGAAATGGAAATATATTTGAAACAAACAGAAAGTATATGAGTACTTTAAATATTAAATTGTATACATCTTAACAATCTGTGAAGATTGCACATAGCCATCGATACATACGAAACTGCGACCTAAAAGATCTTTTGTGCTTGGACCCTACTTAATGAGCCGTTCAGTCGATATTCAGACTCTTAATGAACCTGACCATACTGCCGGCCGGTATACGATGCATACTATCTGGGCTCATTACTCTCCCTCCAAGATGTTGTAATTTTTGGCAGGAAATGGAAGAACATGTTCCGCTGATTTCGCTTCCAGGTCGCAGAAGCGGCATCCATCTGTCGAACTTAGGCCCATTTTCACGAAGGTGAAATAAATTCCTTCGCCTGTCGCAAACCTGGAATTCTGCGCCAGTAGGAGGACTTTTGCACATCCTTCTAGCGTTTTACTGCTGCCCTAAGGTGCCCCTTAGTGACGCCGCAGAAGAGCTCTGATCCAATGAATGGAGAGGCAGAACCCTCGCGGGCGAGGCCATCAGCTGCCTAGTTTCCCACAATTCCAGTATGATCTGGCACCCAAACAATACTTTATTTGAGCTTGCCAGAATCTTAATATCCTTCAGACAACCCTATACCAGCTTCGACTCAATGGTACAAGACCTAAAAGCTTTTAAGGCCGATTGGCTGTCTGATACAATAAAAATCTTTACGTCGTTTAGACCTTTAGATATGCCTATCCTAGCGCAAAGTTCTATAGCATGCACTTCTGCTTGAAAAACGGTAGCATTGGTACCCAAGGCCTTCGAGAGGGATATCCCACTCCCGTATATTCCTACCCCCGCCCCATCTTTCGTTTTTGATCCATCTGTAAACCACACCATTGACCCTCGCTCAAAGGATGGTCCCTCTGTACTCCACAACTCGCGGTTAGGTAATCTACCACAAAATGGTTTGCGGAAATCCAGTTTCGCTGGCATACAGTCGGAAGACATCCCTATAGTAGGGTCTGTCTGAAACTCTTTGAGGATTTCCAGATGACCCACCATATTGCCTGGTTTGATGTTACCCTCCGCCTGCATCTTAAGGGCCGTAGTAGCAGCATCCTCTTTAACATGCAGATGCAATGGAGTTAGTCCTAGGAGTGCCTCTATTGCTGCGGTCGGACATGTTTTCATTGAGCCCGTAACCCCAATGCAGGCCATACGCTGAACTTTATTCAATAAAGTTCGCGTTGTCCTTTGTTCGGTTTTTGGCCACCACACTAGCGAGTTGAACATAAAACTAATGATTGTTAGAAATGACCAGTAGATCATTTTTGGTTGTAGTCCCCAAGTACGTCCGTAGACGCTTTTTGGCTCTATTTTGAATTTTTTGTAAATGTTGTTCCCAGTTCAGTTTATGATCTACGATGACCCCTAGATATTTAACCTCTTTGGAAAAAGCAACAATAGTACCGTTTAACGAGGGAGCCATAAGCGAGAGCTTTCTCCGCCTCGTAAAAGAGACACTGACAGTTTTGTTTGGATTGATACTGAGTCCTTCCTGGTCACACCACTGCCATATTAAATTGAGTGTATTTTGCATGAGATCAGAGATGACGCCATCAAACTTGCCTCTAATCATGATAGCCACGTCATCCGCATAGCCCTGGACATCAAACCCATGGCTACTCAGGAGGACCAGTAGTCTGTCAATAACCAATGACCATAAAAAAGGAGACAGTACGCCTCCTTGGGGACAGCCCTGATGGTTACTGTATGGACTGTAATATCGCCGTGTTTCAAGCATGGAGCGGATCCACCTAGTTGTAGAAGGCGGAACCCCCTTCTCCATAGCTGCCCTCTCTATTGAACCATAGGAGGTATTATCAAAAGCCCCCTCAATGTCCAAAAAGGCACAAAGAGGAATTTCCTTAAAAGTCATCGCTCTTTCAATCCTCGTGACTAGACCACTAAGAGCCATCACAGTTGATTTGCCAGCTTGATAAGCAAACTGGTTCCGATGCAGCGGATTATTTACAAGGATTTCACTTCGTATTTGATGATCCAGGATTTTTTCCATCGTCTGCAATAGAAACGATGTGAGGCTAATTGGCCGATAATTCTATTCAGAATTCCTTGGTTTAACAGGCCAATGTACTTAAAAAAAATCATTTTAGAACAACAACAAAAATAAATAAGCATAAAAATTAGAAGGAGCGAATTAGAAATCAATTCATCCTCAATATGAACCAAGTCCGCAACGTCAAACTTCTTTTAAATGAATAAATTTTGCTCGAGTTTAATTCACTTTTCAAAAGCTTACCTTCTCGGATTCAATTCATACTGAAAACGTATCAAGTTCGGGCGGAATAAATTCATGCTTATCGGCCATGTTTAATTCAGGCCAAGATAGGCCAAAAATATCAATTTCTCAACGGGATATATGCGATCGATGATTACACACCACTTTAAGTTTGACTTCTGTCGAGGATCTCGAGACTCACACGATCTACATAGTTTTGTTCGATGTTCATTTTTCAAGATATTTAGCAAAGTTACATTAAATTAAAAAGTTGAAAACTGGTTTACGAACGATTTCGTATCTCATGCTACATCTATTAGTTATTTTCAAAATGCTCACCTTTTTGATTTAAACAAATATAAAGCCTAACTTCAAAATCGTATCTAACTTTTTCCACTGTTTCTTTTAATATCTTCCTAAACTCTTTAAATAAATGTTGTATTTTATCCATAAAACAGAAGTGCACCGGTGTTAAATATGGAAACCTTGGTCCATTACAAAGCAGTATGAACAGTACTTTACTACAAAATGTCAACTTTCTAATTTATTGTAACTTTGCTATATACATTATCTAGAAAAATGAACATCGAACAAAAAAATATTTCAAATAAAAGATGTTCAATTGTTTACCTACCATACATATTCAGGATACTAGTTTGACCTTGAAATAACCTTTAAGATAAATAATAATATGATTCATATGCGAGGCCACTGATACATGCAATCTGTTCGCTAAGTATTTTGAGTCCGTTTACAAATCATTACCGTTATTTCCATCACATCTCACATACCTCCAATTTCTTGTAATCGTACTGTATTTAAT
This sequence comes from Tipula helvola, assembly GCA_963556165.1. Lineage (NCBI taxonomy): Eukaryota > Metazoa > Arthropoda > Insecta > Diptera > Tipulidae > Tipula > Tipula helvola. The sequence continues at coordinate 94,318,656 of OY744481.1, forward strand.
TTATTAAAATTTACTTAAACGGAGGTTTATGATTTCTTTTCTCTTCTTGATGAAAATTAGGGTGTTAGTCATAATGGCTTAACCCTTAGCGGCCACACGGAGTAACTAGTTACCCCAAGCTCAGAAAAAGTTACAAAAAGTGAATTAAACAATTTTACTCGCTGGAAAACTGTCACTTTTCTTTACTTGTAGAACAATCTAATATTTTTTTTCACTTTCCTGTACGTAAATATGTATTTAGAAGCTAATAAAACACAAAAAAGCAAATTTTATGATTTGAAGTTTTTTCATTTTTCCCTCCAGTAATTTTGCAAAATAAATATACTTTTGAATGATCAGCGGATACTGTTATTTTTTATGGTAGTGGTTTGTGGTATATGTCGTGCGTACAATCCTAAAATTTTAGCCCTTAATATCGAAAAATGGTGGAGTAATGAATTTTTTTCTGAAAAAAGCCATTTTTGCTGAATTTTCACATATATGCTCAGTTTTTAGAACGCCATCTATAAATTTACCGATAAAAAACATTAGAAATGTTGAAGAACTCTTCAACAAACGTGAAACAATCGGTTAGAAGTCTTAAAACACCCATATAGCTTGTACAACTAGGTTTTTCAGCGTGGGGTAATTAGTTACCCCATGTGGCCACTATGTGGCCTGGCTGAGGTGTGGCCGTTAAGGGTTAATAAAAACTTTGCCGAGTTTAATCTATAAGCTTGAGATTGTGAGTTCATCCCTTTTAAAAGGCTGCAATCTCAGCTTTCTGATCAATCACAGTACGTTAAGATTAGTGATTCTACTAGAGTACCGCAAGTTAGTCACATTGGTTCACTTATGTTCTCATTATTTGTTAATGATTGTGATATATTTTGATATTTCCTTTACAAAGCTTTATTAAGAGCAATTGTAAAGAGTTGTGACCCGCTCGCTCTAAAATCTTTATAAGTGAAATTTGTTCGTTTTATTGGTCACCATTTTATCAGTGACGTTTAGATGGAATTGAAAGCGTGCAAAAGCAGTTTGTACTATACGCTCTTCGTGGCCTACCGTCTAAGCGAGTGGATTACTGTGTTCTTCTACGTTATAAAGATCGGTGTAATTTACTAAAATTATAATGATTAGATCACCGAAGACCATGCTATCTATGTGCTTAATGTTTTAACCTCAGGTATTGATGTTGTGAAATACCTACGCATTTTAATTTTTAAGCTCCTGCGTTGTTTGCGCCGACGAGATGGTTTCGTACATATTTATTCTGCCTAATTATATATGATTATTTTATCGAATTGAATCGGGTGTTTTATAAAACGAAAAATTGATTTTGAAAATTTACCGTCTTTAAACTTTGGATTTCAAATTTTCTGGTTCCAGATTTTTCTGTTTCCTTTTACTTAAAAAAATACAGAGAACTAATTCCTTTTCGGAGATCTAGCACAAAATACTGTATAAGAGGTACTCCTTAGTGATATTCGTTCTACAATTTGCTCATACATAGATCAATTAATGAAATTCAACCTAATAACTTTAAGCCGAAATTACCGCTTCATTACAGACGAGAATTAATACTTGCTAACAATTAAGTTCACATTTTGTTAATTTTATATTAATATTCTAACAGTTTATATCAATTACTGTTTCCAGTTAATTTTTATTATAAATAAGTACATATCATAGTTAAGTAGTTAATTGTTTTAACCCTTTTTCCGGTCAACTCTTAGTTAAATTGGATTACATATAAAATACAGTCAAGTAACTTTTTGATTTTTTGGTGATTCACAATTTAATTATCTTGGGTTTGAGGAGTATTTAAGTTTTATTAATAGAGATAAATTAAGTTAAAATTTATTTTAAAACTAATTTACTGAGTTTCGCACAATATTTTTTAATCTTGCTGTTCATCGACGATTCGACGAAGACACTGTTTAAGAGTTGTTTTGTTAATGTATTGGATATTCAGTTTTTAGTAAGAGCCTTATGTACAAATTATTCGGACCATAACATTAACCAGGTAATGCAGAGGTAACGCAAATCTAACTACTGGCATGTCATATACTATTGCTCCTTGTTATATACTTTTAAGAACTGTGTCCTGTTTAGCAGAAAAAAAATATTTTTTTAAGCTATTAAAAATAAAGTTTAAGGTCTACGAAAGTTTAAGTAAGAAATCACGCTGGGCTTCGTTGCTCAACGTAATTCTTTTCAATAAAATAAAATAAAAAAATAGGGTCTATCGGACTCCTCGAACGACACTATTCCCACAAATATAGATCACCAAACTAACCATTTACAGTGTACATAGATTTTCCGTTACTTTGAGCAACATCCTTAAAACATGTCACAGGTTTTCTTAAATTTAGATACCCATTCCCTCAATATCACAATTGGTCATGACATGATGCATAATGACTATCTTCTATTCTCAAGCCACCAAATCAGAAACTCGCAATTAATGAAGAAATTCAACTTCTAATAGTAAAATATGAGAAAACTGAATTTTTACTTAGTGGTCTACTTTTGAGATTATGACAGAACTATTTCCCAACTATTTTTTGGTTTAATCACTTCAGCGAGATGAATCATATCAAAATCTCAATAGTTGAGTCAAAGAAATTTAAAATAAAACTAATTCAAACCAATTAATTGATCGTAACGATTTCTGCACTTAGGTTTGTGGTTAATTCGTTTCTGAACGAAATAGGTTTTGAATTGTTATTAATAAATTTTGAGTGAAAACAAATTGAGTATTTTGAGTTTCTTGTATTGTGATACAACTTAGTTCAGAAGAGTGATACCCGACGCAATGAAAAGAAAAATTGACAGTTGGGTCGCTTTAATACAAACAGATTTAAATTAACAAAAATATGAAAAAGGTCAAAAAAGAAAATGGAATAAAAATAAAAACAAAACAAAATAAAAGTGAAAGTAAGAAGTAGAATAAAGAAGTTTTTAAGGTGAACTTGCTAATATTGCACTATAGTTATTCTTGACATTCTAGTAATGGGTTCGTTCTGACCATACTCAGTTCTGCGAGATGAGATGTAATTCTGAAAGCAGTTCTCAAAGCCCGCGCGTTTACATTTAGACTTATCTTTTCGAGTAAAGCAGGAAATTGATACTGCTAGATAGTATTTGATGCACAAAAATCAAATTTGCAACAATACGACGCTTACTTAATGGTTGTAAATTAATGAGTTTTAGACGATTCAGATAGGGCGGCAAATTGTAACTGCTCGCCACCAAGGATAGTCCTCGTAAGGCAAAACGGAGAAATCTACGCTTCACTACCTCAATTCTCTTTATGAACATCGTGATAAGGAGGCCACACCTGAAACCGGCTGGCATACGCCAGCAGGAGCCAAACGAAAATTGTATAGAGTCTTCGTAACTTGTGGGTCAAAAATATCCCTAGACCAGCGCTTAAAAAAATCCTGCGTAGAGTTCGCTCTATTAACACTAGGTTTACGAAGCGCGTCAATTTAACGCATTTTCAATTTCACATAGAAAAATTTGGAAATCGGTTAGATTTATCTCTTACTACTTTTACTTACAATTATGCATTTCGCGAGACGAATATTTGGCAACATTTATTTTCTTCTACGCCTTTGAATTTGGAAGTTTGCTATGTGGTATACCTATCTCTACGGGGATTTGATACAATGGTAAGGCAGTGCAAATACTTCGTCATCTCACGTCTCCAGTGGCTGTTTCAGGGTTATTTTAGGTTCTTATGTATAGAGTAATGTATGTAGTGTAGAAAGCAGAGATAAAAACAAAACAAAAACAAAGACTTATCCACGTCAAAATCAAAACAAACAAAATCAAAGCAAAAAGGTTTCTCACACATAAATGCGTGGATACTGTACAAAGAATGTACCGGATCAAATATATCTAGAAAGGATTTCATTTTTCAATTAGCCGAAGAACTTGCCTGTAAGAAAGAAAATGAAATTGAGGAAAATATTGACCTTCAAGAGCCTCATACATCAGCAAATAGAAGTAAGTACCCTTGTAGAAATTGTAAGATTGTTTGTGGAAAACGTGCACATAAAATTGAATATGTACATATGGAAAAATGCGTAAATTAAAAAAAAAATTAATTTAAAATATTTTACTCCTCACAAAAGGACCTATAATACCGTTCTCTTTTTATAGAGATACTAGCTGCGCTATTCCCTTTAAAAAACGGAAAGTTTATATCAATTTTTTTCTTTGTTTTTGTCCGAACTGACCAATCAGCTTGCGAGTTGTCTTTTTATTATTATGATGATTTTGATGTCAGGTGTATACCTGTATGACAAAGTTCCTTTAAAAATAAATTACTTATTTTACCAAATGTTTATTTTTTTAACACGCGTCAAATTGACGCGTACCGTAGAGATAGGTATATCAGAAATGTCCGTAAACCTAGTGTTAATGATATTTCTAAAGTGGTCTCTGAAATTGAGCTCATTATCACTAACAACGCCCAAGTCCCGAACGGATGTGGCTCTAACTACAATACAACCTCATTGTTGATAAAATGCTGGAAAATGTCTTGCATTTGCTGACATTTAACTCAAGGTTATTTATAGCACTCCAAATCACAAAGTTATTTAGGTCATTCTGCAACAGATAAGAATCACTGGAAATTAAGATATATACCTACAAAATTTCATATCGTCGGCGAAAATAGAAATGATCGAGTATTCGATCACACTATCAACGTCGTTGATTGAAAGTATTGAACAAGTAAATTGGACCTAGATGACTGGCCTGCGGTAATCCGGATGTTGCTACGAAAGGAGCAGAGGTTGGTGATCTGAAGAACGTCCGATACCTATGGTCTTTTAGATAAGGAGTTAAGGTGGGAAACCAAAAGCTAAAAGTTTAAATGTAATGATGGTATGGAACCCTCTCTCAAATGCTTTACTGAAATCGGTGGCGACAACGTCATCGTCATTCACCGCTTCCATCATATTTAAAGTTCGTAATGTGAATTCTGTTTGATTGGTTGTCATTGATCGTCCTCTGAGAAAACCATGTTGATCGTTTTAAAACAGTGTTTTGCCATGAAAGCACAGTGAATCATACGCAATACTTTCAGAAAGCTTAGGAATACAAAATAGTTTCGGAGTTGGTCTATAGTTAGAGATATCCGATTCACAGCTCTTCTTATGGATCGGAACTATGAAAGTCTTTCCAAATTGATGAAAAAATTCGAGTTTTAAAAAAGTGCTGTAATTGGCTGGGCCAAACTGTTACTGCATTTTTTTAACACGATTAAAGGCACACCATCGGGACCAGATATAAAATCATACATCAATTTTTCAATTTTATGATCCACGGTGGTCAATGTGAATGGATACCAGATATGTTTTAGCACAGTTATTCATCTACTTGAAGGAATCCGCATCAGGCTCAAAATCGTTGTTAGTGAAAGCTTAACTGAAATATTTCCTGAACAAGTCAGTAATGATTTTAGAATCATTGGAAGAATGATTATTGAAATTCATGGTAGATGGATATCCATCAGATTTTTTTTAAAGTTAATGAATTGCCAAAAACGCTTAGGGTCAGCAATAATGTCGATTCTCTATTTAAGCTTAATATTTTTGTTGTTTATTCGTAGACTAATATCATTAACAAAATATTTTACTTCACTCATCCTAATAAATTTATACATTTCCTTATAAACAATTCCGCCTTCATTCATTACAACACTTAGATTTCTTGCACTCCGAAGGATGTTGAACTGAGATCTGTATTGGCTGAATCTAGGACAAGCCAATATGAGATGTTTAATATCCTCCACACTTCCACACAATCTTTGTCCTCACTCAAATGACGTTTCCACAAACATTCCTTCCAATTTCCGTGGTTCAGCCTGATTCTCTCAACCGTTCGCAACATTCGCGTACCCCTTTGAGCTCCTTATAGATATGAGTTCTCAAAGGAGTACCACGGATCGCTCTGTACTTCATTCCTTTCGTTAAACTTTTCTCGTTAAATTCACTCTCCCATTTTCTCCACAGATTCATCTGAAACATTCGAAGTACGTCTCTTGCATCCTTTCTTTCGTACTCCTGAACCAAGTCATTCAATGTACCCTTTTTAGCTAACATATCAGCTCTTTCATTCCCTTCGATCTGTCTATGTGATGGTATCCATTTTGTATGGTCACATCACGTTGACAGCTTCGAACGCATTCAAAAATTAAATCAACATACACATTGCCTTCCCTTCCACCTCCACATTTAAGCAAGCATAAACCACTCTGGCAATCGGAATCCCCTTCATTCACAGCCAGTTTAATTCCTTCAAACATTCCAATCAATTCAGCGTTCATTATGCAGATGCTTTTGTCCACTTTAAAATACTTTTCTACATTCTTACTAGGCATAAAGACACCAACACCTACTCCATTCTCATTCACACTAGCATCAGTATAAACGATGTCTTCTTGCACATACCGCGGACTGATTTTCCCAAACATAATTTTGGCGAGAACTTCATTCATTCCCTTATTATATTCCTCCATATTCAAACTTGCAGTAAGATTATTAGGAACGGGTTGCGGACTAGCATTGCCTATACTCAAAAACATGTTCAAATTTTCAAGTGCAATGCTAGTTCTATATGTTGGTTTGTACACCGCACTACTTTGTAATCTTACTAATATTTCATTCCAAAGCTCATTTTTCTAAGTTATCATTCTCACCGATTCTCTCACTGTGATTCACTCTCTCTTGTAATCTAGAGGTGAATCACCCATTTCAGACCACAAAGTGTGTATTGGGGTTGAATTAATCGCTTCCAATATCATTCTGGCGCATCCATTCTCTACTTTCATTAATCGGCTAAAAGCCCCTTTTGAATCATTCTCATACACACTAATACCATATCCAATTCTGGAGGATATAAGGGCCTTCCTTAACATGTCAGTCACACCGGGGTGAGCGCCCCATTTAGGTTTGCTCACCCATTTAACCACATTTAAACGTTCCTTGCAGTTAACAGCCAAAATTTTCATATGTTTCCCAAAATTCATACGTCTGTCAATCCAAATACCAAAATACCTGTACGCAATTTACTTGTTCAATTCTGTAATTATCCACACTGATGTTAACATTTGCGACATTCGTTCTAAAACTTATATAAGCACACTTATTTGGATTCACTCTCAAATTCAATATTTTAAGTTTGTGCATTAAATCATCTACTCCCTTTTGCGGTTTTTGAGTCGACGCATCAATACTTTTTCCTTTTCCAATCACTACAAAATCGTCTGCAAATTGCAGAACTATTTGATTCTCTGTATTTATGCGGTGTATATATAGGATAGTAAATAGGTTAAACAGAGCCGGTTAGCATTAGCAACTCCCTCCAACCTATAACCACTTCCATTTAAAACCATTTTTCTTTCACACATAAAATCTTTTATCCACATACATACTTTCCGTGAAAACCCAAAATTCGAAAGAATTTGTTGTCCAAAAATACCGCAACAGCTTTCATATTATCCTTTCTCACTTCCCACACAAACTTTTCCACACAATCGATTGCAGAATGATTCTTCCGAAATCCAAATGTTGACGATGGCAACAAATTATTTTCATTCACAAAATCTTCCATTCGTTCTTTCATCATTCCATTTAAAATTTTTATGAAAACATTCAACATACATATGCCTCGATAATTTGTTACCACATTTGAATCTCTATCCCGTTTAGGGATGGGGACCATCCTGCTTTCTTTCCATTTGCCCGGTATTTTGGAACCCATCCACACTTTGTTGAGCATCTCGAGCAAATTATGTTTTGCTGAGTCACTCAACAACCGAACCATTTTATAACTTGCGCAGTTCGTCCCTGGAGTAGTAGATTTTGATATATCTAACACTCTCAGGAACTCTCCCCATTCATACTTACAATACAATTTTTCATTTCTACTCATTCCCTCAACTTCATTTATAACATTCAAATCATTGCTTACATTCAATACCATTCTTATAAATTCTTCACCTTTTTCTCTGTTCTCACACACGACATTGCGCGCATTAAAATGTTTACCATTCACCCTATTAAATAAATTCCATACATCCTTAGTTGTGGTTCTATGTGTCATTTGGGACACATATTCCCTCCAACTTTTCCTTTTCCCTCTGCGAATAGCCTTTTTCAACTTCCCATTCATTTTACCATATATAATCTTGTTCTCGCCACTCCTATTCCTATTAAACTCACGCTAGGCTATTCGCTTTCTTTCATACCAGAATTGAACTTCAATGTTCCACCAACCATTCACATTAATGTCTTTCATATCCACAATTTTTATACACAGTTTATTTACTCGTTCAATTTCACTATCCAACTGGCTTTGATTTATTTCATTTTCTCCGAGAATCTCATTCATCTCTTTCACCCATTTCCTGTTATTCATTAATTCACGATTTGTTTTAAAAACTCTATTATCATTCATGATCATTTTGATCAAGAAATGATCCCCACCCAAATTCTCTTCTTCAACATTCCAAGTGACCCGGCAGGCCAGTTCAATAGTTGCCAAAGACAAATCTATTGCGCTGGCCGTGCCTCCCACATTCGCCATTCTAGTTGGGCTTTCATCATTCAAGAGCACCATATCGGAGTCTTGAATCAGGTCGGCCAACTGTTTTCCTCGCGCGCAATTGTCAAAACATCCCCACATTCTCGCATGCGAATTCATATCTCCACATACAATCAGGTCACTTTTATCTCTCACCCACTCAAACAATTTTTTAAAGTCGAAATTTAATGTATTACATCTACTAAGTCGTATACTTATGTTTAAATTGTTAACTCCAGATCGTTTAATTTCAAATGTGCAAATCAAACTATTCACATTCTTTATTTTATTTACACAAAAAATACCAGTAAATTTTTGTACTCGTTTATGTAATAAATGAAATCTTTAAAAGAAAATTTATGTGCATATATAAAATGTACAGAAAAAATAAATTATTAAATATAATGAACGTTTTATTTTTATAATGTAGTCTTTGGGAAATCAAACAGAAACGATAAAGATAATAAATACTACTATACTTCTCTATACTGCATAGTTTAAAACCAATAATTGTACTTCAATTCGTTCCGCTCAATGGAATTTTGAATTGTTTGGGAGGTATTGTGCATCTTTGTAGAGAATACTTGTAGTAGTAATGTCGTGAACTCAATTTTTTATAATCTTTTCTTAATTCACGTTTTTGATTGAGCTCTTAAGCGAAATCATACCGAAGATCGATTGTTTATTAAATTCCGAAAAAGAGAGGAAAAGAATAAATTGGTTTAGGTGGCAACAAACGAAAAAACAACGGAAAAAATTTTCCTTACGGAACATGATAAAAACCGGGTACAATAAATATATTTCCAAAAGATTTTAATTTTTTCTGCTCAACGAATACAATCATCATTCCTATAACATACTTAAAACAAACAAAATTGATTTGATTTTTTATAGCCGTGAATTTAACAAATTTATATAAACACACCGACAATTAAAAAAATAACGTGGCTTATCTTTCAGAAATACTACTATACACGTACTATATATTCGTTCGGGAAACTCCACTTATTTTTAAGTTTTGCTACATCCGTAATAACAACACGTAATTTCTTGCGTCATTTTCTAATGGCTTGCGTTTATCGGCTGACAACAACCGAGTTTTTCATTGCCAATTCCCGATTTGCTCTACAAATCGTTGTATCATCACAAGATTTGTAATACTTACTGTTGGTACGATGAGTAGTTCTCATTAAACACAATATTCTTACGGTTGTTGAGTTTCATTACGCAGTTTATATTTTTAAATCCCGTAAATAACAAAAAGGACATCTGGTAATTTCTGATTAGACTTCCTAACATTAATACACACACTTCTATAATACGTGGCTAACATCTGTTTTGATTAAAATGTATGCATAGAGTGAGTGAGATGCCTTATATCGTTTTTCTAAATTCATAAATTACAAATATTAAAAAAACTATTCCAAAGTTAAAAAAAACTTTAGTTTTGGTTTAGGGTAACTCTATCTAAACATTATAACGAATAACAACGATATTTTCATTTTTTTTAGCATAAATATAGAGAGATACCTGTTTTGAGTTGAATTTAAAAAAAAATATTTATTTTTTATAAAACTGATAGTTTTTCATTCAAAACAAAACTAAATAACATTTATAGAGATATGTACATAGGTACGATAATAATAATTCCATTGACAATTGAGAGGAGATAAACATGTAAAATGTACACACAAGACACAACACACAGAATAGAGGAGAACACACCAATCTCGATTCAATAGTTATGCCGTATGTGCTTTTCATTTCAATCAGCTCAAAAATATTTAACTCAATATAATGCTGATGTTGATGATTATGTTATATGGTTATATGTGTGTTATATTATATGTAAGTTGGTTGAGATTTGGTTTTCGTTTGAAGTATTTTTTAATATATTTTTAAGACCCACTATAAATTAAGTATAGAGATGTACAGTGGTAGTGTTTACTGTATTATCATTTATGTCAGACTGCGTAAATGGTGCAGTAAATTTTTCTACTGTACCTTTCCATTCTTCAATAATGGTAGTACATACTTTGTTTATTCATTTTCAAATATTTTTGGTTGCATTGTATATTATGTGTGTCCATGATGGTGTAACAACGACGACGACACAACAAAATGAGAGAGTGTTTTATACTTTTTGTATACATAAAAACATATTTGTATTTCAATAAAATGAGATTAATATGTTTGAACTATTCACCCTTCTTAAAAGATTTTTTTATAATACATATAAATGAAAAAAATTTCATCATTATCATAAAATCAATAATACATATTATTCTCTCTGTACCTATGTACCATCCCTATTACTATATCGGTACTGTACGATGTACATACATCTATCTCTCTATATAATGTAGTGTAGTGTGTAATTAGAATGAACATCCTTTTAACGTTGAGGCGTTTTAATTTTATTCGATATAATGTACATTATACTAAATAATACACATAGAGTTAGATTTTAAGATCTCTTTTGCTTACTTTCATTGCATGCACTTTTACTTAAGTACACTGGTGAAAGGGTGAGTAAAGTTGTTGGCTTCTTACTAACACCTACCTAGTTAATAAATAATTTATTCGTATAAGATATGCTTATTCAAATTAACCCGATTCATAATGGGGGTTGATGTGTGCGGTAATGCGGTTTAAATATTCATAAGTATGTATTATCATCACCCCCTTGATAAATGAATTCAATTTCTATAATAGAGTTGTACTGACGAAACCAATTTTGTCTTTAATTGAATCTCTTTAGAAATTTATTGAGATTCTAATTATAAGACCTATTTAAAAAGTTTAAAATATTTGGTTCACGTATTCAGGGATAAAAAGAGCTGAATTGGGTTAGATTCAGGAAGATAATTAGGAGTACAGGGGGTCTACTAGACTGGACCATCGAACTCTATTTGGGGTTATTGCTTTAAGTTCCCCACATGCTTTACCAACTTCATCAGTATGTGTCCGTTCCAAGTACACTTTTGGTCCCTAATTTCTTTCCTGATGTCTGAATGGAACACAGGAAAGTTTATTCGTTCCTCCCAGTTCCTATACATATCGTGTCAGACAAAAGAAAAATAGGTATTTTCTATATGAGTATTTATATATCTGTTCCTTTCCGTTCCTAAAAAGTACGAGAATAGTCAGTGTGTGAAGTCGTGTTTTTTATTCGCTCCTTAATTTTTATCAATTTTATCCTGTTTTTGCTTTAATTTAATTTTAAAAGTTGATAGTTGTTGTATTGTTGGGTTTTATACCCGTTGCAATAAAAACTTCAACGTGAATTGACTGATCGAAAATGTAGTGGTCTAAAGTGTTATGGCCGAAATTAAATAAAAAGTACACAAACTTAGATGGATACAACTCAGTCTCAGTGTGCGAAGTGTTTTAAATTAAAATTAAATAATTAAATATGGAAAAATGTAATCCACCTGGATGCATTTATCAGGCAATATCTTTTTTGAATATCTTAAATTTGTAGTGAGGGAAGTCAAATTTCTTGATTTCTCACAAATAATGCATGAGTTTAGGTTTATGTGGTTGTGCATAAGATTTTAAAATACAAAACATCCCATATTTAATTTAAATTGATATTGACTTGAGTCATTTTGACATATGCAGTTTTTTTACAGTTCATGCATGGTTTTAATTAATTTTTATTTTTTATTTTTTACCCATACTCGAATGTTTTGTATTTTAGTTTGATGTATAATGGACACAAGTGTCTTTATTGTAGTTTGGTGTGTGATTTTAATATATATGAATGTATCATAGAGCTTAAAGCTATAGAGGGGAAATAAACAGACGTCAAGTGTAAGAAGTTCGGTGCGAGGGAGAGAGACAATAAAATAGTTTGGTGCCGTATTTTGATTTTTGTTCAGTGCATTGGAATGGAGTGTGTTGCTTGAAATAAAACAATTGGGGTTTGGAAATGTTTTTGTTTTGGTTGCAAAGGCACGAATGCTTATTATTTGATTCAATGTTTTGGTAAAGTTGATTTTGTTATTAAGGATAACTTTTCTAAGGACGCGTCATTGTTTTGCACTTTTGGTGCGGACTTGGTAAAAATAGTGCTGTGTAATTTTTCCGTTCTGTTTGGAATGATTTCAGCCAAGCTTCAACACAGCAAAGTTCATCCTAAAATTCACTCCAAAATCAATCCAAATTCTCCATCAAATTCATCATAAATGTATCCCAAATTTATTTGAAAATTCTTCCTAAAATTACGACAAATTTCTAAAATTCACTTTTAAATTCAACCTACAAGTCACTCTAAAATTAACCCTAAAATTTTACTTAAAATTCACTCTAAAATATAGCCTTTAATTCAACCTACCCTAGAATTAATCCTAAAATTCACTGGAAAACGCTCTCTAAAACTAACCCTGAATTTCACTCTAAAATTCACCCCAAAAATACCCTAGGCACACTACGATTTAATAAATCGGATTTAGTGAATATTTCGAGTTTAGCCGTATTATGTCAACCTTGATTTTAGCTAAACTCGTTTTCTTGCATGGAGTCCTTGAACTAGTTTTGCTCTCTAGGGTATACATAAGTGCCAGGAATTTAGAAAGCGAAAATCCTTAGAAGCTTAAATAAGAATTTTATCAAGTTTAAGAATTCTGGAGTTTGGAAATTATAAATTGAGAGAAAATTAATTCAGGATTTTACAAATTTTGTAAAATCGGTAAATTCAAATTGATCATTTTTAGAAATTCGTCAAATTGAAGAACCCTGATATTTAGAGAATTTTTACAACATTTTTAAACTTTAGAATTTGTATTAGGAATTAGTTAATATAGAGATTTAATACTAAATTAAATTTAAGATTTTGGAAATTTAGAAAATTAACGAATACAGAAATTGTAAATTTTAGGAATATGGAAATTTAAATAATTTAGCAATACAAAAATATAGAATATTATTTAGAGTTTCTGGATTTTAGTAACATGTACATTGTACTGTATATGGTTCTTTCATAAAAGGAAAAATTTAGAAACCAACAGCTACTAATTTTATGTGAAATTGTGATGGGCTTTCCCATTCAGTCGCGGGTTCACACACGCACATAATGTACATATGTAAAGGGTCCCATTTGAAATGCGATATTTCAAAACGCGATACGGTACAAAACGTGATATGGTACAAAACGCGATATGTCAAAACGCGATGCAGTACAAAACGCGATATGGTACAAAATGCGATATTTCAAAACGCGATATGGTACAAAACGCGATATATTAAAATTATTAATCTTCCTTCATTTAATAAAATGTTTCTTCACCTTTATGATGAAATCGAACATGTACGATGAAACTAGGAAATCGCGTTTTGGAATATCGCATTTTGTACCATATCGCGTTTTGTACCGTATCGCGTTTTGAAATATCACGTTTTGTACCATATCGCGTGTTGCACCTATCACTTTATACATATATGCATGTGCGTGTGGTGTACATCTGTAAAAAATATTGTTGACGTTTTTGAAAATAAAATTTTCCACAAAATGGCAGCACTGGTTGTTGGAATAAGTAAAAGAGGGGTTAATCTGCCAAAAAATCGAGATTTGTAATCGAGCAAAAATGTTGCTACGGATTGTTTTTTTTGGGTGAATCGAAAACGACATAACACATAAAATAAATAAAGCAAAACAACAACTAAGGCTGCGGTCGAATTCTCGGGTAAATCATTTACTACGGTAAATATAGATTTTTAGTGTTCATTTTTTGTTAAATTACACATTTTTTCTATTTTATACTCGTTCATTTCTTGTAACAATAAAGAATAAAGATCTAAATGTGAAACATTATTATTATTTATTTTACCCTTCATAAAAAAAGGTAAGTTCATTTACCGAATTTGGCGAATTACTCGAGAATTTCACCGCAGCCTAAGTATAAAAACAAAATGATTTTAATTTTGGCTAGGTTAGTTTGCTGCTACAATATGTGATGATCAATCTTCTTTGCACGATATTATGTCCGAGGCTGGGAAAATTTTATTTCAGTATACAGGGAAAATAAAGAATAAAGGCAGAATATATGTACGATTTTTGCCTCTTTAAGGCAATAAAAATACGCGCATCAAGTAGTCGATATTAAATTCCTTTAAGGCAAAATAGAAAATTGAACATGGTTCAATTTTATATGCGCAAATGTTTTTTTTCAGACAATTGGCGCTTAAGCAAAGCTATGCAACGGCTTTGGAGCTGAGAAGTTAGGCAACAACCGACACTATTTCAGTTCCTACTAATAAAAGAAGACTAAAGGAACCAATCGACCTGCGAGAAAACCATTACTGACAGCAAAAACGGGAGCTGCAAGCCTCAAATTCGCAATAGAATGAGAAAATTGAAAGCTTAAGGATAAGTGTTCGGCGACGAAAAAACAAAAGGTATTTAACAGAATGTACTTCGCAGACAGTAAAACTTTCACCATATGTTATGGCCTGAGGAGCCATAACAGCCTTTGTTTGATCACGACGCCTTCTGGATAGTTCAGTAAACGGAGAAAAATATAACAAAATTATCGAAACCTGCGTCGTGACTATTAAGGACCCGACTCAATACATCGGTATTCCACTTTTCCACGACGATTCAGCTCCGTATGTTCAGAGCGCGCATTGTAAGTTATTGACGTTATTTGTGACGTAAGAATGCTTAATTTTAACGTCTAATTTTTGTAGGTAGCCGAATTTAAAAATAGCTTGAGGATTGAGTCGTTACCCTGGAAATAGTCCTGACCTCAATATTGTTGAAAATATTTGGCCTTTCATGGAAAAAAAAATCAAAAAATACAAGCTGAAAAGTGCCAAAGAGCGGAAAAAACTTATAGAAAAAGTCTGGTTTAAAGAAATAACAATATATTATTTAACCAAACTTTACAATTCAATGCCGATCGGGATTAAGGCCATCATAAAAGTCAAGGACGGGGTCATTAATTATTGATTTTAAAAAGTGCAATTTCTCTTAAATTATTTTGGTTGAGATGAATTATTTTATTTCTGTTAATCCTTATTTTGATTAAAAATTACCATTGTCAACAAAAAACGATTTTTCAATTGAAATAACTTTGTTAAAAACACTGTAAAGACCTACAAAATTGTTACGAAGTAGGGCGGAAATATTCCTTATCCGAAGTTATGTAGTTCTAAAATGGCGGATCACCGTTCTGTGTATTTGAATAGATTTGGAATAGTGTAAAAAATGTGTTGATAATCAGAATCTATCATTTTTGCCATATACTTTTGAAGCAAACGGCGGTATATTTTTAAAATTTTGAATATTCATTTTTTTTTTATATGGTTGTTTGACTAAAAATTATATAAATTAATTAAAATATTATTAACATCTCCTTGTAAAAGAAAACTATGACGTATCACATGTAATACTGTGTATAATGGCTTCTTCAATTAATTCCGCCGAAAAAATTTAAATATTTTCACAAAATAAATTCATTTTTAATATGGTTTAATTCCACGACACACATTTTTTTAAAACCGAATTAAATCCGCGCTAAATTAATTTTTTTACGCGAATTAATTCATTTGTAATTTATCGCTCTTGGTGGAATAGAGAGTAGAACGCTTGCTTTATCATACGAGAGTCGCGGGTTAGATTCCCGGTGTTAACAAAGATGTTCCGATTGTGTGTTGTGTAATTGCGTTGTAATGCTGAGTTTATGACATAGGAACATAGGAACATAGGAAGATAGGGAGTGTGACACGACCAATCAAATTATTTAAAATATCACAAGCCCCGCCTATTAGTTCCATGCTCTGGTTGTAAAATTTCTTACTTTTGATCAAAGTAGGCTAGTAGGCGGGGCTGGTGACATTTTAAATAATTTGGTTGGTCGTGTCACACTCCCTATCTTCCTATGTTCCTATGTCATAAACACAGCATAAGTGTGTGTATATGTTCTGAAGTCCGTTATTTCCCCATAAAAAATAAAATTGGTGCTGTGTCTTTTAATACACTCCAAAAAACAAAATTATGAATTAAATTCTAGTATTAAGTAATTCTTGTATTAATTTGTTGCATTAAATTAGTTTGTAATCACAAACCAGTAGTTCTGTACAATATTTTTTATGGTTTTGTAATTAATGTATTATGTATATTTTTTCAGTCGCAGAAAATAACCATAATATTGTTTTGGTTTGAAATCCATAATATTTATATCATTTTATGATGTACTTAAAAAAAATTGTAAACACTTCAAAAAAGTCATAGTCTTTCAAGGTACTAAAATAAATAAACAATTTCGTGCTGTTTTTATTTATTTTTTCCGTAAATGATCGATTTGCCGGTGTGAATATATGTGTGAGAGAATTTACTGCCACCTTGAAGGATACAATGGACAAATCGTTCATTAATCTGAAATTTAAATGATTACGAAAACGAAAACTACAACAAATATTAGAAATTAGCAAAAACAAATATCGACCATTGGCTATCGTATACAGATACAAATTTAAAAGTGGAACAAAATAACTCCAATGGAAATGTCAAAGTTAGCATAATTTGAGAAATAAAAGAGCGAATAAACTTCGAAATTCTATAGGCCTCAGTGAAGTGAGATGGAAAAATGGTGGAGATCTAACACAAGCTCTCAGATATGACCAAAAATGAATTTTTCGAAAAGATAACCCAATGTTATCCAAGGGAAAGATAAATTTAATGCTATGTTATTTTAATTCTCCACTTCCTATTTGAATTCGTATTAAACATAATATAATGAATCACATGCTAATGATAAAAGTTGGCTTGCAAATATTTTGATAGACAATCGAGTAGTATTTACCCGAATATATCATATAATTTATAAACTAAGAATCGGGCTGAATCATCTGAACTAAGTCTATTATATTTATTTTTCCGTAGTAAGCCAAGCAATTTTCAGGTTTTGCTCAAAGAAGGCTAAGCTCATCCGAGGGTCCCGAGTTCGAATCACGGTATTGACAAAGAAAAAATGTTCCGATTGTATGTTGTGTTGTTGTAGAATGTTGTGAAGTGCATTACCAAAAAAAAAAAATAAAAAAGTAGTGCTATGTATCCGCTTTAATACACCTCCAAAAAACAAATTATAAATTAAATTTAAATCCGCCGTTTTTGTAACCACAAAACAGGAGTTTTGTACAATGTTATTTATGGTTTTTAATTAATGACCTATGTTTATTTTTTCAGTCACAAATAATAACAATATTATTGTTAAACATTTCAAAAAAAAAAATATTCTTTCAAAGTACTAAAATAAATAAACAATTTCGTGCTGTTTTTATATTATCCGTATACTGAAATAAAGTTTCCCCAAGTCTCGGAGGTAACATCGTGCATACCAGACTGTCGATCATCACAAATTGCAGCAGCAAACTGAGCATTGAGCAAACAAATCGAAAAAAAACTCTCTAAATAACTCCCAAGGCATATTGCTGTATGTATTATTTAGTATTTATTATACATACCTAGGAGACAGACAAAGGTTACTTTTTTATATATCCAAGTCATTAATTGTAATTAAAATGTAATTTTGATTTGTCTATTGAAAATTATAAGTACTTAAATTACAAAATGCACGAAAAACAAAAAACCACAAAAAAACAGCAACAAGATTCAAGCTTACTGAAATCCATTTCAGAAAATGAAGGTAAGTCATACTTTATCCAAACATGAGGCTCAGTTTTTTTCACGTTTGCAAAATCATGGCTTATAAAGAAATATTCAAAAATCAATAGCTCTTGAATCGCACTACATAGCTAAAAAAACATACTCAAGCTCGTTGAAACCTCTTTTATATTTGCTGACACCTGAGTGACCAGCTATGTGACTTGAGGAGTTCCCTAGATCCTAAAGCTCTTGTTGAGGAGTGATGGCCGATCTCCACTTGTGTATTTTTCTCTTGACAACAAAAAAATCTAGTCCATTATTTTTCTCGTGACAATTTATAGTACATTTTGCAAAATACATACACAAAAATGGTTTTGAGCATGCGCATTGAAATTTCATCAAGAGAGGAAAAGATTAGAATATTCAATATTTTTGTCATGACGTTGACGTTGTGCCAATTGAGCATAATTTGTATTTTATGCTCAATTTCTTATCATTTTATGTTTAATATTTTGACAATTAAAATGAAATGTTTCTGTTTTTTTGGGAACATTTTTGGTTTTTAATAAATTTTAGGTGAAAATAAAATAAAAATTGTGTTAATTAATTAAAACATAAGTAAATACAAATATAATATTCCAAAAATTATATTAAATCAAAAAAGGAACCAAATTTAAATTTTTTTCTTATTCTCAAAAAGAGAATATTGTTATATTCTTTATGTTAGTAGTTGTACAAAAAATGTCATGAGCCGAATGTCATTTATTTTTTGTGAAGAGAAAAATATACAAGTGGAGACCGGCCATGAAGAACAGTCATTCCCAAAATTCTAGGTTATATTTAAACTTTATTGAAAAATATATTGTATTGTATTCAAAAGACATTACTTTAGCACAGAAGATGAAACACCTCCCGCTCGAACCACATCTTGCAGCCGTTTATTTTTACTCAAAATGACAATTTTAATGTCACGTTGGGATGTGCAACGTGACATTAAAATTGTCATTTTGAGTAAAAATAAACGTCTGCAAGATGTGGTTCGAGCGAGAGGTGTTTCATCTTCTGTGCTAAAGTAATGTCTTTTGATTACAATACAATATATTTTTCAATAAAGTTTAAATATAACCTAGAATTTTTTGTTTATTATTAATTTTTTAATTAAATTGAAGAAAATTGTTTTGAAATTCTTGTTTTATATCTTAACACTTAAGCGACGAGGAATACATAAACGGCGGTCATATTTTCGCAATATTGTAAGAAAATATGAAAAATTAATAAAACTTTGACTAGTAACATTTTGTAGGTAAAGAAGCATTTACTTATTATTTGACCCATATTTATAGTGGAAACGATTATTAATACCCGACGCATCGCTTAAGTGTTAATACAGTGCCCACACTCTAAAAACTTAACTCAGCAACACTGCAATATTACAAAGATAAATTAGAAACAAGCAAACGGGATGAATGAAACTATGTACATTGTTCATGTATATTTTTGAAAGGGATTCGAATAGTGTTGAATTTGGTTTTTGTTTCAGGAATATTAAAAAAATCAATCTCATATTTATAAAATAGGCCTTGATTAAATTTTCTGACAGGAATTTGAATAAACTTGATTGTCGAGTCAAACATATTCGCATCCGAAAAAATGTTCTACATGTTAGAGTCGAGAAAAGGACTCGTTTGCTTATATCGTATATCGTTTGCTTTAACGTATGGAAAATTGACTGTGTTGTCATATCGGATATCTTGTACTGGATACGAACCTCGATTCTACGCCTTCCAATCTGTAACATGTCCTTTCTATATTTCATCAAACTGGCAGAAATTGTGGAATAAGAAATGGGATACTACCCGTAAGTTCGATTTTTTGGTTTGACGAATAAAACGACAAAGATTAATCGAATATATCCACTGCGCTCAAACCTTTGTTGTATAAATGTATCACTTCCGGTTCCGGTTGTGGAATTTCTATTCATATATCGTTTGCGTGTTATCCCACCTCTTTCCCACAAAGTTGGATGCAATGTAAATAGGCTTGTTGTGTAGCCATTAGTCAACATGAAATTTTGCTCGTGGTCGCTAACTTCCTCAAACGATCGACGTCTAAGTTTCTTCTTTAAAGAAGAATTCTGTGCCAGGAGCATTAATTCCGTTTTTAACGAGTGAAGGAAGTAAAATACTTATCAGAACTACCGCACCAAATCCAAATTTCTTCTTGTTATATTCAGAAAACTCAAATTATGAGCCCTGATACAAGAAAAAATCGCATTGTTGGCCACTGCTTCCGCACAACACAAACAACCTAATACTCATTTTGTTTAGCTTGTTCTTTATGTACTGTTTAGAGCTTAGTCGGTCTTAGAATGGTATAATTTGCTCATCAATGCTTAGGCTTTCTTCAAGAGGTAATTGTAAACATCAATTACGAACTGCGTTTATGATTGACCGCACCTAAAACTTTATTTTTATTTAGCGGAATTTCTACATTACTTACGCAATGTAAATCTGAGCGCAGTTGATAAAATCGATCTCGGTACATCGCATTAGTTATGTGGCTGATGCCCAGAAAGTTACTCCGATATACATCCTCATTCTTGAAAACCGTGCACGATGAATAAATATATTACAAAAAATCTCAAGATTGTCGATTGATAAACTGTTATTATTCTTCCGATTCTGAGAAAACTATCCACTCAATATTACAGAATTCGAAAAATGAGGATGAAGATGTAATCATCGGTTGACATAAATTATCTCGTTTTTTCGGGAAGGTCAATTAGAACTGAACTAAGCTTGGACATCTCATGCAGACCCTGATAATAAAGTGTTATGGAGATTGGTTTACTACATTTCAGAGGCCTAATTATGCAATTCGATGACCATCGTTTTATATTAGAAGATACAGGAGAAAAAAGGAAAACAATAGTAAATTTGTAATACAATATAATTTTCCATTTTCTTCCTGTACTTTGTCCTCGAATTGCTTAGTTAGGTCCCAGTTCTGCTTAAAACTATCTTTTTTCTGCAAAAACTAGGCGAATTATAATCGAATTCACGGGACCTTAGGTTAATTGGTTAGGCGAGAAATGGAAAACTATGCTTTTTCGGATGACAACAAATTGTCGTGTGTTTGAACACTTTGTAGTCGGACGTTTTGTACTGGCACATTTTGTGATAACCATAATTATTTTGATCTTGCCCTTCACATATCTAAGCAAAAGCTATATGAATGTTTGTAATAAGTATACGACAGGACCATAACAAATATTATTACAGTTTGAGTTTACAGTACAGTACCGTAGCATAATTTATTAATTTCCTTCAGTCTACCATTGATCTATTTAAAAAAAAATTGTAAAAGCTGTACGCGTCACGCAATAACAGGCAACCAATCGAAATTTACGTCCAAAGTATAAATTACGTTTTAATTCAAAATAAAATGAACATTTCACAGTAACCAGCTGAATCGCCCGATTACAATCCCTTAGAAACTCCATGGGAAATTCTGCGTCTTCAGCGAGACAGTAATGAAATGACGAATGACTTTTAAACAATTACCGATCGCGTGGAAGGGTATTCTCAGAAAATAGTTGGTAGTCTAATCTAGTTGAGTGAAAGCCTTATAGGTCTAGGTACGCAACAGTTTTGAAAAATGACTGATTTTCCATAAAATATTAGGTGTCAAACTCCTTTTAGTACCAGAAATTCTCGTGAGCCTACAGATCGATGATAAGCAACTTTTTGTAGCCTAAACTGGATGATATGGATACCGACGACATGTGGTTGCCACAGGACAGCGCTATATGCCACACAGCGCATGCCACGATGGACATTCTGCACGAGCGATTTGAGGGCATGGTTATCTCGCGCAGTGGCGACGTGAATTGGCCACCGAGATCTGTGATTTAACACCTTTAAATTTCTTCCTTTGGGCTATCTTAAATCGCAGTTCGCCATCGAACGCCATCCAGCAAATTCAGCAAGATTTATGCAAGAAAGTCATCAAAAATTGGACCTCCTGAATACGTGCCACCAAGCAAAGACGCAGCGGACAGTTGAACAACAAATAAAACGATTTAAAAAAAAAGTAGTGGATACACACAACTTGTTTTATTTACGTTTAAAAAAAGAACAGTTTCATGATTTCAGCATCATCAGTATTATAAGTATACCTGATCACGACCTTTAGGCACATTTAAATAATTTAGAATTTAAACATAAACAATATAAAAGTAACACTTAAACGCCGTTAATTAGAGCATACTATTTTTACAGAAAGTGAACTGAAAAGAAAATTTAATTGTAGAAAAATGGGTCAGAAGCCACTAAGGTCGCCTAAATCATACTGAATTTATGGAGGCTGAATTCTGGCAGCAAAACGTAGCTAGATAACTACTAGTTATTTTCTTATTGGAGAAGCTTTATCGATGTACATATTTAAATAAATTTCTTCTGACATGTCCTCAATGACTATACTTTAAACTAAAGAAACGGATTAATACGGGTTTCCTTAAGAATTTCAAAGCTTTCTAATAAAAATTGTTTTTTGTAACTTCTCGTTTTTTTTTGGCGTCACATTTTCTCACTTAAAAGCCGTTTGACTACTTAATAGGTTAGGTGTTAGGCCCGAAGTATTTATCTTACTCAAGCAACTTCCCTATTCCGTGCTGATATTACTCATTTCACATTCAGTGATCAATTTAGTTGATGTAAAATAAAATTAGCATAATGCTGAATCTTTGAAAGACCAGCGTTTTTATAAAACTTAAACCCCGTTTCCTATATGAATTTGTACTGAAAAAATAAAACTAACGTAAAATAGAAACGAATAAAATTTTGTAAGGCAGAATCGGGCATAATAGATGATCAAAAATGAAATAACATAGAATACTTAATTCATTTTGGAGTTTAATTATTTTTTAAAAATTAAGGAAATTTGTTTAAAAAACTATGTTTTAACTTTTCTTTTCACATAAAAATACAATTTTTAATTCATTTTTAAATTTTTATGTTACTTCAGTCTTTTTCGCGGATATGCCAGTATTAGCCGCCATTTAAATAAAGTTAATTTGAAATCAATCCAACAAATCGCAATAGAAACTTAATCTTATCTCCTTTTCATCTGGCAAAACTACGGTCTTTTTACATCTGTAGAAACATAAGTAAATATTCACTAAGCTTTCACATTTCATCAAGGAAAGAAACGCAGTTCAACAACGTCTAAAAACTATTCCGCGGTATTGTGCAAAATCACATTCCATAATTCGTATGTATCACTCGTTACGTAAAATGTTTGGCCATCATAATCGTTGAAACGAATATTATAATCGCCGCCTCTTTGAAAAGTTTGACTCAACTACTGGCTCTCCTCCGTTCAAACGAGAATATTGCAGCCAATGGGGAATAGATGTGTAAACAAATAAAATTGCCATTTATGGAATGTAAATAATCCACAAGAGATCTTGGAGCATACATTGCACCCGGAAAAAATTACTCTTTAGTGCCTAGTGTGAGTTGGTGCCTGGTGGTCTGGGATAGACAACGGTACCCTCCTCACAAGTGGTACAAATATTTCAAATGAACTTAACTGTTATTTTACAAGTATATATTGCTAATGACCTACGAGCTAAAATTTTGCCAAATAACTTAGTAGCTAATTACGATCTTCTGATTATTGTTCAACAACTTTTTTTACGACTCCCAGTCTCTAACAATGAAATATGTAATATCTATCATTGAGTCGTTAGAATCGAAACATTCGCTTGAAACAAAGGACTCACTAGTTATATTTTGAAAGCTGTCTCTAAATTCATGAGTCCAGTTCCCGTTCTAACTCAAATATTCAATCTGTCCTTCGATCATGGATTTGTATCCGCAAGACTTAAATCGGCAGCCATTATTCCTATTTTTAAAAAAGGCGATCAACTATACTATTAAAGGAAACTATAGACCAAATGCACTCCAGCCAGTCATTTTGAAAGTT
This sequence comes from Tipula helvola, assembly GCA_963556165.1. Taxonomy (NCBI): domain Eukaryota; kingdom Metazoa; phylum Arthropoda; class Insecta; order Diptera; family Tipulidae; genus Tipula; species Tipula helvola. The sequence goes on from OY744481.1 coordinate 94,342,837, forward strand.
CTAACAGACTTAGTGAACATCAACATGGCTTCCGTCAAGTATGAGTACTGAGTCAGCTTTGTTAGAGCTTTTAAATATTGTATATAACGGGGTTGAACTGTGTGGTGTAAAGTTTGTACTGGTTCGTTTGTTGATGCTTCTAAGGCATTTGTTGTCTATTCTGTCCGACATTGGTTTTAGAGGTACAGCAAACAGGTGGTTTGCGTCCTATTTTCAGAATAGAAATGTGATAAGTGTTGGGGTTCCCCAATGATCAGATCCATTGTAATTACTAATTTCTTCGATCTCTTTGATACTACGATATTGACATTTCAAGTTGAACGTTTTAGGTGAATGAATGAACAATTGAATTGAGTGGTGTATCAAGCTCAACTCGAGTACGCGACTCATATACAACGCATCAATAATTTTTAGCAAAATTTAAAACCACAATTTAGTAAATTGTTACTAATCCTCTTTAAGTAGAAGCACACTTCAGTTATTGTCATTGATATTCAACTCTTTTGTCTCGTCTCGCCATTCCAAAAAATCATTCACCATTCAATCAACAGATAGAGCATCACTCAATCAAATAATTTAAAAAAAAGAGATTCAAACAAAACCCAACTCGAATCATGAACCAAACAAATCGTTGAGATGAGATAAACAATAAAATACATAATAACAAAAGGAAAGTATGTACACACATAACATAACAGACAAACACCATCCACCTTAACATACAGTACAGTGAGTAAAAGAACTGCTCAAAAAAAGCGAGGAAACAATATGTAATTGCAAATTTAAAACAAACCAAAATGAGATGAGAGTAAAGAGTAAAAGTTCATGCAATAATGTTGCTCACTCACCAACTACCACATATGTGAATAAATACATACAAAAAATAAAACAACAAATAAACAAAATGCTGCAAGGGAATTATGAATGGGAATGAATGAGAAAACCATATTTGTTTGTCTCTGGTATGTATACATATTTTAGTAGTTGTTTTTTTTAAACAGTAAATTCACACAACAACACGACATGACAAGAAGAAGACGGGAAAAAAATAAAGATGGATATGATGTTGTGTAGTATATTGAGAAATGCATTTATATAAAAATGTTGAACATCCTACATAGATTTTTCTCTTTTTCACCGTAATGAATATTGTCAATGCCTACGTATATGTATATCCTTTCATTACACATCTTACATATTCGATGTTACTAATTGTAATTAAATGAAATAAATTTAATTTACCAGAAATGTATTTGTTGTTTTTGTAATTTATTTCAACTGTCAACTGTTTTTTTGATTTAACTTAGGTTATTCACGATTAAAAACACATAACTTTCAATTAAATTTATAATATTTTTTAAAAGCACACACACACAATAAATACTAAACACTACAGATTTATTGTATTTATTCACAATTTAATTAATAATAAATATAAATAAATATTTATAAAATAGATTTACAACAAAACTTTTTTAACTTTTGTTTTATAACTCTTTTACTATTTTTTTTATTTTTCATTCCTATTCATTAAAACACTAATTAATTCTCACTAAATAAATTAAGTGTATTCATTTAATACTTTATATTATAAAGTCACTGGATTTAATACAATTATTTAATAAATAATTAATTTTTTACTTAAACTTAAAGAGGCATCAGCCATTAAACTACAATATACTAAACACTGAACCCAACCACATCAAAAAGTTTTACAATTAAAACTGTCGAATTGAGTGACGAGGAGTATACAAAAAAAAGTGTATAAATGCTTCAGTTAAAAAAATAAAAAAAGTAAATAACAATTTTTTTATGTCATTTACGATGGGTGTGAGTGGGATGGGCATCGAATAATGTTTATGTAAGATGTGCATGGGAATGAAAGAGACGTTTAGGTGAAAATGAATTGTCTTGATTTTTATTTCGAGTATGTAATGTATGTATATATATTTCTCGGTTGGTTTAGTTTGGTATGAAGCTAGGTGGAATTAGTCGAATGAATTTTAGTTTTGTATAGTGATGGAAGTAGCTTTCCGAATGTATGGGTTCATTTATCTGTAGGTTGAACTTTTTGAATGTTTTTATTGAGGTCGCTCAGGTCATTACATCTCGACTCAAAAATTAAAAGTCGACTTTTGCGCATTTTCTGTTTAATTGTCTATTTTTACGTTTTTATTTTCCAATTTCCAAGGTAATATCAAAGAAATTTAGATGTCTTTATTCTCTTTCATATTACCCAAAATTTGGAATAAAAATGTATTAACGGAAAATGCGCAAAAGTCGATTAGGGCAAAAGTTGACTTGCGCCTTTTTAATTCTTGAGTCGAATTGTTAGACCATTCACTACTGGTTTTAGTTCAATTTCAATCATTTGTGCTTATCTAGATAGCTGCATTATCAATCTAACTTCTTTGCCAAGCAAGAAGCAAACTTTTTAGTCCAATGTATAGTTTATATTTGTATATGTAAAAAAAATTAAATTATCGATAAATATAGTTTTATATTAAAAAATCACAATTTACCTAATAGTTTTTTAAATAAATATTTTTTATTTGAATCTATCATTAATTGTGTAATATATAACCAAGTGCTTTAAGACGCTGTAATTTAATATAAAATGGATTTATACAGTTTATATTGTTCGCACTTTTTAATTATTCGTTTTAGAGAAGATTGAAATAATTTTGGTAAGAGCTGAACTAGCTGTTTCTCCGTTCCAACAAAAACCAAAAGTTTGGTGATTAACTGATTACCAAATTAACTAATTGTACTACAGCTCTCCGCGAAGACTTTGAGCAATTCAATTCAGCTACGAAATATCTAGGGCCTTCGAAATATTTAGTAAGATAACTAAAAGCTGAAGATACACATCGAATCCATGGATCGGTGTGCGCTTCTGGAATATACATCTCTGCTGTATGATTCAGGTTCCAAACTAAAATATTACAAATATTGGTTTTTAAAAACTACAAAAGGTAAAGTAAACGTACGTGTTTCTTTTAGGAGTTTTGTACTCCGTTTTCAATACTTCTTTACAAATCTGTACTTCTTTTCTCTTCCTTTAGTTTATTGAACCTCTTTCATATAAGCCAAACTTTTGAGAGAGTGCAAAACCTTTTCTTCGTTAAGAAGTGCCCTTCTGAAACAGGGGCCGTTCACATATTACGTAACGCTTCATGGGGAGGAGGGAGTTTCATAATTTGTTACATATATGTAGATAGGGAGGAGTGAACATAAAAATGTTATGTAACAGAAAATTTTCCAACACAATTCTAGTTTTGTTTGCTTCAACTAGGCGCATTTATGACTTATGTCGATGAAAAGCGAAATATGTTCAAAATATCGATTTTACTCCAAATTTATCCAATTTGAAGGCCAGTTAATCGTTATTTCGGCATCTCTGAAGAGTCACGTAATAAGTGGTATTCAGAGAATAGATCATATCTTTGATAGTCCGATTTGTTAATTGAAAAACTCACTTTTATGAGTTTAAAAAAATTTAAAAATGTTTATACATTTATGGTTCGTTACGCCTGAGAGGAGGAGGGGTTCTGGAATATATTACGATCTGTAACGAGAGGGCAGGGAGATCAGAAAAAATGGGATGAAAAGAACGATTGCCTCGAATCTTTACACAAGCAATAAGGAATCGACAAGCAGTATTGTGATGATGTTACCTCAATTGAAGAAGTGTGGCTATTAAAATTGTATTTTGCTAAAAGATTGAAGGATGGACGACAAAAAATATTGCAGTAGATAAGAGATTGGTTGAATTTTTTTTATGTTTTAACAAAGAACAAACTCGTATTCCTATCCAAAACATGCGAATATTACTTTCCTAAATTTGCTGGACTTACAAATTAAAGTTTCTTAGTTGAAGTCTCAAATAAATTATGTTAAATTTCGCGTGTCGGTACCACCTGACCACTCGAATGAGTTTTAAACATAATTACAGTAGTTTTCACCTATAACGGACCGATCAAATTCGGTCGTTATATCCGAATGTCGTTATAGATAGGATAGATTTCACAAATAACAACCTCAGGACCGTAAAATTTCGTCGTTATATCCCTAATGTCGTTATATCCATAGTCGTTATAAATGAAATCTACTGTACAGTAGTTTTCACCTATAACGACCTCCAAGGGACCGATCAAATTCGGTCGTTATATCCTAATGTCGTTATAGATAGGATAGATTTCACAAATAACGGCCTCACAGGACCGTAAAAAATCGTCGTTATATCCCTAATGTCGTTATATCCATAGTCGTTATAAATTAAATCTACTGTATTTACTTATCCATTCAAAAAATACCCAGAATTTGTCATTTAAATTGCACGTGTTGCATACTTGAAGGTATCCGAAGTTTTTGTCATTTAAACTGCACGTGTTGCATACTTGAAGGTATCCGAAGTTTTTGTCATTTAAACTGCACGTGTTGCATACTTGAAGGTATCCGAAGTTTTTTTTATTTATTAAATTGGCCTTGCATTTCATTTTCGTGCAGTCTGAGCGCAATTATACAAAGTTTGTAGCAACAGTTTTTATTCAACAAAAAAAAATATTGATGAAAGGTTTTGTTTGGAAATTTGTTACCGAAGAGAAGATTTTTCAAGCATCTAATGACCCTATACCCATAAAGCGCACCTTAACAGGTGATGGGACTTAGATTTACGACTACAATATCGAAACCAGCAACCAAGTTAAGCTGGATTTTTTTTATATTTTGGGCATAGATTTTCCACCAAGATGATGATCCTACACCGTTGCACCGTTATTCTCCTCATATCGTCCAGTGCAACTCTTTCCTATTATTAATAATAGGTGGTATTGCCTCCTAGGCGCTAATGGTGGTTTAATTCTCACACGCTATAATTGATACTGGGGGACTCCTTTACATTTCGTGCTTCGCTTCTTTTCTTTCCTGAACTATAAAAAGAGAGTTTCTCGTTCAGGGGCAAACGATGCAGTCAAAAGTGATCAATTTCAGCTTATCATGTTTCGACTAGTGGGCCTTGCCCCAGGCCAGTTACGGCAGCCCAACTACTAGACCGCGGCGAGACCCGACGCCGTTCACGCTCTCATTTGTTTTCGCTTTGCTCCTTTCCTTTCATGAACTATCGTTTCCTTTTCTAGAAAAAAAAACATTAGCATCAAATTGCAGCTGTTTGCATTACTGAAAATACCAAATCGCAAGAGATTGGTTTGCATGACACAGATTGAGATTGTTTGCTTGGTAAAACTATTCACTTATAGGACTCGGTGGAAGCGGAAACCGAACCTAGCCTTATAATTTTAAAGAAAAATTAATAAGATTGGCTACAACGAAATATGTTCAAAGGAGGTTTTTACTGAAACTAATTGGATCGTAACTATCTTAAGTCTAACTATGTATTTATTAATAAATTAAAATTATTTTTGTTTGATATATTTCTCATCATTTTTGTGTTTTATTTTTTTTCTCGAATTTTTCATTTTACAATAATCTTTCCAAAAAGAAAATGGAACGGATACAAAAATAATAAACTATCTTAATTTTTATTGCATTAAGCTTGTTTAAAAAACGAAAAAAAAAACTATATTAAAAACTCTGATTTATTAGTTTTTGATCAAATTAAGTATTTTTTTTTTTTATATAAAAATTAACATATATTTAATTAAAATATTAAAAAATAATAGAAAAAAAAATGTTTCTCGTATATAAGAATATATACCGATATACATAATAGGTAGATAGAAATTAAATTTGGGTACTGAACCTGGGACGTGGTAAATCACCAAAAACAGTATCACCATGAACACTTTTAGCTAACGCTTTTATCGACGCTGCAATATCGATATTATCCTCCGTTATTTTATCGTCATCATCCAGTTCATGATCATTTGTACGCATTCCGCCCACAAGCATTGGCATAGAAATCGGAAGACTTTTAGCTAAATTAATAGATTGTGGTTTTGTATATTGTCTAATCGGATTTATATCATCCAAATCATCAATATCTTCGTCATCGTTATCGATATCGTCGACCGAATTTAAATCATAATCGACTAGCGTATTATTCTGACTAGAATTAAAATAATCATCATTGTCATCGTGATTGGCTTCAATATCATTTACTAAATCATCATCTAAATCAAATAGGCAATCGGCATCCGGTTGATGTTTATATAGTTTTGTTGTCAACATTGAACTTGACAGCATGGTATTCTTATTACTATCGTTAATTACACTTGAGGGATTTTTATTATTAGGAGGTTGTTTTTGTTGCATCTGGATTGCGGAAGTTTTATTAACGCTTGGTGCGCTTGTTGGTGGTAATCCAGATGATGGCCACTGAGTTTTTTGTTGTTTAAATGGGGGGCTACATTCAATTGGTGCTGAATCAGGCGTTGTTGGTGGTGTATCAAAATGGGTTATCTTTGGTGACGATGTTATCTTATCAATATTTGTATTATCATCAGGTGCGTTACTAATTAAACTAGAAAGAATATAAAAGAAAAGAATTTATTAGATTTTTTCTAAATAAACAATAATTAGATGATAAAGTTGAACAAAAGCAGTTGTGTTTTAGATGGATCCTTGATGGATCACTTTGCTCGAATTTCAATTATTAAGTTAACTAGCGTTGGAAACCGAGCCTAAGAAATATAAATAAAAGTGAATGGAAACAAAAATCTGTAACACACAAACAATACGCAGATATTGATAAGAGGAAAATGAATCTATTTGTGAATTCGATTCGAACGTATTCGAGTTTTCGAAGTATTGGATTCTTATTTGAATTAAATCAGATTCGTTCGTTTCTTATTTAAATCAAATCCGAATCTTATACTTCGAAAAATCGAATACCCCAGGGGGGTTCAACTTCAAATTCAACCTTCTATATTTCATATTCAACCTTTTATGCTTCAAATTTAACCTTTACACTTCAAAAGTTCAATCTTACCCCTCTCCCCCTCCAAGGGCTATTTGTGAATTCGATTCGGACGTGTTTGACTCTTCGAAGTATGATTCGTATTTGATTTAATTAAGAAACGAACGAATCTGATCCAATTCAAATAAGAATCCAATACTTCCAATTCTCGTAGTGTGGAGCCGCCGTGGTTTACATAACTAAAGTGTTTAAGATTTTCCGTGAAATGATCACCTTCTCGAAACCACACAAATTCAATTAAAAAAAAATTAAAATTAAAAGACAAACTTTAAAATTTCTTAATAAAATCTGTTTTATTAAAATGAACGTTTTCGACCACTAAATGGTCATCTTCAGATTTCATTTACAACTGTGACTAAAAGCATTAACATGGATGCCCGTGTAATAACTTTTTTATCTATTTTGCGCTTTAAAGTGACAGATTTTATTAAGAAATTTTAAAGTTTGTCTTTTAATTTTAATTTTTTTTAAATTGAATTTGTGTGGTTTCGAGAAGGTGATCATTTCACGTAAAATCTTAAACACTTCAATACTACGAAGACTCGAATCGTTCGAATCAAATTCACAAATAGACCTCCAGCCTTTTCCGAATCATTTAAAAACAAATTGCAATCACTCTTCTGTGTATGTATGTATTTCGTTATGGAATATGACACAACGATATGTTTCAGTAGGGTATATGTTAAAGTTTGGCATAATGCTATGTTCAGACTAACGTTTAGTAATCTCGATTAACTGGCAAATTTAGATTTTCTTTTAGTGCGAATGACGGAGATTAATTTAATCCTATATATTAAAATAAACGTAAAAAAAATGATAGATTTTTATTGCAATCTCGATTAAATCATTACAGCGCTTAAAATATTGCGATATTGAAACTAAATAACTTTTTATTCGAGACGTTAATAACTTCAAATATTGCCCCGTATTCCGGCATCATAAAATCCATGTTATGTTATTTTATTTCCCCGCTTCCTATTTGAATTTGTATTGAAAAAACAAAAATAACATAACATAAAATTTCAAATCCCGGAATACGGCCTATTAGGCCTATGTTTTCCATGAGAACTGCACTAGAACTCGATAAATTTTAAATTCCTTTTATTCTATATAAACCGAAAAAAAAAATTCAGAAAGCGCGAATATGTAGTGTATTTAACATAAATACATATCGTCGGTTTGCGAGAACAGTGACACATCTCAAAAATGGCCAATTTTGAGATAATAGGAAAAAAATCCTTTAAATGTAACAACCTTTTATCTGGCATATGATGTGACGTTGAATTTGATGAATTCAACTATTTCACACCAAAAAAAAAATTCAAATCGATTTCCTCAAAAATATGATATTTTGAGATGTGTCACTGTTCTCGCAAACCGACGATATGTATAAGTTTAAAAATGTTCCCCTTCAGTTATTTCATCAATATTTTCTTATTTCTTGCTGACGTCATTACACGCGACTACCCTCGATACATTTTTGGGTTTATCAAGTGTAACTAGAAAATAGGATATAATCGTAATTATTTATTGCTGTAACAGCTTAAAATGTGAATTAATATTAAAAGCACAACACATGCGCCTTTAATTAATTTATTTTTTTTTTTCGGTTTACATAGAATAAAAGACGACGAAAACACGACTAGTTTTACTGGCACAATTCAACTTGCACAATTAACTTTAATATTTTTCGAATCAAAGGAATTTTGGTGGGTATTTTGATTGAGATTTAGATGAGCAAGTTCAGAACATTTAACTTGATTGAAGCAGGCTTGAAATCAAAGGTAATAATATAAACATATTTCAGATATCCGTGTTGAAAATAAATTCAAGAATACGTATGGAATGGAAATAAGAAAGCTGAAGGAAAAAACGAAAATTTATTTTATTTTTAATTTTTAGCTTAACCAATCAACGCTATTTTTATCAGTTTAAAATTTTATAGACGTGTAATAATATCTCTCTTAATTACATAAAATAATAAATATTATAAAATTAAATAATTAGATAATTAAAGAAAAGTGAGAGTTTTCCAGCGAGTGTAATTGTTTAATTCACGAGCGAGCGAGAGGATTAAATATTTCCCGAGCATGATAAATCACGAGTTGAACTTGAACATGCAATTTTTTTTCTACTTGACGAATAATACCCAAATTTTTAAAATAAAAGAATAACCACTATTAAAGGTGAATAATACCCGAATTTTTAAAATAAAAGAATAACCACTATTAAAGGTGTAATTTTCGGTCAAATGTTTTTATGAAGAAACCTGTTTCTATGAAGAAAAATGTTGCTAAGTAGAAAAATAGCTGTTTTCTTTACTGTTTTCTATTGGGAGAATACGTTTTTTTCCATTAAGTACAAGAAAAGCTATTTTTATAATATATAACATACATATTCGTTTATTGATCAATTGACGATTGGAAAAGTTGGAAATGCGATACCTATCGCCCGGAAACAAAGCTTCATACCCATTAGAAAAACTAAGAGCTTTGATATATGGCGTATTTTTTTATTACATCAGAGAGACCAGAGAGAGATCAGAGAGATAAATTATTTGAAATATCCGATAATAATTAATCTGAAAAGATTTAAGATTTTAATACGCTAAATTATTTAAATTAGCTAACCGCTGTTTTGTAACATACTATGGCCAAGAAAATTGTTTACCTACGCATAACTAATACATCGATACAAATAAAATTAAACATTAATGAAGAAGAAATAGTTAATAAAATTAATTAAAATTATTTTCAATAGGCTTTAAATAATTAATTTTCCATTGTTGTTATCTCAGTCTATAAGTGTTCACCATTTTGAACGTCAGAGTCCGATATAATACAAAAATATGCCAAAAGTAATCAATTTCATATAATCTTTGAGAGAACGGTCAAAGCTCAGAGTACACGGTTCAAAGGTCAATGAAACTTTCCTTAGTGTGAAATACTATTTTTTTCGATTCAAGGTCGATTTCGGTGTTGTAGCACCATCGTCCAGTTGATTTACTTATTGAATTCTTATTATTCAACGCTTTTTATACCAACATTTTATTGAATTTCAAGGGCTACGCTGCAGTATTTTTGAACGTTGATTGAATGTTGAACATAAATCATACAGTTTATTTATTGAAGCATTTATTTTGCTATTCGACATAAATTAGCTGTCCTTATTTTTATATATTTTAAATTTTCTGTCCGACTCAGCAAACCATCTTTCCTTATCCTGTGCTTAAAGGCATTACCACATGCACAAACGGCAAACCGGCATTTCAAACCGTCAAATCCAATTATTGACAAAATTGTTCGTTTTTCAATATAAAAATTATTAAAAAATATTTCGATTCTATAAGTTCTACCTTATTTGTAAAATTTGTTATTAAAATTGATTTAGTTACATTCAAAAAACTCCAATTTTATATTTTGACGGGCGGATTTTTGCTTAACGGCCGGCAAAACATAAATTTGGGGCTTTTTGAATGAAATTAAATCAATTTTAATAAAATTTTCTTAGAATAAAGTGGAACTTATAGATTAGAACTATTTGTTAATAATTTTCATATTGCTAAGTGAAGCAACTTAGCCAAAAATTGGATTTGACGGTTTTAAATGCCACTTTTCCGTTTTGCATGGGGTAATGCCTTTACTTGTAAATTTATAATAATACTTCACAATTTTGGGAATTGTGTTGTGTTTTGACTCTCAGTTTTGATTCTGCCGATCCCTTATGCTCGCTAAATCTGTCTTTAAAAGAGCGACCAGTTTACCTAAACAGAAATCTTGACATTGCGAACATGTAATAAGAGGTAGTCGACCAGAAAATCTACTAAATTTTTTCTAACGTGTTTTGTTTGTCTGTATTCTATCTAATAAAACAAAATTCAAGCATGTACCCCTTTGTTTTTTTAACGAAATTTTTGTCTAATCTTAACTAATATAGGTTGAAGTCGGCTTGTAACAATTTTTTGATTTCGTTTCTATCATTTAGCCGTGCACTTCTTCGTTAGATTTTTTTACTCCGCCGTTCCCGCTCTGTAACAAAGCTTACTATAAACTCCTGTTCTCCTATTCAGTGAGTAATACAAAAATTTGGCTTATAAGTCAAAATTATTAGAAAAATGTTTTATTTTGAAACATAAGCAAAATTTGTAAATTTGGCTGTATCGATAGGGCATCTCTGAGAAATAACCTTTTCTACGTAAAAGCTGTTTGTTTACTTGTTATCTCCAAAAAAAAAAAAAAATAATAATAATAAGGGCTTATCAAGGTCATTCTGTTTTAATGTAAAACCGATAATGGGCTTATCATTTTTATCTCAAGGTTCTTTCCTAGTAAATCTAGGTAATTTTGTTTAATTTATGGAAAGTTAAAACACACATGGTATCAATAATTTATTCATAAATTGATATCGGGCAAATGAATTTACAAAAGGTAAAGTAACGCTTTCCAACCTCTAACCAAGAAAGTTGTTTGTTCAATAATTTTAGAAAAACCTATAAAAATTTGAAAAATAAAACAAATCACCAATCGTCAACTCACCTTACAAGTAAATTATATTCTTGTTCGCCACGATATTTAAATTCATTAAATAGTTGCGTTTCTTTTTCACGATACTCGGAGATTCTTTGTTCAGTCGCCTTCATTTCTGTTACAAGTAATTTATGATAACGATCTTTGAGCGCGGCTAATTTCGGTAAAATTTTATCATTGCGCCCCGTACCAAAAATATTCAAATTTAATATTGGTTTTGAAATAATTATATTGAAAACAGGCGAAAATCCATTTGATTTTTTCAAAGCATTAAAATCAGCCGCAGCAATTTGATATGCGCCATTTAGCACAATTAAATTGTTGTCTCGAGTGTTGCTGCCATTGCTGCTTGTATTACATAAACCATGTGTTATTGAATTACAATTTAAACATTTATAAATATTCCATTCATCACCATCGTCGTTATTATTATTATTGTTGTTATTTGTACATTTATTTTTTATTAATTTTATTTGAACTAACTCGTTTAATTCAATTAGCATTCGAATGTTTTCCGTTCCATCCATTTGATCAACTTTTCTAATGAAAATCTGTATTCGCATAAATATTAAAGAAAACAGAAAATAAAAAGAAAAAATTAGTACGGTCGACTTAAGTAATTTATTCAAAATAAAATCTCTATAAAATTATATACTACATATTTATATTATGCAACGGGTGATTAGTAAACATGCAGTCGACGATGGACTCTACTAAGTAGCTTGCAAACAATAGTCCTTTATAAAGGTAAGAAGTGCTATTTATAATCGTTGTTTTAAATTAAACATTATTTTTGAATCGTAAACGGCCAGCATAATATTCCAATAATTCATTTAGGATTAAGAAAGTTATTTCATAAGACAATTTTCTGTAGAGAAATGATTCCTTTATTATTATGAACATTGATTTTTTAAACTCCAATTCTTCTATAATCATTCGCCTAATCAAATTTTGAATTATTTTATAATTCTTGAAACAAAAATAAAGTTCAAGAAAATCGCTCATTCTTAAAACAGTCCTCTAATTATCATTTCAGGTCTACCTAAGTTAATTATCGAGAACCTTCTAACAAATTTAAGAACAAGATGTCCAACATAAAAGCTCCTTCCAATACAGTAGGTTTTTCTATGTGTTAAATCTTTGTTCATGAATTTTGAATTAACATAATTGACAATAAGTAAGCAATCTTTGATTTTTCTTTCAAATAATTTAGCTATTTTTCCAACCTTTTCATATTAAATGTACAGAATTTTTAATAGCCACCCGTTTCCATTAAACAAATACACACCCACCCAGTAAGTGAATATTTAATGTTTGATTTTTAAAATTTATCTAATGTATACAGTCGCACAAAAACGAATTGTATTTGATTTGTGGTTATTAGAATATTTATGAATCTGAATATTAAGATAACGTATGTAGGTACCCTACCACCATCATTTAAACTAAAATTACTAAGTAAAATTATATATAAGAAGAGGAGATAATATATTAATATTTCTTTAAAATTATCAAAACAAAATGCATTTAGAATGGGAAGAATATTAATGTACATATAATCAAAATGTGGTTATTTTATGCCCACCTTTAACCCTGCATTACTAACCTGAGGGTGTAATCCACCCAATCAGATTTAACGTTGGAAAAATCATTCGATTATGATTTTTTGCCTGCTACAAACTTATTTGTATTTTATCTTTAGGTATTTCCCCGCAATTTAAAATATATTTCAGTATTGTTTTGTCGTTCAAAGTGTTCACATCGTAGAATATAAAAAGTGACTGGGTTGTTTACACCCAGGTTAGTAGTTACGTTATATAAATTTGGGTGTCTTACACCCAGGTTAGTAATACTGTTTGTGTTGTTTTTGAGGTGTTTATTTAGATTTTAGATCAAAATTATTGAACAGGTATGTAATAGTTTATGACCTCAGAGGTACGGATTTTTGTGGAATCATATAGGCGTATTTTGTTTATATAGGATGTGCGATTATGAAAGAGAGCAGGAAAGGCTACGAGCGATTCTAGCGGAACTAGACAGCGAAGAGGAGTTATAACGTGTTGGTAGGAACATTACAATGGATAACTGTTTCACTACACATTCATTGGCTGAAAACTTGTTGCAGAAAAAAACACCTTTGGTTTGCACCATAAGAAAAAATAAAAGAGTACTGCCACCAGAATTCACTATCGGTAAATATCGTGAAATATAATCAACGATTTTTGTATATACATAGAAGGAATGCTAACTATCCTACGTTCCAAAAAAGAACAAGTGTGTATTACTACTTTCACCTTTTCTTTGGATGGTAATATAATTAGTAATCCAAAAAATTTACCCGAAATTATAGTTTTATAATAAAACAGAAGGTAGTGTAGACACCACCAACCAGCTATGTGCAACATATAATGAGACTATAGAATGCTCGCAGATGGCCTTTGGTATTATTTTTTAGTATACTCAATTTAGCAGGCATTAATGCCCGAATAATATTGCTTTACACCGAAAATCCACCAATCCATTATAAAAAAAGATCATTATTTATAAAGGACCTTGCTTTGAGCCTTATAAAAGCTCAGATCGATCGGCGAATCATGTGTAAGAATGCTAATGTAAAAGGTAGCTGTATTAAATTTGCAAGTAAAACTCCTGCAAACGATCTGCACCAAAAACCAGGACCATCGCGAACAAACACAATCACACAACCATTGCCAAAGAAGAGGAAGGCAGATAAGCAATATTGATGCCAGGTGTGTAGCTATAAAAGTGACCAGAAAACTAAAACAACATGTTTCAAGTGTGATAGACACAATTGTGGTACCCATGCAATATCACTTTGTTCCGATTGCTATGAAAAGGAGGTTCAAACGTCTATAGAAATCCCTACATCATGCGATGAATTATAATTTTGATGACAAAAAACAAGGTAAATTTCTCGATTTCTGTGGTATTTTACTCAAAATGTATGCTCTACCAGTAAAAAATTATATTCTAATAAATTTTTGTTTAACATTTCAGCTTTCTAAAGACATATAATATGTAACATGTAATGACTGAAACGAACTAGTGTGATAGGTTTTACAAAACCATTATTATTTTTCTTTAATTTTGTTGCTGATATGAAGGGCAATGTTTATCTTTGAAAAAAGTTATTGAACGAATAAATCTTTATTTTTTTTATTTTTGATGTTATTGTATTATTATTGAATTTACTTAAAATCAACAAATTTTACGATTTGGATGGTAAGATTTTTTGCATGAGCCATTTTAGTGTTATGGGTGGATTACACCCATGGTTAGTAGTTCTGTACTGATAATAGAGGTTAGTAATGGAGGGTTAACAAAGAAGGTGATCAACATACATAGTAAAGCTTGTAATAAATTAAAAGTAAAAATTTGACTTAAACTCACTAGAAATTTGTCGTATTTTCACTAAGTTGATGGAATTGAATTCCATGTTGCGGTCAACAGCAGAGTTTACCCGCATGCAAATGGGCATGTTTTATTTTAATGTCGAAAAAATCAATGACACCGGATACATTTTGGATCAGGCAGGGGTGACACTGACTTGTTGTACCATCACTTTCGATTCGTTTTCGATAGTGTTTTGTCTCTTGTAACAAGAATATAATTGTACTCTTATTTCACTTTTTCAATTATTTCTAAAGCTATCTCAGCTTGCTCGAATAAAACAATATTCTATTTATACTTCCATTCATCACTCTTTATCACAAAAATTTTTGTTTGCGATATTTTATCGATGTAAAGAAAAGAGAAAGTATACAATAGGCTGAGGTTACATTAGAAAAATCGTAATGAAAAAAGGAAATGAAGTACAATTTTGTTCTAGTTTCTAGTTCTACTATCGAAAACGAATCGAAAGTGATACACTCTAAAATAAAATTTGGAATATAAAAAAAGATCTCGATTAAGTGACCTAACAAATATCGCGATTAAGTGCTAATCACACAAATCAACGGTTTGAAGAGACCGGGTATAATGGTGTAAAGTAGCTCGAAAAAAATCATTCGCCATTCAGAAGAATTGCAAAATACGATTAAATTTTGAAAAATGTCATGCAAACACGAAATTTTTGTTTGAAACAAAGGTGAGACGATTGACAAATGGTATGGGTAAAACAAACACCGAAGTGAAGTTAAATAATTTACTACCTACAGTTAAACATGGTGCAGGCTCTGTGATGGTATGTACATGGCACTTAATCGACAGAATAATGAATGATAATGGTTATTTTATAATTGTCTTAAATAAATTAAATAAAATCAGCTGACATCAATCCGACTGAAACTGATCTTTATGGTATACAAATCCACACGCAATGACCAATTTGAATCAAACTTTAATGACAACAAAAGAGTTGATCTGCAAATCTACGCTTCATCGAGACAATTTTTACGACAACTTATTTCATAATGTAAAGCACGAAGGTAAAGACAGAGGAAAACATTTTCCTTCATTTAACAGTCAAAGAGTTCCAAAGAGCCGTGAAGTGCATCGATTAGTATAAAAGATGGCTTAAAATTCCAGAAAAGAAACGCAAAAATAAATCTAAATGTACCTTTCGTCGTGACTTTGTCGGATTATTCAAACATTCAAGAAGAAAAACAAATACAAAAAAAAGAAGAAGAGGAACACTGGCAATTACAAAGCAAACAAAAATTTCACAGGATTTTCAGGTAATATTTCAGTTCTGACAAAACTAATCCCAACGCGAAAAATGAAAAGAAATGAATATTGATTTAGACAATCATCTAATATTCTAATCCAAGAGATGGAAAATGATGCGAGGGATAACCCTAAAGAGTCCGTCATGCTTCAAGATGGCTTCAGTTTAACGCTTAACAATGTTTACCCGGTATATCCAGTGAAAAGCGAATCGCCGGGTTCCACATAACATATGTGAATCAAATGTTAGTTGATTCACATTTGTTAGTTGATCTTAATTATGCACTTTGTCTATTGTTTTAATGATAAAATCGATTTTTATTTTGTATCTATTATTATTAATTTTGAAATTGTTATTAATTTGTTTGCAAAATAAGATTTTTTGTGTTATTTATAACACAGAGTTGTCTGACTGTCGATAAACATGAAAATCAAGGTGTCCAAAAATGTGACGGTTATTGCATTTTAATAATACCATAATACTATATACCGATTATTGTGATTTGAGGAGTGCCAATTATTTTTTCTGTGCTTATTTCTAGGGAAAAGATGGCTTACGTATTTTCTAAATTATTGAAATTAAATTAATTTAGAATTAACTTCTATTAATCTAAAATTAAAGTAAAATATTGTTCTTTGCCAAATAAACCATCTCTCAAAATGTATAAGAACTTTTAAATTAAATATAAAAGAATCCGAAACTACCTTACAAGTCCATTATTGTAACAATTATCCTATATAGCTAGACATTTTAAAGAGAGAGAGAGACTTACGAAGATAGATAAAGCAACTTTTAAAATGTGTTCCTCACGAACAAAAGTTCAATGATTGATCGAAATTTCGATATATTAATTAGCCTGTCAACATGTTAAAAAAAACAAACCAAAAAAACAAGCTTCGTGATTTCAAGACATTATTAATTTTATCAATTATAATTTCATTGCACTCCCACAAAAAGAATTCTAGATTATATGTAGGTATGTACATTATTGTAGGTACATGTTTACAATAAAACAATCGAGCTATTGCAAATAATTAATTAAATTTTCATTATTTTCTAAATGATATACCCGGTGTACTTTATGAATACCTCTGTGTACGAACAAATCAATTTCAAAGTACCACAATGTAAACAACTTCTAGACATGATAAAGAAATTATCTATGGCCGATATACTTTTTGTTTAAATAAATGAAGTAAATGGAATAACAACAAATCGCTAAACAAAAATCACCTAATCTAATCTAAAATTGGTTGGATTAAATAAATAAATGGAGAAAATTTGTTGATATTACATATGTATAATTTACTATCCGATATTTATATTCCTAATTATATAGTTTTAACTAAATTTTATCTTTTTTCATGTTTATTGATTAACAAACAATTAAAATTGATTTATACTAGAGCAACAAGAAGTTTCCGGGTCGCCATTAATTATTCGTGGTTGAATGAATTTAATCGGTCGTTCACTTCTTCGATTATAGATCACGTACACTCAAATAACAGATTATTTTCATTTAATGCTCATGAGTTTTGTAGAATAAATCACGTAATGATTGGCCATTATTTAATTCGAATTGAAATTAAAATAAAAACTATTAAATTACTCAAATTAGGAAACATACAAGAACCTCAATCCGCAGTTGGAACATATCTGACTTTCCAATTAAAATCCAGAACAGTCATATCAAATTGTAGAGACCATTTCGTCCCTCTAGTAATGAAACAGCGTATAAGAAAAATAGTAGTTTTAAAATAATTCGCATTTAAATGTTTTTTAAAAAAACTTTTTAAAATAAAATCGTTTATTTCATAGAAAATTAAATTTTCTATAAAATAAAAGATTTTATTTCAAAAGGTTTTTTCAAAAACATTTAAATGCGAATTATTTTAAAACTATTATTTTTCTTATACGCTGTTTCATTACTAGAGGCTTTACCGGCTTGTCTGATTGTTTACGGACGACATGCCTACACACCATCCAATTTTACATTCATAAATCGAAACCTCTGTGGCGTTGTATTTTTAACTTCGTCAAACTGTGCTTGTCTTATTTTCGACATGCGATTTCAACCAACTTAGAATGAAATTTGAATGTTGGTCAATATTTTTCTTTCAGTTTTACCTAAATAAATATAAAAAGTGCACAGATTTGGAAAGTTGATTCTTTCCGAAAATATCGTTTCCATTTTCCCCGGATTTAATCAAATTTCATTACAATGGGCGTATCCAGCACACAGATATCTACTTTTGAGATATTCTCAAATGTAGAATATCCTCAATTGTAGACTGCCAAATGTGCTGGACATAAAATCTATATATTAGTTTTGGTTTGTGTCTTAGATTATCTTCATTGTTGTAATGATCCATTATTGTTTATTTTCTAATTTCAATTTAATTAAATTGATTCGAAAGGTTTCAAATTTGCATAATGTGCCGTTATCTTTCTAATATGTAATTGTATAACAAAATTTTCCATTAAAAATGTCAAAAAAAAAGTGAAGATACAAACCAAGAAATATCTATGTATGTACTCAAATGTAGATTAAATTTGTTTGCCTCACTAAATAGTGAGAATATCTATATTTTTCTAGTGAGATATTTTGCATCCAGCACGTAAGATGTGAGATATCTACTTTTTTTAGTGAGGAATCTATGTGCTGGATGCCCACATTATAACATCCTGATTGACCATTATTTTAACTATCTTTCAACTTTCTTTCTCACGTTCGCATGGACATCTAGTGAGCATGTCGTGTAGTGGTTTTACAAGAACGATTCTACTGTGAGTGTTCACGTGGAGGGTGGAGCGAATATAGCACATCTGTTGGAGAAAACTTAGGTACATCTTATTGGTTTGAATATTTTATTAAAAATAAAAGAAAGAAATTTTAGAATTATTATTTTTCATTTTCTTATAATTAACAAAAATATTTAATAATGTTAACACAGCTCAAATTAAAACAATTTTGGCATAAAATGCTAACCAGATGTTGTCTAAATGTTAGAACTTAGAAGCTGTTACATTACGCTACGATGGTGTTCACATGGAGCATACACATGGCGGATTTTGAAATACAATCCACTACAATACGCTCCACGTGAACGTAATATTATTTGAATACCTTAGATTAACGTGTTGGCCACAAGCAGCATTAATAAACAACATTGATCTTCTTTCCGGCAATTAAGTATTTTATCATATATTTTTACCTTCATTACCTCCACAAATTTTCTGATTCACTTACATTGGTAGTTTCGATTTGTAAAGAGCTACGTAAATGTACTTTCCCAGGAAAAACCGGTGTGTTGAAACAGAATATGGACCACTAATCAATATACCTTATTTATGCTCTTACGTATATTTTTACCTACAAGCAAACCTACATACTGGTAACTCTGCCCTCCCCAAAAGGTATTCTGTCGATTAACTTAAGAGATACGCCACCGGAGAAGTGTACATACTGCACTTAAACGTTAATAAATATTTACATATAAATCTTATCTAAAATAACAAAACAAAGAGAAGTACAGGTATCTAAAGATATTTGAACTGCAATTCGCATATTATTTTTCTAACGCAAACAAAATTTACGCAATTAGACATTCATATAACATTCAACATAACAACAAAATCAATTCTTATCGTACAATCCTTTTTCGCCTTTCGCGCCGGCATACGACGAACAAAACATTTAATTCGAAGATTAATGAACTACCTATTAAATAATTGTTAACTTTTAAGTAATCTTTTTATATATATAGGAGTAGCTACATAAAAGAAAAACTACATATTTTCATCTACTAGCTATTAAACTTCGTTTCGTCAAAGTTATATAAAAATAAGAAAAATTGTTATTAAGTCGTATGTGGATACTTTTTAATTTTGTATATAAATTATATATAAAATGCCGACTATTTTTCGTTTTTTTTTTTTTTTAATTTTATTTTTGTTTACCACAAAATTTTCTTATATTTAAAATCTTCACGTTAGAAAGAGATAACCATATATTACGTACATCACACATAGACAGCTGATACGCAAATATTAGTATAAAAAAAACAAATAAGAACTATATATTCATGTATATGTATATAAATTGTAGGTATATAGAGATACATATTTGAATTTAATGAAATGTTTTTTATATAAAGCGATCTATAATAATTTAAAAGAAACTTAAATTACAAATAATACAAAATAATGATATTTACCAATTTAGCTTGTTCCTCATCACTTGCAAAGTATTTATTTAAATATTTAAATTTATCAACTTGAAATTGTTCATTGCTGCTGCTGATGGTGTTACTTTGGTTGTCATTTGGAATATTTATTACAATATTTAAACATTTACATGAGATAATCATTTTTTTATTTTGTTTTCAATTTATTAACATGTATTTCTTTTAACAAACTCTTCTTGTTAAGTTATTATTTATAAACTATATAACTTAAAATTACAAAAATAATAACAAAAAATATCAATCTTTTTTTATTTATATATAAATTTTTATTTTCTCCTAATCACACAACTTTTAAGAATTATTTTTGTACAAATGATGATGTGAAGAGACAAAGACAAGAATTTTTTATTTTTGTTCAGTGTGCGTTCGGTCTTTTGAGTCGGGTTTTTATTTAGGGTTGTCTGATATACGATTATATATGCGAGACTTTTTGCCATCTTAACAAACCATTCACAATGAAAAACTTTTTAACTTTGACTTACAGAGCATTCACAATGAAAAACTTTTTATTTTTGACTTTTATATGATTTTCCAGCTGCAACAAATATGACACATAAAAAAAAAAAAACGGGGCGACAGCAGCTGTCATTCGTCGCCCGGTAAAATTTTTCGGGATACATTTATTATTCACTCCAATCGAAAATGCCTCTAAGGCATTTTCGATTGGAGTGAATTAACTGAATTAGAATTGAGTTACTATTTAGATAATTCAGTTGCTATTTAGATAATTGAGCTACTGAAGTGAATTGGGTGTTCGATTGGTTCCATTCCTTCAGATAAATGTCAAAAAAAGTCATTCAAAATTTGATTTTTGTTAATTATAGTTTGAATAAAAATAGAAATTAAATATATTAAAAATTATTAAGAATATATACAATATATCTATAATTATATCGAATTTTACAGACTTATTTATTTAATTCAAAACGAAAAATTTCATGCGCAAGCATCTTTTAAACAAAATAAAACAAAAATCGCCTAACTGAATTAACTACACGAGCAAAATACATATTCAGCAAATAAATTATAATACCCGTATTATAATTTATTTGATATTCAGATATGTAACTCAGTTGCTTAATTGTTAACTGAATTCCCAAGTATAACAAAACCTAACTCAAATTGAGCAATAAGTTTTTCCTAAGTTTTTTGATGAAAAAATTCGAAGCTAACTTCATGTTTTTGTCATATCATGTAGTGGTGTGTATATGTATAGAAAATCTACTTTTTAAATTGTTGTGTGATGCTGTGTGATAGTGATGGTAATTTTTTAATATATAAACGATTTCATATTTTATTTGTGAAGTGGACGCTAGGCACCATATTGTGTTTAAATAATTAATTTTTTTTTCTGTGATGTTTGTGAAATTAATGGTATTTATTACATAAATGTAAAAGTGTTTTATTACCAAATGTACTTAATTTCCTTAATACTTCTATCATTTTAGATACATAATCTTATACTAACTTCAAAATGACAGGACAAAAGGATACATTGATTGAATACATTTTTCATAGTCTTCATCGGATCGAAACTGTATTGTAAACTCTTAATTAATAATTTCACTTCTTCTTAATAATCATAATAATAATTAATATTTAGATTATAATTTAAAAATTAGATTTCAAAGATAAAATAAAATTTAATTTTAAGCTAGAAAATAATGCAAGTAAACTTAAACTGTGGCTCTAAAATTGCGATACGCTTATATAAATGAATATGTAATTTTATTAATGTTAAATATAATAAACAAGTTTTTTCGAATTGAATTTTTAATTTTGTTTAATTTTAAACGTTCAATTTTCCTGCCAAATTTTCCTGACACTCGCATACATACACAAAAATGTCCCCGCCCATTTTATTTTTGACATTAACACACACACACATTCGTACATTTTTATAATATTGAGTTTAGCCCAGTTAAGACTTTTCGCGACAAGTTTCATACGACTTTTTAGAATAAGTCCTAACTCAAACCTAGAAAAAGTCTTAACTAAGTTAAGACTTATTCTAGGTTTTTTGACAAAAAAGTCTTAAGTAAAAATACTTGGGTACGTGAAGAGTTGTGAATCGAACACTCAATTCACTTCACTTGATTCAGCTAAAGCTACTGACAGACTAGGGATTAGGTAAGCGCGATTAGTGAAACGAGATTAGCTAATCCACCACAAATCCATATGCGTTGACAGACTAGGGATTAGTTTCTTGCAGAGAAATAAAATATTATTATGGTGATTCGCTGAAATATAGCTAGTAAATCAGCTGGACTCATTTTTTAATTCAATATTTCTAAGATTTATACATTAAAACACAATTTATTCAGCACAAATTTTTTAAGACGTCATTGATTTTATAACTTCTATCGTAAATTCACGCCACTTGCATTTTCAGCTATGTTTAAATAATTATTTCACATTGTAGTACCACTTGTACCATCACTAAACCCAATACAACGAGATAAGCTCGAAAATTTTCAAGGATTAGTGCACTAATCTCGATTAGTGACTAATCCTCAAATAAAACGAGATTAGCTAATCTTCAACTTGACACACTACAGCTAATCTCGAAAAAATCACTAATCGCGCTTAGCTAATCCCTAGTCTGTCAAGGGTATAACTCTCTCAATTCACGCCAAACCAAAGTGCCTTTAATGTCATCCATACATCAAATAAAAATCAAGAAAAATTTAAGGAAAAAAATATTTATAAAATATTAAAATAATTAATTCATAAGTTTTAAGACAAAATATTTGCTATAGTTGCAACAATTTTGCTATAAAAAAAAAAAAAAAAAAACATTGTCTTTGTCTCTTATATGGAGCATCAGATTATTTTTCTCTTTTCGTTTTTTTGAAGCATCAAACAGATAAGCGGCGCTCTACGCTTAGCTTCGCTTCTATTCGTCTTTATGATTGTTTGAAACACTTATATGAAAAATGTTATTTGGGTTTCGTTAACAAAATATTTTCATAAACAAATATTTGTTTAATGATTTATTACGACTGAATTTATGTTCAAATTTAGATTTGTTTTACAATTATCTTTCTCTTATGCCCAATTTGGATATACATTTCAGCTAAAACTACGAGTTTCCAAGTATTTACTATAAAAGCTACAACAACAAATCTAAATGTCATTGAACGCCTCAAAAAATAGAAACTTTGCGAGTTTAGCGCCGCTCTATCTGTTCGCTCTTATGGAAATCCATGTCATATATTATAGAGTATATATATACGACATTACGTGGACTAAACGATTTTTTTTTCCTCCCGTATTTTTGACATGATGAAGTTAGCCACACAACAATTTACTATGTAGCTTCGCCATTTTGTACACTAGTCATGTTTCAAACCACTATAAAACCTCCCGTATTTTCAAATGAAGGTCACAAAAATTAGTCCAAATTTTTCCATAGTAAAAGTAGGTTATGGCGTATATATATACTCTATAATATATGTCCATGTATTCAAAATTTGCACCGCTTATCTGTTTGATACGTGACTGTGAGTCAATTTCTCTCATGGAATACAGGCTTTTTGCGAGACTTTTGCCATCTTAACAGATCATTCACAATGAAACAATTTTTACTTTTGACTTTAGGCTGGAACAGCGAATCAGTAAGAACTTTACGTAAGAATACGATATACGGACTTTGCATAAATAACCGACCACCGAAAAGAATTTTCTTAAGTTTCGTTAAATTTAGTTGTCACTTTAAGGCTGGAACAACGAGTCAGTAAGAATCAGTAAGAAACCATATGGAATTTGACGAAAGTTTTTACTTACAGAAAATTTGACATGTCTGCTAGCCTATCTGTAAGACCAGTTGGGAACTATAATAACTAGGTAGAGTCTTTAATTTTATGAGTTGGTATTAAATAACAATTGTCAATTTTTCAATAAATCAGAATTTTAAATTTTGTTAATTATCATTTGGAATTATTATACTTTATTCAATAATTTGTTAGCACTATTTTTTATTTGTTAAAATTCTAAATAATAAATTATATTTTAGAGCTTGGTGCCAACTGTTGAAAGTAAAAGAAAAAAATAACGAGCGAGTTCACCCTCAACTCGCAAAAGATTTATGTGAAAACTTTTATGTATAAATATCTTTTGAATCATTTCAAACCATTTCGATGAGGCTAGTAAACCCCTGCATAAAGATGGCTGTTGTTCGCTTAGTATTTAAACTAAGTTACATTTTGGTTCAAAAAGTCAATAAGTTATTCTATTTTGAATTTTGAGGACGAACCTTTACTGACATTAATTGAGCATGAGCAAAGTACAGTTCTGTTAAATTAATCACCTAAGCCTGATATGTGCGCTTTAAAATATACCATTACTCATACACAGCAATCTTGTTCAAGATCGCATCGCTTTATCACTGATCAGTTTAAAATAAATTAAATAGAGCGGTTATATTTGGGCGCAATGTTGGCCGTAAAATCATTGCAATTGGAAAGACAGTAAGTAGCGCGAAACCCCACATAACCAAACTCACCAACAGCATTAGCACTTTAGCAGTACTAATAAGAAAGCATACTGAACTGTGTTTCTTATTTCCGATTTAATCGATCTGAGTACTAAAAATCTATTTCTTATTTCCGCACAGATCGATCAGATCAATTTTGCTTCTGTTTCTTATTTTTGTTCAGATTAGTTAGATCGATTTTTCGATTTGCAAAAATATTCCGATTTCTCAGATTGATTTAAGTTTAGCTAACTTCACGTAACTCAAATCGCTGATATTACTAGGCGGTGTAGGTAGGATTGTTTTTTTTTATTAATACATATTAGTGAATTATTTAAAAGGAATTTATAAAGAATTACAAATTATTTGCCTTTTATTTGAAACCGACGATTCGGCTAGCTCATTTCGAGGTGTTGAGTTTTCTTTTTCCAAATCAACCAATATCGTCATTAAAATTAATGCACACATTATGCAGAATGTAACACATAATAATTATTATTATAAATTCCATTAGGGTATTAAGAAAAATCCCATCAATGGATATGCGCTGTCCCCAATAAGGTGGAGCCCTTGTCAAATTTGTTTAGTCACATTGGACAGATTCCTATAAATAGGTGACCTTCCACACAGATGCATCATGCGCTAACCCTACTTCGCCTAAGATAGCAGCTTACAAAATATTTGCGGTCATTACAAATACCTTGCAACACAACAGATTGATACCCTTTTCAATTTATATGAATGTTATTGCTTTGGTGCCAATATTTCAAAGTGGCATTCATCAATTTTCCCAATTACTCCTTCAATTTAAATAATCATTTAACAAAATAATATGCACTTAGTAAATAAGTACCTGCCCGCTTTTTTTGACAGTTGATAATTTTTTTGATCTACCAAATCTGAAACCTGTTTCTTATTTCAGATCGATCAGAATAAGAAGCATTTTTATTTCATTCATATTTCATAATGTGGCTTAAATAATAAATCCGTATGACTCGTCATAAACATGTCTCCACTAATCACTACACTGATGACATCCATTTACCTATGCATATTTAATTTGTTATTTTCCATTTGACTTTATACAAATTAATATAAAAAATATATTGTTATCTTATAATATGCCCATATTGAACTAATATCTTATCCGGTGCTACCTAGTGGTAAACACTACAACTACGTGAAGAAGAGAATTTTTCTATTACTGGCTTTACACCATCCAGTCAATATTCAGGCTCTTAATGATCCTGATAATACTGCCGGCCGGTACGCGATACATACTATCTGGACTTATTGCTCTCCCTCCTAGATGTTTACTAAAGCATGTACTTTTGCTAGAAAGACGGTAGCATTGGTTTGGTACCAAAGGAATTCGAGAGGGCAATCCCACTTCCGTATATTCCTAACCCTGCCCAGTCTACCGTTTTGATTTTACTCTTGCGAGTTGCTGGGAATAGAAAGTATTAATACAATATTATTATTATTATTATTACTTGAGGGCCATGTAGGTGTTCAAGCCACCTCGCACTGCGACCTAAAAGATCTTTTGTGCATCAAGCCCTACTTAATTATCCGTCCAGTCAATATTCAGGCTCTAAATGAACCTGACAATACTGCCGAACGGTACGTGATACATACTATCTGGGCTCATTGCTCTCCCTCCTAGATGTCTACTGTAGGAAGTATTCTCAATGTTTAGCCACTTTAAAGATTGTAACATAAAATCAATCGAAGTGTATTTATTTACCCTAAGAATGCATCGCATTCCCTTATTCTGTAATTTTTGTAGTCTGCTCATCATTATTTCTCTATTACACATAAATAGGATTGAAGAACAGTATTCAAAATGGGGTTTAATAATAACGTTATATATCGCACTATCCGTGCAATAAAACGATAACTCAAACACATCGTTTTTCAGGAGAAGGCTTTGAAGTTTGAAATTATGAAGGAATCCCATGTAAAAACGTTTCATTAAAGTTGAATTACTTGTGCAGGAGGACCTGAAGATAAATACTGGTTAGACAGGACGATAGAGCACCTTGCACAGATTTCAAAAGTGCAATCATGCAATAACGCGATAAGTAGTACTTATCGTTTTATTGCACGGATAGTGCGATATATAAATTGTAGTACTCAACGAAATATTCTTACGTATACTATTCAAGAAATACATTTTTTTGCAATTTTTGTACACACATAGTCTAAATTACTTTTAAAATCCAACTTATTATCTATAATTATACCGAGATATTTTATCTCACTAACTTTTTCAATCGGTTGATTATTTATATGTACCATACTATCTAATTTACTATTAATAATCATGCATTTTGTTTTTGATATATTTAGCTTCATCTTATTCATTTTACACCAAACATCAATCATTGCCAGATCATTGTTGATTTTACTCGTACATTCTTCAATGGTTTCTCCAGTAACATATAAAAGAGCATCATCAGCAAAAAGGAAGATTGTAGACCACTCAACTGCTTTGTGAATGTCATTTATGTATAGTAGAAACAGCACTCCTGTAGTACTTCTGCTAGAAGATCGGTAGCATTGGGACTCAAGGACTACGAGAGGGCAGACCCACTCCCGTGTATTCCTATCCGTGCCTCGTTTACCGTTTTGATTTTACTCTTGCGAGTTGCTGGGACATACTATCTGGGCTCATTGCTCTCCTTCCTAGATGTTTACTGTTGGAAATACTCCTACACGCGTTACATACTATCTGGGCTCACTGCTCTCCCTCCTAGATGTAATAACATTTACTTCTGCTACAAAAGCGGTAGCATTGGTACCCAAGGAATTCGAGAGGGCAATCCAACTCCCGCATATTCCTAACCCTGCCCAGTCTACGGTTTTGATTTTACTCTTACGAGTTGCTGGGAATGGTACGTCGCATGTAGGTCACCCAGCTGTACTACAGGAAGGCTAAATAAAACTGGAGGGTGCCTGGTATCCAGAGTCCGCATACTTATTCGGAATGATTAACCTATCAGCCATTCATCCACTCATACTGGCTTCCTCACAGGTCACATCTCTTTAAGGTATCACCTTAAGAAAATGGGCCTAAGTACGACAGAGGTGGATGCCGCTTCTGCGACCTGGAAGCGGAATCAGCGGAACTTGTTCTGTGCCATTGCCCAGCTATTTTCTGCCAAAAACTGTAACATCTAGGACGAAGAATAGCGAGCCCAGATAGTATACATTATATGCCGGCCGGTAGTATTATCAGGTTCATTAAGAGCCTGAATATTGACTGGACAAAAGATCTTTTAGGTCGCAGTGCAAGGTGACTTGAACGCCCACATGGCCCTCCAGTAATAAATAATAATAATTATTATTATATGTATATATTTTATTTTATTGGTTTGTTTTATTTAATAATTTTGAATTTTCACGAAACTACGCACAACCACTTTTTAACAAGAACAAAAACTAAATGGTTTGTTTACATAAAAGAAAGAGCATAAACATAAAGGATATATAACCATCTCTCTCCAACTATGCACGCTTGAAATATAAGATTTTCTATGGGAAGAAACGTTGTTTCAGCTCTATATAGTATTAACTCTATGATTTTTCATTTCGGTCGTTCTCTATCCCTCGATTTTGACATAAAATTTAACGGAAAGAAGTTAGGTTGGTAATTAATTAATTAACGTGCAGTATCATAATATTTTTTCTCATGTTTGGCCGAGGAAACATTAGGAATGTACATAATACAGGCCTAACTAAAAATTTCGAGGCGAGGCGTCTGGTATTGGTATGAAAAATTGAAAAGTACTTTAAGCTTCGTTTTAAAGCCGTTCCGCTGCGAAGGACGCGTCGGTCGGTAACAAATTATTACCCGATGTATATAAACGAAAATTGCCCATTCCTTTTAGAGCTTTCATGCATGGTGTCTTCTAACGAAAAGCACATTCGCCCTTATTTTTTATAGCTAATCTATTTTTGACAGCTATATACTAGCGCTGCATTAACAGATATATTTAATTCGTGAAGCAAAAATTGATAATAAAAAATTAAGAATTTTCAGAAATCATTTTAAAATTAGATAATCAAATTATTTTAAATACGCTAAATTTTGTTTTAAGTAGTATGCTAATTAAATATCTAAACCAAAATGAGCGTTGAAAATAGTACAAATGGTAATGATAGTGAACGAGAAGAAGGTGAAATAGTGGAATTAAGTGACTTTGGTGGCGTTAACACAGTTTTAATTGATAGTAATGTGCTCGATGATATCTCATCTGAAGAGGAATTCGAGTTACGTGAGCGTATCGCCGAATTAGAAGCGCGTAACTTAGAATTAGAAAAAATTGCTTCAATATCAAATACAAAATATGATTTGAAGTGTGCACGGGGTAAGTGAATTTGTTGATACGTGTGTTTA
Organism: Tipula helvola; assembly: GCA_963556165.1. NCBI lineage: Eukaryota > Metazoa > Arthropoda > Insecta > Diptera > Tipulidae > Tipula > Tipula helvola. Next base: position 94,372,110 of record OY744481.1, read on the forward strand.
GAGTACTTTTGTTGTCCTCCATATTATTGTTTGTGATTTTGCAAAATAAATGGCTGTTGTTTAGATTTAATTATAATACACTAAATGATAATTTTTAATTAAAGATCAACAAAACTTAGATATTTTAAATAAAGGTTCTTTAGTTTCGTATGGAAAAAATAATGGCAAAGTGCTGGGATCGACTGCGGTTGCACATCGGAGGCGTCGTCGTAGATCAAGGCGCAAAAATGATTCAACACAATCAAAGCGGGAGCAAGAGCACCACCGAAGAGTAAGGAATAGTCCATCAGATTTACGTGCGGGACGTGATGGTAGCAGACGAATTAAAAAGCGGAAAAGATCTCGTTATTCGTCTTCCACTTCCGAGGATTCCGACGGGTTTCATCTCTACAGTCGCAAAGAGCTAGAAGCTGCCCTATTTCGTGGCGATCACAGAAAATTAAATCCTTCTGTTGTTATATCGGATGATGATGAAAAAATTTTGGAACTACGGCTGAAGGCGTTACAATCAACGAATGAAATAAAAGACGCTGCAAACTTAGAAAGTGGTGAGGATTCCAAAGATTTTAAACGAAAAATAGAAGATGTTGAAGAGGAACCTTTAGAAGATGATGAGGAACAAAAGGCACTCGAAGAACAGGAGTTGCGTTTAATAGCCTTAAAATCGGCGTACATAAAAAAATATGAGGTTAGAAAGAGAAAGAAATTAATGATGGAAACTCGTCCCTATTCTCCAACCGATGACGTGATCCATCTACCGGTTGAGATTCCGGAAGTGAATTTAGTCGTAAGCACTGATTATAGCGACAACAATATGGATATAAGTCCAATCAATACTCCGCCCCTTGAACCAGAAGAATATTATCGTCCAGTTGATATGGATTTAGCATTTAGTGGTAATTCAAATAGTCCTATTAGTTATGTGCAACAATTGTTTGCTGATGAGCCGTTGTTCAAGGATAATTTGACAGATGAAGTGATGTCAGAATCCAAAGATGAGGAGGAAATTATTGAACCTCCGGAGCTACCTATTATACAGCTTATAAAAGATGAATCGACACTGACTCCTATCGTGGATGAACCGATGATTCCTGTAGAAGTGATCGATACACCAATGAATCCTCCAATCTATGTACCGCCCAAATTACAAACACAAAAATCCGACGAGGCGTCGGCAGACATTAGCCTTGAGGCTGATTGTTTGCGTAGTCTTCTTTTATCAAATTTAAATAAGAATCGATCGAAGCGGGCTAAAGAAAATGCTTGTCCAGAACCACCCACAACTCCCAAAGGCCCGCTTGTTAAAAAGAAAGAGGAATGTATGCAGGTTGCGGCTGTTAAACCCCCTCCACCAAAACTTATCCCAATCCTAAATGACTGTGATATTTCTAAAAATAGTCCAAAATTGACTGAAATTTCAAGTAACATAATCCAAAACAATAAACCTGTTAGTAATAGTTCGAATCCAGTTACCTTAGAAAAATCGTTATTAACGGCACCAATTGTAAATAAGCTAATTATCCATTTGGGTCAATCTTCATCATCTTCGGAATCAAATGATGGTACATCATCATCAGGTGGAAATTCATCGCACGAATCAGATTCAGATTCAAACATGAATCGTATACGTGCGTCCAATGAAAAGGAGAATACGAACAGTAATCATAATTTCCAAGAAAAATTAGATCAATATCTGAAAACGGTTCGGAGTAAGTTGAATGATACGAAAAAGGATAGTGTGGCCAAACAAAATCCTATAAATAATAATAAAACTATTAATCTTAAAAATATTAAAGTAAATAATAGTAATTTAGGAGGTGTTGCATCAACGCCAGTGGTGAGTATATATCGCCCTTTATCGAATATGAGCAACGATCCGAATTTTGTTCGGTTATTCCGTATTTCTCTGCTTGTATCATTTTAGGCTGTTCGCCATCTTCCTATATCGTCGCAACTAGAATACAAACGACTCATAAGTCGTATGAAATTGTTAGAAAAACAAAAATCGGAGAAAATTGTTGTAGCCGTTAATAGTAATAAGGAAACTAGAGTTGTAAATGTACAACAGACGCCCTCACCAGCACCAGTAAAGACAAATAAAGTAGTGGCGATGGCGATCGCACCATTACCTGCAGCAAAAGTAGTTTTAAAACCAAAAAAAGTTGTAACTAATAAGCCTACTACTACAACGGTTAGTAGTAGTAACACTAGTAGTAATTCTGTAATTGCGGATGAAAAGGAAAAACTCATAAACTCACTAATCGACATGAATGAAGATGAAAAATTAGTCTTATTAAATAAAATAGAAGCGAATTATTCCAGCCAAAGGTACGATATGCATGACTTCTTCAAATGTGGGCCAGTTAATTTCATATAATTTTATTTTATCTTTATTATATGTAGTGCCATATTTTTGGATGATATTGATACACTTGTTGATTTAATACGACATGCACAGACTGAGAAAATTCAACAAGTTAAACTGGAACAGAATATTACAGAGTTAAGAAAAAAATTAAAAATAATGGAAATGGAGATGACGGGTCATAAGACTAGTTTAAAAAAAATATATCCCAAAATATTTTCGTCACATAAACAAATCATTGAAGACCGCAAAAAGTGTCGAAGTTATGATGAATTCTGTTTAAAAATTGGCAAACTCATAAAAGGGGAAGATTATAAGTAATAATGGTAAATATAGACAGGTATTGTTTTAGTCTAAACCTTTTTGATTTTTTTACAGGAGTCCATACGATAAGAAATCAATGTTTATTGAAAAGATTAAAAAATTATCGGATGAAAATAAAAAACTTAAGGAGATTAATATTGAAACAATCCAGGAAACTGAAAAGAAAGTAGATGAGGCACAAAATCAGGATGGAGAAGAGGCTCCCAAGGATAATAATAAAAAAACTAATTATATTTCACCAATAGAGTTTATGAAGCCAACGACAGAGAAGTATGGTTAAATTTGGTTGCATACCAAAGCCTAAAAATTGCGTTTATTGAATCGCACCTTTTAAATGTTAATTTCTATACCGTTTCAGTATTCTCAATCCTAATGGTGTTTTATGCCCATTCGAATTGACCGGAAAATGTGAAGATTCCCAATGCCAGTATGAACATTTAACCAATTCAGCGACGCCTGTGGTAGGGCCTATCTCTTCTAAATGACACAGACAACAATTAAATTTAAAAAGAAAAATACTATTTTCTGGTAAGTTAAAAAAATATACACACAAAACTCTCAAAAATCACAACCAAAATATTTTTTTACTAAACCAAACCCATTTTAAATTGAAAAGAGTTAAAAAAAAAACAGAGATATTAAAAAAATGATTTTTCATTTTGTATTATTTTAATTTCAATAAAAAATATTTATTTTTTTGAATAAACAAAATGTTTTATTTAACAATAAACGTTAGCTTATAGACCAAAATTTTAGTTTTGAATCCTGCGCCGCAACTAAAATGGGTAGATTGAAATGCCATGAAAGTCCACCATATAGTTTTAATGGTTGTTCCAGCAGCACTGCATTCGTTCTCGTACAGTATACCTTAAGTAGCATGTTAGTCCCGCCAATTGTGGCCACAATATGTTCGCTCATTGGCGAAAATTTTACAATCATGCCACCGTTCTCATAAATTTGTTTTGCGTGTACGGGTAAGCAGGGTTTTTTCAAGTCCCATATAGCCAATTCACCAGCTGATATTGTTGCAACAAGTTGTGGAAGCACTTCGGACCAATCGATAGACATGAGTGGCATTTTTTTTGTATCAATCGAAAGTAGGGCTTGTTCTGTATGCACATTGTAATAACGAATTAGTCCATTTTTCTGTCCAATCAATATTTTATCCGTTAAATCGGTATTCCATTTCACCGATATTCCGGCCGCAGTCAAATAAAACGTAGATTTGATTTCAAAATCATTATGACACTCTCTCACAATGCATGAATGGTCATCACTAACCGATGCCATATATCTACCATCAGGCTGCCACGATATTTCATTTATATAATTTGTGTGTCCCGACAAGATTTGTACCGTATTGTTAATCTCTAGATTACTTTTATATACTCGAATATTAAAGTCATTGTAGGCGACGGCAAAAACCACATTAGCGGGTAAAACAGTGAGCGAAGTCTCTGATGCAAATGAAATATAATTGCTCACAATATCGTGTTGGATTTCCTTTAGTTTTACAAATTCAACGATGTTATTATCGTCAAACTGAAATATAAAGTGGACAATTTATTAAAATAAATAAATACTTGAGATGTATGTAAAGTTACCTTAAGCACCGCTAAAACAATTTTTTTTGGTAAACATATTCCAACCAGATTACACGACCAATCGTAATTTGACAATTGAAAACATTCGATTTGTTGGAATAAATTTTCTGTTAAAATTAAATTTGATTCAGTAGGTGTACTCATTTCTTTAATTTTTAATTTTCTTCGCTATAAACTGGATACGAGACGAGTGCAGAAGTAAAATATTTTGTCAAAATTTGACAGGGCGGGTAAATAATATGCGGGTTTTTTTATTTACAACAAGAATGTACTAGAAGAAAATTTGACATAGCTTCCCAGCAGACAATATGTTTGCTGAGGCATGTCACATGAAATTGGTGGGTGACCCATGTGCAACATAACAAAGTTAAAAATGTTTGATTTTATGACAGTAATTTCAATTCCGCATCCATAAAGAACAATTAAATATTTAAAGCAACAAAGAGACAGAAAAAAGCAAAAAGAATTGGTTTTCTGTGAAGAGATCATACATTTTTAACTTTGTTAGGTTGTACCATGGGTCGCCCATAAATTTCATGAGACTGGCCTGATGTTAAGGGAGTCTCAAGCCGGTCTCATGAAATTAAAAATGTGAGATCTCACGTCAGTAATACCAATTTTTTTTTTTTTTACGAATTTTACTTTTTGTGTTTTGCTAATTTTTGGCATTTTTTAAAACTTATTTTTTGATGTTTACATTTATACGTAGTATAAATATCGATAGCATCCCAAGAAAAGTTTTAAAAATTAACAAAACACAAAAAGTAAAAATCGTAAAAAAAAAAAAAAAAATTGGTATTACTGACGTGAGATCTCACATTTTTAATTTCATGAGACGGCCTTCAAGCCGGTCTCATGAAATTAAAAATGTGAGATCTCACGTCAGTGTTACCAATATTTTTTTTTTTTTACTAATATTAGTTTTTGTGTTTTGTTAATTTTTCACATTTTTAAAACTTTTCTTGTGAAGTTATCGGTGTTTATATTACATATAAATGTAAACATCATAAAAAGTAATGTGAAAAATTAGCAAAACGCAAAAAGTAAAATTAGTAAAAAAAAAAAATATTGGTAACACTGACGTGAGATCTCACATTTTTAATTTCATGAGACCGGCTTCATGCAATTAAAAATGTGAGATCTCACGACAGTGTTACCAATTTTTTTTTTTTTTAATAATTTTATTTTTTGTGTTTTGCCAATTTTAACGTTTCTTAAAACTTTTTTTTTTATGTTTACATTTATACGTAATAAAAACACCGATAACATCACAAGAAAAGCTTTTAAAATTAACAAAACACAAAAAGTAAAATTAGTAAAAAAAAAAAATTGGTAACACTGTCGTGAGATCTTACATTTTTAATTTCATGAGACCGGCCTCAAAAACTCAGCCGCTGCGCAGTTTAATAAGGTAGACAGACACAAAGTTAATCGCGATTTTCATTTATGTGAAAATTGTGTAATGACGGTCGGCTGTCATTACACGATTTTAACCTAAACCGGATTATTTTGTTTCCACAAAGCGATTTCTGACAAAAATGACAACTGAAAATCGCGATTAACTCTGTGTCTGTCTACCGTATAAGCTGCACGAAATAATCGAAAAGCAGGCGCACGCCATGCAACAAATGTTGGCTGCATTTTTATACCACCGCCGACTGCAAGTTTGTAAGGCATTTGTCATTTAGCTACTTTTATAATTCCCCGTGATTACGAATAATTGAAAGAAATCGCGTTTTTTTATTTTATTTCACCAACAATAATGTATAAGTTGAATTTTTTTAAAAAAAATTGACATTTATAGTTTTTGCATCCGTTGTAATTTGGCTGCATAAACTATGCAGCCTAATTTTATTTGTTGCATTTTAAAACCGGACTGACACAGAGTTAATCGCGATTTTCAGCTGTCATTTTTGTCGAAAATCGCGTTGTTGAAATCCGGTTTAGGTGAAAATCGTGTAATAACAGCACAATTTTCACAAAAAACTGGGGCCTTACTATTGATTTCGATCGCCGTCGTTTTATGGTCGTTTTACTATATTAGTACTATTGTTTTCGACCGTGTAAAGGCGATCGTTATTTATCGACTGTGGTCGAAAATTTGTCGTGTTCTTTTCGTTTTTTCAAGTCAACACGAATTTTGTGGGTGAAAAGTACATGAAACAAAATTGACGAAGTTTTGTGCTTGGATTGGTTACTTGATTGACATTTCTAAACGTCAAATTGAAATTTGGCGGCTCATTCTATTTAATTAAATAAAATAATTAACACAACAAATATTAAACACATTAAACTAAACACAAAACGAGAATAAAAATGATCGAGATACAAAAAATCACTGCTATTAAATATTGAAAAATTTTGACAACTAAATTGACGTTTCTATTTTTGTTGGTGTTAGTAGCTACGGATGTGAAATTCATGAAAAAATCCGCATCTCGTAAAATTGATGCACATTTCAAAAAAATTGACGAAGTTTGGTGAAAAGAACACAGTTTTTGGATGTGCGTCAATTTTTTTTGACGAATTTGGGTGAAAAGAATTCAACATAAGTCGCTTTCACACGCACCATAATCCAATACCGAACTGGATTACATAATCCAAAAAATGGTCGTGTGAAATGTGCAAATCTAGTACCGAAGTGGATTATCAAATACAATTTATAATTCGGTATTTTGTAATCCACTGCGATACTGAATAATCGTGTGAAAAGAATGACAGATATTAATCTCAAAACTGAATAGATGTTTTATGAATTTTGATTAATTAATCTCTTGATTAATATTTTTTTAGTTGAATTTGATAAGTTTATTGAAAATTATTTATTTTTTGTTTAATTAAATTCATATTTTTGAAAATGTAATTGATTTTTATCTAGTTTACAAATTCATTTTTGACAACCAATTTGTAACATTCGAAATGAAAAGTTGCGCTTCAGTCAAATGAGCAATCTCCGATGCGTGTGAAAAGACATATGAAAGCAAATTATCAAATCCACTTCGGTAGTGGATTATGTGCGTGTGAAAGCGACTATAGATACATATTTCACCGCACTCTTTATTTTCGACTGTCATCGATTTCAATTTTAATTTAACGATCGATTTTAATTTAGAGATGAATAATGTTGAATTCTTTTCACCCAAATTCGTCAAAAAAAATTGACGCACATCCAAAAACTGTGTTCTTTTCACCAAAATTCGTCAATTTTTTTGAAATGTGCATCAATTTTACTAGATGCGGATTTTTCAAAACCTTCTACAATTCTCTTTAGAAAGCCCAATGTATTGTATACTATTGCTGTAAAAATACCTCAACATGGGATTGTATTAGCGAAACGTCACCGTGTATATATACGGTTGTGAATACAGTGTAGAAAAAACATAAACAATCGCATACTATGAAACTGAAAGAGAGTAAAATGTTTCATAAAAAAAAACAATAAAAACGAATCTGTCAAATTAGTAAATCATAAAGAAGATTTAAATTACATATTTTATATTTTTATTTAAAATTTGAATTTTTATTTATTTTGTATGATGTTACATAATTTACATGAATTGTTCGGAAATAATTTATTCGGTAATATTCCCTTTAAGGCTGGTATTCACGTACATTTAAATTGCGCAATATAATTGTGTGACGTCATAACATTGCACAATAGGTATACTTAAATTTTATTCAAAATTTTGGAATTTATTGTGCAATATTGACAGCACACATTTATATTGCCGGGTTTATTTTTGACCGATTTTTTAAAATTTCTCTACAAAAAAATAACACGAATCATGCGGCAAGGCAATGTCATTACGAAAACCAAAAAAACATGTTTGAAATTTTGTTTGTACATCAAAGCAAAGAATAGAGAGTAAAAATGCTCAAATATCATCGGCGTTAGCAGTATGTGTGATAAATACATGGTGTGGTGTTAGTAGGTTTGCAAACAATAGAGAGTAAAAAATGCTCAAATTATCGACGTTAGTAGTGTGTGTGACCTATACGTGGTGTGGTGTTAGTGATAAACAAATAAATTTACATTTTTTTTCTATGGTTTTTCGAAGTCACTACTACGCCTTAACGTTGAGGTTTATAAGTATGTGTCTGCGTATCAGCAAAATGAGCAGGCTTTCTAAAGAGAATTTTAGCAGGTTTTGGGATTTTTTCATGAATTTCACATCCGTAGCTACTAACACCAACAAAAATAGAAACGTCAATTTAGTTGTTAAAATTTTTCAATATATAGCAGCGATTTTTTGTATCTTGATCATTTTTATTCTCATTTTGTGTTTAGTTTAATGTGTTTAATATTTGTTGTGTTAATTATTTTAATTTAATTAAATAGAATGATGCCGCCAAATTTCAATTTGACGTTTAGAAATGTCAATCAAGTAACCAACACAAACACAAAACTTCGTCAATTTTGTTTCATGTACTTTTCACCCACAAAATTCGTGTTGACTTGAAAAAACGAAAAGAACACGACATAAAATTTATCGGCAAACGAAGAAAGGAACAAATTAAAAAAAAATGTATTTCTTGAAATTAATGAAATTCAAGTACCTACCAGAAAGAACGAGACATGAGGCAAAGTACCGAATATTTGAATTAATTTTTTAATTCAATTATTTTGTGTGAAAATGAATTACTAGGTAGTACCTAAGAATTTTATAATTATTTTGATTCGTTATATAATTTAGAATTAAAAAAAAGGCTGAAATAAAAATAAATAATTTGAGGTTTTTGTTTATGGTATATGTATGTTTATTAGTCCAATAACCGAGAAATGATTAAAAAATGTTTGACGCTTTGGTGGTTTTGACACAAGAATAGTACTAAAATATTATATTTTATGCTGGTAATACTTGATATATATAGTACTAAATTTTTGTTGTTGATCGAAATGAATAGTATGAAAATTTCCGACGGTCGTTCAAAGAGAGACGATAACAAACGAAAGCGATATAGCAGCTGTCGAAATCAATAGTTAGGCCCCTGGATTATTTTGAATTCAAATCATGGTTTGAGCATAAAAATAGGCATTTTGTAAGAAAACAACCAATAATTTTATATTTTTAATAGAAAAATTTCAATTAAAAGAAAATGTATTGATGCCCGTCTCATGAAATAAATCGACGAGCGAGACACAACATGACGGAGTTAAAAATTCGTGATCTCGACATCTAGTACAACGTTTCTTATTTTTTGTTTTCACACAAATAAGATTTTAGGCCTTTATGTTGATAATTATTTATTCCTACGAATTGAAAACTCCGTAGCAACTAATAATTATTAACATAAAGGACTAAAAACTTATTTTTGCAAAAACAAAAAATTAGAAAAGTTGTACTAGATTTCGAGATCACGAATTTTTAACTCCGTCATGTTGTGTCTCGCTCGTCGATTTATTTCATGAGACGGGTATCAAGATTGTTTTGCCGTCGCATCAACATGTTCCACACCCAGCAGCAAAAAAGAATGCTCTTTGCTACTAAACATAACCTCAATAAATATGACGTATTGTTTCGCTTCTGTTATTTTCGTGTGTACATATTTGTTTTGAAATAAAATATTTTGAAAATTAAAAGTTCTTCACAAAATATAGTATTAAAGTCTCGTATAAAATAATAAACAATTTTGTTAAAAGTAAAACAAAATTATCTGCTGCTCTGCTCGGTGTGCATGAAACACACCGAGCAGCGGCAGCGAGTAGCAGATTTAAATATACCTTGATTTGCTAATGTATTCATAGATAGTCGTATGTTATGCAAAATTATAAACAATTTTTATAAAAACATTCAAATATTTGATAATTTTAATAGATAAATTTCGATTAAAAGAAAACCTATCACAAGTGGAATATGTGGGACATGTCGCGCTGCTCTTGGTGTTCTTAACAAATAAATTATAATACCCTATAAAGGACATCATGACACTTTTCCATAGTAAACTTGCGGTCAATGATATTGGCAGATTTACCGATAATGCAGTATTATTTAATACGGGAAAACATAGTACGAGATAACTTCTAAAGATGTCAGCTTTAACAATTTTTAATTTTTGGTTAATAAATCAAAAATAAAATTAATTTTTTTTATAATTCATGTCTAGTTGTAAGTTTTATTCGTGTTTTTTGCTTTTGTTTATATTGTTGTTTCGATACAACAAAAAAAAAAATTTAAAAAAAACTACTACTTAGTGCCATCTTAAGATATAAGTACTTTTCATACCAAGCGCCTCGGCTTTGAGCTTCGAAAATGAAAATTCTTTATTTCAATTTTGAATTATGAAAATTAGTTTCATTTGATTAATAATGTTTAATTTTATAGTAATAAATTCATTTTGTTGAAAAATAATTTATTTTTAAGTGATAATTTAATAAAAAAATAAAATATATTGCAATGAAGTTATCTACGAGGCCAAGGCAATGCGTTCCACACTCGACTGCGACATTTTAAAGTAGTATAAAGCGAAGAGCTTTGTCAACATAACCTACAAATCACATTTTTGTCACAACTGTTGTATATTTACCGAAAAATCTAGCTCATATGTAGCTTACAAATTCATAATATCTCGTTTCTTGCTATAATTCACGTGTAAAATGGACCTAAATAAAATATTTGATATCAACCGAATGTTCAAAGCCGACGCCACCGGTATGAAAGGGTCTCAGCTTCGTATGTGTGGTAACTAAAAATTTCGAGGCGAGGCGCCTGGTATGAAAAGTACTTTAATCTATCTATCGCCGTTTTTTGACCGTTAATGTCCTTTATAGGGTATTATAATTTATTTGGTTTTTAAGCATGAAACACACCAAGCGCGACGCGACATGTCCCACATATTCCACTTGTGATAGCTTTCTTTTAATGTACATTTTTTTATTAAAATTATGAAATATTTGAATGTTTTAATGAAATTCACTTATATTTTTGCTTAAACTATGATTTGTATTCATTAAATCACCAAAATAACAAGGATTTAATTTTGTCGCCCGTCGTCGCCGCTTGGTGTGTTTTACCCTTCAGATAAACACATTGCCCAACCCATAGCACCGATTATCTCCACAGAGTTCGATTTCGATATCGAAATTCGAATAGAAAAATTCGTACAAATATAATCCGTCAGAGTGCCTGAGGAGACATGTCATTTAAAAAAATCATTTTATTTTTGGTTATGTCGTGCGTTCAAGAACAGTGTTAAAGCAATTGTCTAAAAATTTTAATAAATGTTGGTTTTTTCTGAATAATGAAATAATATAGATCAAATCAAATGAATAAAATAATTGTTAGATATTTAAAAATAATTTGTATAGATTGAAGAAGTAGTTTTTTCTATATTTTCTGAGCGAATGAGAAAAAAACAAACAAAAGGTAAGAAGGTACACAGCCTAGTACACCATAAGTCGTAAAATTTTCTTTTAACTTCGAGCAAAGTGGTCAAGGCATTTTTTCAAAATCGCATGACTTTTTTTGTTGTCTTTCTCGATTTTCTTAATTATATCGATAATTTTTATGGCAAATACATGTATGTTTAATTTTCATTTTTTATTTAACTAAATTTTCTTATGATGAAAATTTTGTGCAATATGTAGGCAGCGTGGCGAAATTCTGACACTGGAAAATTCTGATAATTTTTCTTTTTTATTTGGTATATTTTCAGAAGATAAGAAAACTATTTAAATCTCATAAAATAATTGTAAAATCTAAACTGATATTGATACTCTGGTGGTTATCTTGAATTATTAAACATAGCAAATAGCTATGGTTGATGTGAATAACGAAGTTGCTGGGCTCAGTAATGAATTGGCACGAGCAGTGGAACTGATTATGAACCCAAATGTTACGCAGCCCCAACGAATGGAAGCTTATGTGGCATGCGAGAGATTTAAAGATGTGTCTCCATTGTGTGTACAGGTCGGGCTTTATTTAATGACAAATCCATACTCGCCTACCGTGAAACATTTTGGCCTGCAACTCATCGAGCACACAGTTAAGTTCAAATGGAATCATATATCTCAATCTGAGAAAGTATATATAAAAGAGAATACCATGAAGCTATTGAATCAAGGCGTAGGCCCAGCCGAAGATCCATCATTATCGCATATAAAAGATGCTCTATCTCGAATTGTTGTCGAAATGATAAAACGAGAATGGCCCCAGCAATGGACTACGTTATTATCGGAGTTATCCGACGCATGCACGAAAGGTGAATCACAAACGGAGCTAGTTTTATTAGTATTTTTACGTTTAGTCGAAGATGTGGCCCTGCTCCAAACCTTGGACTCAAATCAACGACGAAAGGACATCTACCAGGCGCTGACGCAGAATATGAAAGAAATTTTTGAATTCTTTCTACGACTGATTGAACTGCATGTCAGTAGTTTTCGTAATGCCACCGTGATTGGCGATCAACGAAAGGGTTTAGCACATAGTCGAGTTGTTCAAGTTGTGCTTCAAACCCTAACCGGATTTGCCGAGTGGGTTTCGATTCAACATATTATGACCTTGGACGGCAAGTTACTCCAGATTCTATGTATTTTATTAAATGATGATGCATTCCAAATTCCTGCATCGGAATGTCTACAAATGATCGTGAATCGTAAAGGACAGCTGAAGGATCGTAAGCCACTGTTACTATTATTCGGCGAAGATGCGATGGGATATATTTATCGAGCAGCCAATTTACATCGAGAACCACAGCACATGAACGAGGGCCAATATGAGAAATATTATTTATTTTTAAAAAAACTTGTTTTAGTATTATCTGGGCTCACGCAACAATTGACCAGTCTATGGGGTAAAGAGGACGATGAAATTATGATTATGAAATGTCCTTCAAATTTCGCTACATTTTTGAATACAATCCTCATATTTTTCCAACATCCGAGTTTAACGTTATCGCACAGTGCTAGTCTAATTTGGATTCAGCTGTTGAAACATGATCAAATTTCAAAGGAACCCTTAATTATCGAATACATTCCAAAAATAATCGAATGTATTGGGCCAAAAGTATTTAGAATCGCTTATCCAAACATGCGCTCTAATAAAATAACAATGGACACGCGGATATTTATCGGTTTGGATTATGACAGTGAGGATGAATTCAACATATTTTTTCAAAGGTGTCGAACGGATCTTTTGGAAATATTTCGACAATCAACTTTAATCTCACCTTTGGTTACGTTCGCTTATTGTGAACATTGGTTGAATTTAAGGCTACAAAAGTCGTTAAGCGAAATGAATACGTCATGCACAATACACGACACTATATATCTTGAGTGGGAAGCAATTGTGTCGGTGTTGGATAGTGTTTTAAGTAGGATATTATTAGTTAACGAACGGCCTTCTGTTTCAAATGGATTAAGGCTGTTGGAGGGCTGCTTGAAAATTGAAACTCATGATCCGTTGATACTATCAATAGTCTTATCTTGCATTTCTGCTCTATTTGTGTTCCTTAGTATGTCTTCATGCCAAATTACTTCAGGTAAGTTTCGACTCCTCAATTTGTTGTCCTAAATTAATAATATATTTCTTTATACGTTTCAGCCAATTGCGTTGCAATGACTGGTGTCGCATTATTACCAAAAGTTCTTGAGAAAATATTTTACTCCCTGATGTATATACATCCGGAAAAGACAGAATCGAAATCGATTCCTTACAAAAAATTAGTCCGCAACTTGCGTCAACATGCCACATCATTGATGGTCAAGCTTGCTCATAAATATCCACTTTTATTATTGCCATTATTCGATCAAATTAACACTACTATTCAGGATCTTATTAAACATCCTGACCAATTGAGTAAAATGGAACAGATAACGCTGTTGGAGGCGTTAATTTTAATTTCAAATCATTTTTGTGATTACGAACGACAAAATAATTTCATTGGGGACATAGTACGCTCGGGTCAACAGTGCTGGATGGAATTGGCGCCTATTTTAAAGTCTGCTGAGAATTTCATGAATTTTGTTGGTCTGGATAAACCACCAATTGAACCCAATTCGCTAGATATGAGCAATAATATGTATATTCAAAATCGAAGTCGATTAGTATACGCCCTTTCGCTTGTGCTAGGTATAATAAAGCGAAGCTCATGGCCAGATGATCCAGATCGTGCGTCACGTGGTGGTTTTGTTGTCGCGCTTACCGAATCGGGTAATCCAATATTTAGAAATCCTGCTACTACGCATTTAGTTCCGCTATTGCCACACATTTTATCATTGTGCAAGATTTTAAATCAAATTTTCAATCCACAAGCGATGTTACATTTAAATGATGGTTTTCGTCAAGCTTATGATATGCTAGATTCGGAGAAAAAAAATTTAATGGGCATTTGTGTCATATGGCAGGACCCAATGGATTTAACGCAAATAAAACCAGATAGTGCTCTCGATAAAATGAAGAAATTTTTGAATTTAACCTATGAGAATTGCTACCATTTAATGGGCTCAGCTGGGCCTTCTTTGGGTCGCGATCTATATCAGTTACCCGGAATTTCAGAAGCACTCATCGAAAGTATATTTAGTGATTTAGAACACATTCCTGATTATCGAATGCGGACAATTGTGAGGGTTTTCCTAAAACCTTTTGTGTATTCTTGCCCTCCCGCTTATTACGAAATTGTTTTGTTGCCGATATTTGCCCATTTAGCGCCAATAATGTTAAGTCGGTTAACACAGAGGTGGCAGTATTTGGCAGCGCATTACGCTCAACAGAATTATGCCGAAAATGCAAATGATGCGGAAGAAGTGATCGCGGATATGTTGATTCGGGCTATGACCCGCGAATATTTGGATTCATTGAAAGTGGCGCTTATTGGTGGCACAATAACAGTGGAGCGGGAACAATCAAACGATTTAGCAATCGATCAGGATGATCATTCAATGGATGGTGTTGCTCCGGTATTAACACGCGCTGCGCAATCAGCACTCGCATCCGAGATTATTAGTGAACTAGGTGGGAGGCTTTTACGATATTCGGTGACTTGTAATCCGATAGTATTGACTGTATTGAGTGTTTTATCGTGCAATGATAGCAATTCAAGTTTACGTGCTACCTTACTAATCGGGCCGATTATTAAATTCCTCGCCAACGAACAACTTTTAACATCAACTTTATCGACTAATATTCTAATTGCGGTACTCAAAGGACTTCAATTACATGGACAACATGAATCAAATCAGGCATCACTCATCACGTTAGGTGTGCAGGTGTATGAAATAGTTCGGCCTAAATATCCAAATGTAATTGAAATTATGCAACAAATCCCGAATATTAATGCAAGCGATTTGCAAAAATTGGACGAAAAGCTAGCTAGCAGTAATAATATGACTAAGGGGAATAAAATCGATAAAATTAAAAAGGATCTGTTCAAGAAAATAACGAATCAGGTAAATGAAATAAAATGTCCACTAAGTAGTCCCTTTTTATAATTTTATGTTTTATTTTTAGTTAATCGGAAAAGGTGTAGGACAATTGTTTAGCCAAGAAGTTCACATAGAAAATTTACCACAAATTTCGCGTGCTCATCAACAGCATCGCGCAAGTCGCTTCGATTTGATCGACACTAGCCAGGAGAATGGGATAACACAATTATTTTTAGGCAGTTAGGATAAAAAAATCAACCACACATCATTTGTTTTTAATTTTATTTAATTAAAATATTAATAATAATTATAAATAGTTTCTTTTTATATTTGTTGTAATACCTATGTATATTGTTAAAAATCTTTTTTTTTATGCAAACAAGATTTTTTCTTATGTATGAAATTTTTTTTATTTATAAGATAATATGTATAAATATGTATACATAATAATATATTACAAAATTCTTTTCAAATAATATGTAACTGTAATTTTATTATTGATTATAATTATAATAAAACAACAAAATAATTTAAATTGATAAATATGATTGTGTGTTTGAATTGTAATAAGAACCTCACATCGCACAGTTATGTTGCTTTCTCTGTTAGCTACTAGTTAATGACTAGTTTGCGTGACGATATTACTTAATATTGATTGTATTTAGTCCCTATGGGATTTTTGTATTTCTATTAAAGGTTTCCTTCGATCTTAATAAGTTCGTATGTTAATAAAATTGAGAAAAACAAATTGTAGATTGTAGGAAAGACGTCTTTCATGTCATAAAACTGCTTATGAATGATCTACTATTATAGATAACAATATCTTTTATACATAGGATAAAAATAATTTATAATATTAAACTGATTTTAAACGTTTTTTGTAAAAAAAACTTATCGCAGCCGGTAGGATTCGAACCTACGCTCCCAGAGGGAATCTGATTTCGAGTCAGACGCCTTAACCACTCGGCCACGACTGCGTGTTGAATTATATCATTTTAAAAAAGCTATATAATATAGTAAATGTCTCAAGAAATCGCAGGACAAACTGCTAAGGTACGGGACCCTTCACTTATTAAGGCTGTGGACTATTAGTCCTGGGGTGGAATGTTGTAACATCACTTTCGATTCGATTTCGTTCGTCTAAAGAAAATGTAGGGCTAATTATAAAACTTATTTACAATTCTAAATTAATAAAAATTTAATTTTAATTTAATTTACACCCCTATTCCCTTAGTCGTGTCACTTGTCACTTGTACCGACAATCAAATTTTGGTATTCTCTTAGTCGATCGATGCGACAATCGTCGTTTGAAGTGACAAACATCGTTTTACGTCGCATTATCTTATATTATCACTTCGATCGACTAACAGAATACCAATTTAAAGTTTAAGTGACACGACAATTGTCACGTCGAATGAAGTGACGCGACCAAGGGAATAAGGGTGTTAATATACAAAAACATTTCTTCTAATTTTCGATTTTGTGCACCATTCTCCAAGACTGTTTTTTTTTGACGTGATAACGTTTTACACCGCATGTTCAGAAAACTGACCCGAAATTTAGCCCTTGGTCGGGGGCAATTACTCATCAACTATAAGCATTACCTTTAATTTAAAGATATGATTGCTTAGATTGATCCTTCGGCTTTATGTGTCACACATAATATTATTGCAATGACGTCATCCGGCGGCAAAGGAACCCGCGCCGCGAACCTCTGATTTTGACCGATTTAAATGTTTGAACCAGTGTAGCGAGAGAATGGCTCATCCGATCGGAGATCCGATGGTGTCAATTTTTGCGTAAAAAGCCAGTGTTGTTTAATTTATTTCAAATTAAATTAATTAATCTACACATAAATTTTAATTAAAAATTCAAACTACAAAATAGGGATTTATAGAGATTGAGGGCACTATAGCAAGAGAATGCCTCATCAGATCGGAGCAATTCGGTTATTAAGTTTTGCTTAATAATACTGTGGCAGATAATTTATTTTAAATTAAAATAATTAATCTCCACATTAATTTTAATTAAACTTACAAAGTACATAACAGCGATTTACAACCAACCGTGAGAATCACTTATCTGACCGGAGTAATTCTGGTGTCAACTTGTGCGTAAGAAACTGTGGCAGATAACTTATTGTTAATTAAAATAATTAATTTCCACATAAATTTGAATTAAAATTTACCTAGATCTACAAAGTGGCGATTTGCAATTCTATGTAGAGAGCACTGTAAAGGGGGAATGCCTGATCTGATAGGTCATATCCATATGTCAGTGTGGACTCTGATATATATTTGACCTAGACTGCATGTCCACCACACTAGCCTCGGCGAATTTGGGAAGCACTTGTCTGGAACTCAAATTCATCAGGCACATCTCCGCTGAGACCCTGCGCTTCATATCGTACTTCTCATACCATCGCCTAGTACTTAATCGTTTGCAAACAATCACTGTACTCTCATTTCATGATGCTACACTCAGAGAAAAAAATATGATTGAGCTGATCATAAAAGTGACCATCATATTTATGATTAGATGCAATAATTAAGAAAATCATACCTTGATGTATACAATTAATAATAATGATTGTATCTATTTAATAAATTATGCACGTTATTATGCAAATATTATTGAATTAACCATATCCATGATTACATATATCGCTTTTGTGATGGATCGTATCAATAAGAATTGAATTTATTATTTGGAGATGATAAAGACAATCAGATATTATGATAGTTGTTATCAATAAATTAATTGAATTTGGTATATTTATATGATAAATCCCATCATTAATTAATGGCTTAATTAATAACGGCCCTACCCACACTTTTTTCAAAAATGACATTTTAATGCTAAATTGCTTGAATCACAATATATCACGGTCCACATTTAATTTTATTTAACTAATTATAACTGAGTTAATGACTAAATAATATTTATTTGCGAGTTTCCCAAAAATTTTACAAATGTGGGTTAGGGCTTTTGATAATTAAGTCATCGATATATTTTACTAAATAACAGAACATATTCTATAGTTCATGAAATGTCCGTTTATTTTAAATTAATTTATCGTACAGTACACATAGTAGATAATATAATTATGTATATCCAAATTAGAGGTCTAAACGAAATTATTTTTTATTTTTATATTTTTATTTGAAACATTATTTCATATAAGTACTTAAAATTTTACAATTTTTCATAAAACTTTTAGTCATATCATTGTTTAAAATTGCTCCACAAATTCAATTTCAAAACCGTAATCATAGACATTCATACTAGATTTCTCATTTCATTATAACTAAAGGAAAAAAACAAAACTTCTGATAATTCCAATGTATCATTGTGTTGTGTATTTTATAAGGCAATGATTTTAGAATGCGTTGCAAATAGAATACGTATATGCAATACACCGATAACATTTGAATGGAAAATTTTTATTTTTATTTTGTGATTTTAGTCAAATGAGAAATCTATTATGATTGTCTATGCCGTAATAATGATAATTGGAACCTAAATTTTCCAAATGTTGAACACAACTAAAATATACCGTTTTATATTTCTAATTTTTAATTTATTTCAAGTTAATATGTTCCGAATATTGTAATAGAATTTAAACCAGGTTCGAACTGATCAGATTACGATTATGAAAAAATCAATCTTCTTATCAGGCCGCGGCGACTGGACTGATTGTACCACGATTTTCATTCTATATCATACAGCATGAACAGCACAGGTTGTATTAGCGAATTGTACTAACACAGCCAAATTCTCTTAATAATTTTCTTTTCTACTTTAACTTGAATCAAATACTTAATTCGTTTAATCACCAAATATATTTTACAGTTGTATATTTCAGTAAACATTTAACAAAAACAAATTTAGGAATACCATTTAAATGGATTACTGGTCCTATCTTTAGAATAATATTTCCGAGTTCTATGAAATTAGTGCTAAACAATTTCTCTTGTCGCGCAAACTTATATTTCTATGAAATTCCCAGATTTCTTAGTTCCATTATGCCCGGTTTCACAAAAAAAATAACCAATCTCTAGTTAAATAATATTTTCTCCCTTTTTTTATGAAATTGCGTTTTATTTCACAATAAAAATTCAATGCAAGTTAATTATATTTTTAATTGACATACAAATATTTAGCCTTCAGCTAAATAATTAGCTGAATGAAATTGGGCAGCTAAATATTTAGCTCTCCAGACAAAATTTTCATATAAAACGAAATAAAATAAGCGTGCGTTTAAGAAATTGAAATAAATCGCAATTTCATAAAAGAAGAAAGAGATGAAATATTCACTAATTGGAGTTTGCCTGTTTTTTTGTGAAACCGAGCATTAGACTGCCACATACAAAACCAGTATCTTGAGCCAAATTCATTAGTTAAACTAAACTTAAAATTATAGAATTTTGTAATTCATTAGGAAAATAGGAAGTATTATCTTTAAATACATCTGGAATCATTGAACTTATCTGTGATGACGTTTTATGTAGCTTTCTGTATGAAAGCCATACACACAGGGCCAATCAGAGGGTGGGCCAGCCGGGCCATACGGCACGGGCCCCCGATTTTAAGGGGCCCCCGAATTTTTTGTTCCTATAGATTTCTCATTTGCGCTTGATCTTCGATAGTATTTTGTCTTTATAACAAGAACAAGATGTGTGACAATTTAAAATTTGACATTGATTCATTGATTCATTCTCTGGAAAAACCGGAGAAGAAATTGCTGCCAGAATTCTTGAAATTTTGTCGGATATGGAATTCAATTTTAATTTATGTATTGCCCGAGCATATGATAATGGTGCAAATATGGCTGGCAAGCTAAACGGTGTGCAAGCCATTCTTAGAAGCGTAATCCTAATTGTATTTTTTCCAGCTGTGTGAACCACACATTAAATCTTGTTGGAGTCGATTCAGCTGAATCGTGTAAAGAAGCTGTACAATTTTTTGGAGTTATACAACAAAATGTATAATTTTTTTAGCAGTAGTCCGCGAAGATGGGAGGTTTTAAAGAAACATATCCGTATGTCTCTTCATTCGATTTCCAAAACTAGATGGTCTGCTAGAATAGATGCAGTAAAACCAATAGCCAAAAATCTATTATCTATTCGAGATGATTTAAATGAAATGCATTCCTTTAATTTACCACCACACGCAATCGTTGAATTACACTCAATTGAGAAATATTTAAATAAATTTGAATTTGTTTTGCTTTCTATCATATGGCTCGAAATTTTGACAGATTTGCATCAGACAAATTTGGTAATTGAAGCTCGAAATGCTACACTTGATATTGAGCAAAATAATATTGAAAGTCTAGTAATGAGATTTCGCAATTTAAGCGGCATGTGGAATGAAATATTTGCGAAAGCAAAAGCTAAAGCACGTGAATATAGAGTTACATGTGATTTTGCCATTAATAGAACGATACGGACACAATCGGATGCTGAAAAATACTACAGGATAAATGTGTTTAACGTAATAGTTAATTCCGTAATAGCTGGCTTACAAAGACAATTTCAATCTGCACACAATATCTGCAATCTTTTCGGTTTTCTTTGGTCATTTCCAAATTTGACTGATGAAAAAATTGAAGCTGCAGTAAACCGTTTGCAATAAAAATATACGAGTGAGTTATCAAACGAGATACTAGATGAGGTAAAATTCCTTAAAAAAATGTATGCAGCTAATTTCAATGCAGATCCGACACCAACAAATTTATTAGAAAATATTCTCAGTAAAACTTAGCTGGTTTATTTCCGAATCTTCTCATTGTCTTAAGAATATTTTTAAGTATTCCTGCATCTGTGTCTTCAGCCTAGAGGAGTTTCAGTGTTCTTAAAAGAATAAAACATTTTCATCGCTCAACAATGGCAGATCAACGGTTAAATGGATTGGCAATGTTAAACATTAACCACGACATGGCCAGAAAAATTAATTTTGAGCAAATCATTAGAGAATTTTCTAATAATAAAGCGAGAAAAGCTTCAATCTAATAATTTCTAATAAATTCTAATAAATATTAAAATGAATTCATGTGATATAAACTTAAGATTGTTTTATTTTACTTTTATGGGGTCCCATTTTAATAATTTGGCCCAGGCCCCCTGCTAGCTCTGAAAGGCCCTGCATACACATATGTTCGCAAAATGTTGGATAGGTATAGCATTTATAACCAAACAATTAAAGGTAGTATTTAATACAAACATGTGTACGTTTTCCCGCAAAAGTCACACATGAATTATTTCTAAAGGTTCAAGTATAAAAATAATTTTGAGAAATTCAGTATTTCCTTCCGTTTCGGCCGCTTCAACTGGTTTCTGTAAAAAAAATAGGTTGTAGTTTTTGAGTAATTAAAATATAGCCTAATTATAAATATGTAGTTATAAATGAATTTGGAATTTCTTTTTTAGAAAAGCGAGAATTTCCTTTGTGATTCCTTTTTCCGTGGAAGAATGTACGGCAGAAGTACTAAACTAAGCGCTAGTCGTTCATTTGTAAATAGAAATATTATTGAATTAAGATAAATTAGTCAAAACATTTTTTGTTTGACTAATACTAGCTATATACATATGTACAACATAGGACTTTTAAGTATGGCTATCTTAGACATTTTTTTTTTTTTATATTAGTTTGTATGAACTTTGTCTAGTGGTATCGTGGGTAACAACCACCAAACAGTCATATCTAATTTGATTTGCCAGTGAAGCTAAATCAAACAAAACAATTTTACGTTAAAAATGCACTAGACCTTGCTTTTTGTAGAAAGTAAAAACGTTGGTCAAACCGTCAAACCCAATTTTTTACAAAATTGTTTTATTTCCAAAATCAAAATTATTAAAAAAATGGTTTACACCTATAATAATATAATATTGGTGTTTTTTAAAATTTTAAAAAAATTAATAAAGGTTAAAACAATAACGTTGTTAAATTTTATTAAAATTTATTTAATTTCATTTAAAAAACAGCCTGCGGTAAATATTTAAAAGGTAATAACTCAAGTTATACCCTTTTACGCATTATTTCAATTTCGAAATCTCCATATTCGATTTCATATCATATCAATTTTTTATAGTAATTCCGACAACTACACACAACCGAAATAACGGTTTACAAAAACCAGAATTCTAAAAACTCATACGATTTTGAGTAACTCAAAAAGTTTAAGAACGTTTTACTAAAAATTGCGAATTTAGAGTTGCCATCATTACACATTTTAGTCAAGCTAAAATATGTCCGTGAAATTTAATCAGTTTTAATAAAATTTTCTAAAAAAGTAAGGTATTTATTGAATATTTTTTTCATATTTCTGATATTGCAAATGAAACAGTTTTAACAAAAAATGGGTTTGTCGGTTTAAAATTCCAGTTTGCCGTTTGCGTATGTGGTATGTCCTTATGCAATAAAACGTGTTGATTAATTTGGAACAATTTAATAGTGGTCTTCAAATTTTATATTTTTATTAGTGGCTAAATTATACACCTAAAATGATTCATTAAATTTTTATGTAATAATTATAAGAAAATTGTGCCGAATTTTCGTTTTTTCAAAACACCATCTTGGCAAAAATTACGAGAAATTCAGGTTAATTTTGTTGTCTTAGTATTTTAAAAGAACGAATTTTTAAATTAAAATTTAATATTATTCTTGGCCTTTAATTTATTAACCATATAAAGATTAGTTTGGCGTGGGCCAAAGACATACAAAGATGATCTGGTTGATTCAATAATTTTTTCGGAAATTCCACTGCTCAGAGGGTCAATATTTGGATGTTTTAATAAATTAATTCTATAACTATTGGTTTTTACCAGCGCTCGTAAAGCTTCCCGCAGTCATCTACATTTTAAATAGTCAATGTCATCATAGAAATGGGTATCTATCAGCTCAAAAGCTATTTACGTAATTTCGATATTTCACATTATTTGATATGGTTGAGGTAGCAGTTGATGACATGGATCATCTTTTTATTAATTCAGAGCAAGAAAGGTGAGCTGTAATTGGTGTAAACATTGAATAATTTTCCTGAAAACAAAAATAACTTCTTATAATACACTTTAATATAAATTATATTGTATTACCTTTGGCAATGCAACCTCCGGAAGATGGAATAAAGTACGTCTCCTGCTGCCTTGCTAAGAAAAAAGTCGCATTTGCCTTTTTGTAGTCTCAATTTTGTGTAATTTCAATTTAACTATTTTTTTTTTGCCTTGTCTTAATATAAAACCTCACTATTAAATAACGTGATTTTATGGCATTTGATGCAAGAAATTTAGCTGTTTAAAAAAGCAGAAAGACAGGTATTTATTTGCAGAATCCAAATATGCCCCTAACGTATTTTTCGATTTTTGGCATTTGTGACTTTTTTCCTTAGTACGGCAGTGTACAATAGCTGTTTTGGAAATAACGTTTGCACAATTTTGCGAATTTTGTAAAATCGTCCTTAACAAGCAAAAATAAACCTCAATGAAAGATATTTATACTTTTATTCTAATAAAACTACTTACAATTTATTTAGGTTGCGATTGATGATATATTCAATTATCACCGCAGATACGTTGTTCCGTTCCTCTGTTACAAGCGTAATTGGTTTGCCGATTTCAGCCGAAATAGTTGGATAGTTTTTGAATAAATTTGTTTTTAAGGGCTAAAAATTGGTTTAGTGGAATAAAATTTTAAATGTAATTGTAAAATTATGTCTATTTTATTTCTTTTGAAACTACTTTAGAAAACTGAATTTGTAATTCTCAAAAACTAGTTTTGTACAATTGTTTTCTTAAAATTGTATTCCAAACACACATTAAATAATTGGAAACACCCTTTATTTTAATAATTAACAACACTGAACTAGCAAATATTCAGAAATAAAAATGGTTCAATAACCAACACGGTGTTTAATGCTTTGTAGTAGAAAAAAAAGTGCTTACGTGCCGTAATTTTCCACTGCAAGACACAATTACCTCCTTATAAGGTTTAATAATTATTTGTCCTACTAAAATTCACTTTTAGGTTTCAAAACTACTAACATCACTAAAACACTTTTTAACTATTAACGTTAATAATAAATTAATTAAATACAGTAATTTATTTTTAAATTATTATAATATTTTCTTTATTTAAGACTTCTTACGAGATTAGGTAATAATTGCACCTACTTAGAGTACAAATTCAATTTGATATGACCGTAGCAAACACGAGGAGACACAAATAATTTCCAATAAACCTTATTTTGTTTTGATAGACCTAATTCTATTATGATAGACCCTATTGTATTATGATTGTTCTAACCATATTTAAATATTGCAGATCATATATAAAACCATACTATATGATTGTCTCGATTATATTGAATCACGTCGCATGATTGTTGCAATTATTAAAGTCGAAAATTATTGCATTTATCATACTTTAATAAAATTTATCATACATAATTCTAGTAATTAGATAAATGATATTTATTACTATAATATATTAGAATATATCAAATATAGTTGAATATGATTTCCTTGATTATAACAAAATAATTCCAATCATTCATTTATCATATTTTTTCTCTGAGTGTAATAATAAAGAAATTTATTTTAACAAAACCATACATCGTGCCATTTCTCGCACCTCTTATAAACGTTATCACGGAAAACACCTACGGTCGTGTAGAAGACACAGCCTATCCCGAATTTTTTACTAACAATAAAACAATTTTAAACAACAAATTTTTTTTTTTTCTCCGTCATTGAAAATATCACTAAAGCAGGAAAACAATTCGTTTGAACCCTTGACCTAAGCAGTGTTATGTTGCATTTTCTTCCGGTTGACATTTTTAGCAAACAGTTAGCGGCAAATACGACTGGTCTCTCAGTGGAAGTATCTTAATACAAAGGACACTCGTCTACGGTTAGGTCGTTGAAGGCTAAGCTGGCGAATTTTGACTACATGGTACCTACTCTATGCTTCGAGAAGCGATTTCGGACCACGTTCCCTTGAAGGGAATTCTGAAGTGAAGGATCGATATCGGAAACCGAAATTTTGCAATTCTTCACGGACAGCTCCACGCTAGACCGCAAAGTGGGAGCTGGAGAATGTGATAAACTAAATGTGAACATTTCTATTCGTCTCCCTGATTACTGCAGCTTATACCAAGCTGAAGTGATAGTGATTGAAGAGGTCTTGGCATGGTTGAAGCATAATGTGGTATCGTCAGGTGATATCGCAATCTACATATGTGTCGTCACGGATGGCGTTGAGTTGTCACTCATCTCTTAATGAGACGAGTGAGCATTTCAACATTCTGTTAATCTGGGCGGACGTCATGAAAAACTGCAGAGCGGTGCTAGGCATGGCACGACTCTCCAGCTGCTACCGGAAAGGGCAAGTCTGGGGAGGCCTATCACTTCCCAGCGTGAAGTGCACTTAGGAAATAGGCGCTATATAGCCTCAGCACAGGAAAGCTGGACTAACACCCTCACTTGTAGTGTAGCAAGACAAGTTTGGCCAAAGCTAGACTTGGGGCGCACTAGAACATGAATATTCCTATACGGGTTGTAATGACAACGTCATCGAACATAATTTTTTGTAACCTGTTACTATCGACTTTATAGTTAACTGGGTTCTTTCACAATCATATTATGTGACATGCTTCTTTGAATAATCTATTATTTTTCTTAATTTCGTACTCAACTGTTATGGAATTATCATAATCAAAATCGTGTTTGTTTTCGTGGACATGTTTCACTAATGCTGATTGGTGATTATGTGTTACGGTTGCTTGAATTTTTATATCAGCTGGCTACGTCCGTCTTATGCTGTTGTATTCTTTGTGATTTGGTTTTGCTTGTTTCTCCTACATAACAAGAATCACAGTCTTTGCATTGAATTTTATAAGTAGGTAACACCGTCTTTTTGTTCCAATGGTATTTTATTTTTTAATTTTGTATTATGTATGCGAAGCATTGTAAATAATTGTGTTAGCTAATACGATTTTAGAATTCTGTGGTCACAAGGCAAAATTGATAATTTTTCTAGAGACGCCTATGTAGCTTTGATGTATTTGTAAAAGTTTATAGGCAAAGAGGTATGAAACGAGGAAGTGTTGCGATGCACTGTATACATGGTGTGAACATGCTACATAGTAGTCGCTTGATTCAGCGGCAACCTTGATGATGCATCTACATTTGACGTTTGCGACCCTTTTTTGTAAACTATATCGTAGTCGTATTACTGCCCATCTTTGCAATTTCGATGCGGCTACTGATGGATTTTACTTCTTAGGGTTAAATATTTCTTTTAAAGCTTCATAATCTGACACTATGGTAAGCTTGGTTCCGTATTATTATTTGAGGAATTTTTTAAGGCCAAATATAATAGCAAGAGCTTTGCGATGAAGTTGTGAATAGTTGAGCACTTTATCACGAATTTTGATTGGAACCGTGCATATGCTTTATGTTAAATTGGACAAATATTTTCTTTCAGAAGTATCGCTGCCTTATATCCGACAATCGAATCCTCATTTTCCGAGTTATTACCGTACAAATTAGGAAATTTTATTTGTATTTCCTTGAGTATACGGTCGTCAACTTTACAAAATCTCATATATTATTCGTTTCTTGATGGTCAACTGAATATTTTACTGACCTTATGAAAATGTTTTTTTCCAGTTTGGAGTCAACACATCACAAAAAAATCCTCAAAGCCATTTAGCTGTGGTCCTTGGTGCGCAAGGTTGATACGAAATTACGTAGCAGCATTTTGCTTTCATACTGTAGTAGTTCATATTACCGGCAATTTATGTAATTTCCGTAAAGCGACTGACGCATAAAAGCCTGAATGTGATTTTCAATAGTGTCTGCATGATTTGATCGACTGAGAATAAGTATCAAATTACTGAGGGGAAATATTAATTTTATTGCGAAAATCAGAAATCCGCATGAGCGACGCAGATGTGATGGTGAATTTTTTGCCAAATTCATTAGATTGCTGGTGACCACGAACAACGAGGCTTCTTATTGTCATTTTAAAATACATATGTCGATGAAATAATTGATAATTTACGACATATGTATATTAGTATTTTACTGAAAACATCGAGTATTAAATATAAACACTTTGAGAAAAATACAATTTATTCGTGATCTAATTGTAAAAATCAAATGATTCTCCACAAATCGCTTTGTTGTCATAACAAAACTTCATTAGCTGGTACCAACATTTATCTTTCATTAAAACTTTGGGATCGCCGATGATAATTAAACATGCTTGGGCCCTCGTCAAAGCCACATTCAATCGCCGTTCACTGCTCAAAAATCCCATTGTGCCGACATTTGATCGTACCGTAGAAAATATTATAATACTTTTCTCATTACCTTGAAATGCTTCAACGGAGCCCACTTCAACCTCGTTCCATTTACGAGAGTCGCACTGGGCCCGAATTTTTTGATTTTGCTTCCGATATGGTGTTACAACACCAAGATCTGCCTGCTGTACAACCTTACCATTGATACTTTTATTCACCAACTTGTGTAGATAAGACATGACCACTTTGATTTCATGTTTGTTGTATAAGCTGTACAAATAAATTTTTAGTAATATGTACTTTTGTTAATAAAATTTATCGTTTCTCTTACCTGGGTGAATCATTTTCTTGCAAAGATTTGCCAAAAACAGCATGAAATAACATCGGAAATTTATAATTTGGTAAATACCTCCAGTTAAGTAACCTCTCGGTTATTTCTAAAAGTTACGGTCTGGATAATAATAACTTAATCGTAACAGAAAAATCTTGCATATATTTACCTTTTGAGCCCAGTACCTTAAGTTCATTATCGTAAAAAAGCTGGTTCGGAATACAAAGAATATCTTTGTGCGACCGGTAATTGAATCGCAATTTAGTAATAAACTTAGTATTGTAACCACCAGATTGTTCATCCTTCTTATACAAAGGAAATTCCATTAATCGTGCAATTAGCGAAATACCGTACCCCAAATCTTCGGCATATTTCGAATATATCATCGGTCCCAGTTGCAGTGGATCACCGGCCAACACAATATTCGCCTTAATCACATTTCGTGAAGAAATCAAACCAGCGATTGGTATTAACGACGAACCTTCGGTACAATTGCCACACTCATCGATAAATAGATGCGTAAAGTGGCCATTGTCAAATCCATTTTGAATTAAACGGCCCGATGTGGTTAGCGTAGCTACAATAACTCGATATGGATACAATTCGGATGGCTTTGGGTTATAATGGATTTTCGTTTTTAAATTCGATGCTTTCAAAATATGAGTATCGATTTTGTCAACAGCCACCTCCTGTGATTTCGAAAATAAACGATAAACATCAGTTTCATCTAAAAATTCGAGTAAACGGTTTGAGATCACGTTACACGCAAAATTTGATGTAGACACTACTAAAATACGCGTCTCAATTTTATTTTTCCACAGCTGTAGAATGGATTCAACGAGCGTAGTAGTTTTACCGGTGCCGGGGGGACCAAACAATATGTACGGGTATGGATATGACATACCGTTAAAAATGTTTTCGATCACAATTTGTTGTTCGAGATTTTTCGCCACCGATTTATTAAACCACGTAAACTGATGCTCGGTCTGGCATACTATACTCTTCGTATTAACTTTTTCACTATTGGGAAACATAAAGGGGACCAAATTTTTTTGTCTCATCATTTCAATCGCAAATTTTTCCATACAAAATGTTGTTCGATTACTTAAAAAATTCACATCATACTGTATGTCCGTGTCGATTTTACGTTTCAATTCGACCTTAATATGTGTAGGCTGAATCTCTAAAATTGTTCCTTCGATTGGCGTACAATTTTTCAGTTGGGGTGAAGAAATTGTGAGTCGACTATAAACTGAAATTAATGGACGGCTATCATTTAAATTTGGAACTTTAATGATGTAATTTTCGGTGACGCCAGAATATTCGATTTTTTCAGATTTACGATTGTATACTAGAATTGCATCTTCACAGTGTAGATCTTCTATGTCTGCAAATAATAGTAGGGCATCCAAGTAATTTGATTCAGTCAACGGATTTAATTTGTTTTTCAATTTGTTGATTAATTTAGTCAGGTGGCAATCTTCAGGATTTGAATTGAGATTTTTAAAACTATTGTTGAACAAATTTCGAATTTGGCATGTCGGCATATATTGTTTGTGAGACAATTTCGGTATTCTGTAATACATTAAAAAATATATAAAAAATACAATGTGGTGGTTTGAGGAGACAGGATACTCACGGCTTTCGTTGATTGGCATTATTTTCAATTTTATAGGAGTTCTTACTGTTTGTAAATATACGAGCAGGTATGCGATCATCAGGTTTAGAAGTCTGCGAATTAAATATCAAATTAAAGTTATGGGCATGATTATATGTTTGCAAAAAAAAAAAAAGAAACGCTTACATTACATGATAATCGATCGATATCGATCGTGTTGAATGCTCCGCAAATTTTTCGTTCACATTCCGCTATTGAACGAATTGAATTAAGAACAACTGGGACAGGTGAATAGTTAGAGATTAGATGTTTTGGCGCTATAGATGATATATTTGGCGTTACACTTTTTGTAGCAAGTATCACTGCTGGTTGCTTTAATATAGACTTTGGTGGTGCAATATAAGCATGGTTCTCGGTTAGGGTTGCCGTATGTTTAGAATCTGCTTCACAAATGATTGACTGATTTTTTAATGGAAGTACTGAAAATACATTAACTATTTTCTTTTCTGTTCTAATTGAACGGTCTCGCTCTGTTATCAGTGGAAAATATGTAGTCGGTTCAATGGGCGTCCTTATTGAAGTAGTCCTTGACGAATTGATTTGTGCGGATGGGTTTGTACGGATTGATACTACAGATAGATCATTTTGTAATCTTTGTTGTCTGCTAAGGGAATAGTCTAGACCTGGGGTTGCTGTGTTTACTAGTCGTGGTGCTTTTGCTGGAGCCAGGGTTGCTGGTTTTGAGGACCTAGACTCATCCCTAAAATGAGGCAACTCAACGAATTTGCTTCCTGGTACATTGATTACTGAATTTATTACAGGTGTGCGATTCACGTTAAATTGTACTGAAGATTCTCGTTCAATGGTTGTTATATTTGTAAAATTATGTTGTGCTTTGAATGAATCTTCTTGTGCTATACGCACTTCAGGATGTATCGTTCTGTTGTGAACCGGTGCAGTACTGTACCAAATAGGCGAAGCATACTCAATATTTCCAATGCATAATTTTTCGTCTTGATTGGATGGTTCTGACTTTACTTTGTTTTTACCAAATGCATTCCCCATTTTATTTACAACTTAATTATTATCGAATAAAAATCAATTAATTTTGCACCATATGTCAGATATCGATCGAAAATAAGCTTACCTTTAATTTTGCCACTTTATCTAGTGTGTTGATTATATTATTTTTGGGAAACCCCCAATTGAAATTTGAACCTATTTGCTTCTCATAAAATGAACTATTGATATACAATCATCGATATACATATGTATATATTGTACACTATTATTAGCTATTACTATCAGCTTAATTATGATAATGAGATCATTTTATAGGGTACTTTTATATGCAGAAATGAAAAGATTTTACTGCCTTTACACACTTGTACTTCACTACTACACAACATACAATGAAAACATACCTGCTCGAGTGCTGACTGCTGCTGATATAAAAAAGACAGATAAGCAAGTACGAACAATACCTTCGTTTTTTTTAAATACATATACATACTGATAACAGTGTGACTAAATAGTGGCATCAACTTTGTAATCTTCCAATTTCCAAATACTGTACAAAATATTTTGTTGTTGTTGTTGTTATTTTCATTTGCTCAGGTCGACTAGCACAAGTAGCTGTATATGACCAATCAAATTACTGTATATGTGGAAATAATTATTTAATTAAAAGTTAAAGATTATAATTAATGTCTTTTGTCCACGACTAAAGCTCAGTATGCAGCTCGAGCTAAGATAATTTTACCGCGGTCTCCACAAGTCTCAATTTATTTACAGATAAATCGTCAAGCTAAAAATTTATGTAGAGATACATTTTGTTGATTTTGTTTGAATTTTATTCGTTTGTTTTTGAATGAAGTTTCTGTCCAAATAATCCTCTAAAAACTCGACTTCGTAATGTTGGTCGGCCATTTTGACTTCTTTCTTCTTTATATAAAAATAAATTAATTTTACTTCGTGGCTACTTCGATTATAAAATGAATCAAAATTCAAAACGGTCAAAATTTATCTTCAAATTATTTTCCTTGTGAGATAAATTGCGGCTAAAATGTTTGGAGAATTGATAGTGGCGCAATCTAGATTTGAATGAAACAACTGATATTTTTCAAAATTTTTCACGCAAAGGTGCATACCGCTCAGCGAAATTGTCAGTTAAAAAAAAGATTATTTTATTTAGCTAGCTAAATTTTACGTCAAATTTGTATGAACATTATCTTAGCTCGAGCTGCATACTGAGCTTAACGTATAATATCTACATTAAACGTTTATTTCATCACTTATAATGATATCCATTATTTACTGCTAGTTTATCTAGTAGTCTCTTCTTTCATTATTCAATACTTTCAAATAAATTATTTGATTTTTGAAATTTTATCTAGTAGTCTCTTGTCATTTTCATTATTATTAAACTGTGACATCAAAATGTCGACGAAAATTATTTGAGGAGTATTTAAAGGATTTGATTATAAAACATAATGATATTTGTCGGTCGTGGACAAAGTATCGTATTCTACTCGCAATGGCTGTTATTCACTCATGGCCGGTCTCCACTTGTGTTTTTTTCTCTTGACAAAAAAAAACCTAGTCCATTATTTTTCTCGTGACAATTTTTGGTACATTTTGCAAAATACATACCTACATAAAATGGTTTTGAGCATGCGTCTTGAAATTTTCAAGAGAGGAAAAGATTAGAATATTCAATATTTTTGTCATGACGTTGTGCCTATTGAGCATAATTTGTATTTTATGCTCAATTTCTTGTCATTTTATGTTTAATATTTTGCCAATTAAAATGAAATTTTTCTGGTTTTTTGGAAAATTTTAGCTTTTTAATAAATTTTAGATGAAAATAAAATAAAAACTGTTATTAAATTAAACCATAAATAATAGATTGTGGAATATAAACATAATATTCCAAAAATTATACTAAATCGAAAAGGAACCAAATTCAAATTTTTTTCTTATTCTCAAAGAGAGAAATTTGCTATATTCTTTATGTTAGTAGTTGTACAAAAAATGTTATGTGCCGAATGTCATTTATTTTTTGTCAAGAGAAAAATACACAAGTTGAGAGTTTGAGACCGGCCATCAGATGATTTACGACACTCGCCTATCGGCTCGTGTCGGCAAACTTCATCTTCGTGAATAACAGCTATCATATTCATTATATGCTCGTTGAATAATATACTATTATAAAATTACACAGTGTTTTATGTTTAATGTTTTAAATTTTTAATTTTTAAATTTTAATTTACAATGAGGAATGCCCCACAGTTATGCTGCTCCAACCACGGGATATTATCAGAAAAAATAGATTTCCATGGAAGCATGCAGATGTTTGAACAAATCATGGAAAATGTTATAAATCATGATCGTTCGGCTACTGATGATCGGGTGATGAGTAAAAAAATTCAGGGGAGCAAAAATTCCGGTGAAATTGCTGAATTGGTGTACGGAAATGAATGGCCGGTCGAACTAAACATGTGGTATTCTTTTTAAATCAACCATCCACCACTTATGGTATGCTCTGTTGTGAATGAGCTTATGCTCAAAATAGAGTACACCAAAAGTTAAATAAATTTATTTGTAAATAAAAAATAAAAACTAATAAATAAATAAATAAAATAAAACTGTTTTATAGTTATTCATATTGTTAGATTTTAGTATGTCTATTAGTTTATGATTCATTATTAATGGAAATTTTATTCTTATGTTATTATATTTGGAGCATTTACTTATGATGTGTTTATTATCTTCAATTAAATTACATTTATCACATAAATTATTATTTTCAAAACCCATAAGATTTTTAAACTTTTTATTATATGAATGACCCGATCTTAATCTATTAATTAATTTGATATCATAAGAGTTCATATTAGCATTTTTGAACCAAACTTTATTTGGAGGAATGATGTTAATTTTTTTGTTGTATCTTCCTTTAAAAATAGTCCAATCATTGTACATAATACATATACTATGCCATTCACGTGTTATTATATTATCAATTATTATAAAAGAGTCTTCCACAGTAATTAGGTTATCTTTGGTCTCATGATTATCACGAATAGCTTGTTTGGCTAAATCATCTGCAATTTAATTACCGTGTATTCCTGCATGACCGGGAATCCATTGTATAACGATATTGATATTATTGTGGTCAATAAGTGTATTGATAATTTCATTTTCATAAAATTTGTATTTATTAAACTTTATAGAACCAATAAGTGAGTCGCAATTAATTTTAGAGTCCGTAAAAATAATAATTTTACTATTTAGATGTAATGATATTTCAATGTCCTTTTTAATAGCAATTAATTCAATTGTTTTAATAGAAGAAAAATTCTTTAGCTTAAATTTAAAATTCATATTTAAGTTTTTGAAAAAAATTCCAAATCCACCAATGTTCGATATTAAAGAGCCATCAGTAAAAATATGACAATAATCTTTGTATTTATTTAAAATTTGTAAAAAGTTGGATTGCTTTTAGGAAAAAATTCAAGATCATTAAATTTATTATTAATTATAATATTGTTACAACTGGTCTTAAAATAAGTATCATTTATTTTTGCAATATTTGAAAGAAAATCATATTCAGAAAATAGCTCCCTAAATTTAGGAATACTATTATTATTAATAATATTTTCATATATTATATTGTTTTTATAAATGTTTTTTGCAATATAAGTTAATGTATTCTTTTTATTGTCAAGAGAAGCCGGAAGGGTATCTGATACTGCTAGTAGGTATTGTAGTAATTGGAGAAGATTTAGTATATCCCAAAATATTTCTTAAGTTTTTGTTAATTAATTGTTGTTTAATATTTAGAGAATTTTTAAAATTTAATGGAGTACCTAATGAAGTCTGCAAAACTAATTTTTGAATTAATCAGAGATTTAAATAAATTTAACAAAATTTCGGGGTGAGCACCTCCATTTTTATAGGAAATCATTTTTAATAGATTTGAAGAGTTAGAAATTTCCTTATCTAATTTTTTATAGTGACTAAATAATGATAATTTGTTATTGAAAGTAATACCTAAAAGTTTAATATTCTTGACTTCTTTTAAAATATAATTATTTATTTTGATTTTATAATTTGATGATTTATTCTTGAACAATCGAATATAAGAAGTTTTTGCAAGGTTGATACCAAGATTCAATTCAGATAATTCACTGTTTAATTTTGTCATAACATAATTACAAAGGTCGAAATATAGAGACTCATTTGGACGCTTAATTAATATTGCAAGATCATCAGCAAATTGGTATATTGATATGTTATTATTTTGAATATTATGGATATTTGATGTATAAATATTGAACAAAATTGGGCTAAGGCAAGAACCTTGAGGAATACCTTTATTTGTTGTTTGTTTTATTGAATTTGTACCATTATTTAAAATTAATGTTCTATTTGTTAAGTGTTGATAAATCCAGTTAATTGTGTCATTTGGGGTGTTAATGTTAACTAATTTGTTTATAAGTATGTTTTTATCTACATTATCAAAAGCTTTTTTGATATCTGTAGTGATTAGAATTATGTTTTTCCTGTCTCTTTTATCTTTATGAATCTCAGAAAACAAATTTACAAAATAATCCGTAATTAAATCATCTTTAAAGGGTTTTTTAATTGAAATGATTTTGAATATTTTCCAATTAATCGGATAGATTTTACTATTGTAGATATTATTTAAAAATTCGACATGAAAATTTAAAACCTTTGGATTATAATCAATTATTTTATTGAGGAATTTAAAAGATAATTTATCATTATCTGGAGCCGATTTGGTTTTATGTTTAAGGATATTAAATATAAAATTATTGTTAAATTTATTTTCATTAATGTTGTTTGTAACCTCAACAGGAAAGTTCGTATTTTCAAAAGAATATGGAAAATTAGAATTAATAAAGAATTTAGCCATATCATAGTTTTCTAAAAGGTTGAAAGAAATAGATTTTTTATTTCTGATTTTATTAATTTTAGACCAAAGTTCTTTACTATTGGTATCATTGTTTAAGTTATCTATAAAAGAAAACCAAGATTTTCTTTTAGGTTTTCTTATTTCTCTTTTTAAGCGTGAAGTTGATTTTAAAAGTTCAATAGCGGTGAATAAATTTTTATTTCTGTTATACAGTTTTTGTTTGTTTAATTTAATTTTCCATAGTCTGTCGAGAGAGGGGTTCCACCAAGGTTTTGGGGTATTATTTTTATTTATAATTATTGATTTTGTGTTGTCCGAAATTATGTTATTGATTACGTTTTCAATATTATTATTATTATCAACAGAAATAATTTTGCTAGTGTTGTTGATAACTTCAGACCAATTTATAATTTCTTTTATGTTTGGTAAAACATTTAGGGTACTAGTTTTGGGTTCATGTTACAAGCTGCGTTAGAATGTTATGTTAAATATTGCGTTAAAATGTTGCGTGTCATTGAAAATGTTATATTAAATAAAAATATTTCGTCTCTTTTTATTTATCACATTAAAATAGAAACAAAAACGATAAAAAACATACCGAGAGTACTTTCAGTGTTCACGTTACATGTATGCTGTATTGAAAATGTCATGACCATCTTTGAGGCTAAATATTTCTGTGCGTCCGACTTTTCCCCATGTTATATAATTGCATACTATGTTCAATGATCATCATTTTCAAAATACAAAAAATAAAAAAACAAATCATGTCATGTAGCAAAAATACTCAAGTATTTTTAAATCAAACTATTTTACAATATTTCGTAGGATATCCATAACTTAGTTCTGGGTTTACCTCTGTTTGAGTTATGTATTATTATAAGAAAACATATGCTACCGTGTCGCAATTAGTGGGAACTCACAGAACTCACTATATAAAAATTATATACATGTGTGTGTGTGTAGAAATAATATTGGCGGGAATATTTTTTAATGTGTGTGTGTGTGTGTGTGTGCGTAAATGTCAAGCTCCAAATTTGGCGGATATATCAAATAATTCATTATTGAAACAAAATTTATATTTCTGTATTTTTATTTTAATTTACATATAAATATTTTTGATTTAAATAGTTACATATTGGGCCCGATTCTGGAACGATAAAATTTATGTTATGTTATTTTATTTCCCCGCTTCCTATATGAATTTGTATTGAAAAAACAAAAATAACATAACATAACATAAAATTTTGGAAGGCAGAATCGGGCCTATTATTACAGGAAACAGGGAACTGGGTTTTCCAATTGTAATAGTGCCATCATCGGACTTCGTCGGCGCTGTCACCGAAGATGTAAGCGGCAACGTATTTTCATTTTTATGCATACTGAATAATACTGAAATGAAATTAAAAGGCGGGTATAATGATAAGTTCTCAAAAACATTAAACTTGTTATGTTTATTTTTATACCAAATATTCCTACATACTTACTTTCAATTTCAGTAAAAATATTATCCCCTACTAAACAATTAGCTTGGTGTGCTCGTCTCGCAACATTTTTTGTCGAAGTGTATGGAACTCGTTCTCCTAATGAATAAAATAATAAAATAAATTACATTATAAATTCTTTGTTTAAGTATAAGAATTTGTCCTCACCAAAGCGAACTTCACAAAAATCTTCACCAACTAATCACCTCACCAACCAATGTATTATCCACAATAGACACAAAAACGAACTGATAAACTACGTAGTAAAAAAAACTTGTATAAATAAAATGTATACATATACACACCAATACTACATTGTATTCCTAATGAATACGAGTTCTGTTGAGTTTCGGATATTTTGTCAAAATCCAAAGGAAAATACAGTAGCTCAATTTTGAGTTCTGTGTTGTTATACTTGGGTATTGTTACGAATTGGGCTACTGAGATCGTTCGGATTTTGCAATTAAAAGCACTGTGTACTTTTTATTTCACTCTACTTTTATACACTTTGATATTTGCTTTGACTTTACTATTTAATTCTGTTCGCTTGCTACTGGTGGGGGCTATGACAACAGATTTATTTCTTTATTTAACGATTTAAAATAAACCAAACAAATAAATTATAATACCTATAAAGGTCTTCGCTGTCAAAAAACGGCGACAGATAGATTAAATCTTAAGATGGCACTAGTAGTTTTTTTTAAATTTTTTTTGTGTTGTATCGACACAAAAATATAAACAAAAGCAAAAAACACGAATAAAACTTACAACTAGACGTGAATTATAAAAAAAATTAATTTTATTTTTTATTTATTTACCAAAAATTAAAAATTGTTAAAGCTGACATCTTTAGAAGTTATCCCGAACTATGTTTTCACGTATTAAATAATACTGCATTATCGATAAATCTGCCAATATCATTGACCGCAAGTTTACTATGGAAAAGTGTCATAATGTCCTTTATAGGGTATTATAATTTATTTGAAACCAAAAACTGTTCCCTGCTTGCCATCGGTCGTGTTTATAATACTTAACCGTCTAAGCTATTGACCTTTTTCCTCATCTGTCAAATACAGATTATTTGAAACGTCAAACGAGCGCGTAGGACAAGATAAAGTGAAAAGTGTAGGTATAAATTTGAAGTAAGAAAGTATTAAATTAGCGAGTATTAGTAATTTTGAAGGTTTTTAATTTATTAATTAAACAAAACAATTATAATTATAACATTTTAAATCATAATAAATAAAATATTTTAATAGATAAGTGTTATATTTTGTGAAAATGCCACTAACGTGTAGTGTATTTAAGTGCCAAATGAGAGCAGATAAACACGATGGAATACACTTTTATAGGTTTCCTGTTATTCCAAAAAGGTGCACAAAACACAAAACTCTGGCTGAGGAACGCCAGCGAGCTTGGGTGAAGGCAATTAATCGGAAAGATTTAAAAAAAACAGCCTTAAGATACTCTACTGTTTGCTCCAGACATTTCATGTCCGGAAAATCTGCTGAAAGCCTAAAATAGATGGTATTTTAAACCCTGACTGGATTCCAACTCAACATTTGGGTTA
This sequence comes from Tipula helvola, assembly GCA_963556165.1. Lineage (NCBI taxonomy): Eukaryota > Metazoa > Arthropoda > Insecta > Diptera > Tipulidae > Tipula > Tipula helvola. Next base: position 94,411,007 of record OY744481.1, read on the forward strand.
TAAGAAAAAATCAACAACCTCACATCCAGATATGAGCAAATGAAGAAGTTATGAGCGAATGAAGAACCGATTATAGCTATTTCCAAAAAAATTAATGAAAACATGTATTTCGATTATATGATGAAAATATCTTGCGCAGTTTTCAATTTGAACTCACAAATTTTAGCAGATAATGAATAAAAGACAATACATTATAAATAAGATTATTATTAATATAAAACTAAAATTGTATAAAATTACATAATAAATTCATTTCAGAAATAAATTTGTATAAAATCACATATAATATACATATGTGATTTTATACAAATTTATTTCTTCTCATTTAATCACATGAATCAATAAAATGCGCTTGTATACTTCATGCAAAGCAAATAATACGGCCCCAATATGGGAACAACACTCTCCTAATCCTGCCACACAAGTACAGTGTCCGTTGTGAATGAAGCCCGTGACGTCATGATGGTTCCATACTTTTAATGGAAGTACCTGCTCAAAAAAGTTTTAACATTATTAATTTTAAATATGTAATTTTTTTAAAGAACTTACTTTGCCAAACACATTGTGTGCATTTTGGTGCTTTTTACCGGTTAAATATTGGACCCAACCGCTTTTATATACAATAGTTTGTAGGCATCTAACGACTTGAACGCTTTGAATTCGTTGGACGTGTAATATGACTTCTTATTTACCAGATACTGGAATATTTCGAGAAACGTCACATTTGTTTGCAGACTTTGCTCATCAAACTTCATCAAGTAAGGGTCACTCTTGAATCCTGAAATTTTCTCCTCGTACCGCTGTCTCTCAGGCTCATGGCATATTTAGATAATACCGAGATCCTCTTATTATCATCCATTTCTAGAAATTTACAAAAAATTATTCAAAACATATAAATTTGTTATAAGAACATAACCTAACACTTTTAAAAATACACTCTTTTCTACTTACTTTTCAAGAAATTTTTATAAATTTTTATTAATTTTTAATTCTAATAAAGTTTAGAAATAAATTACAGTTTAAAATAAATTAAAAATCACACTAATTAATTAAAAAACACAAAAAATTCCACAGCTCAAAATTATACTTTGTCCTACACGTTCACAAAACCAAATTTTATCTGTCAAAAATTTTGGAGGAAAAAGGTCAATTGCTGTTCATAAAGTGAGCTTGTTATATGATGGCCAAAATCGTCTCAATATTTACCTCTATTATTGATTTTATATAAAATGTTTTCGGCTTTTTATAGACAACATACTATTTGTAATGACATACTCATTATTTTCGATTTGGCAAATCAGAAAAATAATGGAGTCACACTCCTAATTTTATGTTTTACCAAACATTTGCGGTTCAGGTGGAGCTTGAACCCCATTCGTTTTTTTAATATATTTATTTAATGTCAAATTAATTAGAATTGGTAGGTGATCAGAACCAATGTAATAATGAATGACCTCCCAAGATATTTTATTAAAAATGTCAGGAGAGGAAAAGGAAATACCAATAGCTGAATTAAAGCATTGCCACATGACATAACTATAGACGTTTTTCTAGAAACAGATTTTCCATTTATGATTAAATGGCTCCATATTTTGTGGTTAAAATAATGATAAATGATATAAAATAACTCAGATTATTAATTAATATTAGGAATTTTTAATAATTTAACAATTTTAATTGAAAAATTATCATTTTTCGTTTCTGCCGTTCCCCGGAAACGGATTTTGACTTAAATGGGTATTTTTCAATTAAAATTGTAAAGTTATTATAAATTTGTTATTTTAATTAATAATTTGAGGTATCATTTTATATTATTTATGATTATTTTAAACACAAAATATGGAGCCATTTAATCATAAATCGCAAATCTGTTTCTAGAAAAACGTCTGTAGTTATGTCACGTGGCAATGCTTTTAGAATTGTTTCTAAAATTAAACCTTGTGGCAACACCATTATTAAGTATTTGAAAATTATTATTGTTTATGATGTTTGCTATTTACCTTTTCTATTGTTAATTGTTTGTTGATCCCAAAGAACGTTGTGAGCATTAATGTCACCGACAACCAAAGTGTTGGGTGGTTATTAAAATGTAGCAATATATTGTTAAATTCAAGTAAATCAGAATTATTTGTGTTATTCGGAAGGTTGTAAAAGTTGATTACATTTAGAGTGAGATTCTTGTATTTGATATTTATGTATAAAAATTCTATATGATTAAAAGTTAAATTAATATCTATTTTTTTAAATGCAATTTTTTTATGGATGAAAAAGGCTAAACCACCATAACCATCGTATCTGTTTTTTAAAACAATATTATAGTTTTTAAGCCTAATATTATCACTGTCATTTAGCCAAGTTTCACTAATGTCGCAACGTCAATATTATATTTATTGATAAATGATTCAAAATGATTAAAGTTGCTTTTGATACTTCTTATATTTAATTTATTTGATTTTTATGTTTTTAATGGCATCTTTGATGTCCATTAACAACGCGTCTGCCATATTATAGGGTTTATTACTTATACATATTGTAAATTTTATTCAAGAACCACGTTTACACCATAGGTACTTTAATACTTTAATACTTATTTGCTAATATACTATAATTCTATTTCTTTTTACACCACAAAATATTATTTTGGTATTTGCAATGTAAACCCAAATTATGTTTTGACAGATAATATACAATTTCATTGTTTATTTGATGTGTAAATAATTTCGAGATTTCTAGAAGTCATTTATTTTATTGTGCGCTGAAATTATTTAGATTTACATACCTACATTTCTTTGTTCTTATTTTGTTCTGTTTACAGGAAAAATCTCGATAAAAATTATCAAAGAAATGACATTTCAGATTTTTTTTTCTTTTTTTGTTTTGTTTTACGTGGCATACTTTTTTGATACCTATTATAATGAAATAGCAAAAAAGTATGCGATAAAGTAGTATTATACTTTGTGTTTACATCATGATATGTTTTTGCTACATACTTTTATACTACTGGTGTAAACGTGGTATTGAGTTAAAGAGGTCAATTTTTGTTTTTTGTTCTTTAATTATAATATCATAATTATTTGCTTTATTGATCCAATAATTAGGAGCATTATCGTTTTTGTTTAAAATAGGAAAATCTGAGGAATTGAATCAGGAATCTGAGGAAAAAATGAAATTTTGTTTTTAATAGAGTGAATTTTTATTTTAATTTGTTTATTTTTTTCAGGGCAATTTTTAGAATTTGTAAAATGGGAATTGTTTTCGCAAAAGTTACATATTGGATCAGTAGAGCATTCATGAACCGGATTATTTGAAATGGCTTTTGTACATTTCATACACATAGTAGATTTTGAATTACATAGTTTTTTAATACGACCATACTTAAGGTATTTACTACAAAATTTTAATTTAGGAATAAAAATATTGACGTTAACTTTAACACCATAAAATTTGATAAATTTAGGTAGAATATTATTCCTAAATTTATTTTTAATATATTAGAACCTTTAAGAGATTTAGTCTTAAAGTCCCAAAACTTAATTTTTTCCAAACCTGTTATTTTGCAATCACAACTTAAATTATTCGAGATTTCATTCATATCAAAATCATCAAGCAGTCCCCTTAAAGTACCTACAACCTTAATATAGGCATTCGGTATGAAAGGAGAATACTCTTTCTTTCGTAAAATTATATTTAGCGGATCATCATGTCTAACACATTTATTTGCCACGTCAAATGTACTAAATTCAACTCGCTAAATTTTTATTTACCACAATTATATCAATCGGATTAATTTTACTTTGTAAAAAGATTTTTGACAAGATAATAGCCAACAATTTATTCGGATTTTTAGATTTTAGATTAAGACATAGAAAGAACCTTTATCCGAGCCAATATATAAATTTTCTTCCATTTTGTTTACTTTATTAGTGTCCGCGGATTATCGATACTCATATGGCTTCCATATTTGAATTATTAGGTGCTAAATTATTTAAATTAGAATTAGTTTCAGAAATGATATTTTTGTTATTAGTTTTCACTATTTTAACAGTAGAAGTATCAACGATATCAATTATCAACCTAAAAAACCATTGTCTTCACACTTAGGTACTATTTTCGAGAATGATCGGAAGGCGTGTGGCGCCTTCCTTCATTTTTTCACTATCACTCCCCACAATTTTATTAATATCAAAATAGATTAATACAAGAAACAGTTCTCAATAATTATAATTAAATTAATTATATTAGAATAAAAATAAAAATAATATTAATTAAAATGAATTATTAGAAAAATTTATAAGACGTTATTAAAAATTCCACCACTATCGAAAAAACACAAGTTAATCGGTCGTACAAAATATTTTGTTTTGATTTAATTTGAAGTTTGAAGAGGCGAGGCTTCAAGAGAAACGGCGTTCCATAGCTCTTGAATATGAGTAGTAGTTGTTTGTAACCTAATTAAGAAAATTCTTACAGTCAATTATCGTCTCTCTCTTGAAAATAATAAAGAACACATTCAGCAACTATGCATATACGAGTATATTAAAAATCACAAAACTACTTCATACACAGGTATTCTTATACGTAAGATTTGTACGGGGTGTTTTTTATAGATACTTTTAAAATGAAATAAAACACACAAACATCGTAGTAATGGCTATATTATTGGCTTTATTGGAAAGATAATTTTATGCCACTACATAGTGTTTAAATTTGATTATGGCTGGCTCGAATAAAGCATAATCTGGGGCTGTTTATCCAGGTCGCCCATCGTCTCTGGTTTTTCGGCGTAGACCAGCGATTTCACATATACCAACAGAAAATAATTAATTATTAATTATAATTCGCTAAGTCACTATGTTTTTGCCTCATACTTAATGTATGAAGTTGGAATTGTACTTTTGTAGTTTGGTCGTGGCTACCTGATGAGTAGATCGATTTTTGTAGTTTGGTCGTAGCTACCTGATGAGTAGATCGAACTTTTTGTTTTGAGATTATCAGTACGAAACCAATCTACCACACAGAAAGCTCAAGGAAAGGTTTTCATTTTTTAGAGTCAATACATTTTGTATTGACTTTTGACTCTCGGGTTAAAGTACGCGGGGGATTTTGATATTTCTACTTTTTTGGTAGATATAATATAAATGACTGGCCTCTTCATTTTTCTGATTAACAAGTCGAAAATGTTGTGAATGCCATTATTATTAATATAGCTATTGGGTGTGTGTCTATAAAAAGCCGAAAGAATCTTATTGTAAAATGCTCGATATTCGTTCGTACTTCAGTCGGTTAATTGCAGTGCCAATTTGCTGGTGGAATGTTTATCCTTAAGTCACACTTTTGCCGGTCAATTTTATCTGTAAAATGCTCGGTATTCGTTTTTAACTTAGTCGGTTAGCTTCCTTCAATGCCTATTTTTCAGTAAAACGATTGCCCTTAAGTCACCCTTATGTCAGTTCATTTTACTTATACTATTCGTTGATGTTTGCCAAGTTACGGTCTTTTTGAGTACTTTTTAACCAAAAAAGTCCGGAAAATAACTACACGGTCCTCAGTCTCAGGACGGTCAAATTAAATTACCAAAATTGTATTTTGCTTTTCGGGATTGAAATAAGGTGTTAAATCACACGATCTAGAAGCCAATTGAATAAATTAATTGAGATGCGCGCTATGTGACATGTTCCGGCATTAATGTTCCACATTAATGCCCTGCAATTGGGGAATGAAAAAGTCATAGTAATCATGGCTGTATAGCGGTATGCATTGACTGTAACGTTTTGGCTGGTATCAGTTTTGAAGAAATATGGACCAATGATTCCACCAGCCCATAAAACACACCAAACAGTAACTTTTTGCGGATGTGCTTTTGCAGCTAAGGCTAGAACCATTACTTGCCAAAGCTTTTGTGAACTCAAATTTCCCTGTGATTGTTGCTCAATTGATAGAACCGCTTTGGCAAAAAACCCAAATATTATCTGGGTTTGTGATGCATGCAAGGATTTTTACCAATCACCAATAATAGAAGCTTCTAATATTCAAAACCCGGAAGATTTACTAACTCAAGTTTTGGAAAATCATGTTAATTTACTTAATCGATTGCCAAAAATTGTGCGGCAAGCAAGTAATTATACTCAAAAGGCCGGGACAGAGGAACACTCTAGACAATAAAAGAAGCTAATTATTGATATTGGTACTTAGTAACGACCACAATTTACTTGAAGCTGTAGAACCTCGAAAATGGATTTTTGTATCGCAGCTAATTCGTAATAGCACTGACAAACAATTCTCAAAATATATGGCTGATCTATTGGGTGTCAATGTTTCATGTTTCCATGTCTTGTTCCTAAGCTGATGGAAGATTCGAGCGGGATTATAATAATCATTAAAAATAAGCTTTTACAATCGTTCGATGTGTAAACAATATTAAAATAAAAAAAAGTTTGGTTCTTTTAAGTCTGCGTACTAAATTCGTGTTGCATAGGAGCTGAGTTGCCTCAATGTTCACATGTTGCCGGAGCCTTTCTTCATTGCTCCGTGCTTTCTCCTGAATTTCATTTACGATGTGGTTCACTTTTAGGTCCCCAAGGAGATCATTGTTCCTGACATACCAAGGTGCATCAACGAAGTTCCTTAATACCATATTCTGAAATCTTTGGATGATATTTACCCCAAAGTTGAATACCATAAGTCCAAACCGGTTTCAATATTTGCTTAGAAAGTAGAAGCTTGTTGTATGTTGATAAAGAAGAGTTCCTTCTCATCAGCCAATACATCTTTCTGTATTTAAGTCTTAGTTCTTCATTTTTATTCTTGACGTGTGCTTTCCATCGCAATTTAGCATCCAGGGTCATGCCGAGATACTTAGCTGTGTAATCGGGATATGTTTGAATCGCCTGTTTGTAAAGTTGATGTGAACTGATTTAGTTTCATTTAGTTTTATTCGCCACCTTCTTGTCCATTTGTAAATTTGAGCTATTGTTGATTGTAACTTCTGTGTTGACTCTTCATTGCTTTTGCCACCAGCTAAGATAGCCGTGTCATCTGCAAAAGTCGCCACTGTGTTGTTTTCTAATGCAGATCATAAGTGTACGCAGTACATCTTCTACGGTATTCTTAATTTATGGTTAGGTCCTTCTTGTCACACTCTATCAAACCCTTGTGCAACTTCGAGAAATATCGTTGAACAGACTTTTTTCTCCTCTAGTACTTTTTTAATTATACTGGTTATTCTGTGAACTTGATCAATTGTTGAGAATTGGTTACGAAAACCGAACTGATGATTTGGGATCAAGTTTTTACTCTCGATTATCGGATTTAACCTTTTTACCAGTAACTTCTCAAAGAGTTTGGACATAACTGGCGATAGCGAAATTGGTCTGTAAGATGAGGTTATTTGTGGTGGTTTCCCAGGTTTTGGGATCATAATTACCTACATCTGCAATTTTCCACAAGCTTGGTACATGTTTGATTCTAAATGCTGCATTTATAAAGTTGGTGAGCTTCACCAGAGTTTTCCTTGGCAGTTCTTTTAAGATTTCTGCAGTAATCTGATTGTAACCGGGAGCTTTTTTCGTATTCATATTAGCTTTTATCTCTCACATACACGACTCCTTTTGATGGTGTCGGTAGGATTTCTTTACTTTCTTGTACAGCTTGTTCAGTTATTATCTCGGCTTCTAACGTTTGGTTTTGATGTGGCTGGAATATTTTTTCGAGGTGTTTAGCAAATTCTCGAGTTTTGTCTTTTAATTCTTTTGGTTGCTTTCCAAAGAGAATAATCAGTACTAGATCAGTACCCCAATGGAGGGACTATCGATACTTTCCTACTCCTCTCGAAGGGAGATACTTTCCTACTCCTTTTCTATTTCGCTCAATTGAGCTTGTTTATTCACCAACATGCCTTGGGTTTGGTTAACATAATTTTAGTATAGCAATGGCTGGTCTCCTCCAGAATCCATGAGACCGACCTCCGAAGAGGGTGGATTTACCTGAGTAACAGGTGTACCACCTGGGGTATTAGTTTCCATATTTGTTCCGCTCATTACTCATTTATAATGTACTGCACTCGCATCTAGTATTTAGCCGACGTTTCGTATCGTTGCTCGGTTGTTACCACTTGGATGTGTACTAGACACATTTGGTGGTTTCTACATAGTTGCAGCGTTGTAATATAGACCACGAGATACATGGCTATTGAGACATACGCAACACCCAAGTTCAACATAAAAAACGCCGTTTTGACGACCACTGCATTTATTTAATTAAATTCAAAAATAAATCGACCAATATAAATTATCTACGTCAAGTTAAAACGTTATTCCATATTGTTGACATTTTGGTCATGCTATACGGCAAATTGCAATTTAAAAATGTAATACACATGTATGTGTATCCTTCTTCTGCTCTATCATCACGACATGAGAAAATTCCTCGAAAACTGTCAAGTTGAAATGAACTGATAAAAAATCTTTGCACTCAAGTTTCACCAATAACCAAATAATATTAACATCTTCTTTCAGCCTTTTCTAAATTTAAGAACATCACCCGACAAACAATATGTAACCATGGATGGTGTACCGGGAACAATGTAACTGACGTATGGTAACAATATTTTGAAAAAATTCGCAAGAAACATATTTTTCATTTTACTTTTAACATTTCATCCCAATACTCTCTTTAAATTCAACTCTTTTCTCATCAATTCTCTCATCTTTAAGCCAAAATAATTTTTTCGTTTATATTTTGGTGCTAATTTTCTATTGTAGCAAACAAAACAACATAAACATTGAAATTCATACCTCTTTTCTTTGTTTTTGTTTTGTGATGTAAAATTTAGTTTATTCATGTAGTTCAACAAGGTGATACGTTGGTGACAGTTGGTTAACGTGAAAATTTGTGTGATCAAAAAAAGAAAATAATAATAATTAAATAAAAATAAATTTTATATTTTAAAAATATAATTAGTAATAATAAATTATTAACTGTGAATAATTTATATAGTAAATTGTAAGTACATATATATTTTATTATATTTTTTACATAAATATTGCAAAAAAAAAATCGGTACAGTGTCATTTTATCAAGGATAACGGTATAAAAACACATGGCAAAATATTATTTTGTGTATCCGTAATTTGTCGGTATCAAAATGTTTAATACATCGGTAATTTTTCGTTAACATTGTGGGTCGTTCTTCGAGTATTTCGGTAATTTTTCGGTAACATACATAGGCCAAATACTAGCATATCGTTAATTTCTCCCTTCCATTTGATAAATTAATTATAATATCAATTGCAATGAATTATAATAACGTTAAAGATAATAAATTGTAACTACCTATTATCTTATTAAATAATACTTTTTAGATATAATTACCATATTAAAATGACATTTATTGACATAATTATAAAACACATGGTAAACTGATTCTTGTGTATATCAGTAATTTGTCTGTAGCAATCGGAAAAAAATTTTAGTATGTCGGTAATTTTTCGTTAACATTGTGGGACATTCTTTGAGGAGTATTTCGGTAATTTGTTGGTAACATTGACCAAACACTAGCAATTACCCATTTCTCGTTTACATTTGATGAATTAATTCTGAATCGATAATTTCCTGACAAATTCAACATTTTCCTTTTGTGTACCGCATAATTATTATAATACGCAACGACAATTTTTTGTAATTCGGTAAAAATCGAGGGAGATACATTTTGTTGTGAAATTAATTTATAGTTATTATTTCATATGGCAATACTGAACTTTCAATAATTGTTAATTTGTCGGCAATATAGAAATTTTATTTCAGCCCTCCGGCATATTTTTAATTGGCATATTAGATTTATAATGCCAAAATATAAGCCATTACATAAACTCTCGAAGCAATCAATACGACGTCGACTTAATCGAGATCGAAATCCAACAGAGCTTGAAAATCTCGGTGCTGTATCAAACGACGATAATAATCGACCAGATCCAATTCCTACGTATGAAGTACTAAGTGTGAATGCAGAGAATGCCGACGTCATAAGTAATGATGATGCATGTTCTATAACTTATTTAAGTGATACGGACGATGTGGAATTTGATGATAGTGACAACAGCCATGACAAAATACATGATACTAAAACTTTTCTAAGAAGTTGGAGTATAAAACACAACATAAAATCTAATGCATTAACAGAATTACTCACGTTTTTAAACGAAAATGGATTTAGTTATTTACCGAAGGATAGCCGAACACTTCTTAATACTCCCATCAGTAGAGATGTATTGGCGTGCGTACCAGGAAATTTTGTTTATATTGGTATTACTAGCGGCTTAGACAAAGTGTTGTGCGATCTAGAGACTTTGCCACAGACAATTGAATTAGATTTTAATATTGATGGAGTTCCAATAAGCAAAAGTAATTTAAGCTGTTTTTGGCTAATATTAGCCTGCGTATGCAACATTAACCCTGCCAGAATTTTTGTTGTAGGTGTATATCACGGCTATAATAAGCCAAAAAATTTTAACAATTTTCTTCGTCCGCTTATTGATGAACTTAAAGTGTTAGCATCTTCAGGATTTGTTTACAATAATACAAAGTATTTGCTAAATATCAGAGCATTTGTTTGTGACGCACCCGCAAGGGTCACAATTTTAGGGATTAAATCTCACAATGCTTATTTTGGATGTCCGAAATGTTGTGAAGAAGGTGAATTTATAAAAAATCGCATGACGTATCCAATTAGCAATGCCAGATTACGTACTGATAAATCATTTAGAGCCAAAGAGAATGAACACCACCATAGAGAAACGTCAATTTTGGAGGAATTGAATATTGATATGATTGAGCATTTTCCACTGGACTACTTACATTTAGTTTGCCTAGGAATTGTAAAAAAACTTCTAAAAATATGGACCAGTGGTATAACATCTGCTTTAATTCCTAGCAGAGAACAGACTGCAATTTCTCGAAGACTTACATCATTAGCAATAACGCAACCGACAGATTTTCAGAGACGAATCAGATCATTATCGGAACTGTCTTATTTTAAAGGATCAGAATTCCGTGTATTTTTATCTTTGCCAAAATATAATAATTTTTTGTTGCTGCATGTGGGTGTACTGATCCTTTGCCACCCGATATATTCGAAAACCAAACTAAATGTCGCGGAATCAATTTTAAGACAATTCGTCGCAGGTGTCGCTGAACTGTACGGAAGACATAATTTAACGTATAACATGCATTGCGTAACTCACTTACCAGATGATGTAAGAAAGCATGGAAAGTTGGACGATTGGTCCGCTTTTGCTTTTGAAAGTTATATGAGTAATATTAAACGTATGCTACGAAAGCCAAATCAACCTCTGGCACAAATTTGTAATAGAATTTGTGAAATAAATAATATAAAAGAGTCAAAACACGGAACAACATCTAAAATTTATCCTATATTGAAAAATAAAGAAATTACTAGGGAGGTAAAAATAATATACAGGAAAATAATTTTTCCACATTTTCAAATCGATAATGGATGTAAAAATTGCTATGTTTTATTAGAAAACAACGAAATTATCAAATTTGATCACGCAGCTGTCGAGGACAGTAAGGTTTTCATGTTTGGCAGTCGATTTATGAATCCACGTAATTTTTATGAAATTCCAATCTAATCCAGCAAATTTGAAATCTTTGAGACTGATTTAAATGAAGATAAAGTGCGTGTTTGGAGCATTAATCTAATTAAATGCAAGCTATTTGGAATGGCAACAGAGAACATCGGGGACGCAGGAACATATGTTTTCTTTCCGTTGATACATTCGGAAATGTAACGAAATATGAACCCTATTTCATATACTAAAGTTTTTTTTTATTATTATTATTTTACTATATTCAGGGTAATATTTTAAATATACCCGAAATTTAGTTAATTTTGCTTTTGAATTTGGCTAATTAAATATTTTTATTTTCCGTGTTTAAACTTTTTGGTTTACAAGACTAAAAATATTATGTTATTCCTTAGGGTTATGTATGCTGTTGTGGAAACGAATAATGATCTTGGGCAAAAAGAAGTGTCAATAGTTTTATCGTCATGGATTATAGATGAGGAATATATATATTGGCAGCCTAATCACTACAAAGCTTTTTGAATGAAACCCGATGATAGTTGGACTCAACATCCCTGCGTTGTTTTAAAACGGAATATAGGTAATTTATGTAAATATTTAATACAAACTGTAAATTAACATAAGTATATATTTTATTTCCAGCAACATTTTCGGAAGCTAAAGCGAAAGAAAAATTTTTGTCGGAAAATTCTTGCTCAGAAATTGACGAGGGTTCAACCCGTCTAACAGCAAAATATAATTTTAATGAAGATTTTAAGCAAAATGCTATAGAAACCGAGATATCAAATTTCAATGCAACGGTTACAGTGCCAATAAATGCTCTGGGTCAAATTAGCAACGTGACATCTAATGACAACAGTGATTCAACCCAATTTATAGGAAAAGATTTCCGCTCCCCGCTTGCAATGGAAATAACACCTCAAACTCTCCAATGTCCAGATAACCAAAATGAACCAGATCAGCCAATGGTATCCGTTTCACAAACACCAGAATACATAGAAGCAGCTGTCAATTCCACGCTTGCAATTGAATCAACTTCTCGAACTTCAATCCCTCATGACCGTGAAAACGACGGTGCTTTAGATGACAAATTTAATTATATTTACGCCGAAATAAAGAAAATTAGAAAATTGACAAAATCTCAAACGGAACTAATAAAAGAACAAAATTCGAAAATTGACAAATTGCAAATAGAGCTGACTAGAACAAATCAGACCATTGAAAACTTTATATCATCGTCATTAGTAGCTCAACAAAAAGTAAAAAAGATTGCAAAAGACAACAGCTTCGTGTACCCTATTGTGCCAATAAGAAGAGTCGAGGAATGCGAATTACTCAATGCTAAATTAACCGAAAATTATTATATGGAGCAAATGGTAAATATTTTGATTGAAATCAGTTACAATAATTTCAGATTCTTAAGAAATTTTTAATTATAGGTTATTCGACTTTTTAAATATCGGACTACGAACATAAATAAAGCGGTAAAACAAATGTTCGAGCATTTGTTTCACTATGATGTCATAAAATTATATTCATGGACTGGGCAATCCGGAATTACAAAAGGTACACATACATTCTCCAAATTTAATGTAAATAATGACTTTCAATATATTTATATAGTTTTCCAAAATTGATGATTAAATGTAGTATAACGTGTACTTACAGAATATTACAAGACTCATAGTAGAGAGATTGTAGGTCCTGTGCCTTTCAAATTTTCTTGGTAGTGTTAAAATGTTAAAAATCACTTTAAAATCGAATAACGCACATACAATTTCTTCAACCAAATAGTACATGTTGACTAAGAGTACGAAATTGAAACCTAGCAACATCGAAATATAGGAGCAAGAGCAACTTTAATTTGTCAAATGGTGGCGTTAAAGGTTAAACTTTCTATTTTAGGGATATGTTGCTCTCGAAAACCCACGTTCTACACCTCTTAATCCTGCAAGAGTTGAAGGAGAACAAACCTAGGATTTATAAGAAAAATGTATGTCAAAACAATAATACACATGTCTTTATCGAATTTAAAGAGATTTTGTTTGACTCGTAATTTTGCGTAACTCGACATGCCTCCCCAGTCTGTAATTTAGTCGAAAAAAATCGTATCAGGTACACGGTAAAAATCATTATGACACAATCTACTATTGCCGTAGTTAAGGCTACTGGTTCATTTTTCGTCCTAGATTCGGTTGGTTAGAAATTATCAACTAACTACAATTGAATAGGCAACCATTTCAATAAAAATGTTTTCACGGCCAGATAAAATCAAATTGATAATAATATTCTTCAAGAATTTTCATAAATTTGTTGAATACGATGTCAAAATTCTGTTGTACGTATATAATAAATAAATCAAAATTTAATGAAAAATTAGAAAAAAAAACTAATAGAATAATAATATATATAATTCGAATATTCTTGTATGTAATGTAAATATGTTTCTCTTTCTCTAGGTATCCACAAACTTATCTTTATGGACCTAAACATGATTATCCAATTACCAGAAAACACGTTAAATTACTTAAATACTGATGCTCCCGTAACAACGGATGAAACAAAAAAAGCCATTAAAGAATTTTTGAAGCGGTCAACTATTGTAATGGCCCGCAATAGCAAGAAATGTGTAAAAACTTAAATACATATTTTAGTAATTAACAAAACTCTTTACTAAAAATAATTGATTAATAAATGAATTTAGATGAATTTTAAGTATAATAAAAATGAATTAACTGAATTAAATTTTAATGTGTTTTATATTTTTATTATCATATAATATTGCGAATAATATTAATACAGTTAATACTGGTTGTGTTGTTTTCCCTGATAATTAAAACATCGACTAACAATCAGTTGTGGAAACCAAAACTTGCTTGATTTATATAAAATAAAAAATTGGTAAAATTATAGTACATACCAAATTTAGTAATTTAACCGATATTTTATCTGTACCTATTGCAACCTAATACCCTATAATATAATGTAAGATTATATTATAATGTGTCGCAGTCTATGTCGGTTTCTAAAACTAATTTTTAGTAGAAACATTGTATAACAAAAAATCGGTATCATTTCAGTAACAAATACCAGGATATAAAAGAAATTGTTTACTATTCGTGTCTTGTAAGTATATTCCATAAAATTACGGTAAATAGTGGGTTATCCTAATAATACTTTATTCAAAACATTACAACATAAAATGCTGGTTACCGTAGAGTAACAAAAACCACTATTTAACCAGTGGTAACAGACCGGAAATAGTTCCAAACCATTGTGTGCCAGAATTAGGTAATTTTTTGGTAACCGATCGGGTTCGTTACTACCTCGGTCTCCGGTAACACTTCGGTTTTTTTTTGGTTTCAAAACTAAAATTGTTTGTCGGGTCATAAAATGTATCTTTGTTATTTATACTTCGCATGTCTTCGACACATTCCTTATAAGTTACGTTTCACCTTCTTCCGGTCGATATTTTTGGTAAATAGATGGCAGTAATTACGGCTGTGCTACTTGTATAGCCGTTTCTTAGTGGAAGTGTATTAGTACGTGAGACTCGACTATAGTTCGCTAGAGGATGAGCTGGCAAACCTTCACTACATTACACCTGCTCTACGCTTCGAGAAGGGCTTTCGAACGATGTTCCCTTCAAGGGAATCCTTGAGAGACGGGTTATTATCGGAACCCGAAGCTTTGCAATTCTTTACGGAAGCCTCCAAGCTATTCAACACCCTGATTACTACAGCGTGTACCAGGCTGAGGTGATATCGATTGAAAATATCGTGACTTGGTTGAAGCATAATCAGGTATCCTCAGGTGATGTAGCAATCTTCGTGGACTGTCGGGCAGCAATCAAGTCGTTGGAATCAGTTTCCTTGGCGTAACGGGTGGTGTTGAGTTGTCACTTATCTCTTAATGAGATGAGTGAGTACTTGAACATTCAGTTAATCTGGGTCTTTTTTCATTCGGACATCACAGAAAACTGCAGGGCGGATGAGCTCGTTTGGCTGGGTGTGTAGGCAAATAACTTCTTTACCAGCTGTTTGTACGAGGAGGAAGAGAGGTTGGGTTACTTTGAATGAATATTTTGTAAGATTACCTTGAAATGGGATGATATATTTGTTTCTATAATCAGACTCTGTTAATGTGGACCTAGTATATCAAAAGCTACTCTTTTAAACACTCCTTTTGAGGGTTTAGTTAGTTTCAATATTATTTTGGTGTATCTATAGATCTGGTTTTCTTGGCAGTTTGTGCATCATCATCTTTGGCCAACAATATACCATTCTAATCCTTTTGAATATCCTATAGATGTCTGAATGCCCACCGCAAGGTGAGTTGAGAAACTCCTCGACGATTTTCGACTTTTTATTCGGATTAAGGATCACCTGTGGTTTCTTTTTAAATACCTATGCTTGATGTATTATTGACGATGTCTGGTTGGATTTCTCTTCTTGACTTCTAGGATGCACTTGCGGCGGTTTATTATCGTTAGAATGTATAGAATCATGTAAACTTGAATTTATAACTTTTTGTGGATTGTTGCTCACTCCACTTTTGGGCTCTAGTCGGAACAAGAATACGTTCATGATTTATTCTTGACAAAGCGTCAGCATTCGTATTTTTAGAAACTTACTTATGCACAATTGTAAAATCAAATTCCGCTAATTTAAATCTCTATCGCAGAAGACGGGAAGGGGCTTTTTAATTTCCCCCATTAACCGTTTATGATTTAATACAATAACGAATTTACGTTCATAAAGATACGGGCTAAAATTCTGTAATGGCCATACCATAGCGAGCATCTCTTTTTCGACCGTGGAATAATTTCTTGGTTTTATTGGTAAGTCATCACTGTTACATTTCTGGCTTAGCACGAGCCCTGAGGCTGAATTCCCTTGCTTCGGTAGTAAGAACGAAGGTTTGTGAAAGAGTCAGTTTCAGTTTCAAAATTTGGAAAGCGTTTTCACAATTTTCTGTCCATCTATAAATTAAATTTTTTAATGGCCAGTAACTGGTTAATTGGTTCGGTAATCTCTGAAAAATTTGGTATAAATCCCAAGAAGGACTAGATTTCACGCTTGTTCCTGGGGATGGGAGATATTTTATGACATTTTCTACCGTCTTATTAGGGTTTGATCTGATCCCTTAATCTGTTATGATAGAAAATTACATTTAAGTGGCTGCAACTTTAAGTTACAATTGTAAGTAGATAGGTAAATACAATTTAAAAGAATTCTTAAACATTTATTTTAAACACTTATAAAATTTAAGCTTAAATTCTAACTGTAAAAACTAAATGGTTCTCCACAAATCGCATTATTGTCATAACAAAACTTCAATAGCTGGTACCAACATTTATCTTTCATCAAAACCTTGGGATCACCGATGATAATTAAACATGCTTGAGCCCTCGTCAAAGCCACATTTAATCGCCTTTCACTACTCAAAAATCCCATTGTGTTAACATTTGATCGTACCGTAGAAAAGATTATAATACTTTTCTCATTCCCTTGGAATGCTTCAACGGAGGCCACTTCAACATTTTTCCATTTACGGTGGTCGCACTGGGAACGAATTTTCTGATTTTGCTTCCGATATGGTGTTATAACACCAAGATCTGCTTGCTTTATGACCCTACCGTTAATTCTTTTATTCACCAACTTCTTTAAATATGACATTACAACCTTGATTTCATCTTTATTGAATAAACTATGGAATAAATACGAAATAAATTATTTTTGATTAAAATACCACTTTTTTATATAATATTAATGCATCGTTTCATCTACCTGGGTGAATCATTCTCACGCATTGATTTGCCAAAAACAGCATGAAACATAATCGGAAATTTTGGATTTGGCAAACATATCCAGTCGGTTATCCAATCAGTGACATCTAATGATAAGACTCTAAATAGTATTTAATTGTGATAAATTGGTTCATATTTACCTTTTGACCCGAGCGCCTTTAGCTCATTATTGTAGAAGAGCTGGTTCGAAATGTGAAGAATATCTTTGTGCGACCGGTAATTTAATCGCAATTTTGTAATAAACTTAGTATTGTAACCGCCAAATTGTTTATCTTTCTTATACAAAGGAAATTCCATTAATCGTTCAATTAGCGAAATACCATACCCCAATTCTTCGGCATATTTCGACTGTATCACTGGTCCCAGTTGCAGTGGATCACCAGCCAACACAATATTCGCTTTAATCGTATTTCGTGAAGAAATCAAACCAGCGATTGGTATTAACGACGAACCTTCGGTACAACTGCCACACTCATCGATAAATAGATGCGTAAAGTGGCCATTGTCAAACCCATCTTGAACTAAACGGCCCGATGTGGCTAGTGTGGCTACAATAATTCGATATGGATACAATTCGGAAAGCTCTGGGTTATAATGGATTTTCGTATCTAAATTTGATGCTTTCAAAACATGTTCGTCAATTTTATCAACAGATATCTCTTGCGATTTCGAAAATAAACGATACATTTCGGTTTCAGCGACAAATTCTAGTAAACGTTTTGAGATCACGTTGCATGCGAAATTCGATGTAGATACGACCAAAATACGCGTCTCAATTTTATTTTTCCACAGCTGTAGAATGGATTCGACGAGCGTAGTGGTTTTACCGGTGCCCGGTGGACCAAACAATATGTACGGGTATGGATATGATGTACCATGATAAATGTTTTCTATAACAGTTTGTTGTTCGATATTTTTGGCCACCGATTTATTATACCAATCAAAGTGTTGCCCTATAGGACGGATTCGTGAACAATTTATTTTATTCTTTTTTGGAAACATGAAGGGCACCAAATTTTTTTGTCTCATCAATTGAATCGCAAGTTTTTCCATTCGAAATGTTGTTCGATTACTTAAAAAATTCACATCATACCATAGGTCCGTGTCGATGTTACGTTTAAATTCGACCATAATATGAGTAGGCTGAATCTCTAAAATGGTTCCTTCAATGGTTTTAAAATTTTCCAATTGGGGGGAAAAAATTGTGATCCGACTATATACTGAAATTGAAGGGCGGCTATCATTTAAATTAGGAATTGCAATGATATAATTGTCGGTTGCTTCAGAAAATTCGATTTTTTGTGATTTACGGTTATACGCTAGAATTGCATCTTCACAGTGTAAATCTTCAATATCGGCAAACAGCAGTAGGGCATCTAAGTAATTTTTTTCAGTCAACTGTTTTGAATTGAATTTCAATTCTTCGATAAGTTGAATTAGTTGGTTCCCTTTAGATGTGTTCGATTTGATGTTATGAAAGTTATTATTAAAAAATTTACGGGTTTCAGGATTCGGCTGAAATTGGTTGAATGTTTTTCTCGGTTTTCTGTAATTTTAATTTATATAATTACTAAAACGTAGAGTGTCTTATAGCGGTCAAATACTTACTGGTTTCGTTGGTTTGATCTACTTCTATTTGTAGGTGCAAACGTGCGGTTACCAGGTTTAGATACCTATAGGTGAATATAAAGTGAATTTAGGGTTTCGAGAACAAAATTTTTTTATAAAAGATAATGTTTATAAAAAAAAAAAAATACTTACAGTTCGTGATATTCTGTTAACGTCATCTTTGCTATTCAAATTAAGCGAATTAAATAAATAAAGTGGATCTGCCGCAGATGTATATATTGGGGGTGTATATGGATCTGCTAAATATGTCTGTGGGTATGTATGATTTGAAAGAAATTTGGATAAGTTTGTTGAACTCGTAACAGAAGCATGGCTATCCGGTGCTCTGAACCTATTTATTTCAGTTGTACTACTTTGCGGCAATGTCGCTTCGTAACGTCGACCAACTTCTGCGTTTGATATATATGCTTTGTTTGCCGCTGGTTTAGATGTAATAGCGTGCAGAGGTGGTTCATTGAACCAAATTGCTGCTGCATTTTCTGCGGCGTAGTCAGTGAGGAAACTTTGAGGAAAACATGGCTCATATTTTTCGGAATTTGATGATATTCTTTTTGATTTCTTTTTTCCAAATATATTACCCATTGTTGATAATTAACTTAGCTCTTAACTGTAAACATAAAGAAAGAAACAATCTTATTTTTCTATGCTACGACTAGGAGCATTTATTCAAAAAATTTAATAGGAATAATTTGATGTTTTATTTTACATGGGAAACGATGATATAATGATCGATTGTTAAAAATTCAGTAGATACTGAAGTTCTGGAATATGGCCAATTAGGAAAGAAATCGGTTATTACTTAACCGATTATGATGATATTCGATATGTACGATGAAAATGGGATCCTCAAATGATTTTTAGA
The DNA here is from genome assembly GCA_963556165.1 of Tipula helvola. NCBI lineage: Eukaryota > Metazoa > Arthropoda > Insecta > Diptera > Tipulidae > Tipula > Tipula helvola. The sequence continues at coordinate 94,430,907 of OY744481.1, forward strand.
TCAAGTTCTGGAATATGGTTAAGTAGGATGTAACTTGGCTATTTCTTAACTGATTTTTCCAAACAGACCGATAGTTATACAGGGTGGGCCATCTGTTGGTCCTTTTTTCAATCAATGAATTTTAGTACTTACTGTTATCTGTTCCAAAAAATTCTTTGACATATGAAAAGTCAAAAATATGCCATTTACATTTATCATCATGGAGTCGCTAACAACACAACAACGCATTTTGATTGTCCAAATTTATTATGAAAATTTCAAAAACAACAACATTTCGTAAATTACATGAGAGTTTTGGTCGACACGGACGTCCTACTGAGCGTGCAATAGATCATGTTTTCCGAAAGAGGCAGCACGATCAAAGTAAAAGTACAGAGCGTTTGCCAGTAGATGTCACTACACAATCAACCAAATATTCAGACGTTTTTCAAAAGGGGACAGCCAAAATCAATTTAATTATCACGTATTAATAATAATCAGTTAATCACTTTTATAACACGAAAATATTTTTGTTTATGTTTACAAAATGCACACATAACAATGTCATACAATTTTTGGCAGCAAATATTTAGTGACCCCTACCTAAGTAGTGGCATTATGTGAAGTTGCTTTTGCTTTCGGAGTTTTCTGAGAGATGGTAGCTCTTGCGGTTTAAGTAAATTTGACATTTAAACATGATCTATTGGCAAAATTATTGATCGTTTTGAAAAAACTGGTTCAGTGGAAGGTCGTAAACCGTATCAACATAAGCTAAGAAATTTTCTGGCCTAGCCTGATTCTGAAGCTGATGAAAATCCATATGTTGCATCTGATGAAGAAGTTTATATAACTGAAACGCAATCTTTGTATCAAGAGGAGTTAGATATTGAACGAGAGCTTGTTATCGAACAAGAAGAACAATTTGATTGTGATAAAAGTTTGGAAACTGAACCTACAAATGAACGAGAAATTTCTATTTTAGTTGCAAAGGATGGGATCGAATAGCGTACCACTTGGTTAATAAATTCCCAAACAATAGCACGTAATATCATACGGAAAAAGTGGCTCAGCGAGAAACAAATAGGAAAGGCAAACAAGCTTTTGATGATTACAACAAACATCTATAGCGCAAAAATACAGCGATGTTTCAAACGGTCGCCATAAAATAATTCTTACTTCTCGATAAACCCGAAATTGATACATTTTAAGGAATATTGATTGTTGCTGGTGTTCACAGAACTAACAAGAAAAATTAGGATAAAATGTGAGCTCTGCACGCTTTACCAATAATTCGAGCAACTATGTCTCGTGACAGATTTAAAATGTTTCTCAGATTCATTAATGGATTCCCAATAAAATTTAATCAGTACATTCCATCCAAACCTGCCAAATATGAATACAACGTTTCTGGGCTTGCGACTTTTAGAGTCTGCCTATACTACAAGGACAGCTATATATTGGGAGGCGAGCAGATGGCACTTCCTAAATCAATGAGGGTGAGCGTACTGTTCTGAATTTGATGAGTTTATACAGAGGACCTGGAAGGAAAGTTACAACGGACAACTTTTTTACCAGTTTTGCAGTTGGCTAGAAATTGGAAAATTGCACTAGTTGCTACTGTCAGAAAAATGAAAGGTTTTTACCGGCTAACATGCAGACTACCAAAGAAAAGGCATACCATGTCGGACAAATTTTGCGTTCAGTAAAGATGCGACTAAAAAAAGATTTTAGGCGAAGCATATTCCTAAAAGACCTTGCTTATCAATTATGTTTGGCTACCGAAGAGGCGCGGTATAAATAATCAAATAATCAAAAATAATTTCGTTCGTTCAGCGGTAGAGATGATACTAGGACGAAAGGTTTTCATGACAATTAATGAAGCCCCAACTAGCAATGTTGTACAAAGTTTTAGATGGATTTAGTGAAGTGTGTCGTGAACAAATGGCTCTTTGTAGACATGTGTGGGGTGCGATTATTCTCTCGTATTACGAATTGCGAGTATCGAGAGCTGGTAATATGCTGACAAATTCTTTAAAAAGAACCTTAAACATTACGAGTTGTTGGTCGTACTTTACATTGTAATTGTGATTATAAAATAAAAGGTTTGAATCTTGGAGTTCTAAGTTGTGTTATTAGTGAAAGCATAAAATAATCCACCTAATTTAGTGCTGGCTTGAGATTATATCATTGTTAAATAAAATATCAAATAGCCGAATACAAGGACCGCAAAAGAGTGACCCTCCAGTTAATGGAACGCTACCGGGTTTGTGACGTGATTTTACAGGACAAGAATTACGAGAATATGATTGAAATCAACCAGATGGTCGTGGTTGGTAGTAGCGGTTAATGGAAATTTAGAGATATCTTTGGGTGAATTGCTTAATTGGAAAACAGCATCTGAATCAGCACGAGATTTCCGGAAATAAGAAACTTGAACCTGAACAGTAGGCTAATGCGAAATTGTGGAACTGTTTCAGAGTCTTTAAATATTAATAGTTGCAAATAGGATTCCAGAATTGCTGCGTCTCCTCGGGCTTACTGAGAGGTTGAAGTGGGATCTTAATTGAATGTGTTAACACAATAGTTCATAGTTCAGAAACTAATTAACGTCTTATTATTTTGACTTTGCTCACTGGTGGCATTAATTGTAATTGATTACAGGAAAACGCCCATCCAAACTTCGATAATCTTAGTGGCATGTTCGCGGAAATGCTTTATTTATAATAGTAGTAGTTTGGGCTAAACTGTAGTTTTAAATTATAATTTTTAACAAAATTAAAAACTATTTAAAAATAAAATAGAACAGGCTTTCTTTGTGTGATATTTTATTTTACTTAAAAAGTACTACATAGTTTCGGGCGTTCACCCTTTGTCAACTTTTTCTATTCTAATTTCTTATTCGAAATTAGAATAGAAAAAGTTGACAAAGGGTGAACGCCCGAAACTATGTAGTACTTTTTAAGTAAAATAAAATATCACACAAAGAAAGCCTGTTCTATTTTATTTTGTAGTTTTAAGTTGCGATAGCGGCCAGTATGGCAGCTGATACTAATTATATTTATTATGTTAGGTCGTCTCTGAGCTACTGTTTTATAACTCTCAAGTGGAATTTAAATTAATAATAATTACGATATTCAGAAGTGACCAGAAATCGGACCCAGCAAACTAATAAATGTTATTTCAGAATGCAGTTGTTACTACAAAATTAAACTTAGATAGCTATTTAATATTTAATTAGATTTAGATTTAGACAGCGCTTAATCATATTGCAACAACAAGGCCCATGGGAAACAGATACTTATAATAACATTAAGGTTGTAGGTATGTAGCACTTACACATTTATTCGTAACAGGTTTATAGAAATTAATTTAAATTAAAATTTAAGGTTGAGAGAGAGTATAATTAGTTATTTAAAAATCAAGCAATCAATGAAAAACGGCCGGAGGAAGTAAGGTGGTGAGAAATAAATAAGGGGTAATTGGTAACTAATTAATAATGGCTTTAGGATGCCATGCATGGTAAGCAGTTTTTAGAAATATGTAGTAAAGTAATTATTAGAAAAAAGTGTAATTACTAACAATTGACCGCCAAGGTGTTTGTAACCGGATCGATCTCAATCCTATACTAACTACTACTTCCAAGTAAATGTAAGAAAGGGTGTACGGTGGGGAAAGGTTAAGAAATAACCAAGTTCCGTTCTGTTTGTCCATATACCCCAGAACTTCATCTAAAAATCATTGTATAGAATTCCATTTCCATCGCACATGTCGAATTTAAAAAAAATCGGTGTAGAAATAACCAAGTTGCATTCTACTTCGTCATATTTCAGAAATTATCTAAAGATCCATCCTAATTGGTCATTTGGAAATATTCCAGAATATATTCCAGAATTTTATCTAGAATCATTTTAGAATCACATTTCCATCGTACTTGTGGAATTCCATCATAATCGATTAAGAAATGACCAAGTTCCATCCTACTTGGCCATATTCCAGAACTTAATCTAAACATCAATTTAGAATCCCACATTTAGTCAGTATTATAATCAAATTAATACTCCTGGCTTGGTACATAACGCAACGAAAACCCATTGTTAGTATTGTATCACAAATTCGATTTATTTTTATTTAAAACGATTTTTTTATTCAGCCAGATAAAGGATTTCTACAGAATATTAACATCATATCTACTGGATAGATATTTTATAATAAAACATCAATATGCGTATACAAATGTCCGCTCAATTAAATCTGGTGTAATTCAGGGCAGCGAGCTTGGGCCGATATTATATCTGCTATAAACCGCAGATATACCTACAAGCAATCAAATAACTGTAGCAACATTTGCAAACGACACGGAGTACTCTCATCACATGAAGACCCCAGTAAAGCTACAGAAGTTTTGCAGGAAACTATTAACAGTATTCAAGCCAGGATGAAAAAATGAAGAATTGAAATGAATGATACTAAATCTAATAACCTTTACTATGCGAAGAGATACATGTCCACCAATGCAAATGAATAACCAGAATATACCTCAAACTGATGAAGTAAAATATTTAGATATTCACCTCGATAAACGACTGACATGGCGTAAACATATGTATATGGACAAAAAGAAAGCAATTGGGAATGAAACTGACAAAAATGTATTGGCAGAAAATCAAGTTTGTCGATTGAAAACAAACTACTGGCTCTATAAAATGGTAATAAAACCTATCTGTGGAATGGCCAGCAACTCGAACTTGGAGATTCTTCAGTGGTTCCAGCCTAAATGTCTAAGAATCATAGTAGATGCACCATGGTTCGTATCAAACGATGTAATTCACAGAGATCTACAGGTCCCAACAATACGGGAAGAAATTATGGATTCCAGTGCCAGGTATCACTCAAGATTGAAAATTTATCCAAACGATCTGGCCAGCAAGCTTCTCACTTGTACAACGAGGGAAACATTAAAACGCCGCAAAATTTTTAATTTGCCAAATAGGTCTTAGCTATTAAATTTAGCTTAGCTGTTAAATTTATGGGTTATATCAATTTATACTAATCGTAATATCTCATAATGAGATAGATTGTAAAATAAAGGAAAACAAAAAAAAGATAAGGGTTATAAGAGATTAATTATTAATTTGAAATTGAATTAATATTTTTTTAAAATTAATTTGTTTTTTTTGTCTTAACGGATTTTGTATCAATATTCAATAATGACATCATAAACTAAAATGCATTTTCCGGAAACTAAGCAATTTAAGAGGAATACTCCAGACCGAACATTTTTTAATTCACCGAAATCTAAGATTTGGTATACAGCAATCCGTAAGAATAGCTCGTTAAGGATTAATTTAATTTATAATATTAACTTTCATTAACTAGGTACATTACATTCATGAATTTTCTTGGCCATTACCCTCATTTTGTTGAATAATATCACACATAAATAATACGATTACGAGTACCTATGTACATAAATACTTTGCACAATTTATTGATTAAAGTTTGTTAATCTCAAATTGCAATGAATAATGTTTAGTTTTAAATACGGTAAACCCCCGAATTGAAATCTTCTTTATACGTCATCTTCTTTTCAACGCATTCATCATAACGTAACAACTTTTACACTGTTAGTAAACAGTTTTATATTTAAAAAAAAGGAATGCGTCGCGTCATTAGTTTTCACTAATCATCAAATCTATTACGAAACTTTATTTTCTACACAATTTTTTATTACTTACTTGATTTTTAAAATAAAAAACTAAATAAAACGAATTTTTACGTTCACACTTCCATCGCGCACAACGAAAATATTCGACTAAGGTTGTTGTCTAACAAAATATAAAATTCTGTTTTTATTTTTATGTATGTAAGTTTTCAATTCGGGTTTTCACCTTTTATTTTTACAGTATATTTGTTCTATTGAACAAGTGCACGTCATACTCGAACATATGATAACTTTGTATTATTTTTAATCTCCATTAGAGAGTATTGCCCAGTGGGAAAATGTAATGAGCGCGAATTTATAAGTTTGAAATTAAACAAATTTATATAAGCAGTTTTTGTCCAAATATGTTGTTTAATTTTAATTAATTATATTTGGAATGAATCCAACATAAAATACTACCAATACATAATGTAAAGTGTAGTTTTCCTATATTTAATTAATTTGGCCCAAATTTAATATTTAGAAGTGCAAAAAAACTGTGCTCAAAAGTCCATAAAGTTGATATTAAGTTAGCGCCATTGAATACAATATAATTTAAAATTCTACAGTTTGTTTAATTTTATCTTGCAATAAATACGGTTGGATTATACTGATAAGAATAATAGAAGCAAAAATAATATAACGATGAAAAGCGTTAACTTATTATCAAATTTTGAATACAATTTTTTGACACATTTTACATTATACATTGATAGTATTTTATGTTGATTCATTGCAATTATAATTAATTAAAATTAAAACTACATATCGCTCATTTGCTGCTTAACCATGTTTGAGTTATTAGTACATAAATAACGATTTCTGCAAGTAGATTCAACTGCAAGAACGACTCTAATGGGCTGCAAATACTCAACACAGAGCAGATGTGTCGCTATTACACCGTTACATTTATTGAATTGCTTTTATTTCAATAGTGTTTTATCTCAGTTATGGATTAATATTTATTTCTCATTCATAACAGACATTAAAACCAGTTTTGCAATTATCTTAGTAAGTAGTCCAGTGCCGTGTGGTTGTTATAACACTCCAGACATGAACTCTCTCTTTCCACTGGGTGCAAAGGCGACTTCGATGTTTAGGGTCATTATCCTCTTATAAGATTCAATCTTTATTTTCTTCCCTAAACTGACTCTGTCTCTAAACACCTCTTCAGGTAAGTCATCCACCATTCAACAGTCTCTGTTCCGCATATTCTACTTCTTCACAAATGGCATTTTACAAGAACACAAGTTCAAAACGCATTTTATTCACGGAACTCATTTTAATATATTTGCTTCATTTTAATATATGGTGTTTACGCGGCAATTTATTTTCAAAATTGAGTTGAAAGTCAAACATAATCTGGTAAACCATCAGCTATTGATAACTACATGAGATTTACCAGCCAACCTTAGAGTTCCTCTACAATGGTCTCTAATTATTTCAAATCTCTCAACATAGTTTGTAAGTTGGCATTTTGGGTCCGATACAAATCAATTTAATTTAATAGACCAATATTTTTTGGCAGAATTGCCAAATTTGATCAACATAAAAAGAGTAATTTCTATAGGTATCTTCGCTCTGTAATTTTTCGTTTTAAGCTTTAGGTTACGTGACAATTTGACAAAAAAATGTATTGCCTGTCGTTATTCGTTAGACGAATAAATAGTTTGACTACACTAGATTTAGCACGACAATTAATATTTAATTTTGTCGGTCAAGTGTCCAACATATAATTTTATAGGAGCCAAAAGTTCAGTAATGTTTGTAATCTCTCTTAAAGCAACATTTATGTGCAAACCACACAAAGTTAAATGTGCAATTAGGAGAGATCAAAGAACATGTAGTAGACTTGCAAAAACCAAAAGAGACATCATCTTTCGCATCAGTGGTGAAATCCAATCCAACTAAAGTAGTACTGTTGCAACCAAAGAAACCTCAACAGAGTAAAAAAACGAGAGAAGATGTAGTAAACCTCATTGACCCTAAAAGTATACCTGTAATGGGATGCCGTAATGTCGCTAATGGAGGAATTATACTACAATGTAATTCAAATGAAGCGAAGGAGAAATTAAAGCAAATTGCTTCAGATAAGTTAGGAGCAGATTATGAAGTTAAACTACCAACGGAGCTAAATCCAAGAGTTAAAATTCTAGGAATGTCCGAAAAATTGGAAAGCGAAGAAATTATCTCAGCTTTGAAGCAACAGAACCCCTTTTTATCAGAGGGCACAATTAAAGTAGTGACAACTTACAACAGAAGGAATACGCAGAAGATCGATACAATCATTATGCCAATAACTTTAAAAAGATTATAGCAGCCGAGAAACTAAACATCAATTTTGATAGGTGTCATGTTGTAGAGGCGATTGGGATAACAAGGTGTTACAACTGTAATGGATATTCGCATCATGGTATGAAGTGCACGAGCCAACTAACATGCCCGAAATGTAGCGGAAACCACAGATTTAGTGATTGTAAGAGCGCAGAAATGAAATGCAGTAATTGTACCGATGCGAATAATAAACTTCATCTTAAGATCAATACAAATCATGCTACGTGGGATAATAATTGCACAATATATCAACGCAAACTAAAATCACTTAAGAACCAAATTAACTACCAATAGCAGTTCAGTAAACAAGACGTATTATATACAAACATTCGAAGTTTACCTTCTAATTTTTTGGAGCTTCAACAGATAATGTTAGATTTTAAACCAGCCATAGTGTTACTTAGTGAAACCAGAACAGTTCCAGAAATGTACGACGCAGAATTTCATATTAATAATTACAACTTTATTCGTTGCGATTCGGATAGCCGACATACGGGTGGTGTTGCTATGTATATTCACGAAAACATAAATTTTAAAATAATTTCCAATATTGAGAAAGACCGTGCTTGGTTTCTAGCAATTCATATTATAAAAGGATACCATACAACTGGGATATTTGGAGTAGTTTATCGATCATTTCAAACAACAAATCCAGTGTTCTTAAATAACTTCGACGAATGGTTATGATAGAAAATGTCATAAACCACAACAAAAAGAATTTTATTTTCGGTGATTGCAATATTGACGTTAAATCCAACGAATTTTATAGTGTTAAACTGAAACAGTTGATCGCAGATAATAGATTGGTTCAGATTATAGATGAACATACTAGAGTTACATGTAACAGCAAGAGCTTAATAGATATATTAATTACTAATGCAAAGAATACTCGGTATGAAATAGTGAAAGAGGACCAAATTAGCGATCATTACATGATAAGTGTTATTATAAATAGTAAAACGACAATGACAGCAGAAACAACAGTAGAAAAAAGGTCTTGGAAAAACTACACTTCTGAATCACTAAATATTTCGTTAAATCAAAAATTACTGGAATTTCAAGGATATGCAGAAATAACCCAAACAGCTGAAGATTTAATATTAAAGTTAAAAACTTGTGTGAATGAATTGACGCATATGACAAGAATTCAAATAAAGAATAAGATACCATGGTTCTCTCAAAACTTAAAATCGTTAAAGCAAGATAAATTACGAAATTACGGACTCATGAAAATTATCAATTCAAAGGACAGCTGGGATAATTACAAAAAATCTAGAAATTTGTATAAACAATCACTGAGGAAGGAGAAATCGATATATTTAAAAAACAAATTCATCGAAAACAGAAATAAACCAAAAGAGCTATGGAAAACACTAAAATCGATGTATAAAACTAAAAATCAATCACAGTGGAACATTCAATTTAACAACAAAATTATAAGTGAGAAGCACGAATTAGCCGAAGCTCTAAATCATTCATTTGTATCTAGTGTGATTGATATTCACAACAATATTCCGGAAGTAAAAGATTGGAATTTTTCGATTGGGGATAAATGCTTACAAAAATTCTGTTTTCAAGTTATTACTCATCAGGATTTAGTCAAAATTATAAGTAGTATGAATTCAAATGCTGGAATAGATGGTATAAATCGAACTGTCATGATGGATGCGATGAGAAATCAAATATTCTCTGCAAATTTCACAGAGGTAATTAATCAAAGTTTAAATCAAGCTAAAGTACCTAAATCGTGGAAGATATCAACAGTCATTCCAATTCCGAAAACTATTAAACCGTCGACACCAGAAGAATTACGCCCAATCAATATGTTGCCACCGTATGAAGCTATAATGGAACGGGTAATTAAAAATCAATTAATCAACCACATTAACAAAAATAATATACTAGTCGACCAACAATCTGGATTTCGGGAGCGGAACTCATGCGAAACAGCATTAAACTTAATGCTAGATTATTGGAAGTCAGAAATAAATGATAATAAAGTAGTGGTTTCAGTTTTCCTGGATTTCAAACGCGCTTTTGAAACAATCGATAGAAAAATTTTGCTTAAAAAGTTAAATAATTATGGAGTGCAAGGGAGAGAACTTGAGTGGTTCACTAATTATCTCGAAGGAAGGCAGCAATACACAAAAATAGATAATTATGTCTCTGAACCGATACCAAACAATCTAGGAGTACCCCAGGGATCTATATTAGGACCATTGCTTTTCATCCTGTATATTAATGACATAGTCGAAGTCATAAAAAATTGTCAAGTGAACATGTTTGCAGATGATACGCTCATTACAACTTCAGCACCAACCCTTGTAGAAGCTGTACAAAAAGTAAACGAAGATTTAGAGAATTTAAGGAAATGGTTGATGTTCCACAAACTATCACTTAATATTTCAAAAACAAAGTACATGGTAATGTCAATAAGGACCAAAATAGAATGTGATGAAAACATAAAAGTAGATAACCAAATCATAGAACGTGTGAAACAGTATAAATACCTGGGTGTTGTTATTGATGAAAATTTAAATTTCAACGATCATTTGGACTATATTGCTAAAAAAATGAATAAAAAATTGGGACTTTTTAATAGAATTAAGGACAATTTGCCACTCGAGACAAAAATTATATTCTACGAATCAATTGTCGCCCCGCATATTGACTATTGTTCATCAGTATTTTTCATAATGAACCAATCACAAATATATCGTCTTCAAAAGATACAAAATAAATTTATGCGAGCTATTTTAAGGGCAGAAAGTAGAACCCATATAAAAGAAATGCTTGGAGTGTTGAGGTGGAAGTCCATAAATCAGAGGATTAACTTTAATGTTCTAAAACTGTTGTTTCGCCTTGAAAACGGAAACCTTCCAAGTTATTTAGATTCAATGCTTTGTACTAATAGAGAAGTTCACAGCTATAATACGAGAAATACTCATTTTCGATTACCGCTGTACAGTAAATCTTTTTCACAAAGGTCATTAGGGTATAATGGAGTTAAGCTGTATAATTTATTAAATAATTTCTATACTTTAGGTGAATTACGAGAATTGAAGTACGATAATTTTCTAAATTTCCAATGCTAAACCGAAATGACAACTATAGCAACGGTATAAACGCGACATATACCTAGCTCAGCCAGCTAAAATAGCATTGCTAAATATCATTGCTATGAAACTGACATTTGTAGCACGGCTAGTTTAGCAGTGGTATAAACGCAGCAAAAGATAACATTACTATTTAAATTAAAACTTAAACAAATGTCACTTTTATTTTATTTATATAATTAAAACAAAAAAACAAAAATGTCATATATTGATAAATAAATAAATAAATAAAAAAAAAATAAAAATAAAAATAAAATCTCTCCGAGTTCTTATCTGAATAGAATTAGACAAACTCAGATCGTTTGGGGTTTTACAACACAGTCACTTAATTTTAGAAAACGGACGATCTTTGTTTCTGCGCTGTTACACTTTGTTTTGCAGTCAAACAGTAAATTTAATTCTTTCCCACGGTTAGCTTTAACATGATTCTGTAATAACGAGTAATTTAAATAATTTTGCGACTATTCTATCACTTTTCAAAGCGATGTTATCAAAATAAGTAACCGGCTCGTCATCTGGCTTTAAGTTTATCTAGTCTTACTAGGTGAGTATATTTAATGTGGCGTTCACACTACAACGTATCCCGGAATATTATTGATACATATTTACTTTTTATATTTGAATTTTTTTTAATTTTTTCCCAAATTCCCGGGAATTTTAATTTGAAAATCCCGGGAATCGGGTTTGATAAAATATGTAAAATTCCCGGGAAGCACTCTCTAACCACAACATAACTCATCAATAAATTAATTTAAAGTTTGTTTTTTTTTATTAACACGAACAAGTGTTTCCCAATACCACAGAAATAAATGGAATATACCACATATATTTATAAATTTATATAAATGAAATTTGGAATGGCTTTTTTTTTTTTACTTACTTGGTGGAATGATCCTCTCCATAGCGCTTCGTGACTCCACTCAACCTTAAAATCCTAAAACTGGTAATTATTACGGAAAAAAATTATATAAATTCTTGTTGATTGATATATGTGGATATATTTATATATATTTTTTCCCCTTGATACTAGGTACACACCATTTAGGGGATCAATAAAATTTTATAAATAGAAAAGGGCAAAAAAATAAACAACAAACAAAACAATAACACAAAAGAACAAAACCCGCTCTCCAAAGCCCACAACCAAAACAAATTAAAGGGCTGCTTCTCCCCTTGTTGTCGCAAATACAGTTAGCTTTTGTTTTTTTTCTTCTTCTGATGCACTCCGGCCTGCAACCACCTGGTTGGAAGAACCACGACTGGAACACTCTCTCATATCTGGGGAATGCGATCCTCAATTGTCGCCGACTTTTCCCACAGAATGAAACAACTCGCGATCCAACCGGACGCGCAACTGGTCACTAATGGGTGTAATAAATGAGGCACTCCGGCCTACAACCACCTGATTGTAAGAATTTCGGCTGGAAACCTCTCGAATCTCTGGGGGAATGCGATCTACAATTGTCGCCTAATTTCCCCACAGAATACAATAACTCGCGGTCCAACCGGACGCGCAACTCGTCACTAATTTGGTGTAATACATTTTTTTTTTTCAATTACTTGGACTCGCAAGCGCATAAAATTATCGCTTTTAATGGTACAAACACTACACACGTTCTATCGATGATTCGAACTGGAACCTTTATATTATTTCTCTATTTCGAGCTGAATTCGATGAGTTCTATTTAGATGCACCAACAATATCGTTTTTGTTTTTCTTTTCTTAATTATTTATGTCACAGTTTAAAGTAACACAGAACGATCATGAACTCACGATAAAAATTTTTTTTTTTCAATCGATATTTTTCTGGGTCACAACATTTGAAAAAACCGAACACGCCTAAATTATCACAGTAAATTCCAATGAATTTTTTTTGCTAAAATAGCAAGCCTGTTAAATCAGTCTATTTTGAGTCACGTGTACGAAATAAACCAATCAAAATAACATTAGACTGATAACTTCCCTAGGGAAATGGAATTGGAATATTTCGTAGACGTGACTCGAAATTGACCGATTTAATTGGCTTGCTATTTTAGCTAAACATACTCTGGCTACTAGATGAAAAGAATTCATAGTTTTATTTTACAATAAATACTGTTACAAAATGATACTTTCATAGTACAATTTACAATCTAGCAGCCTTACTACTAGAATAAAATAAAATTGCAAAAAATTTTCTCTTCGAATACCCCTCGGGCATTTATAAATACCACTGATCTATAACTCATGGATACGGCATACCCAAAAAACTATGGTATAAAAAAGAAAACTAAAAATCATTCTTAGTGTGCGACAGAGAAAGTAAAAATGTATCTTCCTTGTCTAGAATATCGAATTTTCGGAAATCAAATTCAAATTTATTTAAAAACGTAGGCGAGCAATTATTGAGCAATGCAACTGTTTTTGAAATTTTCAACTTTGTTTATTTATGTTTGACTGACATTGTAAACCGAATTTTTCGTTTGTTGTGTTTTTTTTAGTTCATAGTTCAGATATATGCACTTAATATTTCAAGGGGAAAATATGAAAATTTATTTAAATATTTTCTGAAAATACGCAGTAAAGTGGTTTATTTATTAAATTATGATTTTAAAAATGAAAGATTTTGAATATCTTTCTGTGTATCTTAAGTTTATTAGGAAAAAAAAAAGATTTTGAATAATTTTCGGAAATAAAATTGTCCCAGTGCGGCTCTTACTTTACATTTTCGGAAATACGATTTTAGAGTAAGAGGTATATACAATTCAAGTGAGTGAAATATATAAAAAAGTTGTACCATTGTTTGTTGTTGTTTTCTATGGTAATTTACTAGTTTTATGCCGTATCCATGAGTTATAGATCGGTGATAAATACCTCATAATTTTACTATATTTTCCTCAAGCACGTTGCTTTCTCAGCCTACGGCTTCGGGCTGTTACCAAGCAACGTGCCTTTGAAAAATATAATAAAATTATTTCGAGAAATTATCAATGCCCTTGGGATATTACTGCTGATAATTTTTGACAGATCCAAAATAATTTCATTGTGGTTGACGTAGTCGCCTTTGCGTTTTATTTCAAATTAATAGATTTTAATCATTCAACGTGTACTTAATATATCAAGAAGATTTTTCTTTAACCTCCATATGGGACATTATCGCATCAGCTAACAAACTCGATGATTACGAAGATTACAAATTTTGCAAATGGGGCTATGCTTTGTTAATGAGTATCGTGAAGGGAATCTGATTATCCGTAAATATGTTCAGAAATCGGAAATTACCGTCATATCGCTTGACATGAAATAGTACATTATATGATTTATATTTATTTTGTATGTAAATCACCATCACTGATTCGGCCAATTTGTAGATGTTTACATCAGATATCCAGGTTTTGTTCGCGATACACTTATGTATTCTGTATAATAGCCCAATTTTCAAAAAATATTGCAACATATGCCCCTCGGGCAATATTTATTGTAATGTTTCAGCATCATGTCTAACAAATTTCCAACGAAATCCTGGAAAGTCATTAATTAATGGCATGTATTGCATTACATGTGGCTTGTAGCTTGTTTACTAATCTATAACTTTGCAGAATAATATAAACGGTTGCCATAAGCATACACATAAATAGCATACACATTACTTCTGTCCCGTAAATCTGTATCCTATGCCAATCCCAAGCCGTGATAAAAAAAGGTCATTAACTTTACTTCTGAGTACTATCTATCCATCACAATTTCTTTTCAAAATCTATCAATTTCCCGGAAATTACTGCAATAAAATGAAAGAATAAACACGATAGGTTTTGATTAATTACCAAACAATTATTACACTATTACTATTCGGAGGTCGGACAGCATAATAAAAAATTATGAATGTAGTGGAATATTTTTCAAATAAACGTCAAAAATTTGAACTAAAAAATATTTATCACAGGTTTCGGGCACGGTCTTAGTCGAAACAGCGTGACGCGGTTTCTCGACCAACACCCCATCCCAATGTGTACAACGAGCGCAAAGAAGTTTAACTTCAATAATAAATTATTAATTATATTAATTAATTTGTGTACAATAGTTTTATTGATAATTGTTTAAAGTTTGTTTGAAAGTTTGCGTGTGGCATTATCTTATACAACTCAAATACAACAAGAATTTTTTCAATGTGACTGTTGTCAAGAGCAGTTTCATCCTCAATCTAAAAATATCTATGGCCAGAATATCATCCGATTTTTGGTATTGTAGTGATATATGCAGTAAATCAAGTCTACTTGCTGAAACATCAGCAAGTAACGCAACTGCACCATCAAAATCAACTGTTTTGGCTGAAAATGATTTATCAGCAAACTTCAGATTATCAAAAACTTCCATACCATAGCGAGCATCTCTTTTTCGACCGTGGAGTAATTTCTTGGTTTTATTGGTAAGTCATCACTGTACATTTCTGGCTTAGCACGGCCCTGAGGCTGAATTCGCTTGCGTCGGTAGTAAGAACTGTCATAATATATGTATGTATGTATCACATAAACATAGCGAATATGTTTATGATATAAACGCGGTTTATGCGGTTGTTAGGGATGACCTAAAAACAATAGAAGACACAGGAGGAGAAGTAAAACATACGTAGAGCGACGTGGTCATACATATATATAATAAGAATAATAAATTAAAGTGGAGTATTTTAATGTAATAAAATAAATAATAATATTACAAATACAAAATATAAAGTATTTTATTTATAATAAAATCATAAATATAATAAGAACGAAGGTTTGTGAAGGGGTCAGTTTCTGTTTCAGAATTTAGAAAGCGTTTTCACAATTTTCTGTCCAGCTATAAATTATATTTTGCCTGAGTAACTGGTTAATTGGTTCGGTAATCTCTGAAAAATTTGGTATAAATCCCAAGAACGACTGGATTTCACGCTTGTTTCTGGGGATGGGAGATATTTTATGACATTTTCTACCGTCTTATTAGGGTTTGATCTGATCCCTTAATCTGTTATGATAGAAAATTACATTTAAAAGGCTGCAGCTTTAAGTTGTATTTCCAAAAATCTTACAAAAGTCTTTAAGCTTTTGATTGTGGTGGTTTAGGTTTTTACCATAAACTGAGATATCATCCAAATATACAAAACACTTAATACCTTGGAAACCTATTAGAATGTGGTTCATTGTTCATTGAAAGGTGCTCTAAGAATTTTTTAAACCAAACCATAATGGCCATATTCCACTAACGTATTGATAGTCGATAAATTATCGAGGGAAAATACTTCCTTGTCATCAATTTCCAAAACCATCATAACAATAAACAAATTATAGATCCACGCATTCGTTCTTTACCCTGTATGGTGATTTCCAAATCAATAAAGATATTAACTCAACAATCCTATCAAATTATCTTCAAAGTTTATGATGCTCAGATCAAAATCGTTACAATTGTAAGTATAGATAAATACAATTTAAAAGAATCCTTAAACATTTATTTTAAACACTTATAAAATTTTAGCTTAAATTCTAATTGTAAAAACTAAATGATTCTCCACAAATCGCATTATTGTCATAACAAAACTTCAATAGCTGGTACCAACATTTATCTTTCATCAAAACCTTGGGATCACCGATGATAATTAAACATGCTTGAGCCCTCGTCAAAGCCACATTTAATCGCCTTTCACTACTCAAAAATCCCATTGTGCCAACATTTGATCGTACCGTGGAAAAGATTATAATACTTTTCTCATTCCCTTGGAATGCTTCAACGGAGGCCACTTCAACATTTTTCCATTTACGGTGGTCGCACTGGGAACGAATTTTCTGATTTTGCTTCCGATATGGTGTTATAACACCAAGATCTTCTTGTTTTATGACCCTACCGTTAATTCTTTTATTCACCAACTTGTTTAAATATGACATGACAACCTTGATTTCATCTTTATTGAATAAACTATGGAAATAAATATTTTTTAATTAAAATACCACTTTTTTGTGCATCGTTTCATCTACCTGGGTGAATCATTTTCACGCATTGATTTGCCAAAAACAGCATGAAACATAATCGGAAATTTTGGATTTGGCAAACATATCCAGTCGGTTATCCAATCAGTGACATCTAACGATAAGACTCTAAATAGTATTTAATTGTGATAAATTGGTTCATATTTACCTTTTGACCCGAGCGCCTTTAGCTCATTGTTGTAGAAGAGTTGGTTCGAAATGTGAAGAATATCCTTGTGCGATCGGTAATTTAATCGCAATTTTGTAATAAACTTAGTGTTGTAACTGCCAAATTGTTCATCCTTCTTGTACAAAGGAAATTCCATTAATCGTTCAATTAGCGAAACACCATACCCCAAATCTTCGGCATATTTCGACTGTATTACTGGTCCCAGTTGTAGTGGATCACCGGCTAAAACGATATTCGCTTTAATCGTATTTCGTGAAGAAATCAAACCAGCGATTGGTATTAACGACGAACCTTCGGTACAACTGCCACACTCATCGATAAATAGATGCGTAAAGTGGCCATTGTCAAACCCATCTTGAACTAAACGGCCCGATGTGGCTAGTGTGGCTACAATAATTCGATATGGATACAATTCGGAAAGCTCTGGGTTATAATGGATTTTCGTATCTAAATTTGATGCTTTCAAAACATGTTCGTCAATTTTATCAACAGATATCTCTTGCGATTTCGAAAATAAACGGTACATTTCGGTTTCAGCGACAAATTCTAGTAAACGTTTTGAGATCACGTTGCATGCAAAATTCGATGTAGACACGACCAAAATACGCGTCTCAATTTTATTTTTCCACAGCTGTAGAATGGATTCGACGAGCGTAGTGGTTTTACCGGTGCCCGGTGGACCAAACAATATGTACGGGTATGGATATGATGTACCATGATAAATGTTTTCTATAACAGTTTGTTGTTCAATATTTTTGGCCACAGATTTATTATACCAAGCAAAGTGTTGCCCTGTAGGACGGATTCGTGAACAATTTATTTTATTCTTATTTGGAAACATGAAGGGCACCAAATTTTTTTGTCCCATCAATTGAATCGCAAGTTTTTCCATTCGAAATGTTGTTCGATTACTTAAAAAATTCACATCATACCATAGGTCCGTGTCGATGTTACATTTAAATTCGACCATAATATGAGTAGGCTGAATCTCTAAAATTGTTCCTTCAATGGTTTTCAAATTTTCCAATTGTGGGGAAAAAATTGTGAGCCGACTATATACTGAAATTGAAGGACGGCTATCGTTTAAATTAGGAATTGCAATGATATAATTGTCGGTTGCTTCAGAAAATTCGAGTTTTTGTGATTTACGGTTATACACTAGAATTGCATCTTCACAGTGTAAATCTTCAATATCGGCAAACAGCAGTAGGGCATCTAAGTAATTTTTTTCAGTCAACTGTTTTGAATTGCATTTCAATTCTTCGATAAGTTGAATTAGTTGGTTTCCCATAGATGTGTTCGATTTGATGTTATGAAAGTTATTATTAAAAAATTTACGGGTTTCAGGATTCGGCTGGAATTGGTTGAATGTTTTTCTCGGTTTTCTGTAATTTTAATTTATATAATTATTAAAACGTAGACTATCTTATAGCGGTCAAATACTTACTGGTTTCGTTGGTTTGATCTTCTTCTATTTGTACCAGGTTTAGATACCTATAGGTGTATATTAAGTGAATTTATGTTTCGAGAATAAAAGTTTTTTATAAAAATAATGTTTATAAAAAGAATACTTACAGTTCGTGATATTCTGTTACTTTCACCATTGCTATTCAAATTAAGCAAATCAAATAAATAAAGTGGATCTGCCGCAGATGTATATATTGGGGGTGGGCATGAATGGTTTGCTGCACTTTCGAAATTTGATTTCTCATTTCCAAATATATTACCCATTGTTGATAATTAACTTAGCTCTTAACTGTAAACATAAAGAGAGAAACAATCTTATTTTTCCATGCTACGACTAGGAGCATTTATTCAAAAAATTTAATAGGAATAATTTGATGTTTTATTTTACATGGGAAACGATGATATAATAATGATCGATTGTTAAAAATTCAGTAGATACTGAAGTTCTGGAATATGGCCAATTAGGAAGGAAATCGGTTATTTCTTAATGGGAAATGGGATCCTCAAATGATTTTTAGACGAAGTTCTGGAATATGGTAGGATGTAACTTAACTATTTCTTAACCGATTTTTTGAAACAGGCTGTTTTAAATACTCGTTCTCTCTTCTCTCTCTCAAATTTATTTATGTCTAGTTTACAGTAGTTACAATAAAATAAATTACTACATTTTTAGGAATATTGATTGTTGCTGGCGGTCACAAGAAAAATTAGGGTGAAATGTGGGCTCTGCACGCTTTACCAATTATTCGACAAAGCTGCTCTAATTCGAACTCTCTGGCCGATGCTTAATAAGGTGGAGAAAGTACATTCCATCTAAACCAGTCAAGTATGGAATACAACTTTTCTGGGCTTGCGACACTAAAAATGGCTATCCTTTACAAGGACAGCTATATACTGGGAGGCCAGCAGATGGCCCTGCTAAATCAATGAGGGTGAGCGTACTGTTTTGGATTTGGTGAGTTTATACAAAGAACCTGGGAGGAAATGTTACAACGGACAAATTTTTTTACCAGTTTTGAAGTTGGCTAGAACTTGGAAAATAGCACTATACCTTTACAACTACAAATTGGGACTAAACAGTTTCAAAGAGGCTAAACAATTTCAAAATTTGCCTTTGCTCGTGCGCAATTACTCATCAACTGTTAGCATTACCTTTAATTTAAATCTATGATTTCTTAGGTTGGTGCTTAGGCTTCATGCCGCATGCATAATATTATCGCAATGACGTCATCAAGCGGCGAAGCAAGCCGCGCTGGGAACATCTGATTTCGTTCGATTTATTTATAGATTAGGAAGGAACATGGTGGTTTCTTAACCGATTGTGGTGAAATTCAGAATGTACGATGAAAATGAGATTCTAAAAAGAGTTTTAGATAAAGTTATGGAATATGGCCATTAAGGATAAAACTTGACCATTTCTGAACCGATTATAATAAAATTCACGAAGCATGATGGGATTTTAAAATGAGTTTTAGATGTGTATCAAGATAGTGTGACACAACATAAAGTGTCACAATAAGAATCATAAATTGTAAAGCGTCAAAAGAGTTAACTTCTTTTTCGATAAACATAAATAAAATATCTTTACGATCACACAAAAACTAGGTTAAGTTATTTCATTTTCTTTTTAATAGGAGCTACTCTATCTCTTTATAGTTACTGTAAATATTTTCGTTACACTGTTGGAAGTGTTCCGATAAAACGGCTTGGTGTAAGTTTGCTTTTATTTCCCGATTTGATTCCGTTTTGCCCCAAATAAACGGCTGCATCGATCTCAATCCTATACCAACAATCCTATCCAATCCGTCCAAGTAAACGTAAGAAAGGGTGTATGTTGAGCCCGGCGTCAACAATTCTTAGAATTACCGGGAGATCCTGCTAAATGCTTGGTTGTACATTCAAAATCAATCAATCAATCCAATTACTGAAGCCGCAACTAGAAGTCAAAAGCCTCATGAAACTCGAGTATCTTGTACTGTTGTCCCCAACGACAACCAATCTTGCGATATTTGTTAATGATACGATAGCCTATTTACTAAAAGGTGCCCAAGTAGTTGACACTATCTATATACAGATTTCAGCAAGGCATTTGACAAAATTAATAACAAATTATTAATTGATAAATTGATTAAATTGGATTCTAATTTTATTCCTATAAAATGGATATCATCCATGATACAAAGAATTAATAAGGTATGATCAATAGATGTAATTACGTCATCCGTTGACAAAAATAATTAATAATAATTCTTTGTATCATGGATATCATCTTATTTGTCACAAACATCTCAAATTGCACGTATTGGTGAAAATTATTCTGCGAAGTTTACAGTCTCATCTGGTGTTCCTCAGGGTAGTCATTTAGGTCCATTATTATTTATTTTGTTTGTTATTGATATTGTTACGTGTTTCAAGTTTTTGAAATGTTTGTTATATACCAACAGATGACCTATAAATTTACGCTACTGTCCGAAACGGTGCAGACCTTTTATTGGTACAACAGGATCTTAATCGGTTTAGTGATTGGACTGTCGAAAATCGTTTAGCTCTCAATATCTCCAAATGTAAAACTATATCATTAAGAATTAAGAATTTAATTGTAGCTCCGTACAGTTTACAAAATGTCGAAATTGATAGAGTTACTCAGTTTATTGAATTAGGTGTTTTGTTTACAGGTAACCTAAGTTTTGCTGAACATATAGAAATGATTGTAGCTAGGGCTGGCTCGATGCTTGGTTTTGTAAAGAGACATGCTCGTGAATTTTCTGACCCATACACTCTCAAGACATTATATATTTCTTAGGTTCTTAATATTTTCCCTCCGAAGACCTCCGAGGTTAACTTCCGGATTTAGTTTACCTCCTTATGCCGGTCATTGTACACTTTTGAACTTTCGTAGTCTTGAATTCAGAAGGGAGATGATTCATGCAGTATTTACTCGGGGCGTAATTTGTGCTAAGATTGATTGCTCGATATTGCTTGACTTATACTCCTTTTACAATTATGGAATTGATGAAACGATCGCGCGTACTCCAAAATATTTTAACAAATATTCAGAACTTTTATTTTAACATTTCAAGAGATCTTTTTAAGAGCCGTATTCGAAATAATAAAAATTTGTAACACTTTTTTATATACAAAATCTATTAGTATTGTAACCTACGCTATTTGTTAGTGCTGGTAAAAAAATAAATAAATTATTGTCCTTATTCCAGAAATTCATCTAACAATAATTTTAGGATGCCCGTTTCATCATACGTACATGTCGAATTTCATCAAAATCGTTTAAGAAATAACCGAGTTCCTTCCTAATTGGCCATATTCCAGAATTTCTCCTAAATATCCTTTTAGAATCCCAAGAATCCATTTTTATCGCAAATGTCGAATGTCATCGTAATCGGTTAAGAACTAGGCAAGTTCCGTCCTTCTTGGCCATTCTTCAGAACTTCATCTAAAAATCATTTTAGGATCTTATGTCCAATTTCACCAAAATCGATTAAGAAATAACCAAGTTCCGTTCTGTTTGGTTCTCCAGAAATTCATCTAAAAATTCATCCTAATTTGTCATATTCCAGAACTTCACCTCTGATCTCTTCCTATCAGATGAGGCATTCTTCCTTTACAGTACTCTCAGCATTGTAAATCGCCACTTTGTAGAGCTAAATTTTAATTAGAATTTATGTGAAAATTAATTAATTTAATTTAAAATAAATTAACCACCACTGGATTTTTCCGCAAAAATTAATACCATCGGATCTCCGATCGGATGAGCCATTCTCTCGCTACACTGGTTCAAGCATTTAAATCGGTCGAAATCAGAGGTTCGCGGCGCGGATTCCTTTGCCGCCTGATGACGTCATTGCGATAATATTATGCGTGAGGCATAAAGCCGAAGAACCAACCTAAGCAATGATATGTTTAAATTAAAGGTAATGCTTATAGTTGATGAGTAATTGCACACGACCAAGGGCTAAATTTCGGGTCAATTTTCTGAACATGCGGCGTAAAACGTTATCACGTCAAAATCCATCCTATTAATCTAATACCCTTGACAGATTAGGGATTAGCTAAGCGCGATTAGTGATTTTTTCGAGATTAGCTGTAGTGTGTCAAGTTGAAGATTAGCTAATCTCGTTTTATTTGAGGATTAGTCACTAATCGAGATTAGTGCACTAATTCTTGAAAATTTTCGAGTTTATCTCGTTGTATTGGGTTTAGTGATGGTACAAGTGGCACTACAATGTGAAATAATTATTTAAACATAGCTGAAAATGCAAGTGGCGTGAATTTACGATAGAAGTTATAAAATCAATGACGTCTCAAACAATTTGTGCTGAATAAATTTTGAGGAAAAAGAAAATCTGGCGTGTTTTAATGTATAAATCTTAGAAATATTGAATTAAAAAATGAGTCCAGCTGATTTACTAGCCATATTTCAGCGAATCACTCAAATAATATTTTATTTCTCTGCAAGAAACTAATCCCTAGTGTGTCAACTCATATGGATTTGTGGTGGATTAGCTAATCTCGTTTCACTAATCGCGCTTAGCTAATCCCTAGTCTGTCAGTGGTATAAGAATCTAAAAATCAATTTAGAATCCTACATTTAGTCAATATCATAATCAAATGAATATTAAACATAATGCAATGAAAATCCATTGTGAGTATTGTATCATAAATACGCTTTATTTTCATTTAAATCACATGAACGTATGTACTGTTGTACATACACATCCATCCGAAAGTTTTTTTATTCAGCCAGATAAAGGGTTAAGAAATTAATTATTAATTTGAAAATTGAATAAATATTTTTTTTTAATTAATTTGTTTTTTATCCTAACGGATTTTGTATCAATAATGACATCATAAACTAAAATACATTTACCGCAAACTAAGCAATTTAAGAGGAAAACCCCAGAACGAACATTTTTTAATACACAGAAATCTAAGATTTGGTATACAGCGATCCGTGAGAATAGCTCGTTAAGGGTTAATTTAATTCACAATATTCACATTCATTAACTACATTACATTCATGACTTTTCTTGGCCATTACCCTCATTTTGTTGAATAATATCACACATAAATAATACATAATTCAGATTCTCCGCAAATCATCTGTATATTGTTTTGCACTATGACTACGAGTACGTATGTATATAAATACTGTAACAAGCTAAAGAATTTCTAACTTGTTGCAGACTTTCCGAAAGGTTGTTCCACGCAGCATTTCTCAGCCGGCTAGAATCAGTGGTGTTGAGGGGTGGTTCTTTGTGGACCTCAGGAAAGCTTGTTTTTGCTGCATTATATTTAATAAAATAAAAAGATGTCTGCAACCCAAATCACGTCACTAATCACCAGTAGAACCACGTATAACTTAAGTTAGGCAATCATCTTATACAGAAAAAAAATATTTATTAACACCGAGAGAAAATGTACAAAAAAAAACACAAAAAAAACACTTGAATCCCAAAATATTTTACTATGTACAAAATGGTTTTATTAATTAATAAAAGAACTGCAACCCATCACCATTTAAATTTTAATTTTCCCCAACTTAAATTATAACTTAAAACTAAAAGAGCTCTTACGTTAATCCATTCGCCGCGTTGCAGATCTGATACCGATGAATGATTTATTTCCCGTCGTTGCGGATTCTTAAGAAATTCTTCAGAATGAATTAATTTAATTCCGTTTTAATTTGTTTATATTAGAAGATTTACTATTAGTTTTAACGTATTATTTATTGTTTTCTTGGAACTTATTTATTGGTTTATATTAGTTCGTTTTTATTTTAGTAGTTTTACATTTAGTTAATATAATTTGAGTTTAATTTTTATTTATTTTTTTTTTCTCACACCCCACTGTTTTTGTCATGTTCGACATTTTGTCTTTTTTTGTTCTCACTAAAATGTTTTTAGTTATTTTATTAAGCTAATTGGCACTTTATTTAACCTTTTTTTATTATTAATTACTATTATTATTATTATTATTATTCAATAGTTATTTGTTAATCCAAATTTATTTTATTTATTATAGTTATTTATTTAATTTTCAATTATTATTATTTTTCAGCTGTCTCGCTGATCCGCCTCGTCTCAATTTTCAAAGCGTAATCCCCTCTTTTTGTCCACTTCCGGCATTCCCAATCAATCTATATGTTCTATTACCTCTTTATTTACAAATTATAAGGTACAACTGGTCAAACAAATATAGTGTAAATATTTTGAAATTACGTATGACATAAGTAATGAAATAAAACCGTTCAATTACAATTTCTTCCTTACAATTAATTTACATAATTGGAACAACCGGAAAATTACCATTTATTTGTAACAAATCGTGGGGCAGACCCAGCACCCTTGAGATGTCTCAAGCCGGGCATTTTACACTAAGTATATGATATTTTATGGTTAATAGTAATCAACTAAAGTATTAATTAAGAAAACGAATCCGAATCTAAAAGTATGTATTGTTTTTTTTTTTTTTCCCCCTGTTTATTTAAAAAAAAATAACCAACAAGTTGTAATTATCTATATTATTCATAAGTTACCAGTATGTAGTAAAGAAAGTAAAGAGTTGAGTAGTAAAAAAAACTCATCGTATATCTTTTGCATGAAATACACCAATCGACTGTCCTTTAGTGTCCGCAATTTCATAAGATACGCTACCTATTTTTCGAATTATTTGCCCTTTTACGAATTTAGGTGCAAGTTTGGCTGAAAAATTTGCAGCCGCGTTGCTTTGTACAAAGTTCCTAACAAAAACATTTTGCCCAGGCTCAAAATTTCTTCGCTTACTTCGCAGATTATACGTTGTGATATTCCTTTGGTAAGCGTTATACAGATGAGACAAAACTAGTTCTTGTGCAGCTGAAAGACGATTGGTAACATCCATGACCGAAGCTTGCTTGTCGCTTAACAGATTTAAATCCCTCATAAGTTTGTAGCAAGAACCATGATTTACCATGTGCTGTCCGAAAGTAAGAAAATAAGGGGAGAAATTTGTAGAACTGTGCACGGAGTTTCGTAATGCCGAACTGATTTCGTCTAAGTGAACGTCCCATTTCTTATGATCGTCCTTCACGTATGAACGAATGGCCGCGAGTATCGTTCGGTTAACCCTCTCAGACGCGTTCGATTGCGGTGAATAAATGGGAGTGAATTGGTGTTTAATACCATAGTGATCCAATAAATCAGCGAGAAGGTTTGATCTAAATTGAGGTCCGTTATCTGTAGTGATGACTTCTGGAACACCAAAAACAGAAAATATACGCTTTTTCAAAAAGTTTACCACCTGGTTTGCGGTAGCTGATTTTAGTGGTTCTAAGAGGACAAATTTGGTATACTGATCGAGAATAATTAAAATAAATGTATTCCCAAGACGACTACGCGGATAAGGTCCTAAAAAGTCCATAAACAATTTTTGAAATGGTCGGTGCACTTCCACGAACTTCCCCATTTCAGGCTGAGTAATATAGTTTGTGGCTTTAACCTGTTTACAAGTTTCGCAAGTTTTTATGTAATTCCTTACATCGCGTGCCATAGTTGCCCAGTAAAATTGCCTTTGTAACAATTCAAGAGTCTTCGCCTGTCCCAAATGGGCTGCAGTGGGTGAGTTATGTGCTTGTAACAATAATGAAGGAACCAAGGAATCAGGTACCACAAGTTTCCAAGCCGAAATGTCATTCATGGAACTAATATCACCATTGGGACAAATGTATAATTTACCATCCACTTGTTTAAAATTAGTTTTAGCCGTAGGGTTATCCGCAAGAGCCTGAACCCTGCCAACGTAAGCAAGGTCGAGAAAGGCGTTTGAGTCCAGATCCACATGCAAAGGCGGTACACCCCCACCATCATCATCCCCATTCTGCTTAGTAATCTCTTCGATATCCATTCTGGATAACGCATCAGGAACAACGTTTTGTGAACCTTTTCGGTATTCAATACAAAAATCGAAACGTTGTAGTTGAAGGCTCCACCTCGCCAGTCTTCCAGATAAATCTCGCTGATCCATCAACCATTTCAAGCTAGAATGATCGGTGATGATGGTGAAAGTGTAACCCTCCACATACGGTCTAAATTTTTTTACGCTGAGTACCGCAGCTAGACATTCCAACTCGGTTACGCTATACTTACGTTGAGCAGGATTCAGCTTATGGCTGTAGTAGGCAATGGGATGTTCACTTCCGTCCTCTGATCTTTGGAACAATACGCTCCCGATTCCCCTTGAACTGGCATCACATTGAATGAAAAAGGGCCGTTGAAAATCTGCATTTTGTAATACGGGAGCAGAAGTTAACGCTGCTTTGAGTTTTATGAATGCCTCGTTCGCTGACTCATTCCACACCAATTTTTGGTTTTTCTTCAGCAAGTCCGTTAAAGGGGCTGTAATGGAAGCGTAACCAGATATAAACCGCTGATACCATCCCGCTAAACCCAAAAATGACCGTAATTGTTTGATTGTTTGAGGAGTTGGATAGTCTTCAACCGCCTGCACTTTGTCGGGGTCCATACGGATGATTCCGTTACCAATTACATGACCCAGGTACTTTGTCTCTGTTAAGACGAACTTGCTCTTTTCAACGTTAATTGTAAGGTTTGCTAGCTTTAATAACCTAGCAACCTCAGTTAAGAGAGAGAAATGTTCTTCTAGTTCTGCTGAAACGATGAGCAAGTCGTCTAAATAAACAAAGACCCGGTCATGCAAATGGTACGGAATCACTTTATGCATCAGTCTACACAATGACTGAGGGGCATTGCATAGACCGAACGGCATGACCGTGAAGTGATAGAGGGGGCGGCCCGGAACGGTGAACGCAGTTTTATCACGCGATGCCACATCAAGAGGGATTTGCCAAAAGGCATCTTTTAAGTCGATTGATGAAATGTATTTGGTCTGATCAAGCCGACTTAGTAATCCCTCAATCTGTGGCAGCGGATATGCGTCTTTAATGGTGACTTCGTTAACCTTCCGGGCATCGAGACATAGCCTCACCTTACCACTCCCCTTACGGACAACGGCGATCGGTGAGGACCATGAGCTCTGACTTTCCTCTATCACCCCCGACTGCAGCATTCTATCCAACTCCGCATAAATCTCTGCTTGGACAGCTGGGGAAACGGGATAGTATCGCTGTTTAACCGGTTTTGCACCACCAACATCGATTACGTGAGTAATTAAGCTCGTTTTACCTAACCCGTTCTTAATGGAGCACGGAAATGATTCAACTATCTGTTCTAACTGAGACTCGTGTTCATGAGATAGCTGATGACGATTACCTGCTGCTAAAGTTGTTTTTTCTATATCCAAGGAACCTACGACTGCTGGAGCCAATCCAAACAAGTTCCAGAAATCAATCCCGAGATAAAGCGGTTGGATTAACCCTGGAGCGATATGAAAACGCAAGCGTTTAGTCTTACCTTGGTAAGATACTGGTAATATTGAATGCCCAATTACCCTTTGCTTCTCACCACTTGCGGTTTTCAAAATGGAGGGCAGATAGTGAATTTTGATACCCGACTGTTCCAAAAAAAATTCTGAACCGGCCCCAAGGACGCTAATATTGGCACCACTGTCTAATAAGCCTGTGTATGGTATTCCAGCAATCAATACTTTTGCATATGGTCGTTTATCATTATCCGTCATATGAACAACCGATTCGCATATCATTTTCTTTAAGGTATTCCGCAGCATCCAATATTTAACATTCCTATGTTGGGATTTTAATTGAGACATGTCAGAAACAGTTTGTGTTCGTTTAGACTGTAATGTTAGGGCATCACTACTTGAAATTTGTTTAGGACAAAAACATTTTTGATTCGAGCTAGATGATGAATTAGCTGTGACAGAATGAGCAAAGGGGTTTGTGGAATGATAGTTGGGTTTATAAATATTTGGTGTGGTAGAATTTTGTATGTCGGAGTAAGCAGGACTCGCTTCAACTGCAGAAAAAGTTAATGTTTGTAAAGTTCCGGGCATGTGTTCGAGGCGGTATCCTCGGTTTGTATCCTGGTTGCTTCTACTATCGGGGGAGGCTGGACTCCAGGTGTGCTCATCCCCCGTCGATTGTTTCCCGAATATGAAGAATTGCAAAACTGACAATTCGGTTTGATAACGTTGGGTGCACCACAACCATAACAATGTCTTGCCATGTTAGGATTTCGCCAATTATTGGTATCTTGGGTAGATGTTGGTTGAAATCGATTCGAATAAGATGACTGATGATTAATAGCTTGATTCACTACACCGATGGCGCTTATTTCATTATAATAGTCGTTATTACTATTATCTCTAAAAGGATTCCCCGCGTTACCTGGACCATCTTGTGCAGTGGGATATCTGGCTTCCTCAATCGGTGCATAACCAGATGGCCTAAAATAATCCCCCCAGGATTTTGCTAATTTAGCCCCCCCAGGATTTTGCTTTTGTACATTATTACCACTATAATGAGGATTGTCGTGGATTACTTCATGAACTTGACGAAAAGCTACATGTCTCTCCTGTTTTTCACTACCCAACCTCTTCCATGTGTCCTCTATATCAACACATTGGTGAACCAACTCTGATACAGAGACTATCTGTCGTCCAGCAATCTTATACTGAAGGGCACTGTTCATGTTCCGTCGTAATATAAAATAAAGGTCGGCATCAGGGAGCGGCGTACTGAGGGGTAGAGTCGAGTCTATTACCCTTGTATAAAAATCCATAAAACTTTCATTATACTTCTGTCTTATGGAATTAATAAGTTGCCTGATTTCGGCATCCGTTCTACGATCTTTAAATCTTCCTAATAGGTCTTGCTTTAAGTCTACCCAGCTGACATTGCCACGGCGCTCTAGGAAGGACCAATACCACTCCAGTGCACTTTTTCTTAACAATAAGTATAAATCATTAACGAGTCTTTCTGCCGAGATTTTGTTGGCGATGGCCAAACGTTCAACTCGGTACAAAAACCGCTCAACAGCTGGTCCACTTGGTGACCCATCGAACGTAATATTCCACTTGTGAATACCTAGTATTGAGCCATCGACTTTACCACCATTGGTTGGATTGAAGTTTAAACCCAAATCAGGAACGGGCGCGAGCTGGGCAACTCCTTGCCTATTTGAGTTAATGGCCCGGGGTGGAACATGTTTCAATGTAGTGTGGTTTTGAGGAGTGCTCATACTTGTGCGTTTGTCACCATTGATAGCATCACTATTTTGGTTATCTTGGGATTCGCCAACATTGTTACCAATGGTTAGTTTGCTGACTATCTCCTTTAAATTCTCGAATTCTTCTATGGTTAAATTGGTCGGGATAGGTAACGCCGGTTGTTGTTTTAAATAATCTTGACCCGAGGAACTTAGTACATTTGTATTTAGTCTAGTGGTTATTTCAGATTCCTCGCTTTCGGAGCTTTCGGAGGTGTCGGAATTTTCAGATGGAAAGCAATCCTGCGACGAACCAATATTGCTTTTAGGTATTGCATCAGAAACCGATTTCTCGAAATCATCTACCGAGATTTGAGATTCTAGTAATGATTGTATTACCTCTAAAACCTTTTCGCATGCGAGTAACAATGTCTGTGCGGGTTTCTTACACTTGGGAGATGTATTAGTGATACGTTGTAGTCGTGCACTTACATGCAAAATTCGACTACTCACAATTGCAAGTTTCTTGCTTCGTTCATCAATATTAAGGTTGGGAATTTCTTGTACCTGCGGTTTGAGATTTCTGAGCTTCTCGGAGCAAATATTTAGTTCCCGCTGAGGGGATTTTCGGGCAGTCGCGTGCATTTTTTCTGGCACAGCCACTTTCCCTTCCTTTTCTAATTTGAAAACAGCATTTAACTGCTCCAGTTGTTCAAGTACCGATCCCGAAATATTTCGTATCAAACACTCGATTTCAAGTTCATCAGTGCTCAAAAGTGTAGGATCCATGATCTTCGTATTTTATGAAAACTATCTATGAATTAATTAAGTAAAGTAAATTCAACAAAATATTAATTTTTAAAATTCATTAAGGTTCTATCACTAAATACAAATAAACTAAATAAACCCGAACCCAATTTACCATGTAAAAAAAATGTACCCTACAAATCTAACGATTATATTTCAGATTATCCTAATCGAAATTTATTATCTAAATAAAACTTAATTCGATGAGAGCTTTACAACCTTTATTACTGAATACACGGAAGTAAAAATATTTCCTCGCGCTTAGCCAGGCAAATGAATAATTTAGAAATTACGCAACTTCAATATTTAATTTGGTAAATATTGTATATAACTTTAAAAGAAAATTTAAAAAAACAAAATTGATTAATAAAATAAAATCAAAAGAAAATCTCAAAGAAAAATATAAGAAAAGAAAATATCATATACTTAATTAAATTAATTATTAATATGTTTATAGTTATTAATATTTAAATCGGAGAATACTGGTTCCACTAGTGACGTCGCAACACGATTCAATTCACAGCACTTCAAATCAGCTGATATACTACTATCGAGTGAGATATTGTATTGTTTTACCTTGGATGATACTAAAAAAAAATAGGACGTGAATTTGAAAAACAAATAAGTTGACCGCTTGTTGTTGCTCTCACTGATACATTAATCATCCAGATTTAAATAAAATCTTAACGTTCGATAACGGATAAATGTTTGAGGGAAACAACAAAAAAATGAATTAATAAAATACTGATCAACGCGTCGTCATAAGCCTTCGAACAAAAATAAAAATTCTTAACGTATGTACATACGGAAAGCTTATGGCGTGATAGCTTTTGATAATAAAAAAAAAATATGCAAAATGAAATATAGAGTTGTATCTAAGAATTGAATTCAAAATTAAATTTAAACATTACAACTATATAATGGAATCAATACTGTTACAACTCTATGACACAAAAAAATAAATAACCTGTAAGAAAACACCGTTTAGCTAAATTTTTTAATGAAATTCACCATTAAAATATATGTAAGCAAAAAAAATCACAATGTCCTTGGACAGAATTTATGCACATTTGAATGATGAATACATTTATGAAAAAAAATTATTCCAAGTTAAAACAATCAATATTAATACATTCTCTCACAATTCACAATTTATTATTTCGACAGCTCGACCGTTTGGGCGCCACTGTAACAAGTTAAAGAATTATCCAACTCAGTCCAGTCCCTGTTTGGGCGCCACTGTAACAAGCTAAAGAATTTCTAACTTGTTGCAGACTTTCCGAAAGGTTGTTCCACGCAGCATTTCTCAGCCGGCTAGAATCAGTGGTGTTGAGGGGTGGTTCTTTGTGGACCTCAGGAAAGCTTGTTTTTGCTGCATTATATTTAATAAAATAAAAAGATGTCTGCAACCCAAATCACGTCACTAATCACCAGTAGAACCACGTATAACTTAAGTTAGGCAATCATCTTATACAGAAAAAAAATATTTATTAACACCGAGAGAAAATGTACAAAAAAAAACACAAAAAAAACACTTGAATCCCAAAATATTTTACTATGTACAAAATGGTTTTATTAATTAATAAAAGAACTGCAACCCATCACCATTTAAATTTTAATTTTCCCCAACTTAAATTATAACTTAAAACTAAAAGAGCTCTTACGTTAATCCATTCGCCGCGTTGCAGATCTGATACCGATGAATGATTTATTTCCCGTCGTTGCGGATTCTTAAGAAATTCTTCAGAATGAATTAATTTAATTCCGTTTTAATTTGTTTATATTAGAAGATTTACTATTAGTTTTAACGTATTATTTATTGTTTTCTTGGAACTTATTTATTGGTTTATATTAGTTCGTTTTTATTTTAGTAGTTTTACATTTAGTTAATATAATTTGAGTTTAATTTTTATTTATTTTTTTTTTCTCACACCCCACTGTTTTTGTCATGTTCGACATTTTGTCTTTTTTTGTTCTCACTAAAATGTTTTTAGTTATTTTATTAAGCTAATTGGCACTTTATTTAACCTTTTTTTATTATTAATTACTATTATTATTATTATTATTATTCAATAGTTATTTGTTAATCCAAATTTATTTTATTTATTATAGTTATTTATTTAATTTTCAATTATTATTATTTTTCAGCTGTCTCGCTGATCCGCCTCGTCTCAATTTTCAAAGCGTAATCCCCTCTTTTTGTCCACTTCCGGCATTCCCAATCAATCTATATGTTCTATTACCTCTTTATTTACAAATTATAAGGTACAACTGGTCAAACAAATATAGTGTAAATATTTTGAAATTACGTATGACATAAGTAATGAAATAAAACCGTTCAATTACAATTTCTTCCTTACAATTAATTTACATAATTGGAACAACCGGAAAATTACCATTTATTTGTAACAATACATTACACAATTTATTGATTAAAGTGTGTAATTCTCAAATTACAATGATATAATGTGTAGTTTTAAATACGGTAAACCCCCGAAATGAACTTTCGTTTATACGTAATCAACTTTTCAACGCATTCATCATAACGCAATAACTTTTTATTACACTGCAGTTATAATTACATGTAAACAGTTTTTACATTATGAATGCGTCGTTAGTTTTACTAATCATCAAAATTAGGTAATGCAGCTATTACTATTACGAAACTCTATTTTGTACACAATTTTTTATTACTTACTTGATTTTTAAAATAAAAAATTAAATAAACGAATTTTTACGTTTACACTTCCAACGCGCACATACGAAAATATTCGACTAAGGTTGTTTGTGTCTAACAAAATATAAAATTCTGTTTTTATTTTTATGTATGAGTTTTCTATTCGGGTTTACAGTATTCAACAAATGTGCACATATTCGCACATATGTAAATAATTTTGTATTGTTTTTAATCTTCATTAGAGAGTATTGCCGAGTGGGAAAATTAATAAGCGCGAATTTATAAATTTCAAATTAATATAAATAAATTTATTTCAGTAGTTTTTGTACAAATATGTTGTTTAATTTTAATTAATTATATTTGCAATGAATCCAACATAAACCAATGTAAAATGTAATTTTCCTATATTTAATTAATTTGGCCCAAATTCAATATTTAAAAGTGCCAAAAAAACTGTGTTCAAAAGTCCACAAAGTTGAATTAAGTTAGCGCCATTGAATTATAATTTAAAATTTTACAGTTTGTTTAATTTTATCTTGCAATAAACAATACGGTTGGATTATACTGATAAGAATATTAGAAGCACAAATAATATAACGATGAAAAGCGCTAACTTATTATCAAATTTTGATCACAATTTTTTGGCACACTTTACATTATGCATTGGAAGTATTTTATGTTGATTCATTATAATTATAATTAATTAAAATTAAAACTACATATCGCTCATTTGCTGCAACATTGACACATCAAAAATAACCATTTTTGGGTTATTAGTACAGAAATAACGATTTCTTCATGTAGATTCAACTGCAAGAACGACATTAATGAGCTTCGAATACTCAACGCGATGCAGCAGATGTGGCGCTATTAAACCGTTACATTTATTGAATTGTTTTTGTTTCAATAGTGTTTTATCTCAGTTATGGATTAATATTTATTTCTCATTCATAACCGACATTAAAACTTTTAAATTAAGAAAACAGTTAAAATTAATTTATTATTATTAAATTATTTTAAATTAACTTTTAAATTAAATTAAGCTAAACTTTTTCGTAAAACACTTCAACACAAAAATGCCAATAACTTCAAATTTTTGTGAACCAAAAACAACAAGATATTTCTCGAAAAGGATGAACACTCTGAAGTTTTTATTATCAACACTAGCATTGATCTGGAGAAATTGTGAACACTACGTTAGGCCAGTTTATTACATCGAGCCAACACAATCTCATTCGAGTAAAATACAATCCAATTTATTTTTTTTATATTTTAATTTTTTTGTTTATTTAAATAGTTTTAAGTTTATATTTTTCAATTGTTTTGAACAAATTTTGATGTTGTGTAAACCTGTTTCATTGTTAAAAATACCCAAATGTCAATCTAATGTCGGAGATCAATTGGACCGATGAAGTGGAGAGATGGAAGATTATAGCAATAGATATTTTACGGGCGTTCACAACGGGCGTTAACTAATCGTGAGGAGTTATCAACTTATTGTACATTAATGTGCTTAGTTTATAAAATAAACTCGATGATGTAGTAACTTTAATAAATAGTCTACCTTTAGGCGCAGATGTTGTTGTATTAACTGAGACTTGGCTTTGAAATGTTAATGTGCAATTCTTTAATATTTCGGGTTGTAATTCATTCTTTCATTGTAATTCATTCTATTCATTCTATTCGGGTTGTAATTCATTCGAATACAATTTTGTTATATAACGAAGAGTATAGTAAATGTAATTTTTGTGGTAGTCAATATTCGATGTTTGCGCAGTGTATCTTTCGCCCAGCTCTGATTTTAAGTTATTTTTACAAAAATTTGAAGCAACAATATCAGATCTCAATAAAACTATTATTGTTGAAGACTTCAATATTAATCTAATGGGTTCTGAGTGTGATAATAAGGTCTAGAAATACATCAAAGTTGTTACGTGTCACGGGTACGTATTGTTAAACAAATCTGATCGAATGTATGCCATCCGAATTAGTAATACGATAGGTACAGTTATTAACTATGTAGCAACTAATCTCAATAATTTAAAGTATGAATTTTGTTTAGAAGATATTACATATCAGAACACAAATTTATTTATTTTAGATTTACTAAAGATAAAATTGTTGAGCTGCCTTTTATTGGTAGTGTTAAAGAAGTTCTAAATTATGATCTAGTGCAGTGCTTCTCAAACTGTGGGCCGCGGCCCACCAGGGAGCCGTGGAGCTGTTAAAACCTCGTCTTAATTTTCGGTGCTGTTAATGGGTTTTGTATGATATGTGATGTAGGTATATATCAATTCCACAATCACGAGGATTTTGTTAGACAAGTTCTTATTGTACAATGAACATGAACAGGAGTTTCAGATCGCAAACCTTGGTCTGCGGGACAAAAAAATCATGGTTAAAATTTAGTCCTTTTATGAAGTAACATTTTTAAATCAGAGGTCGATATCCGATGTAAATTCTCGGAAGTTTAGGAGCTAAATTTAAACTAAAAACTATATGAACTTAGATTTATGAATATTTGCAAAATTGGATATAAAACAAATTATTAATAGGTTTTATAAATTTGTCGAAACCTTTACCTTGGTTTTGCACATAAAAATGGCATATTCGTCATTGGTGTCATTTTTCAGACTATTAATTTTTTGATTAATTTGCAAATCTTTCCAAATCTACCAAATCTAAAGAGAATTCTATTAATTCGATTAATTTATCAAGAAAATGGACAAAAAGTAGGCACCAGGTTTGGGGAATAAAACCCTTTACTATTCAACGCAACAGACTTGACTAGAATTATAAAATTAGTAGCAGTTTTATTTAAAGTAAACAATTTCGAGGAATTTTTTTTAGTTAGCCTGTGAACACTTCTTACCTATAAAACTAACTTCCGTGGAATCGAAAGTGCCTTTTCGGCCATAAATGTTGGCTTAGTGACACAATGTCTTTCGATGTTGAAGGCAGAATGTCGAAAGGCCGAATGTCGATTGGCCGAATGTGTCGAAAGGCCGAATGTCGAAAAGCCGAATGAGTTAAAAGCCCGACACATTTGTGATTCATCTGTCAGTAGAAGCGATACGTGCAGCGTTGACAAAGCATTAAATCCGCAATTCGCTCCAATACATTCGTCGATGCCATACTAACTCAACGAATGATTGTGGAAAATAAATTACCAATTATATTCTCTTATTTGGGGGTAGGGTTGGCTACGTAATCCCGCATGCCGCAATCCAAAATCCCACTTTTACAATCCCGTTTCCAAAATCCCGTATTCCATCATGATACATCGGCTTAGATTGGGATCACTACATTTGCCTGAAAAAAAAATCCAGTAAAATAAAATCCCGAAAAAAAATCTTGAAATTACTGGAAAAGCACTCGAGAAAAAATCCAGAAAAAATATTTTGTTTAAAATAAATGAAAAAAATTCCATTTTATAGATATTGGCATTTTTAGACTATCGACATCACTTGAAACATTTGTGATATATCTATCAGTAGAAGCGATATGAGCGATACGATTCCTTTGATCTGTGTCTGCAAGGTTGACGAATAATTTACGAAGCATTAAATCCTCAATTCACGAAACTAACCCAACGAAGTAAGTTAACCACAAAGAAACATTCATCATGAACATCAGTAGAAGCGATAAGAGCGATACGTTTGATCTGTGTCTGAAAGGTTGACGAAGCAATTTCCATTATCGTAAATATTAAGAATTCTACGGAAAAAGTCAAATTTTCTAGACATACATATATGAATTTTAATTTTAATGTTGGTCCGCACTTTGAAAATTGTGTTTCTGGATTTTTATTTTCTGGATTTTTTTCGGGATTTTCAGTTTCTGTTTTATTTTTTCTAGATAAGGTAGCCAACTTACGTGAAAAACGAAGGTAGGGTTCGGTCGTGTGTTCTCATTAAAAATAATATTAGTTGTTTTCTGCTATCAAATTTCAGTAATTGAGATGTAGCAGCGGTCAGGTGGTTCGAGTCATCCTGGGGAGTGATGCAAACTCTCATCACACAATCTGGGGAACTACGGACACTAATGAACGAGGTGAGTTACTCTTTGATTACATTTTAAGTACTAACCTTCTTATATATAACATAGGCAACAAGCCAACTAGTCACGAGGTATTAGATATTACCCTTGTTTCAAACTTCTTGACGCTTAGTCTATTAAAGTGGAAAGTGTCGGAAGACCATTCCTTTTCTGATCACTGTTATCTTCAATTCGAAATAGACTTGCCTTCTCCAAAAAGGCCAATCTGCAGGAACAAGAGGAAAACCGACTGGAATACCACTACCAGTGCCGGTGCCAAAACCTCCAAAAACTACGCAAGAACTTGGTGGCTTAGTGGACCGGCTGTCCAGCGCTATTAATGAAGCGATACTGGGCACTAGTCCTCTTAGTAGGCCTAGGGATAAATCTCGGCCACCAAGGTGGTCCAAGGAGATTCAACAAACACGTCAGAAATACAAAAGACTCTTCAAAACAGTAAGGAAACAAGAGCCGCTGTAGACTGCGACTCCTATAAGGAAGTCCTCAAAATTTACAAATATCAACTAAGAAGTGCAAAGAACAGGTCTTGGATATTATACAATGGTAACCTTTTTGAATATTGAGGGATCGTTTAATAAGGTGCTTTCAGGGGCTATATCTCGGGCACTTTCGAATCTGGTTGTCGATGAATCACTGAAGGACTGGATAGATCAAATGCTAAGGGGCAGGATCATAGCCAACTCAAAAACAATTTATTTATTTTTTTTTTGTTTATTATTACTTAATTTTTAATTCTATAGCAAAAAAATCTAAGAAAATTTTAATATTTAAGGCGATTTACTATTAAACATTTTCATACAAAAATTTTGATAAAAATATAAATTTTAATTTCATAAAAATAATTTTGAAAATTTTCTTTCCTAAAAAGATGAAAAATTAAAATCAATTTCGACGCAAACGGCCGGTCGACATTCGACCTTTCGATATAATCGGCTTTTCGACATTCAGCTTTTCGATATTCGGCTTTTCGGCTCTTTCGGTCTTTCAACATTCGGTCTTTCGACGAATTCGGCATTCGGCCTTTCAAAACGACCATATATATAAAATTTAATTTAAACGTTTATTTTATTTCTGGCGAATGCAGACCTCAATTAAATAATAAGGTCAATCAGTTTCCTAAAAATTAAGAACCAAAGTTTGTGCGTCAAATTACTAATAAAACAAGTGAGCTTTCAATTCTGACAAACTATGTGCTCACTTAGAATTTATAAGGGCAGGAGGAATATTCTTTAATTTTTTTTTTAAAGTCAATTTTTCGGTAAATTACGGGTATTTTTACAATTAAAAAATTACCGAGAACCTGAAACAAAACTGATCTACTCTCATTTACTGAGCTATCATTTTCTATATTATGGTACGTTCCGTTTTTTTTTTTTTTTTTTTTTTTTTGAAGAACTCATAATAAATAAAATTTCAAATTTTGGATATAAAATTGCTAACAGAGCCAAAGCTTTCAAATTGGTTAATTACATTAAAAATTGGTAGTGGAAAAATCTAAAAAAAACTTCGGATAACTGATTCACTTTTTTTTTTAATGTTTCAAGT
Organism: Tipula helvola; assembly: GCA_963556165.1. Taxonomy (NCBI): domain Eukaryota; kingdom Metazoa; phylum Arthropoda; class Insecta; order Diptera; family Tipulidae; genus Tipula; species Tipula helvola. The sequence goes on from OY744481.1 coordinate 94,469,899, forward strand.
ACTTCCAGAATTTTCAAAGTTTGATAATTCTGAAGAATATATTAAATCCAAATTTGGTTTTAAATACCTAAGTAAAAATAATTTGACGCAAAAATTAAAAACGAACCGTTAATTAAAACCGAACGAGAAAAACTTGCAATGTTTTTTAAAACCAAGCTTAACAATTTTCTGGAATTCTACAATTTTGCGTATAGGATTTTTGTTTACCTGTAAATCAGATGAAGCTGAAAGAATATTTTGGGTTGGTAGAACATTCTTTTATTTTTTTAAATTGGCGAGACACGGATACGAGACATATGAGATCCTTGAAGAAGAATTAACTAATAAAATTTTTGGGAGTCCTGGATTTTATTTTTTCGATTTCGGGGGCCGCAGTATTAAAAAGTTTAAGAAGCACTGATCTAGTGGATAAAGATGCAATTTGGCACAGAATAGAGAATGTTGATAACTTTGAATTTCTCTCTAATGAGCTTGGTGATTTGATATAAAAATGTAGCCGCAAAATAAAGTTGCCAAGAATCAAAGTAGGTATGAAACCTTGGATGACTACTGAGATTTCTAATATTATAAGATTTAGAGAAAAGTTTCACAAGTTACGGACAAAATAGGCGTTTTGTACTGAAAAATATGTGCTTTACTCGAAATTGGCAAAGAAGAAAGTCAACATGGCAAAACGAACACTTTCATGGTATATTTCAAACTAACCTTAACAAACCGTATTACTACTAATGATAGAACTTTGAGAATTGAATCGGAAATTGCTGCTGCATTTAATAAATGCTTCGTTAGTAATGTGTTTGATCAATTTGAGAATTTAAAATTTCCTAATCAGTCGCAATTCGATTATATTCAGTATAATATTTCTCAACCATTTACTTTACATAAGGTAACAAGTGAGGAAGTTTTCATTATAATTAAGAATTTAAAACAAAGATCAGCTACGGGGTTTGATCGGATTTCAAATCGCTTTGTTAAAAGATATATTTGTTTCGATGCCTCGGATTTTATATTTTCTTATGCTGATTCTCCAGGTATATGTTTGCGTGTATTCACAATTCGTTATAACGTTGCAGAATAAATTTAAGCTCCAGGAAATGTATTTATAAATCTTCCAGGTAAGTGCCCAATTTGGTAATTATTCACGAAACTACTCGATATTTCTCCAGGCAATGTATAAATAAAACCACAACACAATAAGTAACTTTGCACATACAATATTTAGATTTATTATTTAGGATTTCTTAAACTTATTATTTTCAAGAACTTTTTATATTTTAATTTTTTATTACATATTTTATTTTTAGTGGACTGTAAAACACTCGTTTATACTTGACGGATAATTTTTGACTGTCTAAAAAAAGTATTAAATTTTAAATAAAGCTTTTAAAAAATGTATAAAAAATAATATTAGAACAGATAATTATAACAGTTTAGTTTAAATAATATCCGCGAGATGTCAGTAAAATCCGGTTATACTTAAATGCCAAACGCATTACACTATTTGTTTGTTTTGGAAAGCAATATTTTTCTAATTTACATTTTTATAAACAAAATAACAATTAATTATATTTTCAGATACAATAAAGGAAATCCATTACATGAAATATGAAAGCTAAGTATAATTAAATTTAAATATAATAAACTTATTAATGAATCTTTGTTGTTTACAGGTAAATTTTATATTTGTGTTAAATGTTAACACTCATCAAAACATATTGATAAGCACCCAATAGTCCAAATGATTAATCATAGTGTGACTGTGAATACCAATAGTTTTCTCGATTGCCTAAAACGAGTCAAAGTCCGTCCAATTCATAAAACTGGCTCGGTTTTTGAACTACCAATTACGAGGCGTTCCTTTATTCGAACAATATCATTTCATCTGATCAATTCGGTTTCACCAAGAACTCTAGTACAACTGCGCCATGTTTAAACCTCATTAATAGTTTCAGTTTAGCAATGGATGAAAAAAATTTGTCTCTGTCATTTTTCTAGATATTAGGAAAGCGTTTGATGGTATTAACCATAAAATCCTTTTGATAAAATTGAGGAAACTGAAAATCGATGATAATGGTATCACATTTTTTGAGATCTAGACTCAAGAATTAAAAGGGGGTAAGTCGACTTATGCCCTAATCGACTTTTGATCATTTTCTGTTTAATTGTCTATTAATACGTTTTAATTTTCCAATTTCCAAGGTAATATCAAAGAAAATAAGATATCTTATTCTCTTGCATATTACCTAAAAATTGGAATGAAAATGTATTAACAGAAAATGAGATAGAAAATGCTCAAAAGTCAATTAGGGCATAAGTCGACTTACGCCCTTTTAATTCTTGAGTCTAGATTTACAAAACAGAAAACAGTTTGTCGAACTAAGCGGAAGTAAAAGTGATTTAGCAACAGTCAGCCTAGGAGTACCACAAGGCTCCATATTGGAGCCAACTCTCTTTAAAATATTTGTCAATGGCTTAATGATGAAAGATATTATTGGGAACGTTCAAGTGCATACTGATGATATCGCCATAATGTACCAACATAATAATTTGCAAGATCTCATAAATGATATTATGCAGTCTGATTTAAATACATACTTTGAAAGATTGGTTTAGTAGGGTAGTGTCTTACAATGAATTGCCAATTTTTGTTCGCGAAGAAACTAACCTGAAATGTTTTAAACATTTAGATTCGCAACATATCGTAAATACAAACCTGAATTAATCAACAGGTATTTATATTCGTGTTGTACTTCCATCTCCCTACCAATTATCTGTTTACTGTTTGTATGATTTGGAGATTTTCAACAGCAATGGCTTCTAATTATAAATTATATTAACAAGTTAATAAAAACCTTAAATCCAAAATTTTCTTCAAATATTAATGTTCACTGTATTGTATAATTCTTCTTAAAGCGCAATAATAGAAAATTTATATTATAATTCAAAGGAATCGGCGTAGACTTCGTTTTTATATTCAGTTGAAGTAAGCGCTAATTAGTAATATGTATTAAATTGTATTTTAAGGCCGTGAGTGAATATGTTAAAAATATTTGGTTAACAATTTGGTGAAAATCAAATTATCGTGGTGAAATATTTTTATATACCATATTTAACATTGCTGTGTGAATTAGTTAAAAATTAAAATTGTGACAACTGAACAACAACATGAAGCGCATTTATAACAATCATTTTCCTAGTTTATTATCAATTTTATTACTTTATAAAAAGCGTAATTTATCAAATGAAGCTGTTTTAAGAAGAAACAGAAAGAAACACGTCGCGCTTATGTATTAACTGAACCAAAATTAAAAAAACGAGGTTATGCTTGTCAAATTTTATATACGGTGCCTACCATGATGCATTTTTTATTTATTTTTTGTGGTGAGTAAATTTTTTAATTTTAACTTTTATGTCAAAATTTTAATTTTTAACTGGTTTTTAACTAATTCACTCACGGCCTAAATTGTATTTGAAATAACTAATTTTGTTCAGTCTGTCATAGCACGTTTTTAATGCTTTCAGGGCTACCGAGTTTCATAATTTGATTATCGTATCTAGTTGTATAAACTCGCTAAGCATTAAATTTAAAAAAGAAGAGAGAAATTGTAAGTGAGATTGATACGGCCATCGTAATGAAGATAAACCAACGGGTATTATTTGAAATTATATTGTCAAATTTAATTATGTAATTATTTGTTAACGCCATCTGTGGCTCTGAATTATTCGTAATAATATTGTTTCCTTTTAATATTGTAACGATTTTGGCCGTCATGGAACAAGTTCAGTGATAGCTCAGACGGTTGGCGCGTGGAACAGGCAGAAAGGTCGACGGTTTAATGCTCATCGCTGCCAATATTTTTATTACAGTTGGTTATTATGGATATCGAAACATGTTTATACACCAACGTACAAATTCATACTGATCGAGTAAATACAAGAACGTTCAAGATATAAGCATACAAAGGAAGAGGCGGGGTTTAGTGATTGAAGAATGAAATATTTAACATCACAAATACTTGCACACAAGGAAATTTCGAAAGCAGTATCAAACTGGTATATAAACACGACCGATGGCCAGTAGAGAGCAGTTTTTGGTTTAATTTAAATCGTTAAACAAGGAAATAAATCTGTTGTCATAGCCGTTACCAGTGGCAAGCGGACAGATTTAGATAGTGAAGTCAAATATCAAGTGTATAAAAGTACAGTGAAATAAATTAAGTCTAATAACGTAAAAGTACACAGTGTTTTTAATTGCAAAATCCGAACGTATCCAGTTCGTAACAAAATTGTCTAATGCCATCTATGGATGGGATTTTTCTACTATAAGCAAATCAAATGAAAGAAAAAAGAAATATAAAGTTTAATCGTAAGTTTTCTAGAAGAACACACGTGTGTATTGAGTTATAATTTCTTTTTACTGAAGCGCAAACAAGATAGAATTATTTTATTTCCACCACAAAAATAATTAACCACAAATAGTTTTCATTTTTGACATTTTATCCCATTTGGAACTAGTACTAAAACAATTATCTCGCAAAGAGAACGATATGATACAAATTTGTGGAATGGAGTTATGCAATAGAAAATCGAAATTCGAGATAACCATCTAGATCGAGATAAGCATATTCGGCTTGCTTATTACTTCACTTCCACAGGGTTGTAGATACTTATACATCATTTCCGAAAACCCATTTCCCTCAGTACCCTCTCCCAGCTTTATGAGTCATAAACAAATCATGGAGTCAGACAACAATAGAACTGTTCTTTTTTCCTTTCTTTGAGCAACATTTTTCGATATTAATTTTATTAAAATTTTTGCAAATGAATTGTCAATATCTGTCGTATTTTTCACTTAATGAAACTAACAAAATGTTCGTCAATTTTTGTAAATCGGCCATTCGGATATTTTAATGGCTAGCACTCTAGCACACATTTATTAAAAAATGTATCAACAAATTAATTATTTGATTAATATAGTGTACTTAGTGGATAGAAAGCACGTCTGCCAGTGGTAAGGCACTCCTTGATATCCTCCCCCACACTATTATCATGAGTGACAAGAGATTTCAAGTATTTGAATCTTAGCACTCATTTGCGCCATTATCTCTAAAATCAGAGACCAGATATTTTATTTTGAAGCCAACGGAAGCGAAAAACTATACTAACCTCCTTATTTGAACTCATTCACCTTTTCATATTGAGTATCTCCTGAAATGAAGTCTCCACGAGTCTTCCTTCTCGCGGTCACCATGTATTTGGTCATCGCTTCATTGATCTGAAGGCCTATTTGCTGGCTGTTAATTCTGATGGGAGGAAGACTTCTTTCAGAAAGACGATGTTGCGACCCAGAATGCAAATATCGTCAGCGTATGCTAATAGCTGGGTTAATTTATAATACAGGCAGCTACTGCAATGATAGATTGAAAAGAGTTTGAGCTATTTGGTCTCCTTGCCGCACTCCAGATGTTATCTCAAAGGCATTCGAAATTTTGCCTATAATCGGTGATATCATTGCCGATTAGTCTTGTTTCTGTAGCGCTATGAGGTCGAGTTTATACGTAGATGCTCGTTCGAAGAGTTGATGGAGGCTCTCCGGGCGGTTTAGGCTGAGTGAATCCAAAAATATCCGAGGCTCATGTTGAGGTTTCGGAACAAAAGAAGTTTTACAGGTTGGGCTGTTAACCCAATGCCAACCTCCTGTAGAAGGACCATAGCCATCACACTTTAGCCTACTCTTTTAACAGAGTAGTTTCTAGTGGCTGCCACGAAGAGGCAGTGTGAGCACTTGCTGAAGTTGTATGCAGTTACGGCGCATGAAGCGAGTCTTGTGTTTATCCCCCTGCATACACAGCAGCCTAACCACTTCACCGTTTCACTTGAACGAATAGTTTATTCCAACATGAGATTAAAGAGTGCCGGAGACAGAGCATCTCCTTGTCGAACACCGAGGCTAATTGCAAAAATTCTCAATAGCTTATTCTCAACTTTAATACGACATGGTAATTGCAGTGTTGCTGTTTTACAGAGATGTACGTACTTGTTTAGTTATTTTAGTTAAAGCAAACCATAGCCCGGTTGGTCGAGTCATTTGCATGTTTGAAATCCAGGAACACCTGGTGTACATCACGGGATGTCTCGTAATATTTAGAATCATTTGCAGCGAAAAAACTTGGTTTGTGGCTCACCGATTTGTTAGAAAACCTCTTTGGTAGTTCCCACGTAACGCTGCCACTTTCTATTTATTAGGGATTACTTCGCTTCACCAAACGAATCGAATAAGGTGGAAAATACAGTTCCACAAAATTTCTCCTCCCCCTTTCTCCCCCCAATTTCTCCTCGTGGTTAATGCAATCAACACCAGTTATGATTTCTGTTCAGCCGCTATTTTATTTGAAGAGCTTTATTTACAGCTTGTGCATTCTATGTCCCGAATGGGAATTAACATACTATAGATCTGAAAGTAGTAGGTGCAATCCTACAATTAATTTGAAGAAGTTACGTGAATTGTGCTCTTTGCGAGTTGTTGTACTTTCAAAATTTCGCCATTCCACCGCTAAGCTTTTCCCTTTACAAATTCGCTTAGCGGTTCTCTTAGCAAGGGCTTCTAATTTTCAGTTCGATCAAAAACGGATCGTTTTTAATGCGTTTTAGCGTTTTTGCTTCTCTAAAGGCTACATTTTGTTGCTCCTCATAAGAGTTCGCTGAACTGCATTGACAACCGAAGTTTTTAGCACCTTCCAATAAGCATTCAATTGCACAGGGTTCGGTGTTGTTTTGGCGGTGTTGATTTTAAAATACTGAAGCATTGTACAACTATAGTGAAGTTATTGAGAAATTAAAATTCTTGTTTTCTGTCTACAGTATAACCGTCGCTAATGTTTATGACATTGTCATTAACGGGATCATGTCCTAAGATCCGTTCCTCTCAGAATACATATTGTAAAAGGTTGTATTGGTAGACATAAAACAGTTTATTAAAATTTTCGTAGCACATCAAACCATTTGCAACCAAAGAAACTAAGTTCCATTTCGCAAAAACTTTTTAGTTCAACCAAATTCTAGTAAGCCATCCTGAATCTTCCTTTGTGTTTTAATTTTTATGCGGTGGTTGTTAAATCTTGTGTACAGTTGAAAACAAAATAATTTAGGTAAACGTCTTAATCTCGTTTTACTCAAGTGTGTTTTATTAAAAAAATAATTTTTGTGTCCAATAAACGTTGGAACATATAAAAACATCTATACTCGATCAGATTATTTTACGATTTACATATTCTTAACATTTAGTACATATCAAAATAACATAAAATTCATGCTTAAATTCTAATCGTTGAAATCAAATGGTTCTCCACAAATCGCATTATTGTCATAACAAAATTTTATAAGGTGGTACCAACATTTATCCTTCATCAAAACATTGGGATCACCGATGATAATTAAACATGCTTGGGCCCTCGTCAAAGCCACATTCAATCGTCGTTCATTGCTCAAAAATCCTAATGTGTCAACATTTGACCGTACCGTGGAAAAGATTATAATACTTTTTTCATTACCTTGGAACGCTTCAACCGAAGCCACTTCAACATCCTTCCATTTACGTTGATCACATTGGGCCCGAATTTTTTGATTTTGCTTCCGGTACGGTGTTATTACTGCGATATCCGATTGCCGTACAAACTTACCGTTAATATTTTTATTCACCAACATATTTAGATATGATATGACCATATTGATTTCACGTTTGTTAAATAAACTGTGCAAACAAAGTATTTTTAATTGTATAGTGAAATATTTTTGCTTAAAATTATATCAAATATTATAAAATGTATGTGTCATTAAATTTACCTAGGTGAGCCATTTTCACTCAAAGATTCGCCAGAAACAGCTTGAAACATAATCGGAAACTTTGGATTTTGCAAACATTTCCAGTTGATTATCCAATCGGTGACATCTAAAGATAAGATTTTAAATAGTATGTAATTATGATAAATTGGTTCATATTTACCTTTAGACCCAAACGCTTTTAGCTCACTGTTGTAGAAAAGCTGGTTCGAAATATGAAGAATATCCTTGTGCGATCGATAATTTAACCGTAGTTTTGTGATAAATTTATTATTGTAGTCTCCAGTCCGATCATCTTTCAAATACAATGAAAATTTCATCAAACGTTCAATCAAAGAAACACCGTATCCCAAATCTTCGGCATATTTTGACTGTATCACCGGCCCCAATTGCAGCGGATCACCGGCCAATATAATATTCGCCTTAATCGTATTTCGAGAAGAAATCAATCCAGCTATTGGTATTAATGCCGAACCTTCGGTACAACTGCCACACTCATCGATAAATAGATGTGTAAAATGGCCATTGTCAAATTCATCTTGAATTAAGCGACCTGATGAGGTTAGTGTGGCTATGATAATTCGATATGAATACAATTCGGACAGCTTTGGATTATAATGGATTTTACTCTCTAAATTGGATGCTTTCAAAACGTGAGTATCGATCTTATCAACAGCAACTTCTTGTGATTTCGCAAATAGGCGAAATATTTCGGTTTTCGGCAAAAATTCGAGTAATCGTTTTGAGATCACATTGCAAGCGAAATTCGATGCGGCCACTATTAAAATACGCGTCTCTATTTTATTTTTCCATAGCTGTAGAATGGATTCGACAAGCGTTGTAGTTTTACCGGTGCCCGGTGGACCAAACAATATGTACGGGAACGGATATGATGTACCATGATAAATATTTTCGATCACAATTTGTTGTTCGAGATTTTTCGCCACCGATTTATTATACCATGTAAAATGTTGCTCGATATGATTGATACTTGAACTGTGCCCTTCATCCTTATTTGGGAACATGAAGGTGACCAAATTTTTTTCTCTCATCAATTCGATCGCTAATTTTTCCATACGAAATGTTGTTCGATTACTTAAAAAATGTACGTCATACCGATTGTTTGTGTCGATCGTTTGTTTAAATTCGACCACAATGTGATTCGGTTTAATGTCTACTATTGATCCATAGATTGTTTTAAAATCATTTGGTGAAGTAATCTTGAGCCGACTATACACTGCAATTGAGGGGCGGCTATCATTTATATTCGGAATGTTAATGATGTAATTGCCAGTTAAGGCAGCATATTCGATTTTTTCAGCTTTTCGATTGTACACTAGAATTGCCTGTTCACAGTGTAGATCTTCGATGTCAGCAAAGAGTAGCAAGGCGTCTAAATAATTTCGTTCGTTCAACTGATTTGAATTTAATTTCAATTCTTCAATCATCCGAATTAATTGCATAGATGAGTTCGAAGGGACCGTTTTAAAATTATTATTGAAAAAGCTACGGGTTTCGTTACTCGGTATATATTGTTTTAAAATTGACGTTCTACAATGTTTTAATTAAAAATCATTATTGATTAAAAATAAAAATGTTGTATAGGCAAAAATTTTGTACTCACTGGTTTCGTTTATTTCCATATCCATTATTTATCGGTTGAAATTTACTATTCGCAAATACCAGCATGCGATCATCAAGGCTGGAGATCTGGAAAGTGATTGTAAAGGGTTTGCGTTAAAGTAATGAATATATGGTAATGTTAATGAGAGAATTGCTTACAGCTCGTGCTACCGGTTGTTTGTCACCAAAATCGTCATTTATGTTGAGCGACTTTACTAAAGTCGAAGCAATTAATAGTTCTGCTGATGTTCGTGTTAGACGTTTTGCAATTGCAGTATTTACTGCCGCTATATTACTGGTTGTGCCTACAGCAGCATCGTTATTGATTATAGATGATGAATTAGCTATTTTGCCAAGTGTTTGTCCCGAATTTGAACGTAATGTCGCTTCTGGTCTTCGTGATGTTACGGATGCTCCTACTGCAGGGATTGTAACTTTATGATTTGGTGAAGAGTTTGTTGTAGAAGGACTGGTAGCAATTAGAGAGATTCTTGAACTAACTGGCTTTAAACCTGCTGTAAGTACTGAAGTTTTAAGCACTGTCGCGTCTAGATACCGTGATGTAACGGGTGTGTCAATTGTACCGCGCAGGTTAGCGAACCGTTCTGCTAATTTGCATCGATGATCGAGTTCTACGCTTGTAGAAGTATCACACTTTTCTTGGATAGTTGTAACGGGGCTCACTGTTGCTGAAATGAACCTTATTGATTCGGCATATTCTAGTTTTTCAGCTTTCAAAGGAGACGAAGATTTAACAACTGTATTCTGTTTGGGTGATTTGTTAGGTGATTCCTTATTTTCAAATATTTGGCCCATTTTCGATGCAAGTTTACAGTAAGTAACTTATTTATGAACAAAGAACTTTTTACAGTAGAACGAACGATAAAATGGATATAATTAAATAAAAGCTTACACAATTTTTTCTGGACAGACAAATAAATAAAAAATACACTATGCAAAAAGTAATTTACACTAAGGTCGTCAAACAATAAAATGATTTACACGAAATGTACCTATACGATTATTTATTATAATTTTGATTTTGTTAGGCAGTTAGGCACTTCCTTTCATCGCTAAGATCTAACACGTACAAATTAAAATAGTCAACTAAATGAAATTGTACGTCTCGATGAAACACAGGTTAGCAGGACTTTATTTTTAATTATGAAATGATTTATAACCGGTTTGGCTCCTCCTTCCGACTCTATTGTGATTTTATAAATTTGAGATTAAACCAAAAACCGTTATATTTATGTGTATTTTTCTGTATTTTGTTTGTAATTTCAAAAAAGAATGGTAAACGATATTACAACAATTGCATTATATAAAACCAAACGAAAACTACTTAGGTAGCAGCTATTTACCTAATTTATTTTTGAATTTATCAATCCAATTATTGTTATAAAATGCTTTAATTCTTTTTTGGAATTCCTAACAAAATACAGCAATCTGCAATTGAAGATATAAAAATGAAATTACATAATGCATGTGTAAATAAAAATAGGAAGAAAAATACAGAGGTTTATTTATTTAAAGCGTGTGGCATTTTCAACCTTCCATACCATTCAATTTACATTGTAAGCAATTTTGTAAACAAAAATCAGAATAAACCAAGTACGTGTGGAGAAAAGATGTAGTTTGTTTTTCTTGTGTGCTAAATTGAAAATCGAATAAAAAAGCTCCTCGTAAATTATAGCCATCCTATAATTTTCAGAAATGGGATTATCAATTTAAAGTGTGGAAAATTGTGTTTATTTGAAACATTAAAAATTTCTATCGTTTGGATAGTCAAATTTGGGTTTTTATGATACAAAAAAAAAAAAGTGCTGAACATGAGTTTAACGGTTGGAGAAATCCTACAAATGAATGTAGAGCAGTTTCAAAATCAACTGGGAAAATTTGATATTGATTCAAGTGGGAAAAAAAGGTGAATTACAGGAACGTCTTATTCTTCGAGTGCAAGAACCAAAGTCGAATGAGGTATTTGGTCTAACAGCATTGTTGGTTAATTTACAACAACAAATACTCCAGATGGAAGAGAAAGTTAACTTGATTCCACAACAAAAAATCGGAGTGCCATCTAGGGTACAGTCTACGGGTATTTCACGATCCGAAAATATCAACAGAATGGGTGAAACAAATTTTCATCATCAGAATAGCATAAATAGTGTAAATGAGTTATCTGAAGCAGTGGACCGAAATATTGGAGTACAGCGATTGGGAAAATTACTTCCATCTTTCAATGGAGATTGTGAAAAATTCCAAACTTATGTGAATAAGGTACGTCTAATCATGGATACTTATATGAACCAAATGAGGATGAATTCAAGATCGAGGTAATATACAAACTAGTCGGTAGAGCAGCTGAGTGGTTTCATTCCCGATCTGAGTATATCACCTACAGTTTAGAAGATCTTTTGGAAAGCATGCGTCAGATGTATGATATCAGACCTAGTAAGATTGAGCAGAGACGAAAATTTGAAAATCGAAAATGGAAAGGACAGGAGGAGTTTGTGATATATTATCAGGATAAAGTGATTTTGGCGAATTATTTGGAAATATCTGATAGTGAATTGATAGATTATATCATCGAGGGGATGAACAATGTTCGATTGCAGTCCCAAGCAAGAATGCAAAGATTCGCAACGAAGGAGGATTTGTTAGAGGCGTTACGAGATATAACTACGGATGAACGGGTAGTTTTATCAACAAAACAAATTTAAAAGTATGACACCAGTATCCAAATTAGGGGAACAATAAACTGTGAATAATCGAGTTCGACAAGTTTCGTGCTATAATTGTGGAAAGGTTGGGCATATGTCAAATAAATGTAGCCAACCCAACCGACCTTACGGGTCCTGCATGTCATGTGGTCTTGTTGGGCACCGTATGAATGAATGTCCAATAAGAGGTAATTCACTCAACGGTCAATCGAACAGAATGGAGTCATCGAATAATCACGGCAAACAACAATCAAGTTTACATTATTGTTCAAATGTTATAGTTCCGGATAGTGATAGAGATAGTAATCTCAATACACGTGAAAGTAATACGTCATCAGACACAAATGAGGCTATGACAGCATCAGTGGATATTATTAATGAATCAACCAAGACAAGTGATAATTCAATGTCTATCATTAAGACAGCACCATCATCATCCGGTATTTTTGTAGAATTAAAATTGTTTATTCAGAATAATTTATATACATACATATTAATATTTCTGCTCTGGTTGATACCGGAAGTCCAATCAGCATTATTAAAGTTAGTTGTATTCCTGAGAATGTGGGTTATCGATTGAATCTTGATGCTGATTATGAATATTCAGGGATCAATCAAAGCCGCCTTAATATTCTTAGTAAGATAGATTTAATGATTTTTTATAACGATAGTTTACATAATATGAAAGTAATGGTTGTGTCGGATGATACTATGTCTCACCCTCACGATATGATAGTGGGTAGTGTTTGCAAGTTGAGAATTCTCGAGAAAAATTTCTCGAGAAATTCTTATTTTGAATTTTTTATTTTTCTCGAGAAAAAGGAAAAAAAATCCCGGGAAAATTGATTTTATAATATTGAAAAATTTTAATAATACTAAATAAAATTTAACCGCCTTGATTTAAATTTTCAATTTAAAATTCTTCAGCCATCTCTTGTTAAGCACATTAAATCGATTTTTGAGTTTTTCATCGTAATCGTTACTATGTTCATTGTATTTTTGATGTGAAAACATCTTTAGCGGCAGGAGTAAGTAAAAAATTGTATAGAACTCGGGTTACGGAAATAAAAGTGCCGAACAAAAAATATTGCAGGTATGTGTGAATATCGACAAGAACAAAAAATAAATAAACGTAAAATCAATGCAAAATCTACACATACACATGCAATATACAACATCATCCGGCATTTCAAAAACATCGTGAGCCGAATACAAAAAAAAATCGCCTACTTTAATTAATTAATTTAATTTTGTTGTGAAAATATCTGCTATATGCCCGCAGCAGCAAGTGTTTTTGAAAATGAAAATTACATACGAGCAAAAGGGCCCCAAATTATGATTGTGTAGTGTAAAAAAATTAAATGGAAATAGCTAGCTGTGAAAATTGTACATATACATTAATACATAATAAAATAATCATTTTAAAATGGTTTAATCGCTTCGGTATGCTTTCTTATTAGTATTGCGCTATTGCCTTTCCAATTGCAATGATTTTACGACCAATAGTGCGCCTAAATAGAACCTATTTATTTTAAACTGATAGAATTTAATTTATTTTAAACTGATCAGTGATAAAGCGATGCGATTTTTCGTTGTTCAGCGAGTTTGCCGTGACCATTTATTACTATGGAATCTTGAAAAAGATTGCTGTGTAAGAGTAATGGTATATTTTAAAGCGTACATGGCAGGTTTAGGTGATTAACTTAACAGAACTGTACTTTGCTCAAGCTCAATTAATGCAATTAATGTTAGTAAGGTTCGCCCTCCAAATTCAAAATAGTAGAATAACTTGACTTTTTCAACCAAAAATGTAACTTAGTTTAAATACGGAGCGAACAGATCCGTCTTTATGGAGGGGTTTCTGAACCTTATCGAAATGGCTTGAAATGATTTAATAGATATTTATATGAAAAAGTTTTCACATAAATATTTTGTGAGTTGAGGGTGAACTCGCTCGTTGTTTTTTTTTTATTTAGTTTCTTTTCTGATGTCAAAAAATATAATCTCTATGAGTCGACGGGCGATATGAGCAACAATCTAGCCAAACTACACCACGCCCTAGGAAGTGTTAAACCCACCTCAACCGAAAACGAAAGGAATTTCTCAATAACCTCTGATGTGGTTTCGAAAAAGAGGAATCGTCTCTCTGACAAATCAGTTGACGCAATTAGTTTCTTGAAAGCTTATTTCCTTAAATTAAAATAAGAAAAATATTTTACTTTATAGTCCCATTGTTGTACTGTATATTTCAAATGAATTAATATACGTGATGTAATTATATAAGTAAATAACTTGAGATCACTGTGTATAATTTTTTCCCCTTTTTCTATAGATTTTAATACTAAGGAACGTTTTTCGAGATTTCTCGAGAATTCTCGAGAAATTTCAAATTGGATTCTCGATTTCTCGGGAAATGAAAAACTTCGAGAAATTGCAAACACTAATAGTGGGCCGTGATTTTTTGGAAATATGCAAATCAAGAATTATCATAGGTGAGATAGAAGTTAATCTAAATTCCAATCCATTAGGTTCATTGATTGAAGATAAATTTGTAAAACAAATCTTAAATATTACGGTAGATGATGAAGAGCTAAATGAAATGGAAAGTTTAAAGGTCATTTTACACGATGCGATTTGCATACAATATTTATTGTACAATAGAGGAAATAAATCGTATACAATTTTCCCCGCAATTGTGATGAGATCTGAATTTTTCGTTGTCTACACCGTACAACTAAAAATTGAATGAGATTCCCAAAACAATTAGAATAATGGTTTACTTATTCAGAATGGTCTACATATTCAGAATGAAAAACCAAACAAATTTAATGTTTATCGGGTTATGCGCAATTACGATTGCAATTATTAAAAACAGAAAATTAAAGCGGTATAAAATTGAAAATAGGACGATATAGGGAAAGAACTGGCTACAAAGACGAGATTTTGGAGAAAAGAAGGTTCAAAGTCTCGTTTTTAATGAATTAAGATTAGATGGTCCTAAAATGTTTAAAATGCTTTTCAAAAATGACTCCCACGTATTTGAAAATATTATGAAAAAGCGTAAATCAAAAATCCAACATCAACAAGACGCAATTTTAGGTAGCTGTCAAAAATATTGTACACACATCGTATGAAAATGCGGTTGACTGCAATTTCAACACAATTTACATGCAATTTGATTTTCGGACGTTTACACTACACGATTCCCATGCAGCAAAATATTGTACAACAAATATTGAATGCAAATCGCATCGTGTAAAATGACCTTAAATTTTGATAACAGTATTGA
This sequence comes from Tipula helvola, assembly GCA_963556165.1. Lineage (NCBI taxonomy): Eukaryota > Metazoa > Arthropoda > Insecta > Diptera > Tipulidae > Tipula > Tipula helvola. The sequence continues at coordinate 94,485,373 of OY744481.1, forward strand.
CCATAATACTAAATTGGCGGTTTTCAATTGTTTTAATCAATACTATTTTAATTGTGATAAGCCAGCCAAACCAGCGACGGAATTCGAGATGGAGATCATTTTATCAAGTCATGAATATTTCTTTACAGTTCCTCGTAGATTATCGTTTTCTGAGCGTGATGTACTTTCGGAAATGATTAAAGATCTTTCAAATCGTGGTGTTATTAGAAGAAGTAGTTCGCCTTACTGTTCACCAATTGTATTAGTGAATAAGCGAAATAGTAGTGAAAAACGGTTATGTGTAGATTATCGTAGGCTCAATAAAGTAATGGTACGGGATAATTATCCTATTCCGGTAATTGAAGATATGTTGGGCTATCTTAATAACAAAACTTATTTTACTACTTTATAGACCTTAAGTCAGGATTTCACCACCTAACCGTCGCGGAGGAAAGTGTGAAATTTACCAGTTTTGTGACACCGATAGGGCAATTCGAATATATAAAGATGCCCTTTGGATTGAAAAATGGTTCCGCTGTTTTTCAAAAATACATTAGCTCAATCTTCCGTGACTTGATTGAAACAACTCAAATAGTTGTTTATATTGACGATTTGCTGATTGCAACAAAGACAGTAGAGGAACATTTAGGTATTTTAATGAGAGTTTTAAAATTGTTTTCGTCCAATTTACTAGAATTACGTCTAGATAAGTGTCAGTTGATGCAACGGAAAATTGAATTCTTGGGATATAGTGTGGACGAAAAGGGTATTAGACCAAATCAAAGAAATATACAGGCAATCTCAAATTATCCATTCCCAAAGAATATAAAAGAGGTTCAACGATTTTTAGGAATGTGCTCCTATTTTAGGAAGTTTGTTAAAGATTTCTGTCATCATGCTAAGCCATTACAGGATTTAGTTAAGAAAGAGTATAATTTTGTATTCGAATCGGATCAAGTGAATGCTTTTAATTATTTAAAGCAGAAATTAGTAGAAGAACCTGTGTTAGTAATATTTTCGCCAAACGATGAAACGCAATTGCACTGTGAAGCCAGCTCAAATGGATTCGGAGCAATATGGATACAAAAAAAAGAAGATCAGAGGTTTCATCCTATTTGTTATTTTTCAAAGAGAGCGACACCTTCTGAATCAAAATGTCACTCATACGAGCTCGAATGCCTAGCAATAATCTATGCTCTGAGAAGATTTCGTATTTATCTATACGGTCGACAGTTTAAAATCATTACAGACTGTAATGCGTTAACACTCACGTTAAATAAAAAATTAATAAATCCCAAAATAGCTCGTTGGGCTTTAGAGATGCAAGAATTTGATTACACCGTAGAACATCGCGTTGGTGTACGAATGCAGCATGTAGATGCTCTTAGTAGAGCTGAAGCGATATTAGTTATAGACGAGAATACCTTTGAGCAAATTCTCGCTATTCTGCAATATAAAGATCCAAAATTGGAACAGTTGCGTAAAGAACTAGAACAAAGTGAAAGTCCTTTATATGAACTCAGAGATGGGCTAATTTATCGAAAATTATCGAAATCAAGGATTCGTTTTTGTGTGCCCGAAGTGTTGGAAACACAGATTCTTCGAAATTCTCATGATTGTTTAGGGCATATAGGTGTCGATAAAGTGGTTGAACATATTTCTCGACACTATTGGTTTCCTAATGTTCGGGATAAAGTAAAAAATTATTTTAGAAATTGTTTAAAGTGTATAACCTTTAGTGCACCTAGTGGTAGAAAACAGGGATTTCTGCATTCCATACCAACCAAGGACAGACCTTTTGAGGATATTCACATAGATTTTTTCGGACCACTAGAAGTAACTCGTTTCAAGCATAAATTTATTCTAATAATAATTGACGCATTACTAAGTTCGTTCGCCTATATCCTACTAGAAGCACCAGTACGAAAAATGCTATTAAAGCTTTACAAGATTACTTTAAAATTTATAGTATAGACCTAAACGTTTGATTAGTGACCGAGGAACCGCATTTACTTCGGATAGTTTTAAGCTGTTTATGACTGATAAATGTATACAGCATATACTGAATGCAACCGCAACACCCCGCGCTAATGGGCAGGTGGAGCGGGTTCACCGAACTCTAAAACCTATGTTAGCAAAGTTAGTAGATCAATGCAGAAATGTTCAATGGGACGACGTTCTGGAGCCTGTGGAATTTGCTTTTAATAACACGGTCAATCGATCTACTGGTGATACGCCTAGCCTGCTACTATATGGTGTTAATCAGAAAGGAAACGTATGTGACAATTTAGCTAATTTTTTAGATAAATATGTTGAATTGGATTCTAACTCTATATCGTTAGAAGAACGTCGGAAAGAAGCAGAGGAATTAATACAAAAAAATCAACGGTATAATGAGGGCTATTACAATAAAAAGCGCAAATCCTCTCATGTGTATAAAGTTGATGATCTGGTGGTGATACAAAATATAGACACAACTCCAGGTGTAAATAAAAAACTGATACCTATTTATAGGGGTCCTTATAGGGTTTCAGCTGTATTAGGAAACGACCGATATTGTGTCGAAGATCTGGAAGGTTTTCAAGTCACCAGTAGACCTTTTAAGGGAGTTACAGAAGTAGAAAAAATGAAGCCTTATGTAAATATTGTCTTGATAGAGTGATTCTTCATTTGAGTTTTGAAAAAAAAAAAAAAAAAAAAATTAAATTTTCCTTTGATTTTCTCCGTTGTCTATGGTTATTAAATAATGAAATAAAAATGAATGAAAAAGAAAAAACTTTAAGTTTGTAGGTATAACTATAGATAATAAGTAATTATGTATATCAATTTATCGAGGTCGATCTTATCATCACGATGGTCGAATCTGTAAGCAATTTTGTAAACAAAAATCAGAATAAACCAAGTACGTGTGGAGAAAAGATATAGTTTGTTTTTCTTGTGTGCTAAATTGAAAATCGAATAAAAAAGCTCCTCGTAAATTATAGCCATCCTATAACATATAAAACTAACATTAAAAATTTCTTACAAACTAGTACTAAACATTTCCATACAAATCAAGTAAAATTATTTGTCCACGACTAACGTATAATATGTTCATTATACGTTTGTTTCATCAGTTATAATGATATCCATTATTCACTGCTAGTTTATCTAGTAGTCTCTTCTTTCATTATTCAATACTTCCAAGTAAATTATTTGATTTTTGAAATTTTATCTAGTAGTCTCTTGCCATTTTGATTATTATTAACTGTGACGTCAAAATATCAACGAAAATTATTTGAAGAGTATTTAAAGGATTTGATTATAAAACATAATGATATTTATCGGTCGTGGACAAAGTATCATATTCTACTCGCATATAATGGCTGTTATTCACTCAGATGATTTACGACACTCGTCTATCGGCTCGTGTCGGCAAACTTCATCTTCGTGAATAACAGCTATCATTATTATGCTCGTTGAATAATATACTATTATCCACGACTATCGTATAATATGCTCATTATACGTTTGTTTCATCAGTTATAATGATATCCATTATTCACCGCTTGTTTATCTAGTAGTCTCTTCTTTCATTATTCAATACTACCAAGTAAATTATTTAATTTTTGAATTTTAGGGATCTCGGGTGTGATTATGTAAACATTACGAGTTACAAGTTTTTCGAAATTGCGACAAAACGGGATTATGTAAAATTTTACAAGTCCTCGTAATTACGACTTGTTGTTGTTGTTTTACTCGTACAACCTTTTAGGTACGACAGGCAACTCGTTATAATCAAAATATTCTTTTTAAAGAAAAGAAAAAGAATTTTTTTAAGCATTTTTGTCGCAATTTCGAGAAACTCGAGGTGCCTTATATCTCCGCTATTGTTGTCTGTTTACAAATATTAATTCGAAAAGTACTTATCCGATTTTCATGAAACAAAGACAGACTTTTAGACCTTGATCAGATAAGAAAAACGTGGTATGGTTAAGAACTTTAGGTGGTCGGATTCCAAAGTTATAGACGTGTAAAGATTTCAGTAAAAAGCAAAAACAATAAAAGTACATAATAAAGTTTGGTTGAAAAGTATTGAAAGCTACATCTATTAACCAGTCTAGAAATCAAAATTTATACGCCATTTTTAATATTTCATCTTTCATTTGACCACATGAAAATTTTTATTTCGATCTGGCAATTCATTCTTTGCTTACAAGCCATTAGAACCTGACGTGTCAGTGCATTCGTTTACAATGGAAAAAACCGATAAAGCGTGCAGTGCTAAAATTCTTTGTTTTGTAAGGCTTATCACTATCAGCAACAGAAATTCATACAAAAATGATAAAAGTGTTTAAGGAATCTGCTTCTTCATTTCCAACTGTGCATCGATGGGTTTTAGAGTTTAAACGTGGTCGTTCAAGCGTTGAAGATGGGATGGACCACGTAGTGGACGTCCAAAAAGTGCAACAACAGTGAATTTACCCATGGTCTATTTCCGAAAAAGCCTATTGTATAAAATAATTTACCCGCCGATACGACATACATACGATGAAATTAAAAGTTGTACACCACATTTGGGTTGGTGAGTAAAAATTTATTATCGCTAAACGGGGTAACGGCGATTATTGACTTTGTTAAAAGTTCTTAGTAATTTTCTTTTTCTACTATATTCTAACTTGAATTAATTATTTAATTCGTGTAATCACCGTGTTAAATCGTGTTAAAAGTTCGTAAGCTAAGACTGCCTATCATGGCCTGTATACATAAAGACGTTTTTGAAAACTGTGGTGAAATCCTATCTGAAGGATAATCCAATATTGAAGATGTCAACTGTCGGACTTATTTTATCTCGACGGACCACCGAAGGTGACCGAAATTTCTCTTCGTTTAAGATAAATGTAGCCGCTGCAAATTTTGATAATTTATTACAACCATGTTCGTGGCCTGCTGGTTGTTTAATTAAGGAATTTATAAACTACAGCAAGGGTAATCATAATAAAACAAATTTTTCTGTACTTCAACAAAATCGTTCAACAGTGTAACCAACAACAGGCCTGGCTTAATGACAAGACAAACTATTTGTTACAATGCGACGTATCCGAGATTATTTTACCGAAATGTTAAATGTTGGGCGAATGTCGTCGAAATCTATCGAATTTCTCAAGTCCGTCTACTCAACAAACTTCCAGTTCTATGCCATCACCGAGACTGAATTTCACAACGGCATATTTAATAACGAGTATTTTCCTAACGACTATATCGTCTATGGATGTGATAGATCCATCCAGTATAGTATAAAACAGATGGGCGGTGGTGTGTTTTTGCAGCTCACTCTTCTTTTACAAGTGAGCAAATTACTGTTTCTGAATGTGAATCTATTGAATTTTTATGTGTTAAGGTTTTAGTTTGTAAGATTATTTTTTTTTTTTTCATAATGGGCTAGATACTCGATACTCAGATAAGCAGATAAGCATTTTTTTTTTGCGAATTTGCTAGAAATGTTATACACGATAATTTAGCAACCCAATTTGTTTCTGAATTTCAGAAAATGAGATACATTAATGCACTTTATCGTTTGTGCTGAATACAAAAATATATTTTACTTTGCTAAAATAATCGAGTAGCTTACGCAAGCAAATTTTCGATTAGCAAATCCGCCATATTTATCGATTTGCGAATTGCTAGAGTATCGTGTATTTGGCCCAATTTATATATACCTCCTAGATCTTCTATTGATATTTATCTAAATCACATTGATTGTATAAACGAAGTTTGTAATTTGAGTGGCTGTGTTGATAATGTAATGGCGTACTTGGCGATTTTAACTTAAGCGATGTTCATTGGTCGTTCGACCCTGAATCTCTTGATTTGTTTCCGTCAGACGCTCGATCTGCCAATGATTCTCTTGTTTTGGATTCGTTATTCAGTTTTAACCTAAAACAAATTAACCGCTACTCAAATAATAATGATTCATTTTTAGATTTACTATTTGCAAATAACACGGAAAATCTATCTGTTCGTCAATCTTTTGGACCTTTTTTAAATAGTGAATTATTACAATTTTAAGTCCTGTGACGTCTATGGTCTCTCCGATTATCTTAAAGATATTAATTGGGGTGTTCTATTTAATAACAATATTTTAGACGTAAATGTTGATAAATTTAACAACTTATTATTTGCAGCTTTTCAACGTTTCTTACCTTTGAAAAAGAGTCGTAATTATAGTTACCCACCTTGGTTTGATGACAGCCTGATAAATTTGCGCAATCGTAAGAATAAGGCTTACTACAGACTTAGGGAAAATGATTGCGCACATAACAAGCCAATTTTTATAATTCTTCGGGATCAATTTAAGTCTGAATTTGAGGCTAAATACTGCTAGTGCATTAAATCGATTGAAGCTAAAATTAAAAGTGACTTACCCCTATTTTTGACCCTAAACAGTTTTGGAAATTTGTGAACGATAAGCGCAGCACAACTGGATTTCCATCTACAATGAAGTATAACAACATACAATTGAACACAGTTGTGATATTCAAGTTGATAATAATCGCTTGGCTCTCCAACATAACATCCCTCATTTAACAATAACGGAAGATGAGATTACCAAGGCTCTTATAGATTTTAAGGATGGATGCGGACCAGATGGAATACCCTCAGCTATTCTTAAATCGGTATAGCATCCTACATAACTACACCTTTATGTTACCTGTTCAATCAATCTTTAGCGAGTGGATATTTCCCAGCTGCTTGGAAAATCGCACACATTGTTCCAATTTATAAAAAAGGCGATCGCTCTGATATATCAATTTATCGGGGTATTTCAATTTTGTCTACAATACCAAAACTTTTTGAATTAATAGTAACTAATCATTTGACATTTTATACAAAACAAATCATCTCATCTTTCCATGGTTTCACTAGTGGTAGATCAACATCTACCAACTTTTTACAGTTTACAAAATTCGTTATTTAATCAATAGAGTCTAAGGCACAGGTTGATTGATGCAATCTATTTTGATTTTGCTACGGCTTTTGACTCAATTGACCACAGAATTATTATAAAAAAAACTTGCTGCGATTGGGGTTGATCCAAGGTTTCTAAAGTGGATTAATTGCATCTTACTTATGTTGTTTTCGATTGAATTAAAAAAAGCACTCTGAAGGAGAAAATTTTGCTTTTTTTGCTTCTTGTGTATTGAATTACGATGTTCTGAGGGTCAAATATTTTTGCTCGAGAACACTTTTCAGAAATCTCGATTTTTTCGTAGATTTACCCCTATTTTACATAAATATGTTTGTATGTATATTCTGGTTCTGCCATTTGGCTGATTGGCTGCAATTTTTAGTTTGAAAACTTATTTTGGCTGTTGTTTGTTTAGATGTGTCATTAAATTAATCTCAATTCTCATTAATTTTATATTTGCAATTTTCTAGTTTTTTATATTTTGACAGATAACCCACAAACATAAAAGAGCAATGAGATGTTCTTGTTCGATTGACACCGAAATTGAGATTGCTTTTTATAGAGGGAAAAAAATCAATCGAAAACGACATAAATAGACAGGAAGCAGTTTGTTTTATTGAATCACATCAAATCAAATTTTCTCTATTGCCATTCGGGTGTTCCTCAAGGATCTCACTTGGACCCAATTATCTTTCTTTTATTTGTGAATGATGTCACCGATATATTTAAATTTTGTAATGTTCTATTGTTTGCTGACGATTTGAAGATTTTTATGCGAACTCGGTCTTTAGTTGATGTTGATATACTACAGTCTGAAATATAGATAGTTTATCTAGATGGTGCTCTGCTAATAGATTGTTGTTAATATAAACAAATGCAGTGTCATGTCGTTCTATAGGACTTCAAACCCCATAATTTCTAACTATTATTTTGACCGTAATCAACTTAGCAGAGTAACTTCAATAACGGATTTGGGAGTTATATTTGATACCAAAGTAACTTTCTGTTTACATATTGATAACATAATACGTAAAGCTAATTCTATGTTAGGCTTCATTATTGGAATGACAAAGGAGTTTCATGATATATGTATTCTCATGTGTAAGTATTTTATAATTGTTTTATTATGTTTTGTTGCCGTGTTATTGTTATTGTTGAGTATAATTTGGGGTTGGTTTTTGATTACTTGTTCGGTAGTTATTTATGGTAAACGTTTAATTTAAATCTTTTGATTTCGATCGTTTTTTACATATAGCGAAGATTTATTTCCCAGATAAGTCTACTCAAAATAAAGTCGTGAAACCAAACTGTTTAAGCATATAAAATTTATTAATTATCGTTATTCACGTAGCATTGTGCTTGATGCGCGATATTCGTAATTTCTGAATAAGGTTTTGCTATTATTAATTGGTTACTATACCTAACCTGCATTAGTTGGTTTGTATCTAGGTTATCTCAAATCTTGTGAATTAACGTTCTATCTGCTTCTACAGTTCGTCATGTGTTTATTTAATTAATTGATACTCTGAATTGTCTGGGATTTATTTCCATCGAGACAATTCAAGATATTGGAGAAATGTATTGTTAAGTTAGAATAATTTATTGTCAGTTGACTAGAAATCCATTATAATCATTAAACAACAACGTACTAGAGATGTTACTCCCATTTTCGATTGTTACTTAACTTTTAGTAATGGCGATACGCACGGGTTAGTAGGTTGGTTATTTTCTTTTATACTCAATTTTCTAGGAATAGACTGGTATTCGAATATTTGAACTGTTTATTTATGTAATTCTCTGATATTTGAACTTTTACACAGATTATAACAATACCTTATTATTTATTTTAGCTTAATTACATTTTTAATAGAGTACATACTTAATTATTTAAATTATTTTGAATGTTGAATTATGTTCTTAAATTTTAACTTTTTTATCCCAACTGAATTAACACTTAACTATTACACTTTAGATATTTTTATTGTATATTTTCTCTTGTACGTACTGTGTGGATCATATATAGCCTACACTTTATATCTGAATTTCAAAATTTATCTACTGTAACTTATCAACTTAGAATTTAATTAAACTTGGGCAGCGACTGTGCCTCTTCAGGATTTACTTATAACACTCAATTACTTTTAACTTTATTTGATTTGGCAATGTTGTGTTTCTTGAAATTTTATGTAATTTTTAATAACTCTTTTACTTTCGAAAATTGATTTTAATTTGGGCAGCGGTTGTGCCTTATTTGAAATTTTTACTACAACTTATAAATAGGTTAAAATTTCTTACTGTTATATACTAAAATATTGTTATTTTTACAACAACAATTTTTATTATTACTTAAAATATGTAACATAATTTATGGTTATGCTGAATATGCGTTTCTTAGAATTTTTATACACAAATTTTCCGATATCACTTTTCTATATTCATCACAAATTACTTATGTTACAAAAACATTTACCGATTTTGGGTCGTTTATGTATACTTTTTACTTGTTGCGCTAATTTGATTTCATATTGGTTTTTATTTTGGGTCATTGATTTTATATTTTATGTCTTTATATACTATCATGCTATTTGCTTTGTCGCACATTTTAACATATGTCGGTTAATTTAAATTTTTATTTTCTTATATCTTCCGTATGCGTCCAATATCATAATTTATTGCTTACATATTGATTATATAATTTTCGTATGTGATAATTTTCCTGTGAATTTTATTTTATCTTTCTTTTATTTCACGCATAGTTTAATTTTGTATTTTTCTAATTCGCAACGCGACTTAATAAATTTAAAATCTCTTTTTCTTCATAATTTATTTTGTACCATTTTCTTAGAATTAGTGGGTGTGGTGTGGTTTACTATATAAATTATGTCTCTACAAAATATTTCTGTCTTATGTTTTTGTACGTTTTATTTTGTTGTAATTGTGCATTTTTACTCTAATTTGATTCTTTAGTTGATATGGAAAAATATTTCGCGATAATCTTGTATGATTTCGATTTTAATGTTTTTTATTTTCATTTTCGGTTAATTAGAAAGAATTTCACAACATAAGTCTATTTGTCTCTTTGGTTCACACATCGATAGATTGGAATCAATTCAGAAGCGATTTACCATCTATATTCTAAGGAAACTCGGATTTCTCTCTGATCGTAGTCAGCCTAGGTGGAAACAGATATGTGACCTGACGTCTTATGTTGATAGGTGTCATGATCTTCGTATTGACACTTTAGAAAAACGTCGTAAAATTGCCGCGGCTATGTTTATGGGAGCTTTTCTTTATGTGGACGGGTTGATTGTTTTGACCTCACTTCTACCTGGTGCATTTATGTTCCCAAACGAAATCTACGCCAAAGGGAATTTTTATATGTCGCACGCCACAGGACTGAATATTGAAGTAATGAACCGACGGCTTCAATGTCTAGAATATTTAATGAACATTATCTTTTTTTCGATTTTTCGAGGTCTAGAGAGATTTTCCGTGTTGCAATTCGTAAGTGATTTTTAACAATCAATTTTGTCTGTATTATACATTTGTAATTAGTGTTTAACTTAAAATTTTATTTTCTAAAATAGTTCGTGATTTTAAAAATTTTTATGTTACTATTCATTAGGTTATTTTACTGTAGAATAGTTTGTGTATAAAATAAAAAAATAATTAAAAATAAAATAAACTGTATTAGTTACATTATCATATGTACTCGTAATATAAAAAAATCAACATAATTATATGAGAATACAACTTTCTCAAAATAAGCTATGGTCAATTTTACGACAAAGTGATTATTACAGAAATAGTATTTAGATTTCCATGCAAAATACGTACAACAACACGTTATTACAGCGGTAATATTACGAATTTCACCATAGCCACGCGATAATATTACGAATTTAACCATAGCAATAAGAAAATTCTAAACAATTATCTCTAAATTTGTAATTGTATTTCAATATCCTTTTATTATGATTGAAATTTTTATAAACACACAAAATTGCAAACAAAAGCTTGTCAAATAATTTGCATACAACTTGACGCAAATGGATGAATTGTGATTCAATCGCTGACCGGAAAGTTGTGTTTTCTCACTAAATACAACACGTGCTGTACTTAATGATCGTTAATTTTTTACTCGTTAAAACCGACGCAGATAATTCAACTCGTGCTGCGTACTCGTTGAATTTTCAGCGCGGTTTTAACTCATAGCACTAGTTGTATAAGTGCTGTGACTTCCATCAGCAAAACACGTAGCAGACTTTGAATAAAAATTGTAGTAGATAGGTAATTTGTGGAGTATAAATAATTTCAATTTATGTTATACTAATTAAATCGCTATTTAAATTTTTTTATTAAAATTCATAAAATAAACTTTAAAGAGATTTGTGTTAAATATTTAATATTCTCATTTCAATTCAAACTCTTCGCCAGTAAACATAAATTTGTCGGCATACTTTAGTAAATCTGGTGAATCAGATGGTTGTTTGAGTGGAAACTTAATTTTTTACCGAGTATTTCTTGTGAATACATTAAATTCCCAACCCATTTGATATTTAGGCTATTCAGGAGATTTGTTTTAATTAAATTAAGCGGTGGAAATATTCGTTCTGCTGCTGCAGTGCTGTGGTAGCATAGTTGTAGTATAAGACAAAATTTCTAAGAATACTGGTTCATCCATAAAATGTTTAAATAATTTTACTTTTCTCCAATACGCCACTACATCCCCTTCAAATATAGCTGAAATTTCTTGATTTCCAATTAATCATTTGAATTGGCTGTTTAAGATTTCTGGATTAGAACTATAGCATGGAAAACATTTTAACAGTGGTGCGATTGTATTAAGGCTTCCATAATAAATTACTTTTATATTTATTAACAGCTTCAATTTCGTATCATTAAAATCAAATCTCAATTTATTTTGTTCAACCAATTCAATGTAAAATTCAACTAAATATCATTTTGAGATTGTTTACAGCAGAAATTTTTCAAAACCCATTAAGCAATAAAATGCCATTGCTAAAAAAAAACAGCAAGCAACTAATGTCGTTTTCGATCGAGTAAAAGTCATTTTTGCACTCAGTTTAGTTGCTTTTGGGCAATCAAAAACGACATAAAATAATATCTTTCATATGAAGAAAGTGGAGTAGAATTTGGTTAGTACGCACTTAATTTATAAAACGGTAGAAATGTAGTAGATCTTGTAATGGTCCATAGTTTATGATGCGCCTTGAATAAAATACTGATAATTTTTTTTCATATTTTTGTTCAACCCTTAATTTATGTCTTGCCATAAAAATTGCACGATACCAAATTGGCAATGATCTGGTATGAAAAGTGGGTTGCAACATGTTAACCCGAAAAAATGATCGTGCGATGAACAAAATTTCATTTGGCGTTGACGTGTATTGTGGTGCGAACGGAACCAATAAAATAATAATAAAAAAATAAAAAAATTTTAAATTTGTCCGTGGTGGCCATCAAGAGCATATTTACAATTGTTAAAGCAAGTGCAACGGTGGAAAAGAAAAAAACCGGATGGTCTATACCACATAATAATAATAATAATACAAAAAAAAAAATTAGAGTGTAATTATTAAATACAGGTGATTGATTAAATACAGTGAGCAACTAAAATTTGTTACTTTTGTGGTGGGTTAAAACACCAGTGAAAACCATTTAAATCATTCTTGTTTGGGTGCAGGCTGAAGCAAGTGTATACGTCCGACTGGCCTCTGAGTCAAGTGATCGTGCGAAAAGTTAACTTGTTGCTGGTTGAAACCAACAAAACAAAAAAAAAGAAGTCGTCCGGCCTGATACAGGTACACGTATTATACGAAAAAAAAGGTAAACCTAGATTCATTACACGAATAAAAACACACAAATTTTTTTTTGACACCTTGGGGAATTTACCTTGTTCTATTTTCTTCTTTTCTTGTAATATATAGTGTACAGCGGTTATTTACGAGGGTACCACGTACATATTTCAATTGTAATTTCATTACCCTAGGGCGGTATATAAAAAAACGTGGCTTCAAGGATACCAACGACTTTAACGGGACTACTCGCCAGCAGCGGAAAAAAAAATAAAACTGTGTTAAGAATTGGGTGTTAAGTGTTAACTTTTAATTACCGTTTGGCTATCTAACGTTCCAAACAAATTGGTTAATTAAGTTTCTTGTTCATTAATTTTAATTTTAAAAAAAATAGCCAGGTGTTAACGGTTCTGGTTTGTGTAGTGTATTAAATCCACGAGTTCAAATAAAAACTAAAGCAAAAAGGGATTTAATAAAAATAATTCGTTCGTTGGGGATACAGTTGGTTCAAGTACTCCGCCTTGCTATTAAAATTTTTTTTTGGAACCAAAGCAAGAAAAAAATATTTTTGTTTCAGAAGCATCCGCCAGATTTCCGATACCAGGAGCGCTCTTCGTAGGAGATTCTGAGTGAATACAAAAATAATATTTATTTATTTTCTTTTTGGTTCTAAATTCACATTGTCGTATACTGGATCAAAGTGTCAATACTCGGGATAATTAACACCTGGCCAATTGTTAAATTTTGTAGTAATTTTTTTTTATCTTTACTTTTGTTCCACATTTACATACAGTTTTTTTAGCTGAACGAAAATCCAGGATCTAATTTTTTTGTACGACCTATTTTGTTTTGGTGTGCTATAATGAACCTCCCAAGCAGAATTGAGCAATCCCGCACCAATTCCTGGAAATTGGCACACTTGGGTCATTACAATCTACTACAATTGTAGTAAAGTCACAGCACTGCAGCGATAGTATTTCTCTCATGAAGTATTTTTCTAATGATATTTAGCTTCATGGAGCTAAATAATATTTGTTTTGATAGCGACTCAAAATGGCGGAAAAATTCGACTGGAGTATTACGAATAATAAAAATAATTGAATTTTAATTATTACTTATCAATATCATTTATAGTTAATTATTACCACAAAGAAGAATACGTTGTAAAATTAAAATTTTTGTACAATACGTAATTGTGGAAAATTAAACGCATCATTTTTTAAGTTATGCGTTTTCTTATCAAATGTTCAATCCATTTTTGGTTTAATATGACGAAAAATATTACTTGTAGTGTAATACAGCAAACCGATTTGTAGTATCGTATCTTATCGTATTTTTATCTCAGAAAAATATTATTACTTTTCTATGACATGTAAATATGATAATGTAGTAGAGGCCAATAAAAGATTGGCGTATACAAAATTTAAACATTTGCCACTATATCTGAAATGGGCACCGGCCGACATTTTTGCTAGCGACATCGAGAGGATTATTGAGCATGCTGTTGAACCAGTTGGCGAAAAAATTAGAGACTCAAAGAGGAATGATGTTAAAGTTGAAGGTATACGATTCTTTTACGAAATTTAAATTTTAAAACCCAAGAGCTCGCGATTCGTAAAACCTTTGCAAAATACGGCCGCATTCATTCAATAAAAATACCCAGAAAAAAATACATGGAGAATCCTGGCCAAATTATTTCTTTGGGCTATGGATTTTATTCAATTCAAGAAACATAAAGATGCAGAAAAGGTTCTTTGACAGATTCCCTATGTAAACATTAACGGGAATAAAGTGGAATTGAATCGAAGTGATGTAATTCTAAATACGCACATAGTGGTAGTACAGCGACGAGGAAAAAGGTGGGGAATACCGAACAAACGGGTAAAAAATTTACCATTCCAGTGGCCCTATTCTGGTAATTTCCGGGGAATAGAAATTTTAAATTTTGTAGCAGTTTTATTCCCTTTTCCCCCAAAGTGTATTCTGGTGTTTAGGAAAAAATTTTATTGGGAAAAAATTATTCCCAATTACAACAGTTTTGACGTTTATTTTTCCATACCTATTTTATGAAAGAATTGATGGGGAATACATTTTTTAACGAAAATGTTTGTATTTCTCTAGTTGATATTAATAATTAATCATATTAATATTGTTTGTAAGGGTCGTTCGCGGATCTTTACTTATTTTAATGTGACTCCATGGAGAACACGTACAACTAAATTTATTTCCCCTGTATATTTATTCCCCAATTGCCAGAATACACTTTTGGAAATGGGGAATAAAAAGTTGGAAAAATTTATCTGGGGAATAACTGCTGTAAAAACAAAATATTCCCTATTCCCCGGGAATTACCAGAATAGGGCCACTGCATTCCAGGCGAAAGAGAGTGAAATTCGTGATATATTCAAAGTACTATTTGGTAAACTAAAAGTTGTTCGACTACCGGAAAAATTAACTGCAAGCGAGTTTTGCATTTTTGTTGAATAACAAAACGGGATGCAAAAAAAGCGTTCGGAGAATAAGCGAGAGTACGCACTTATACGGTAGAGGATTGGTGCTGGAATGAGCCATCCCAGAAAATAATATTGATCAACTACAAAGACGGGCAGCCGATCATTTTGTGGGTAGCGTCATTAAGAAAAATTGGAAAGGTGTATTTGAAGCCGACACGACCTTCTGTGTTCGATGAAGATGAATAAATACATTTTATATTGGCAAATGGAAATTCCTTTTTTTTTTTAAATATTTATGTTTTTATTAAATTTCATACATAAAATTAGAAATGCTTATTGTATTTTAAACTGTAACTATTTTGCATTTAAATTAAATGAATAATTAAATTAATTAACGTAAAATATTATAATTTCCATGAGAACAACTGAACAATTGCTATACATCCTAAGCGCGCGCCACTAAGTAGATCTCGTTACGTAAATTTCGGTTTTTATTATTTGATATTATTATTACTAAATATTAATAATTAAAATAAAGCTTAGTTTATTTTTGTACAGGGAAATTAAACACACATTGATGTGACATTTGAACTAAGACTACTTGAGCGACGGTTATCCAATTCATTGGCACGTTCTTCTAATTCTTAAATTAGAATATTCAAATCACGTGCCAAATCATCCTCACCGCGCGATTGAGCTGCATCACGTTCTTTTATTGAACAAGTTTTACGCATAGCATATTTTGTCGGCGCCCCGGAAACGATTTTTCTCTTCCGCTATCTTTTGAATGTCTTCTTCTTTGAATTCGTATGTCACGCCTTTAATATCCTTAATTTTTTGTTAAATCGTGTCCAAAGTAGGTAATGTAATATTTGAGGTACTGCAAATTTTTTCATTTGTCAAATTCACCTTCGGTAAAATCTTGATTTGATATAAATTTCATACGAAAACGAAATACTTTTTCTTGAGTGCCATCAGAGCCTTCTAGAGTATAGAGCCATAATCATTATGACGTTTTTTAGTGGTATAACTTTTCACTGATTTCCATAGGATTCAGTAAAAATTGTGTTTTTTAGCTTCAAGTTTTTCAATGAAAAAAACAAAAATGTTACAAAATGTTTATACAAAAGTGTTCTACATATCTTTAGCAGTAACGTACAATAAGGGTATATTGGTATTAAGTAAATATTAATTGTAGAAATATTAAAATTAAATTATTTCTAAAATATATTTTTTGAACTTTCATTTTGAAAAATACATCAAAGTTGGCTCTGGCGAATTAAAATAATACTTGCTAAATTTATCTTTAGTTTTAGTAGTGTACGTTAGATGTCTCAGATTTATACAGAAAAATACGAAAAAAAATTGTTAAATCACAAAATTATGACACGTTCTTAATATTTTGAGAATTTGTATTGCTTTTCCTACAATTTTTGAACTTGAAATTCCCCCAGGTGGCAATTTTTGGTACGATTTTATAAAATTTTTACTGCCATCACTGCCATCTATGTAATGTATATTGACTTAATGCACACGATTTGTAGTAAGCTTTTCTTTTTAATTTGACCAGAATGCTGTTGTTATGAACTTTTTTTGATGTGAAAACATCTTTAGTGGCAGGAGTAAGTAAAAAATTGTATAGAAATCGGGTTAGGGAAACAAAAGTGCCGAACAATAAATATTGTAGGTATGTGTGAATATCGTAAAGAACAAAAAATAAATAAAACATAAACTCAATGCAAAATCTACGCATTCACATGTAATATAAGTACAACATCATCCGGCATTTCAAACACATCGTGAGCCGAAACCGGAAAAAATCAGCAAAAGCCTCATTTTTTTTTATAAAAATTTTCAACTTTTCAATCGTTACACCGATCTTAAAATCTAAAGCGGTGTTTTGACAATAATTCATTAGTTTTTATTATTATTTTTGTATTATATAATTCATTACAATTCATAATTGATTTCCGTTTATAAACTTACCTTAATAACATTAATTGCATACTTACCTTAATAATATTAATTGTGTACCTACTTAATAACTTTACAAATATTGTTGTGTAGAACTTGGGCCCATTAAAATTAAACCCATTATATTTAACTATTTATGCTGTGTGCCTAACGTCGATTTTTTTGACTAAATTTTCGACTTTTCATTTCAAACCAACATTACACTATTCACCACCAGGTGGTCAACGAAAAATCTCCTCGTGAGGTTACTTTTCAATGTAGTTGTCATTTATAGAAAGGGTGCTTGGATTAATATGCGTTTTGCAAAATTTAAATTTGCACAGTGTTTTGTAGAATACTAACGCTGATGAGTAATAAATTCAGTTTGTTCACCATTATTATTGATAATTATATTTAGCGCAATTTAAGCACGACATAATGGAAATATTGTACAAATTACAGAACAGGCCTCATATTTCAAAACGTTGCCTCATATTTCAAAACGTTTCTAAAATATATATCTCCACTCTTCATCTGGCCAAATGTAATCGAGCCGTAATTGTAAGCGTATGACATTGGTAAAGTAATTTTTTACTCGATGTATCAAGCACCAAATGAGGTGAAGGCCCATACCAAATTTATACAGACACTACTGGGAGTAACGAGTATTCGATTAGGTAGGTCACAACTTCAACTTTAAATAATGGAAATTATACAATTTTTGTGTATAATGAAAATTAATTTCGTTTAGGTGTGCTCCGTAAGTCACTCTTTCACATAAATTTTGCTCTACAATATTTCACCAATAATATTATGTTTAACCACTCATTTTGATAGTTTTTCTTATAATTTGGATAAATTTATAACAAAACAAACAGATAAATATTTATCATAAAATAATATTGAATGACACGTGAAGCACCTACAAATTCTTCGTATTGAGTTAGGAGCTCATAAAGAATTTTATGACGGACCATACCCGAACTGTGTGAGTGACGTTACTTTAAGGCTAGTTTTGGTTCGAGTGTATTTTTGTTTATTATTTTGTTTTTAACTATATTTGGAATAAAAATGTTTAATTTTTAATCGATTCATTTTTGGATACTCAAGAAAATTAAAATACGGTTCAGGTAGCAGCCGAACAACAATTTTAAGGGACAAATCCTAATCTCTCAGTTTATGTTCAGTTCGATAAGGAAATTACTACTAGTAACCATAAGAAACGACACACAATCAAACAATGTTCGTCTTTAATTTGCTGGCGGTATTTTTCCGACTATCGCCTAAATGGTAGAAAGGTATCGTGTTTGGCGATCCATTTTTGAAATCGCATAAAAATTGTTTTGCGACGGAAATTATGATAAGTGCCCCCATAGGCGAATGACCTTTTTGAAGCAGCACGAAACCAAAGAAGTTTCTTCTTCCATAACCGTATTCTCTATTTTTCCAGGTTCAATTATTTTTTTCAATTTAAAACCACTTTGATTATTTAACCTTTAATTGGCAAAGAGTTATTTTAATCTACAAAAGTAAATTCGATAGGATACGGCTTTCGCAAATTACGTCGAAGGAAAATTTATTAAGAACTAAGAGAAACCCGAATCTAGAAGGCGTAATCAAATATAGGATTGAAACAGTCACAGCATCAGATTGGGCCAATCATCTTAAACATGAAGATGACACTCTCTGCTGTTGCAAGATAACCAGTACGTTCCTTTTATTTAACTACTGTTATATTTTATAAATTTTAGTGATAACATTTTTGCTTTTAAATGTATTTCATTTGGTTTCATTTAATTTGGATAAAGCTTCATTCTACTCGAAATTAGTTCCATTCTTTCCGTAAAAGGGTTTATTCAATTCGGAATAATTTTCATTCAAGGCGGATTTATGGTTGCCTTCGTTCCTTCGTTCATTCGTTCTGAATTTTTTTTTAATCCAATCAAAGTAACAGGAACGAAAAATAACGTCATTTTCAAGGAGTACGATTGATTAAAAAAAAATTCAGACCGAATAAACGAAGGAACGAAGGCAACCATAAGGCCCGTTGTACATTTCAGCTAAGCTAAGCTAAACGATTTGAGCTATGTTCATAGCTCTGTTTGTAAATAAAGGGTTTTAATGAATCGTTGCACACATGAGCTAAGCTAAGCAAACTATGTTGTACTGTTTTCAGCTATGAAAATAAACATAGCTCGAGTTGTCTTCGCCTTACAATTTTCAGCTATGTTTCTCACATATACAATGACATTTTCCTATACTTTATTTTTGACGCACATACAATGTTATTTAAATTTCATTCTGTCAAAATATTCTAACGAAAGGAAGACATTTTAAATATATAATAATAAAGCAAAAATTTCTTAAACATATTTATCATATAGATAATAAAGTTTATTTTCTATAATTTTTTCTAATTCATCTGCAGACATTATTATGTCGTATTTTCGATGGACAGAATTAATTTGAAGTAACCTAATGGGTGCGTCACAAATAAAATATAGGAGTATAAGGATGTGTGAACCAATTTATTAGCTCAAATGTGCGGATGTCGAGCTAGCGAACTAAACTAAGCTAAACTAAGATATGTTTTATAGCTTAGCTTAGCTGAAATGTACAACGGGCCTAAATCCGCCTTTATTTAACAAATAGTTCACTTAAATTGGAGAATTCGTTTAATCCCAAATTTTTCAAAAACTATCAAAATTAATCAAATTATTCAAGAAAATTAAATTTATTGTCATATTTAATTAAATTTTATATATTTTTGTACATACGATTTTAATTTCAACTTTCTGTTAGGAATTATATGGTAAGTCAGATCATCTGTAGGCAGCACGGATTGGAGAAACTTTTGGGTCAGAGATATCTTCTTAAGTTTACCAGCGCTAAAATATTCTATCCGGTTTTATTGAACTCATTAACGACTTTGCAAGTCTTTAGATGTTCTTATAGCGCCAATAAATTAATTTAATATTTTGTAGATAAATTTCTTTACGAAATATTGAGAAATTTAAAAAAAAGCAAATTAACATGGCAAATCAACTTGGGCGTGAACCAGAATGAAAAGGAACGAAAATTCAAGCAGTATTCCTAGTTATTTCCGTCAAATAGTAATAATAATTCGGTTGACGTTCCAAAAGTCGAAATTTAGAATGAAAAGCCAGGCATAGATGGGCGCATCTAGCACACGTAGAGTCTACATTTGAGATAGTCTAAAATGTAGACTAATCTCATTTGTAGAGTCTACGTGTGCTGGATGTAAATATCTACGTGTCTAGTTTGGTTTTTATCTTGGATAACTTGTTGAAATTATGTAAAACATATACATACTATCGTAAATATAATAATCTTCATAATGCGTTGAATACTGTTGATCAGCCTCCATGTTTATTTCTGATTTATAAATGAACTGGGTGCATCTAGCACACGTAGAGTCTACCGAAAATATGAACGTAGTAATACAAATGTCAAAAAAAAATCCAAGTCTCAAACCAAACTAATCTACATTAAAATGTAGACAACAATTTTTAGTCTCACTAAAACCAGAGCCTACTGTATAAATAAGAGCCTCCAGTATCGACTGTATTTTTTACTAAGCTTAAAATAAGGTACATACAATTTTTTCTTTACTATGAAACTATATGGGGAAACGCTTATTTTCATTTACAGTTTTAGCATAGACATTCATACTAGATTTCTCATTTCATAGTAACTAAAGGAAAAAAACAAAAACTTCTGATAATTCCAATGTATCGTTGTGTTGTGTATTTTATAAGGCAATGAATTTAGAATGCGTTGCAAATATAATACGTTTATGCAATACATCGATAACATTTGAATGGAAAATTTTTATTTTCTTTTTGTGTTTTTAGTCAAATGAGATATCTATTATGAATGTCTATGGTTTTAGTTTATTAGAAATGTGAGCTTTTGTTTTGTTTTTATATGAAAATGTTCATGAAACATGTAATATTATTTGATTGAAAAATCGAGTCTTGAAAATGTTTATTTCTAAGTGAAAATCGTCATGAAAAATAAGGTACTTTTGAAATTTTAAATATTGTTGTTTTTGTAATATACTACGTCATCAACATAACTCGTTTATAAAAAATACAATAATCATCTCTTTCATTGCCTCCATTCAAATTTGAATTCGAATATGTTTCTATAGTTATTTTGAATTTGCAAAGAATGCTAGATTGTTTTGATGTTTTGTTTTCTTCGCACTCATTTTATTGATTTATTTTTTTCTGTTTGCTCTTTCTGATTTATTTTAGTTTAATTGTTGAGCGGAGGCGTGTTGTCTTTTTTCTTAACATTAGTTTTAGATGTGGAGATATGATGTCGTCATTAAACTGAATTTTCTCTTTTTAATACACATTGTTGTTGTTGTAGAATGTTTTTTAATTTAATTTCCCTTATTTTTTTTTGATTATTGCTGGAAAATATGGAAATTTTAGAATCTGTGTTTTAAACGAGTAAGACATTGATTTGTTTGTTAGCGATTTCTTAAAAAATTATTTAACTGGGTTTAACTTTTAATTCATATTTTATCGTCAATCGAAATCGCATTTTTTCATATAAACACTATGAAAATAAATGAATTTTTAGTGTTTCTATATCCCTTATTTTAAGTTCATTTTTCACATGCTGGCTCTATTCACTTCAAGATGGTTCTGCTAAAACTCGTAGAGTCTACATATTTTTACTGAGATTTTTTGCATCCAGCACATGTAGACTTGTAGAGTCTACGTATTTTCGGTAGACTCTACGTGTGCTAGATGCGCCCATTGTCTTATTGACTCTTATGCCATCTATGAACGACTGGTACGAACTAGTCGACAATTTAGAAAAGTCAACAATTTAGTCAAAAAAATCGACGTTAGGCACACAGCCTAAGCCTCGAAATGTTGTTGTGTAGAGTTTTGGACCTCTGCACTAAGCAGCAAAAACAAATCAATTATGTCAAAATCAAATTTGTTAATCATTGAAATAAAATAAAAAGAAGTCTCTCTCTTATTTACCAGCCATCAACGAGTGAATAACAAATTGTAAAATAACATAAAAGGTCGACAATATATGTATATTAAAAATTTTAAGGTTTTATTTTTTCAAACACCGAATTTAGTGCAAGTTTAATTGCCAAATTGTACATATTTTCTATTGTTGTGTTTATTCGTCAAGTGTGGCCCAAATATAATAAAAATTGTGTGCAAAGCTAATTGCCAATTTGTACATGGTTTTATTGTCCTTCGAGCCGGATTGCACACCACATTGTGCAATTATATTATTTTGGACGCCATCCAGTTCCAGTAACCAGCACGTGGAAACCGAATAGCACAAACCAATGTGCAATTATAGTATTTTGAACGCCATCCAGTTCCAGTACCCAACACGTGGGATCCGGATTGTACAATCAAGTACAATTATAGTGTTTTGGATGCCACCCAATTCCAGTAACCAACGATTGGAAGCCGAATAGCCGATTTCGGTTCCGATACAAAACCTCAGGTAACCATTTTCCATATTTATTTAAGTGATTCGTACCTTTCTAAGTGATTCCGTAATTTTTTATTTCGTCTATATACATATAAACCGAAGACTATTTTGTGTAATATGGCTACCGAAGTCGCATTAGATCACCTCGGAGTTAATTTACGCGAATATAGCGAACTATATTAAAACAAAGGGAAAGGATTGTAGTTACAACGAGGTTAATTCCCGATTAGCCAAAATAAATTAGTTGTACAATCAGTTCATTGCGACTGAAGATAAGGTATTTCAATTGAAGCCTGACACCGACTCTGACATGTTGGAAATCGATGATCAATATTTTCCTCTGATTGCGCAAATTCAAGTGTTGATACGTGCAATTAACCTTCAATCAGTTCAATCCGCGATTTGAAGCCATTAGGTCCAGAGGCTTCCGAGCGAGATCCTTGGCTTGTTTATGTAGCCAGAGCCACAGAGAAATTTGATGAGGAGTCCAAACAACTGTAGAGATACGAAACCTCAGGAAAGGAATTTCCTACTATAGATCAGTTTTTGGCACTTATATCTAAAAGAATGGATACTTTAAGAGATTCCGGGTCTAAACGAGTTCATAATGCACCCAAATTATCTACATCAAATAAATCGTTTCACGTATAACGCAATAACTAGCTTGCCCGATATACACCAATGAACATCACAAATTGTTTACGTGTAATAAATTTCGTAATATGCAGGTCGATAGCCGACGATAATTAATGAAGACACTCAATCGTTGCTACAATTGTTTATCGGATGAGCATGTTGTAAGCCAATGCAAGAATTCGAAAAGCTGTTTTAAATGCAACAAAAGGCATAATACACTGACCTTGAAGAAGTCACCAATCCGCCAATATCCACCAGCAAGAATAAAATGTCTACGATACAACCGAGCTCATCAACATCAGAACAAGCAAAACTCTACTTGATTCCTGCGTTTCACAATGAACTACCAAGAGCTCAAGTCATCACCAATCATTATAGTTTGCATCCGCCAACTATATCAATACTTCCAACAGCAGAGATCGAAATTGAGGACAATTTCGGTAGATGGACAAAGTGTCGCGCCCTTCGTGATTCCCGCTCGACTCATTCGTTTGTAACAGAGAAATGCGTAAGTTATCTGGGAATTCCAAGAAGCAAGGCTAGCATTTCAATCGATACTTTGAATGGGTTGCGGGCTGGACTGTCCAAGGGAGTATCCGATCTCAGGATAAGGTCTTGTGTTGACCAAGATTATAAAATTTTCACTCAAGTTTATATTATAGGTACCTATAATTTGCTCCAAATTCCAACACATTCGATTGATGTCGGCAATTTTCATTTTAAATCCATTAATCCACTGGCCGATCCCAAGTTTAATCAACCAAAGCAAATAGATGTTCTACTTGGATGTGAACATTTATTTCATGCGCTGACTGATGGTAAAATAGAACACATTGAAGGAGGCCCCATTGCTCGTAACAGCCGTTTTGGTTGAGTCATTGGAGGAAATTTTAACCTAAATAAATTAAATTTTACTTCATATTTTGCTCAAGATCAATGCGCGTCCAATTAAACCAAGGACAACCAGGATTATCAAGTATTGAGAATTCCCTCCAGCGATTGTGGGAAACTGAAGAGATTCTCAATACTAACAGTCTCACCGATGACGAATTGGCATGCGTCAAATATTTCCATGAAAACGTTTTGTATCAAAATAATCGCATATATCTTTATCGTTGCCATTTAAAACCTATCCACTAAATCTTGGTGATAGCTACCAACAAGCATTGCGACGATATTTGTCTCTAGAAAAAAGACTTGATTCAGATTTGCCACTTAAGGAAGCCTATGTAAGTTTTCTGCAAGAATACCTATATAGGACATATGGTACCCGAACATGAGATTCATGCACTCCAAATAAAACTTACTATACGCCTCATCATCCAGTTGTTTGCTCCAGTACGACAACCAAGGGCCGTGTTGTGTTTGACGCTTCCGCGAAGACGGCATCCGGAGAATCATTTAATAATAATCTCCTTTTAGGTCCTACCATTCAACAGAATTTAATAAATATTCTTATCCGATTCCGACAACACCGATTTGTAATTTCCCCTGACATCGAGAATATGTTTAGACTAATTCTCATCCATCCCAAGGATAGAGATTACCAAAGGATTATCTGGCGTGAAAGTCCAACGTCAAATATACAACATTTTAGATTATGCACCATCACATACGGTACCGCACCAGCACCCTTTTTAGCCACACAATCGCTCCATTATCTTGCTGATAAGTTTTCTGAGAAGTTCCCAATTAGTTCCGAAATTCTAAAACGCGATTTTTACATGGATGACCTTATGTCTGGTGGAGAAATACTAGAAGCAGCATTGCAGCTGCAAAGAGACCTCATATGCTTGCTCGAGTTAGGTGGATTTAACCTAAGAAAGTGGTCAGCGAACCATCCTGCATTGTTAGAAGAGATTCCGGCGGAAAAGCGAGAACTTTCCTCTTGAGAGATAGGCGATGAATCCAAGGTAATTTCCGTTCTAGGTATAAAATATGACCCTGTTAAAGTCTACTTCTTTTTTCAATTATCCCTATAGGTATATATTCCCAAGACAAATAAATTCACCAAGAGATCGTTCCTTTCTGAGACATCCAGAATTTTTGCTCCGCTAAGTCTACTAGCACCAGTAATAATTCGCCTGAAAATACTGTTCCAATCACTTTGGCTATAGGGTATAGATTGGGATGATGAACTCCCTCCAGACATCGAACAAGAGTGGGTTCTGGTTAGAAACCAATTAGAGGAATTAACTAAGGTTCAATTTCCCCGATGGACTTACGCGTCAACTCATTTAGAACTCCATGGGTTTGCCGACGCATCGAAGGATGCGTATGCGGCCGTAATATATGCACGTGTAGTGGAAGGAACCATAGTCAGACCCCATCTAGTAGCGGCGAAAACAAAGGTGACCGCTATAAAAACCATATCTATTCCATATCTAGTCCAAAGGTCCAATCGGTGAAAAATATAGGAGTTTGTGCTCTCGGCACTATTGTAACAGTCCGTTAGTGGTTTATTATACCGGGAGTTCAGTGTATTTGACTATTATCCTCAGAATACGTAATAATATGTATAAAATGTTGATTTCAATATAAAATATAAAATTAACTTACCGCCACAAAAGTTATACGTAAACTCATGACTGGAGTTCGTTTACACACAATTTCGTAACTTACTGCGTGACACCCAGCGATCAACTCAAGCAGCAACCGACCTGTCACCACTCAGACTTTCGAATTGAATTTAGATCAGGAGTCGATAATATTGCTCGCTGGTTCAGGAGTGTAGTTCAAAGTTCGCGTGGGGTGCGTTTGGTCCCCAGTCATGAGCTGTATAGTTAAATATTGATACATAACTGTGGATAATTTGAAATTGTACATTGTTAATTGTGTGTTCTAATTTCTATTGTTTATTTTATTCACATTCTAGTGATGCGAACCTTGATTGACGAGTTTAGCCCAGATATATGATTTTATGTAAAAAATTGACGTTTTTAAAATTTAAATATCTCGTATACTTCCTCGAACAAAATTATATATAACAATAATTCTGAATAGGTATTTTTACCAATCACCATTTATCAACCTTTTAGGCGCGCCTCCTTTTGAATAGAATTTACTCGAGAATTGGTAAACAGTAGCCATAACATCGCTTAATTAGGCTGTCTGTCAATTCTTGGTTAAATAGTACCACCTAAATATTAATGCATTAAAGATTTTTGTTTTAATTTTAGGGTACTCTCTTTTCAGTTTTACAGATATTCAATCTTTATAATTTAAACAGAAGAAAATGACAATTTCAGTAAAAAACGAAGTTTGATGGCCTTAAAGTAGATTTTCACGTAATTGATTTTTGTTAAATGAAATACTTTCATGTAGAATAAATTTAAATTAGATTTCACAGTGATACAAATGATCAAATAATAAAATAAACGATTTAGTTAATTAATTATATGATGATTAATTATACATATATTTTCATATTTCAATATTGTCCCCTGCTCGCCAAACAGTCTCATGTATTTTTTCACTGTCGTCAGTTGGTATATTGCAATGGAAACTTCTCGGCCAATCACATACCTATAATGAAAAAACAGATTTTAACATTATATTTTGATAATATGTGTTAAGAATTTTGAAAATTTAGCGATTGTGATTTATTTACCTTAATATTAGTGTTAAACACTAAACCCGTAGGGCAATCCATCTCGATCCGATATCCTTTGGCACAATAATAATATTTCCGACAGTCATTAGAATGTGGCAACAAAACTAATCGTGAATTGGTCCCCTCATTGGCTGGACACCGTTGGTCTTTAACTGGAACACTGGCTGCATTTGTGATAATAACGAGAAGGTTTATTAACACAAACAACTGCAATACAATTTTAATCCTGATATTTTGCATTATTCGATTTAATTTGAATTTAAATGAGTGTCGTGATACTAGTGCAGCACGTTTTTAGTAGTAAGTGATTATGTATTAAAACGATTATGTTGTGATTTATATATAGTCGGTAACAAAGGCTACGTTGAAGTACATATTGCAATAATTGATAACACGATTCTCTGTAAAAATGATTTCGAGAGAGTTTTATTCATTAGTCGGTCAAGTTGATTAATTCTTAAGTATTACTTTAAAATGTTGTGTTTAAAATGTTTTGAAATTTCATTATTAGGGTTAAATTCAGCCTTCGTGCGAACTTTGCAATAGACGAGACCTGCACCTGCCGTAGCATTGAAGATGGATTGGCATTTTCAATTTTTTCCAATTAAATTTTCAATAATTTGACAGTCTTATCTGTATCGAATTGTTGCTTCCTGTTTATATGGTTTATAAATGTTGATCAGAACATATAGTTTTGGGACCATAGGGATCTGCACCATTAGCCTGCTAATGCAAAGCAGCACTAAACGTTAGAAATTTTCTTTCTGATAGTCCGTGTTGTTTTCATTAAGTTTTTGAGAGGATAAGATTTTCACTCTCATTCTGATTTGTCTAGAACCACAAACGATTATGATGTAATGATTACCCAAATTTTCTCATCCTATTTTACTTGTTAGTTTGTTGTGTCTTTTATTAATTTTAGATCTTTGATATGTGTTACCATTCTAACTGAAAAATCGGAAAGAAATTACATTCCTGTTTACCGGATCTTTTGTGAATGAACTTGGGTACAGCATAAAAATTTTGTGAAATGACCTTAGTGACACATATTCGAGTCCATTGCAATTTTGGTACCGATATTAAATTTTATCTTTATTGCACGCTTTGTATGATTGCCTGCAAAACATTACCTGCATTAAGTAAATATTTGCACGAGTTACGTTAAGTAAATATTACGAGGAATGCAAAAAATTTACTCAACAATAATAGAATTCGTAATTTTACTTCGTATTGTGTAAAACTCTTGTGTCTCCATAATTAAATTTTCACCGATAATGATTTATTGATAAAGCTGTTATCATTTATATAAATACAGATATTCATTCTGTTAACCTGCTTACATTGCCTTCACCTATATTTGAGATTGACATAAATTTTAAAGTGTTAAAAGCACAAGTAATACACAATGTTCAACAAATATTTTTTGATTTGCCTGGTAGTGCTGTTAGTGATATTAAATATAACTGTTTCCCATGCATCGTCTTTTGATCCAAGATGTCCCCTTAACGAAAATGAAGATTCCATTGTAGTATTATTACCGCACGAATCGGACTGTACCAAATTCTACGCATGTGATCATGGTCGATTAAAAACTATCGATTGTCAGCGAGGACTGCTATTTAATCCGGATCTGAGTGTGAGTATTCTTTTCAGAAATTGTAGTTTGTTCATAAAGTTTAAATATATTTATTTGTCTATGTGCAGGTTTGTGATTGGCCACAAAATGTAAAGTGTAAGAAAAGTGCCGCATAAATATCAAAGCCACACTGAAAAGTTACATTTTTTGTCTTTAAAAAGAATTTAATAAATTATAGTTGTTATGTTTTTGTAAAATCATTATGGTTATTTTGACAAATAAAACAGGTTTTAATTTTAATATCTCCTTTGCGTATAACGGTTGATTGATTCATTTTCAACGATTGCACATTACCAGCAGTACAAATTACTCCACAAAATAAATTTAAAAACAAAAATATTTTTTAATGAAGTGGAACGAGCTGTTTGGGTATTTTGTAATGGTTTAATCAACCTTCGCTTCTTCTACACACAAAAAAATAAGAGGTCACCACAACACCGAATCGGTGTTACATAGTGTCCCACCGATCGGATATTTATAATTTGAATCCAATCGGATATTATAATAAAAATGGCATAAAATACATTTGGATAAAAACTTTTACACTGCATAAAACCCAAACAGGAACATTCATCTTTTGGAGAACACCTAGAGGTGCATTTTATTAAATCCAAAAGGAGTTTTTATAAAAATTTATCTTTTCGGATAGATAAAAATATTTATCCGTTGATGCGTATTTCATTTTATAAAATATATTCAGTTGGAGAAAAATAAAATACTTTTTCGGATAAAAAACCAATTAACACCGCACATTTTTTGAGTGTATGGTTTTTATCCCATTGGTATTTTATTTTAATGAATATGATTTTAATATGTTCCGAAGATTGTAAGAGAATTGAATCTTCTCATCAGGCCGCTGCCGCTGCGACTAGACTGATTGTATCACAATTTAAATTCTATTATACAAAAAGAATATGCAGGTTGCTTTAGCGAATTTAACTAATACAGCCAAATTCTCTTACAATTTTACTTTTTCACAAAAACTCCAAACGGTGTAAATATTTACTCCGATAGAACGAAAATAATCTCTGGGAAGTACCTTTTAAAAAAATCCGCTGTTGACAACTTTTGCGTTTACTCCGAACGGTGCAAAAGTATACTGTTCGATCCTTTTGGATATTTTAAAATTTGTACCCGTTCTTGCGGAGTTAATATGGTACTATTGGATAAAAAATAAAGTTTTTTTCGGATAAAATACCATTCACACCGCAATATTTTTTTGTGTGTACGGTTCCAGCAGTGACCGCTTATGTAGTTGAACGTGTTAAGCCAGAGCCTTCTAGAGTATAGAGCCATAATCATTATGACGTATTTTTTAGAAGCTTTTTTAGTGGTATAACTTTTCACTGATTTCCATAGGAATTCATAGTAAAAATGGTGTTTTTTAGCTTCAAGTTTTGCAATGAAAAAAGCAAAAATGTTACAAAATTTTTATACAAAAGTGTTCTACATATCTTTAGCAGCAATATACAGGAAGGGTATATGGGTATTAAGTAAATATTAATTGCAGAAATATTAAAATTAAATTATTTCTAAAATATATTTTTCGAATTTTCATTTTGAAAAATACATCAAAGTTGGCTCTGACGAATTAAAATAATACTTGCTAAATTTATCTTTAGTTTTACTAGTGTACGTTAGATGTCTCAGATTTATACAGAAAAATACGAAAAAAATTGTTTAATCACAAAATTATGACACGTTCTTAATATTTTGAGAATTTGTTTTGCTTTTCCTACAATTTTTGAACTCAAATTTCCCCAGGTGGCAATTTTTCGTACGATTTTTCAAAATGTTTACTGCCCACTGCCATCTATGTATATTGACTTAATGCACCCGATTTCTAGTAAGCTTTTCTTTTTAATTTGACCAGAATGCTGTTGTTATGAACTTTTTTCTATATTTTTCTATAAAATGAAAACGATTTACTTAAACGACATTTATACCAGATGAAATTCAAACATTTATGAAAATATTTCAGAAATCATAATTAAGAATTCGCAAAGTTTTCATTTTCAAATTTGTCTTCGGAAAAAAAGTGATTTCCCATATGTTTTATGTGTTTTACTATGGGAAGTTTGGTTTTTTCCTCGTTTCTAATTCCCTTATAAAAGCTTCGTTTTTTATATTATGGCTTGTATAATCAAGGTTGCTTTGGTTAAGCCAAAGCAACCTTGATTATACAATCCATAATCTAAAAAACGAAGCTTTTATAAGGGAATTAGAAACGAGGAAAAAACCAAAATTTCCATAGTAAAACACATAAAACATATGGGAAATCACTTTTTTTCCGAAGACAAATTTTTAAATGAAAACGTTGCAAATTCTTAATTATGATTTCTGAAATATTTTCATAATTGTTTGAATTTCAACATATATAAATCTCGTTTAAGTAAATCGTTTTCATTTTCTTGTAATAATTGGTTTATTTAAACCAAAATATAAAAAAAAGTTCATAACAACAGCATTCTGGTCAAATTATAAAGAAAAGCTTACTACAAATCGTGTGCATTAAGCCAATATACATAGATGGCAGTGGGCAGTAAACATTTTGAAAAACGTACCAAAAATCGCCACTTGGGGAAATTTAGGTTTAAAAATTGTAGTAAAAGCAAAACAAATTCTCAAAATATTAAGAACGTGTCATAATTTTGTGATTAAACAATTTTTTTCGTATTTTTCTGTATAAATCTGAGACATCTAACGTACACTAGTAATACTAAAGAGAAATGTAGCAAGTATTATTTTAATTCGTCAGAGCCAACTTTGATGTATTTTTCAAAATGAAAGTTCGAAAAATATATTTTAGAAATAATTTAATTTTAATATTTCTGCAATTAATATTTGCTTAATACCAATAAACCCTTCTTGTATATTGTTGCTAAAGATATGTAGAACACTTTTGTATACACATTTTGTAACATTTTTGCTTTTTTCAATGAAAAACTTGAAGCTAAAAAACACCATTTTTACTATGGATTCCTATGGAAATTAGTGAAAAGTTATACCACTAAAAAAGCTTCTAAAAAATACGTCATAATGATTATGGCTCTATACTCTAGAAGGCTCTGGTTAAGCACAGTTTGGTTTGATTTTATAGAAAATATCAGAGCCTTCTAGAGTATAGAGCCATAATCATTATGACGTATTTTTTAGAAGCTTTTTTAGTGGTATAGCTTTTCACTGATTTCCATAGGAATCCATAGTAACAATGGTGTTTTCTACCTTCAAATTTTTCAATGAAAAATACAAAAATGTTACAAAATGTTTATACAAAAGAGTTCTACATATCTTAAGTAGAAATATACAAGAAGGTATATTGGTATTAAGCAAATATTAATTGCAGAAATTTTAAAATTAAATTATTTCTAAAATATATTTTTCGAACTTTCATTTTGAAAAATTCATCAAAGTTGGCTCTGACGAATTAAAATAATACTTGCTAAATTTATCTTTAGTTTTACTAGTGTACGTTAGATGTATATAATTGTTGGCAGAGAAACACGAAAAAAATTATTTAATCACCCAGTTATGACTCGTTCTTAATATTTTGTGAATTTGTTTTGCTTTTACTACAATTTTTGAACTCAAATTTCCCCAGGTGGCAATTTTTGGTACAATTTTTCAAAATGTTTACTGCCCACTGCCATCTATGTATATTGACTTAATGCACACGATTTGTAGTAAGCTTTTAATTTTAATTTGACCAGAAAGCTATTGTTATGAACTTTTTTTTATATTTTGGTTTAAATAAATCAATTATTACAAGAAAATGAAAGCGATTTACTTAAACGAGATTTATATATGTTGAAATTTAAACATTTATGAAAATATTTCAGAAATCATAATTAAGAATTGGCAACGTTTTCATTTACAAATTTGTCTTAGGAAAAAAAGTGATTTCCCATATGTTTTATGTGTTTTACTATGGAAATTTTGATTTTTTCCTCGTTTCTAATTCCCTTATAAAAGCTTCGTTTTTTAGATTATGGCTTGTATAATCAAGGTTGCTTTGAAAATATACGATATCGGGCAAGTTTGTACACGGTTCAATAAATGCTCCATAGAGCATTCTTGTACACGAATTCACATGAAATAGAAGCCGAATTAAATTCGAAATTGGTTGTGTATCTTGAATCTTCACAGTGGAATATTGTGGTACCAGAGTTTAGACCATAAAATACGTAATTTGCTTTATTACATGAGTGTCCTCGATTTGGTCGCTTAAGTTAACACTAAGATGAATCATGAAGTTTGCATCCTCGACAGATATCGGTCGCAACTCGTTAATTTGTTGTCGCTTTTTTGCGACACCGATTTTTGAGTAGTAAACGTATTTAACACAGTAAACGCACATAACCTCACAAATTATTAAAACTGACGGTTCACAGGTGCGGAAAATTGTATTCTCGATATAGATATACTGGGGCCCTATTCTCGAATTCCACATCCATTTTCCACATGTGGAGATCTGTCAAAATTCCCTTAATAATTCCCTTGGTATTTTTCCCTATGTAGGTAT
Source organism: Tipula helvola (assembly GCA_963556165.1). Lineage (NCBI taxonomy): Eukaryota > Metazoa > Arthropoda > Insecta > Diptera > Tipulidae > Tipula > Tipula helvola. The sequence continues at coordinate 94,518,435 of OY744481.1, forward strand.
ATTCCACATGCAACCAAATACCCTATTCTTGAAACATTCGGAAATTTTTATTCACCACTCTGAAATTGTGTCAAATTTCTTAGTGCGTTGAATTTATTTTTGATAATTGTTGGCGTTGGGTTTGCAAACGAGACATAAAATTTACAAATTTTGTTTATTTTGATCAAACAAACTTTGTTGTATTGCTTTAGTAAAGTTTTTGGTTTAAGTTGATTTAGTTGTTTTAGAATTATCCGAAGCAAGAACAACAATTTTATTTATTTGTTCTATGTATTGGTTTTGTTTTACGCAAATCTAAAATTTGTTTTATTCCAGCTAAAACATTATTTAGTTTTATTTTATACAACGCAATTTTATAAATTTACCAAAGCAGCAATTGTCAATAAGGTCCACTAAATAAATATATATATGCAATGTTTATTTGGTATATGCAATGCCTTCTAGAATATACAAGCCATACTACTGCAAGCAAAAATTATTATTTTTTTATTTCACCGACATAAAACAGATGGCGATGCACGTTCGAAAAATGAAAGAGTAGAGAGAAACAGAGAATAAAATATTTGAAATATAAAAAAATAATTCAGTATTATCTCATGCGTGCGAAAGGAAGGTTGTACATAATTTTATTTCCGTTAATTTTCTGCAAAATCAAAACTAATACAATTTTTAATAAAATAATCATTTAAATATAAATAAATATTAAATAAAAATGGAAAATAAGTTAGAAAAATATATCTAAACTAGACTCCCATTAATAATTTCAAATTATGAAAAAAACACGACGTACATCCTCCCTTTCTTGCGCTTGGTTTAATACTAATTTATTTCCTATACCTATACTTTTCACATGGCCCTCTTCGTTTTCATGTTTTATTTTCTTTCATTTTTCTAATATTACTGCCATCTACAGAAGAATAATGGAACTGTCGACATAAATTGAGTGACATAGCCAGCAGTATGGCTTGTATATTCTAGAAGACATTGCTATATGTCAGTCCATTTTTTAAGAATTATTTTTAATTTACTATGAATTTAGATATAAAAAAAATTACGAAATGATTTTTTATTTACACAATAAAAATTTTGTGAACTTTTTATTCACAAAAAGTAAATAACTAAAATCTACGTAATTATTGACATTTTCGTATATGGGGAATTTTTGCCACATACTTATACCATTCGGAAATATTCCCTTAGTACCAAAAAAAATCCATCAGTAGGGAATTCAAGAATACATGAAATAAAATTTCCGAACGTTTTTGTGAATTTTGACAGAAGCCCACATGTGGAAAATGGATGTGGAATTCGAGAATAGGCCCTCTGGCAATATATTCTTAGGAGCAGATTACGTTGTTGAATATGTAGGAGAGGATAACAAATTTGAAAAAAATAAAAAATTTAAAAAAAATTTGAATGTTTTGGTCTTCTTTGGCATCCATTTTCTTTAACTGATCAGGACTGTGTTCATAAATTCTACATTGTAACAATATTGTTAACAATGACAGTTCTAAAGCGCTCATAAACCTCGGTTGTAACAACAGCAACGGGCTTTGTATTGTTCATAAACCTAAACCAAAATTTCCACTTATTGTTACAAACGTCATTTGCAACTCTACTCAATACCACAGTACACATAATAAAGGTAATATATTGCGCATATGCCAAAAATTACAAAAACAACAATTTGAAAAAATGGCGGAACATAGAGACTTTTAATAATAATATGTATACGTGTGCATATGTACACGCCTAGTAAAGTTTAAAAAATAGAAGTTATTTTCAATAAATAAATAAAAAAGTTATTTAATTCAAATAAATTTATTTATCTAATTATTTTATTTAGTATATTTAGGTCTCAAACATTCGCCATATTGGCAATTTTTGACAGCTGCGCAAAAATGAACGAAAATAGAACCAGTGAGTATATTACCTCTATTTTGTGTACTGTGACTCAATACTGCCTTTCCAGCTGTCATTGAAAGAAACAATTATGGATTCTGATCGTATTGATCAATTTACGGATGAAAATAATTTATTCGATACAAATGAATACGTGAAATGAATATTGGTTCTTGTTAATTAAATAATTATTTTTTTAAGAAACAAAATTTTGCTAAACAAAGTTTGTTTTGGTAGTACATTTGACGTTTGTAACAATATCGTTGTTAACTGCTATGTCATTTGTACAATGACAGTTGTAACAATTTGTTACAATGTAGAGTTCGTGAACGCACTCAGGGTTTTTTTTGTTTAAACTTAATTACAAATTATTTTTCTTTAAAATAATTTCTGTTTAATATTTATGTCATAAAATTCAAAACAATTGAAGTACCTAGTAGCTGACAGTTGGAAATCGTATTCAGCAACATGCTGAATTATAGATTTGCGATCATTGGGGGTCATACTCGCACATCTCGCATGTTAATAAATTGCGACTGTGAAAGACGGCGGATTTGCGATCCAATCTTCTAATTGCTTGAAAAGGCATTCTCGACTCAGTACAAGCAAGTCCGCCGTATTCGTTAATATTCAGCAAATCGCTGAATATAATTTTTGACATTTCACTTAAAAACAAAATAAATTAACGACAAAATAGAACAGTTTGAGGAAATTTTAAAGAAAACGAGTGAATAATTTTTATAAAGATGAGTGCCTAAAAATAAAGGAAATCTAATTTCAGTGACAGTGATTTACTAAACTTTTTAAAAATATTAGAAACTCGCAGAACCTTAGTAAATGGTGTGGTTGTTAAATGTTTTTGTAAATACATTTTTTTTAAATAAAATAATTTTTCAGGAGAATCAAACGCATTGGTGAGCGCTTGGAACGAGGTTGCGGATGCCTGTAGTATTTCCGAGGGGTGGGGAGGAACTTCGCAACAAATTAAAGGCATTGCCCCATACAAAACGGAAAACCGGAATTTGAAACCGTCAAACCTAATTTTTGGCTAAGTTGCTTAACTTTGCAATATGAAAACTATTAACAAATAGTTTTAATCTATAAGTTCCATTTTATTCTAAGAAAATTTTATTAAAATTGAATTAATTTCATTCAAAAAGCCCCAATTTTATGTTTTGCCGTCCGTCAAACAAAAATCCGTCCGTCAAAATATAAAATTGGAGTTTTTTGAATGAAATTAAATCAATTTTAATAAAAATTTTTACGAATAAGGTAGAACTTATAGATTAAAACTATTTTTTAATAATTTTCATGTTGAAAAAGAAACAATTTTGTCAATAATTGGATTTGACGGTTTGAAATGCCAGTTTGCGGTTTGTGCATGGGGAAAAAGAATGCCTTTACGGACCTTAAAACCGCACTAAAAATGATTGAATGAAATACAAATCACCAAGGACAGGTGGGGGCACGCCACAACAATTAAAGCCTTATGAAGAGATTATAATACTGCTGGCCATAATTCGATGTATGGCTTTAATTGCTATGTTGATGCAGTTAGGGACGTAAGTTAAAAGTTAAAAAATTCATTGTAAGGAATTTTAGATATACATATTTCTTTTTAGAATTCAATTGTTAACGTCGATTAGGAACCTGAACCAAAATTTCCAGCACCGCAACGATCTGAAGTTACATAATCGGGAAGAGTTAAATGCCCAAGAAATAAGAGGCGCAGTCGAGAAATCGAAAATGATTTTGAAGGGCAAATGTTAGCAATGCAGGATCAGCAATTGGAGGAGACGAAAATTACGAACGCGTTGTTTCAGTTTAGAAGAAGTAAAGTTAGCAAACAATTAAAAAAATTACGAATAGAAGAATTAAAAGCGACAAACGAGATACTTCGCGACATTGCCTAAAGAATACCGCTTTATCTTAGAAATAATTAATAAATTTAAGTACATTTATTATGTACATTTATATTTTGGCTTAGTTGGTTAAAAGGGCGACGGGAGAGTTTGTTACAAAATTAGGATAATTTTGTATCTAATTGTCTTCAGTCCAAATAATGTGCGCTGCTCTATTGATGGCATGGGGTTGGGTTACTGTATTGGAGTGTGTCTATTTTTTTTTTGATTGACGAAAAATAAAATTGTATACTTCATGTGCGTTTTCCTTTTCTTGTACATATTTTGGTTTTGATTTGCATCGAATTTGATGGTGGCGTATATTTCTTCTCATCGCATATGGTTGTCTCTTTTTGTTTTTTGTCATATGCGATTAGAGTTTTTTGCTTCTGTGATGTGATGCGCTCGGTGGTGTGTTCGGAGCAGTGTTGCCATATTTTTTTTAGGAAAAACTGAATAAAAAACTGAATTTTGCCTAAAAAACTGAATACACTAAATTTTGGAAAAAAAAACTGTCCAAAGTAAAATACTATATAAGTAGTCTGCATAAAATAAAATAAAATTTTTTTATTTAAATTATCACAATTGATAAAACCCATTCACATATTTTTACGTATGTATTTGATAAGCGCATTAATTATTCTTCTTACATTATTCCAATTATTTTAAGCTATTAACACAAATTTATAGTAAAATAACCAAATATATGTTAAAAACTTATAATTTTTGAAATGTTTGAGAAAAAACTTATTTTTGACAGAAAAACTGAAAAACTTTTACTATAATGAAAAAACTGTGATTTTCAGTTAAAACTGACAATATGGCAACGCTGGTTCGGAGGTACAATGACGTGGTGTTGTGTGGTAATTTTTTTGAGTCAGTCAAGTTTTAATATTCATTGTGGGCAGTTGAGTTTTTTTGATAGAGAAAAAATGCGTAGACTAATTAATTTAGTAGTTGTGGTTTTTTTTTTTGTTTTTTTGATAGAAGAATTTCTTTGAGTGAAGGTGGAAAAGACCAGATAAAAAAAATAATAAAAGTTGTAGTGAAAATACCGAAAGGTATTTGAATTCTTAGTGGAATATAAAAAATATATTTATAGGCAATGAGGGTGTAAAAACAATACGCTAGGAAACAAGAAAAAAAAAAACCAGAAAAGAAACGCCATATTTTTTTTTTCTCGCACGGGTAAAACAAATAAATGAGTGTGGTTGGTGGAAATTTCCAGACAGTGCGAGTAACGAAAAAAAAACGAGAAAGATAAAAAATTAATTATTTGTTAACCCCAAAATAAAGTAGTTTTGTTTAAGGATTAAAAAAATTTATCAGATGTAATGAACAATTGTTGTTGTTGGTTTTCTTATTGTAAGTTGAACGGCGAATAAATATTTTTGGTAACATAAAATTCAGTGGGGTGTTAATTGTTTCTGTGGTGGCGTTCTTGGTGAAGTCAAATTGATTTGGAATCATTGGACAGTGAATTGTGTTAATTTTGTCGTTAATCACTTGAGTTGTGCCACGGGGGGAAAGAGGGGTTGATAAGACCGACCTCTGGATAGAGGGTGACCTTGTAACGTGGTTGAACCGTGTTTGTAGTAGTGTCGTTTTATTACAGTTTGTTTTTTTTGTCCCGGAGTGAAGTTACCGGTTGAAAAAAAAAATAAAAAATCAATTACATTGTTTTATTGTTTCTGCGGCCTAATGCTGAGTATTTGTTAGAAGACCAGATTGAATTGGAGATATAGTATTTCTGCGGCCTATTGCTGAGTATTTGTTAGAAGACCAGAGTGAATTGGAGATATAGTATTTCTGCGGCCTAATGCTGAGTATTTGTCAGAAGACCAGATTGAATTGGAGATATAGTATTTCTGCGGCCTATTGCTGAGTATTTGTTATAAGACGAGATTGACTTGAAAATACATTATTTCTGCGGCCTATTGCTGAGTATTTGTTATAAGACGAGATTGACTTGAAAATACATTATTTCTGCGGCCTATTGCTGAGTATTTGTTATTAGACGAGATTGAATTGAAGAGACATTATTTCTGCGGTTTATTGCGAGTTTTTAAATAAGAAATTTCCGTGTGAACCAAAACGGATAACTATTTTCTGCGGCCTATTGCTGATTTATGGTATAATTTAGAAGATGATAAATATTAACCTGAGGTGGTAATGGTATCGGAGTGAGCCAGGGCAGCACGGATCTGAGGAAGACGTCATCATTTAGTTAAGTAACATTTTTTTTGCTTTTCTTTTATTTCTTAAATTCTTGTAAGTTTATATTGTAAAATTTATTTTTTATTCTTTTTCTACGGGAGGGGGCTCATACTTATGTATATGCGCCTGATTTTTTTAAAGGTACTCTCATTCGGTTGTTGTTGTATTTTGTTTTTTTTTTCAAAAAAAATTTAAAATATGGTTTTCAAGTGAACTTTTCTTGTTTTTTTTGTTGTAGTTTCCTTTTATTAAAGTTAGTTGGGGAGCGGAGTGGGAACATATTTATTTAATTTTTTTTCTTAGTTTTTTTCCTTTATCATAATATTGGGTTTTTTTCAGCTTGCGTCGAGGTATATCCGAACACATAACCATTTACGCTTAAAGGGTTTGGCTTTGTGATAATCTTTCATATATATAGCAAATCTTGGTTGGTCTTTTATTTTATCAAGATCAAATATTTACAGCCCCGGGTGATTTTTTTTAGTTTTATTGATTGCTGTTGTTTGGTTGACATATTTGGTGGAAAGGAGTGGTGGAAGATAATTCAGTTCCTTTTGTTTATTAGCTAACGTGGATGAAGCGTTTTTTTTTCTTATCAGTTGATTATATTTGTTTTTTTTAATATGCAGTACTAATACCTCAAGATAGGTGAAGTGCGTCATGTGTGAGTGCTTGAATTCGGGATTGGGTTATCACAATTTCTGATAGGGCGTTCGTTCCCCCCAGGACAGGCTGTGCTGGGGGGTGGGACGGCCCACTACATGTGTAGGGTTTATTATTTCCTTTGCTGCTGAGAATGTGGTAACGATGATGTCGATCCTGTCTTTATTTTGTTTCTGAGTATATCATGCGGTTATTCAAGCATGGAACTATGTCTGGAAATCCCCACGCCGCACCCTGAGCTCTAGCCAGCTACCATACCGCACCAGACCTCTAGTTCCATGATTCTGTTAACGGAATTTGCAGTTTCGTCAAGTTGGGGCAGTAGTGCAAGCTATTGTGCCAAACGAAACTTATGATTCCGTTACAAGTTAAAAAAACCAAGCAATCAATTCAAAGGGGCCAAAGGAAATGGGGTGGTGGAAAATATATAAGCAGAATGGATAACCAATTAAATTGATTTCAGGACGCCAAGAAGAGGAAGCAGTCACTGGAAAAGTAATTATTAATTAGTAGACAAATGTAAACATGTACTGACAATTGACCGTTAAGGTGTTTGTAACCGGGTCGATCTCAATCCTATACTAACAATCCTATCCTATCCTTCCAAGGAAATGTAAAAACAGGGTGTACGGTGGGGTGAGCCCGGCGTCAAAAATTCTTAGAATTACCGGGAGATCCTGCTTAATGCTTGCTCGTACATTCAAAATCAATCAATCAATTTAAGTAAGTGAAATGTGATTTTCTGTAAAGAATGAATTTTGATTAATTTAATTGTAATTAATCAATATTTGCCTGGTTATATTACCTCGGGTTTGAAAAGGCAAACTCTCGTCAAATTCAATTAAGTTTTACATTTCGGAGTTTAATGATTCGCCTTCAATGTCGAACTGTACATTAGGGATATTTTTTAAATTTGCTCTGTTTTGTAAAATAAAACAAGCTGTAATTATTTGTACACATTTGTCCAGTTCGTAGCACGTACATCCTCCAGTTTTGCAAATAATATGAAAGCAGCTTTTCAATATACCTAATGCCTGTTCTATAATTTTTCGAGACCTCTTATGTTGGCTGTTGTACCAAATTTCACTGAACGTCGTTGGATGAATAATGGGAGTCGTAAGGTAGTGCAACAATGGATATTCATTATCACCCAGAAGATAGGAATTCTCCGCAAGTCTGCTTGATAACAAAAACTCATAGAGGGAACTGTTTTTGAATATATGGGAATCGTGTGTGAATCCTGGCGAACGGAAGACAATATCAATAAAAAAATATTCAGCATTGCACACCTATTCGCCTTTAAAGCACCGCAAGAGGTGCCACGACGCCACTAGTTAAAGGTGTACAACAATTCAGCGTTTATTTTTATGTGTGTTATTTTTGAATTATTTTGCCGCTGAATAAAGAAATATATTTTTCATGTGCAATAAAAGATCGTTTTGAACCGAAATCAACAAGAAAATTGACCAAATATATATTTTTTTGATTGCTGTTCACCTTTAACTCTAGTTTAAATATCGTCCACCAGATGTCAGCCACTTTGTGTTAAAAAGCGAATAAGATAAACAAAAATAATTCCCCTCTTTTCTGGTATTTGAATAATAAACTTACTGCTTGCACATTTGTAGAAAAAAATCCTTTTCTGTTGTAAAAAGCACACGCATCTAGTAAGTGCGGCTTATTTATTGCAACATGAGCTCCGTAATACACCCGATTACATTGGGAAATTCACATTTTCTAAAAATCTCTTTTTTGGTTTTATTTACGTCATCTTGTGTCGTTGGCAATTTTATAAATTCTTTTAAGTCTCTTTGTATTGAATTTGAAAATTTCTTCAATAGTCTGCTTACAGTTGGCTGTTGCAGTTGATGATAATTCATCTCACCAGTCTTGAACTGAAAACTTCCAGTTCCTAGCACATTTAAACTGGTAAGTACCTAAAATAACAATACTATGTAGTGTTGTCAAATAAGTTAAATGTCTTACTGTTAAATAAGGAGGAATTGCTTTACTCCTGCTATAGTAACCCTTCGAAAATGGTCGCTTTTATTTATCAATGATAAATTGAGCGGCTGGTTTTGTGAATCGATATCGCCTGAAAAAAGTTTCGTCTTCGCATTCAAATGGATTTTCCCTGTTTAGAAATATTTTTCCAGGAACCCTTCGTCTTACTATATGACTATACTATACTATACTATATGAATTCAGCGCACCTAAAACCTACAGAAAAGTATATTCTGATTTCTGGGTAAAAAATACGTCAACCTGTGTTATCTGTACAATTTGCGGTTCAACCTGCAGGACGATAAACTCTAGTGTGAGGTTTTTAAATACAAAATATTGGCATCGCCGTTTTGTTGTCAGGAGATAACATATTTTTAACTCGATCAAGCTGCACAGAGCTTGTCGAGGTCATTTGACAAATTTGGTAAACGCCTTCACTGTTCAACATTCTCTGCTATAATTATGCTTTGTCATACAAACACCGTAATGTATGCTGACAAACAGTTATGATAGGTTAAATCAAAGATTATGCAGTTTTATCAGGGACGCAATATGGTGAGGTTACAATACTGGATCCGGTTTGGTAAAATAATGCATACTTTATAGTGGCTAAGTAATTTGCACTGCTGGTTTGAGAATTGAGTTGAGCGTTGAGTTTGCGGTAGAGTTGAGGGTTGAGTTGGATTCCATTTGCGCCTCGAATTATTGTTGGGTAAAGGTTTATCGAGCAGCTCAGCTGAGGATTTATTTGTGTGTTGAATTGACGGTTGAATTACGGTAAGCTTGAGTTGAGTTCATGTAGGCATGTATTTTTCAAGACATTGGCGGTTTGGAAGTTGAGTTAGGCCTGATTTTGGGAATGGGGAGGAATGGGTGTCAAATCGAATTAAGGTTGAGTTGAGGTTGGACTATGGTTGATGTGGATTGAGTTGGAATTGGGGTGAGTAGGAGCGGTGGTTAGGTTGGAAATTTATTTGGGGTTATGTTGAGGCTTGAGTTGGAAGTTAGCTTGAGTTGTTTTGAGTTGAGTTCATGTACGACTTAAGTTTTTCGATTCACATTGATTTGAGGATTGTTGAGTTTGGCGTTAAGTTGAGGGTTGAATTGGGGGTCGAGTTAGAGGTTGAGTTCATAAACACATGCAGTTTTCGGATCTTGTTGATTTAGAAATTTAGTTTGGGGTTAAGTTGAGGGTTGAGTTGGGAGTTGAGTTGAGGTTTAGTGGGAAGTTCAGTTGCGGATTTATTTGGGAAGAGTTATGGGTTGAGTTGGAAGTTACTTTGAGTTAAGTTCATGTAAGCAATGATTTTTTCGGACCTTGTTGATTTTGGAATTGATTAGGGCATTGAGATTGGGGTTGAGTTGTGGGCTGAGGCTGTAGTCGAATTGGGGTTGATTAGGGTTGAGTTGGGGTTCATACAGCCATTCACCTGGGGATTTATTTGGGAGTTTCGGGGAAATTTGAGTTAGCTTGACATGTTCTGGGTTAAGTTTTTGGATACATGTAGTTTTTCGGACTGTGCAGATTTGATGATTGAGATGGGCCTTTATATAAGGGTCGTTGAGAGTTGAGTTTATGTCGAGAAGGCTTTTAGTTGGGGTTATTCGATGAGGTGGAGCTTAGATTAAGTTGAGTTGATATATAGGTTTGAGTTGAACGTTGATTTGGGGGTTGAATTGAAGGTTAAATTGGGATTGAGTTATAGTTGAGTTTAGAGTTGAGTTGAGGGCTGAGTTAGGGTTGAATAGGTTTTGAGTTGAAGTAGAATTGGATTTGAATGAAAGGTTCGGTTGGGGATTAATTTGGGGTCGAGTTGAGAGTTTAGTAGGGGGTTATTTTGGGATGACTCGAATCGACGAAAATCCGATTGGCAGACGTGTCGAACTAGTATGAAAATGAAAGCGTCTGCCAATAGAACAGGGCTATCTTTGATACTTTCTTAGTAAGTTTATCTATTTGGCAGACAAAAATCATGGTTCAAGAATGATGGCTGATAAAAATAATTTATTATGAAAGTGATGGCAGACATATTTACCTAGAAAATGTTTTTGTTTAGCGGGACGTTCCGTTTTTTTTTTGCTAACGAACGTGTCAGTTTTCGAAGGTCGTTTGACTAATTGGTGTCAGGCTGAAATTGTTGTTCGTGTTGCTAGAAATTCATACTAAAATCCGACCGGTCAGCCATTTACTGCGGTTCTTAGCTAAAGGCTAAGACAGTCTTCGTCAGATGGGCCACACTTGTAATCTTTTGAACGTCAGGTAACTAATTGGTGTCAGTACATTCGACGAATAGAAATAAGCTCTTGTTTATCAATGAGGATACGTATTCGTAAGTGTTATACATACCAATAACACACTGACATTTAACAAGACGGATTTAATAAATTTTTCGAGTTTAGTTGCAGTATGTCAATAAAGCAGTTTTTGATAATCACGTTTCATTTCATAAAGTACTTGATCGACTTTTGATTTGAATCAGATTCGCTTGTTTATTATTTAACCGCAGTAACCGTATAATATGTGGATATTCTACTTTAATGGCATTTCTTTTGGGTACTTTTCTGATGAAATGTTGTTGTAAGGTATTTTTTATCATTATAGTTCATTTTTCTGATGCTACAGTCTATTAGAACACTATTTCCAAGGCCATTGAGTGAAAATTTAAAAGTACATTGAATAAAAATTCAAAATATTTTCGAATATAGAGACATTGTTGTGTGGAAACTCAAAATATAGACATAGGATTTGTGCGCTTTAAGATAGCGATAGGAAGGAACCTGGCTATTTTTAGCCGATTATGATGAAATTCGGCAAGTATATGACATGAAATTTGTTAAGAAACAAGCTAGTTCTTTTATAAGGGGCATATTCCAGAATTTCTTCTAAATATCATTTTAGAAGGCATTGGATCGGCGCAAGAAATTTTGAAAATGGCAGAATATCATTTTATGTAAGATATGGTACTATGGCTAATTCCTTTAATCCATGTAATTCCGTAATGAGATCAGGGTTAAAGTAAGTTTAGCTAATCGGAGATAAACTAGTATGAGTTTTTCAATGGTTTGCCTCCGATTAAAAACGATTAATTTTTATTGGTTCTAACAAAATTCATACACATATGGTATATAACGCCTTCAATTCTAACATTCTTAGGTTTCAATTTATTTACGTAGATTAAAACATTGCGAAAATAAGTAAGCAACCTCTTGGAATCAAACCTACTCTGATGTGGCTTAATTCTTAGAAATTAAATATGCCATTTTGAAAACAGTACTTAATGATGTTTATTGCACGCTTTATATTTATCGGATTTCCTGTACATTTTCTACCTGCATTAAGTAAATACACAATAACAATTCCATTAAATTTGATAAGTATAATAAAAATCGTAAATACTTGAAACTGTCTTATCATTAAATATTACTCAATATTTTCGATTGGTATTTCCAACTACATTTTCCTTCTTTATTGATAAAAATGGTATCAGTGTATATAAGTAGCTACTTTCTAGTAAACTGCATATTGTCTTCAACAGATCGAGATTGGCATACATTTTAAAGTTTAAAGTAAACGCAAAATAAGAAAATGTTTAAAAATTATTCTTTAATTTGTTTCACGGTGGTCGTTGTCTTGTTAAATATAAGTATTACCCAAGGCTCAACGGTTGATCCGCGTTGTCCTCTGGACGAAGATGATAATTCCGTTGTTGTATTATTACCGCACGAATCAGATTGTTCAAAATTTTATGCATGTGAACATGGCCAATTAACTGTTGTCGATTGTCAGCCGGGGCTATTGTTTAATCCAGTTCTTAGTGTGAGTATTTTTTTGGTGAAAATTTGGTTTTTTAACAAGATTATAAATTTTTTATTATTTTTTAATATGGTGCAGGTTTGCGATTGGCCACAAAATGTAAAGTGTGAGGGTCATCCGGAACAAATTTCAACGCCGGTAATGGAAAAATGAACCAAAAAAAATTTTAAATTTGATTAAAGTTGTTTTATTTAATGATACAATAAAATACTATATAATTACGTAAATGTTGCGTTTCTCTTGTGAAAAACATTTTAGAAAACCCTAATAGCTAGTTCACACTAGGGATTAATAATTCAGATTTGCCTAATCAAGGTTACTTGTAATCTTGATTAGCTTTTTTAACATTCAGACTCACAGACTGTAGATCAAAATCACTATTAAAACTGGTGCTGTACTCGATGCAATAATTTCATCAATGCAATAATTTGCCGTCCCGGTGGCACAGTGGTTAGCATACTTGCTTTACGCTCCGGAGGTCCCGGGTTCGATTCCCGGCGGGTGATGAAAAAATCACGGCTGGTTAAGGGTAGGATCAATGAATTAATCACTTCTTATCCGTTAACAAAAATGATTACGAAACTTCAAAATGAAGCGGCCAAATCCCTATATGGGATGTAGCGCCAGCGAAAAAAAAATAAAAATTAATTTAATCGCCCCGGTAGTATATAGAACAAAAACTAAAAAAAAGTGATTAGCATGTTTGCTTTAAGCACCGGAGGTCCCGGGTTTGATTCCCGGCGGGTGATGAAAAAGTGACAGTTGGTTAATATAGGATCATTGAATTAATCACTCATTATCCGTTAAAAAAATGGTTACGAAACTTCATGATGAAGCGGTCAAATCGTTCTATTCTATGGGATGTAGCGCCAGCGAAAAAAAAAATAAATTTAATCGAGCTCACAGGCAAAAATCATCAATTTTTTCATGATTAGTTTAATCTTAATTGAAACAGAGTAATACAAATGGCAGACTAGGGATTGGCTAAACGTGATTGGTGAATTTTTTGATATTATCTGTACTGTGTCAAGTTAAAGATTAACTATGTACGATTAGTGAACCAATCTCTCACTATATATTGGAAGTTTATCTCTTTTTATTGAATACAAGTGGAATAAAATCTAAATACTAGCCTGTTCAAGTGAAGTGAAATTTTCACTGGTCTCCAAAAATAGGAAGATAAATCTTACGTGAAAAGTTGGTTTGACATTTTGTCAATTTGGTCAAAATTGGTTTCAATTTGGAATTTAAGAACAAAATTAAAATTGAATGCAATACTAGGCGATTGACAAGAAACTCAAATGATGAAACGTCAAAATTTAGCTTCACATTTATCATCCAGGGGCCCTATTCTCGAATTTCACATCCATTTTCCACATGTGGACATCTGTCAAAATTCATAATCAAATGGAATAATGGCATTTTTTCGGTACTAAGGGAATATTTCCGAATGAAAAATTCCCCATATAGGGTATTTGGTTGTATGTGTAATATACATACATTTATGAATTTTGACAGATGTCCACATGTGGAAAATGGATGTGGAATTCGAGAATAGGGCCCCTGAAAGATAAAAATGAAATAAAAAATGTGTAGAGATAAAATAGAGACATCTGTATTCTAATATTTCGCCAGCTAAACTGCTTACCACAAAGTGAAATTCAGCAGTGAAATTTTCATTTTCGTTTTCGCTTGAGTAATTTTGTATATGAGAAATTTCATTTCACTTCATGTAAGTTGTGCTATTTTAATACAGATGGAACTATCAATAACGTTTTGGCTACGCTTTCATAGGTTTCCTCTCTCGATATTAACGCACTAATTTATTAAATAAATTGTTTTTAGTATTTTAATTGAATTCTCCATTTTCCAAAATTTATTATAAATAAATTGTTTATTTCAATTTTAAGACCATTTCACAAATTTATTTTCCACATTTTCCAGAATTCATTAAATAATATAATAAAATTAAATTTTCCACGAAATGTGTAGAAATATTCGAGCGATCAAAATACCCATTGGCATCACAATTACAGGTCTCAACACCTATTGATTGAGGTGTAAATCACCGAAATCGGAGCACAATTGCAGATTTTCGATTTTTAAAGCTCTGAATTTGTGAGCTATTGTTCAGTTGATTTTCAATAAAATTAAGTTTTCCACAAAATGTGTAGAAATATTCGAGCGATCTAAATACCGGTTGGTATCACAATTACTGATTGCAGATTTTCGATTTTAAAAGCTCTGATCACGTATACAAAAAGAGTAGATTTTGTGAAACTTCTATATTATTTAGTGAACGAAAAAAAAAAAAAATCGAGGTTACAGATAGGGTTAACCATATTAGTTTCAGCCACGCATAGAGCAACCGGAGAGTACTCGACGGCAGGTTTATGGGTGAGTTTTTTTATATTTTTTTTTTTTTTTTTTTGCGCGAATTTCTACCAATTTCTAGGGAGGATTACAAATTTTTTTGTTCTGTTCACTCAATAGAAAAGAGATTTCTTGATCGCTGAAAAAGCAAACAATTTTCTCGATATTCGTATGTGTATCAGACCTATCCTCATTGTTTAAAATTAAATGAATTTATTAAGTTTTACTAATTCTTGTCGTGTTATTTCATTTTTTTTGATTTTTGCATAATTATTGTTATTATTTGAGTTCATATCTAAAAATTATGTTTTCTTCAAATAAAATTTGGTTTATTGTGTTATAAAATGAAATGATTTAGCGTTTTTTTTATTTAATAATGGTGGTGTGGCGATGGGAGTGATCACAGTGCTATAATTTCAGTTTTTTTTTTTTGATGGGTTATTTTTGTTTTTTTTCTCTCAACACGAAAAGTTTGTTGTACCTAGGACTAACAGCGACAACACCTTCCCATAGCCTGACTGTAGTCTATCCAATAAATCGTGTTGGTCGGTGTTAGAGGTACGTAACACCGTTGGCATCACAATTACAGGTCTCAACACATATTGATAGAGGTATCAATCATCGAAATCGGAGCACAATTGCAGATTTTCGATTTTTAAAGCTCTGAATTTGTGGGCTATAGTTCAGTTGATTTTCAATAAAATTAAATTTTCCACAAAATGTGTAGAAATATTCTAGCGATCTAAATACTCGTTGGCATCACAATTACAGGTTTCAACACCTATTGATAGAGGTATCATTCATCGAAATCGGAGCACAATTGAAGATTTTCGATTTTTAAAGCTCTGAATTTGTGGGCTATTGTTCAGTTGATTTTCAATAAAATTAAATTTTCCACAAAATGTGTAGAAATATTCGAGCGATCTAAATACCCGTTGGCATCATAATTACAGGTCTCAACACCTATTGATAAAGGTATCAATCATCAAAATCGGAGCACAATTGCAGATTTTCGATTTTTAAAGCTCTGAATTTGTGGGCTATAGTTCAGTTGATTTTCAATAAAATTAAATTTTCCACAAAATGTGTAGAAATATTCGAGCGATCTAAATAATCGTTGGCATCACAATTACAGGTCTCAACACCTATTGATAGAGGTATCATTCATCGAAATCGGAGCACAATTGCAGATTTTCGATTTTGAAAGCTCTGAATTTGTGGGCTATAGTTCAGTTGATTTTCAATAAAATTAAATTTTCCACAAAATGTGTAGAAATATTCGAGCGATCTAAATACCCGTTGGCATCATAATTACAGGTCTCAACACCTATTGATAGAGGTATCAATCATCAAAATCGGAGCACAATTGTAGATTTTCGATTTTTAAAGCTCTGAATTTGTGGGCTATTGTTCAGTTGATTTTCAATAAAATTAAATTTTCCACAAAATGTGTAGAAATATTCGAGCGATCTAAATACCCGTTGGCATCATAATTACAGGTCTCAACACCTATTGATAGAGGTATCAATCATCGAAATCGGAGCACAATTGAAGATTTTCAATTTTTAAAGCTCTGAATTTGTGGGCTTTTGTTCCGTTGATTTTCAATAAAATTAAATGTTCCACAAAATGTGTAGAAATATTCGAGCGATCTAAATACCCGTTGGCATCACAATTACAGGTCTCAACACCTATTGATGGAGGTATCATTCATCGAAATCGGAGCACAATTGAAGATTTTCGATTTTTAAAGCTCTGAATTTGTGGGCTTTAGTTCAGTTGATTTTCAATAAAATTAAATTTTCCACAAAATGTGTAGAAATATTCGAGCGATCTAAATACTCGTTGGCATCACAATTACAGTTCTCAACACCTATTGATAGAGGTATCATTCATCGAAATCGGAGCACAATTGCAGATTTTCGATTTTTAAAGCTCTGAATTTGTGGGCTATAGTTCCGTTGATTTTCAATAAAATTAAATTTTCCACAAAATGTGTAGAAATATTCGAGCGATCTAAATACTCGTTGGCATCACAATTACAGGTCTCAACACCTATTGATAGAGGTATCAACCATCAAAATCGGAGCACAATTGTAGATTTTCGATTTTTAAAGCTCTGAATTTGTGGGCTATTGTTCAGTTGATTTTCAATAAAATTAAATTTTCCACAAAATGTGTAGAAATATTCGAGCGATCTAAATACTCGTTGGCATCACAATTACAGGTTTCAACACCTATTGATAGAGGTATCATTCATCGAAATCGGAGCACAATTGAAGATTTTCGATTTTTAAAGCTCTGAATTTGTGGGCTATAGTTCAGTTGATTTTCAATAAAATTAAATGTTCCACAAAATGTGTAGAAATATTCGAGCGATCTAAATACCCGTTGGCATCATAATTACAGGTCTCAACACCTATTGATAGAGGTATCAATC
Organism: Tipula helvola; assembly: GCA_963556165.1. Classification (NCBI taxonomy): domain Eukaryota; kingdom Metazoa; phylum Arthropoda; class Insecta; order Diptera; family Tipulidae; genus Tipula; species Tipula helvola. The sequence goes on from OY744481.1 coordinate 94,535,749, forward strand.
ATCAAAATCGGAGCACAATTGTAGATTTTCGATTTTTAAAGCTCTGAATTTGTGGGCTATTGTTCAGTTGATTTTCAATAAAATTAAATTTTCCACAAAATGTGTAGAAATATTCGAGCGATCTAAATACCCGTTGGCATCATAATTACAGGTCTCAACACCTATTGATAGAGGTATCAATCATCAAAATCGGAGCACAATTGTAGATTTTCGATTTTTAAAGCTCTGAATTTGTGGGCTATTGTTCAGTTGATTTTCAATAAAATTAAATTTTCCACAAAATGTGTAGAAATATTCTAGCGATCTAAATACTCGTTGGCATCACAATTACAGGTTTCAACACCTATTGATAGAGGTATAATTCATCGAAATCGGAGCACAATTGAAGATTTTCGATTTTTAAAGCTCTGAATTTGTGGGCTATTGTTCAGTTGATTTTCAATAAAATTAAATTTTCCACAAAATGTGTAGAAATATTCGAGCGATCTAAATACCCGTTGGCATCATAATTACAGGTCTCAACACCTATTGATAAAGGTATCAATCATCAAAATCGGAGCACAATTGCAGATTTTCGATTTTTAAAGCTCTGAATTTGTGGGCTATAGTTCAGTTGATTTTCAATAAAATTAAATTTTCCACAAAATGTGTAGAAATATTCGAGCGATCTAAATAATCGTTGGCATCACAATTACAGGTCTCAACACCTATTGATAGAGGTATCATTCATCGAAATCGGAGCACAATTGCAGATTTTCGATTTTGAAAGCTCTGAATTTGTGGGCTATAGTTCAGTTGATTTTCAATAAAATTAAATTTTCCACAAAATGTGTAGAAATATTCGAGCGATCTAAATACCCGTTGGCATCATAATTACAGGTCTCAACACCTATTGATAAAGGTATCAATCATCAAAATCGGAGCACAATTGCAGATTTTTGATTTTTAAAGCTCTGAATTTGTGGGCTTTAGTTCAGTTGATTTTCAATAAAATTAAATTTTCCACAAAATGTGTAGAAATATTCGAGCGATCTAAATAATCGTTGGCATCACAATTACAGGTCTCAACACCTATTGATAGAGGTATCATTCATCGAAATCGGAGCACAATTGCAGATTTTCGATTTTTAAAGCTCTGAATTTGTGGGCTATAGTTCAGTTGATTTTCAATAAAATTAAATGTTCCACAAAATGTGTAGAAATATTCGAGCGATCTAAATACTCGTTGGCATCACAATTACAGGTTTCAACACCTATTGATTGAGGTATCATTCATCGAAATCGGAGCACAATTGCAGATTTTCGATTTTTAGAGCTCTGAATTTGTGGGCTATTGTTCAGTTGATTTTCAATAAAATTAAATTTTCCACAAAATGTGTAGAATTATTCGAGCGATCTAAATAATCGTTGGCATCACAATTACAGGTCTCAACACCTATTGATAGAGGTATCATTCATCGAAATCGGAGCACAATTGCAGATTTTCGATTTTTAAAGCTCTGAATTTGTGGGCTATTGTTCAGTTGATTTTCAATAAAATTAAATTTTCCACAAAATGTGTAGAAATATTCGAGCGATCTAAATAATCGTTGGCATCACAATTACAGGTCTCAACACCTATTGATAGAGGTATCATTCATCGAAATCGGAGCACAATTGCAGATTTTCGATTTTTAAAGCTCTGAATTTGTGGGCTATAGTTCAGTTGATTTTCAATAAAATTAAATGTTCCACAAAATGTGTAGAAATATTCGAGCGATCTAAATACTCGTTGGCATCACAATTACAGGTTTCAACACCTATTGATTGAGGTATCATTCATCGAAATCGGAGCACAATTGCAGATTTTCGATTTTTAGAGCTCTGAATTTGTGGGCTATTGTTCAGTTCATTTTCAATAAAATTAAATTTTCCACAAAATGTGTAGAAATATTCGAGCGATCTAAATACTCGTTGGCATCACAATTACAGTTCTCAACACCTATTGATAGAGGTATCATTCATCGAAATCGGAGCACAATTGCAGATTTTCGATTTTGAAAGCTCTGAATTTGTGGGCTATTGTTCAGTTGATTTTCAATAAAATTAAATTTTCCACAAAATGTGTAGAAATATTCGAGCGATCTAAATATCCGTTGACATCACAATTACAGGTTTCAACACCTATTGATTGAGGTATCATTCATCGAAATCGGAGCACAATTGCAGATTTTCGATTTTTAGAGCTCTGAATTTGTGGGCTATTGTTCAGTTCATTTTCAATAAAATTAAATTTTCCACAAAATGTGTAGAATTATTCGAGCGATCTAAATAATCGTTGGCATCACAATTACAGGTCTCAACACCTATTGATAGAGGTATCATTCATCGAAATCGGAGCACAATTGCAGATTTTCGATTTTTAAAGCTCTGAATTTGTGGGCTATAGTTCAGTTGATTTTCAATAAAATTAAATTTTCCACAAAATGTGTAGAAATATTCGAGCGATCTAAATACCCGTTGGCATCATAATTACAGGTCTCAACACCTATTGATAGAGGTATCAATCATCGAAATCGGAGCACAATTGCAGATTTTCGATTTTTAAAGCTCTGAATTTGTGGGCTTTAGTTCAGTTGATTTTCAATAAAATTAAATTTTCCACAAAATGTGTAGAAATATTCGAGCGATCTAAATACTCGTTGGCATCACAATTACAGTTCTCAACACCTATTGATAGAGGTATCATTCATCGAAATCGGAGCACAATTGCAGATTTTCGATTTTTAAAGCTCTGAATTTGTGGGCTATTGTTCAGTTGATTTTCAATAAAATTAAATTTTCCACAAAATGTGTAGAAATATTCGAGCGATCTAAATAATCGTTGGCATCACAATTACAGGTCTCAACACCTATTGATAGAGGTATCATTCATCGAAATCGGAGCACAATTGCAGATTTTCGATTTTTAAAGCTCTGAATTTGTGGGCTATAGTTCAGTTGATTTTCAATAAAATTAAATTTTCCACAAAATGTGTAGAAATATTCGAGCGATCTAAATACTCGTTGGCATCACAATTACAGTTCTCAACACCTATTGATTGAGGTATCATTCATCGAAATCGGAGCACAATTGCAGATTTTCGATTTTTAAAGCTCTGAATTTGTGGGCTATTGTTCAGTTGATTTTCAATAAAATTAAATTTTCCACAAAATGTGTAGAAATATTCGAGCGATCTAAATAATCGTTGGCATCACAATTACAGGTCTCAACACCTATTGATAGAGGTATCATTCATCGAAATCGGAGCACAATTGCAGATTTTCGATTTTTAAAGCTCTGAATTTGTGGGCTATATGTGGGCATCACAATTACAGTTCTCAACACCTATTGATAGAGGTATCATTCATCGAAATCGGAGCACAATTGCAGATTTTCGATTTTTAAAGCTCTGAATTTGTGGGCTATTGTTCAGTTGATTTTCAATAAAATTAAATTTTCCACAAAATGTGTAGAAATATTCGAGCGATCTAAATATCCGTTGACATCACAATTACAGGTTTCAACACCTATTGATTGAGGTATCATTCATCGAAATCGGAGCACAATTGCAGATTTTCGATTTTTAGAGCTCTGGATTTGTGGGCTATTGTTCAGTTCATTTTCAATAAAATTAAATTTTCCACAAAATGTGTAGAATTATTCGAGCGATCTAAATAATCGTTGGCATCACAATTACAGGTCTCAACACCTATTGATAGAGGTATCATTCATCGAAATCGGAGCACAATTGCAGATTTTCGATTTTTAAAGCTCTGAATTTGTGGGCTATTGTTCAGTTGATTTTCAATAAAATTAAATTTTCCACACAATATGTAGAAATATTCGAGCGATCTAAATACCCGTTGGCATCATAATTACAGGTCTCAACACCTATTGATAGAGGTATCAATCATCGAAATCGGAGCACAATTGTAGATTTTCAATTTTTAAAGCTCTGAATTTGTGGGCTTTTGTTCAGTTGATTTTCAATAAAATTAAATATTCCACAAAATGTGTAGAAATATTCGAGCGATCTAAATACCCGTTGGCATCACAATTACAGGTCTCAACACCTATTGATGGAGGTATCAATCATCGAAATCGGAGCACAATTGCAGATTTTCGATTTTTAAAGCTCTGAATTTGTGGGCTTTAGTTCAGTTGATTTTCAATAAAATTAAATTTTCCACAAAATGTGTAGAAATATTCGAGCGATCTAAATACTCGTTGGCATCACAATTACAGGGTTCAACACCTATTGATAGAGGTATCATTCATCGAAATCGGAGCACAATTGCAGATTTTCGATTTTTAAAGCTCTTAATTTGTGGGCTATAGTTCCGTTGATTTTCAATAAAATTAAATTTTCCACAAAATGTGTAGAAATATTCTAGCGATCTAAATACTCGTTGGCATCACAATTACAGGTCTCAACACCTATTGATAGAGGTATCATTCATCGAAATCGGAGCACAATTGAAGATTTTCGATTTTTAAAGCTCTGAATTTGTGGGCTATTGTTCAGTTGATTTTCAATAAAATTAAATTTTCCACAAAATGTGTAGAAATATTCGAGCGATCTAAATATCCGTTGGCATCACAATTACAGGTTTCAACACCTATTGATTGAGGTATCATTCATCGAAATCGGAGCACAATTGCAGATTTTCGATTTTTAGAGCTCTGAATTTGTGGGCTATTGTTCAGTTCATTTTCAATAAAATTAAATTTTCCACAAAATGTGTAGAAATATTCGAGCGATCTAAATACCCGTTGGCATCATAATTACAGGTCTCAACACCTATTGATAAAGGTATCAATCATCAAAATCGGAGCACAATTGCAGATTTTTGATTTTTAAAGCTCTGAATTTGTGGGCTTTAGTTCAATTGATTTTCAATAAAATTAAATTTTCCACCAAATGTGTAGAAATATTCGAGCGATCTAAATACCCGGTGGCATCATAATTACAGGTCTCAACACCTATTGATAGAGGTATAAATCATCAAAATCGGAGCACAATTGTAGATTTTCAATTTTTAAAGCTCTGAATTTGTGGGCTATTGTTCCGTTGATTTTCAATAAAATTAAATTTTCCACCAAATGTGTAGAAATATTCGAGCGATCTAAATACCCGTGGGCATCATAATTACAGGTTTCAACACCTATTGATAGAGGTATCAATCATCAAAATCGGAGCACAATTGTAGATTTTCAATTTTTAAAGCTCTGAATTTGTGGGCTTTTGTTCAGTTGATTTTCAATAAAATTAAATTTTCCACAAAATGTGTAGAAATATTCGAGCGATCTAAATACTCGTTGGCATCACAATTACAGGTCTCAACACCTATTGATAGAGGTATCAACCATCAAAATCGGAGCACAATTGTAGATTTTCAATTTTTAAAGCTCTGAATTTGTGGGCTTTAGTTCAGTTGATTTTCAATAAAATTAAATTTTCCACAAAAGTGTGTAGAAATATTCGAGCGATCTAAATAACCGGTGGCATCACAATTACAGGTCTCAACACCTATTGATAAAGGTATAAATCATCAAAATCGGAGCACAATTGTAGATTTTCAATTTTTAAAGCTCTGAATTTGTGGCTTTTGTTCAGTTGATTTTCAATAAAATTAAATTTTCCACCAAATGTGTAGAAATATTCGAGCGATCTAAATACCCGTGGGCATCACAATTACAGGTCTCAACACCTATTGATAGAGGTATCAACCATCAAAATCGGAGCACAATTGTAGATTTTCGATTTTAAAGCTTTGAATTTGTGGGCTATTGTTCAGTTGATTTTCAATAAAATTAAATTTTCCACCAAATGTGTAGAAATATTCGAGCGATCTAAATACCCGGTGGCATCATAATTACAGGTCTCAACACCTATTGATAGAGGTATAAATCATCAAAATCGGAGCACAATTGTAGATTTTCAATTTTTAAAGCTCTGAATTTGTGGGCTATTGTTCCGTTGATTTTCAATAAAATTAAATTTTCCACAAAATGTGTAGAAATATTCGAGCGATCTAAATACCCGTGGGCATCATAATTACAGGTTTCAACACCTATTGATAGAGGTATCAATCATCAAAATCGGAGCACAATTGTAGATTTTCAATTTTTAAAGCTCTGAATTTGTGGACTTTAGTTCAGTTGATTTTCAATAAAATTAAATTTTCCACAAAATGTGTAGAAATATTCGAGCGATCTAAATAACCAGTGGCATCATAATTAACAGGTTTCAACACCTATTGATAGAGGTATCAATCATCAAAATCGGAGCACAATTGTAGATTTTCAATTTTTAAAGCTCTGAATTTGTGGACTTTAGTTCAGTTGATTTTCAATAAAATTAAATTTTCCACAAAATGTGTAGAAATATTCGAGCGATCTAAATAACCAGTGGCATCATAATTACAGGTCTCAACACCTATTGATAGAGGTATAAATCATCAAAATCGGAGCACAATTGTAGATTTTCAATTTTTAAAGCTCTGAATTTGTGGGCTATTGTTCAGTTGATTTTCAATAAAATTAAATTTTCCACCAAATGTGTAGAAATATTCGAGCGATCTAAATACCCGTTGGCATCATAATTACAGTTCTCAACACCTATTGATAGAGGTATCAACCATCAAAATCGGAGCACAATTGTAGATTTTCGATTTTTAAAGCTTTGAATTTGTGGGCTATTGTTCAGTTGATTTTCAATAAAATTAAATTTTCCACCAAATGTGTAGAAATATTCGAGCGATCTAAATACCCGGTGGCATCATAATTACAGTTCTCAACACCTATTGATAGAGGTATAAATCATCAAAATCGGAGCACAATTGCAGATTTTCAATTTTTAAAGCTCTGAATTTGTGGGCTATTGTTCAGTTGATTTTCAATAAAATTAAATTTTCCACCAAATGTGTAGAAATATTCGAGCGATCTAAATACCCGTTGGCATCATAATTACAGTTCTCAACACCTATTGATAGAGGTATCAACCATCAAAATCGGAGCACAATTGTAGATTTTCGATTTTTAAAGCTTTGAATTTGTGGGCTATTGTTCAGTTGATTTTCAATAAAATTAAATTTTCCACCAAATGTGTAGAAATATTCGAGCGATCTAAATACCCGGTGGCATCATAATTACAGGTCTCAACACCTATTGATAGAGGTATAAATCATCAAAATCGGAGCACAATTGTAGATTTTCAATTTTTAAAGCTCTGAATTTGTGGGCTATTGTTCCGTTGATTTTCAATAAAATTAAATTTTCCACAAAATGTGTAGAAATATTCGAGCGATCTAAATACCCGGTGGCATCACAATTACAGGTCTCAACACCTATTGATAGAGGTATAAATCATCAAAATCGGAGCACAATTGTAGATTTTTAATTTTTAAAGCTCTGAATTTGTGGGCTATTGTTCTGTTGATTTTCAATAAAATTAAATTTTCCACAAAATGTGTAGAAATATTCGAGCGATCTAAATACTCGTTGGCATCACAATTACAGGTCTCAACACCTATTGATAGAGGTATCATTCATCAAAATCGGAGCACAATTGTAGATTTTCAATTTTTAAAGCTCTGAATTTGTGGGCTTTAGTTCAGTTGATTTTCAATAAAATTAAATTTTCCACAAAATGTGTAGAAATATTCGAGCGATCTAAATACCCGGTGGCATCATAATTACAGTTCTCAACACCTATTGATAGAGGTATCATTCATCAAAATCGGAGCACAATTGAAGATTTTCAATTTTTAAAGCTCTGAATTTGTGGGCTTTAGTTCAGTTGATTTTCAATAAAATTAAATTTTCCACAAAATGTGTAGAAATATTCGAGCGATCTAAATACCCGTTGGCATCACAATTACAGGTCTCAACACCTATTGATGGAGGTATCAATCATCGAAATCGGAGCACAATTGCAGATTTTCGATTTTTAAAGCTCTGAATTTGTGGGCTTTAGTTCAGTTGATTTTCAATAAAATTAAATTTTCCACAAAATGTGTAGAAATATTCGAGCGATCTAAATACCCGTGGGCATCATAATTACAGGTTTCAACACCTATTGATAGAGGTATCAATCATCAAAATCGGAGCACAATTGTAGATTTTCAATTTTTAAAGCTCTGAATTTGTGGGCTATTGTTCCGTTGATTTTCAATAAAATTAAATGTTCCACCAAATGTGTAGAAATATTCGAGCGATCTAAATACCCGTGGGCATCATAATTACAGGTTTCAACACCTATTGATAGAGGTATCAATCATCAAAATCGGAGCACAATTGTAGATTTTCAATTTTTAAAGCTCTGAATTTGTGGGCTTTAGTTCAGTTGATTTTCAATAAAATTAAATTTTCCACAAAATGTGTAGAAATATTCGAGCGATCTAAATACTCGTTGGCATCACAATTACAGGTCTCAACACCTATTGATAGAGGTATCATTCATCAAAATCGGAGCACAATTGTAGATTTTCAATTTTTAAAGCTCTGAATTTGTGGACTTTAGTTCAGTTGATTTTCAATAAAATTAAATTTTCCACCAAATGTGTAGAAATATTCGAGCGATCTAAATAACCAGTGGCATCATAATTACAGGTCTCAACACCTATTGATAGAGGTATAAATCATCAAAATCGGAGCACAATTGTAGATTTTCAATTTTTAAAGCTCTGAATTTGTGGGCTATTGTTCAGTTGATTTTCAATAAAATTAAATTTTCCACCAAATGTGTAGAAATATTCGAGCGATCTAAATACCCGTTGGCATCATAATTACAGTTCTCAACACCTATTGATAGAGGTATCAACCATCAAAATCGGAGCACAATTGTAGATTTTCGATTTTTAAAGCTTTGAATTTGTGGGCTATTGTTCAGTTGATTTTCAATAAAATTAAATTTTCCACCAAATGTGTAGAAATATTCGAGCGATCTAAATACCCGGTGGCATCATAATTACAGTTCTCAACACCTATTGATAGAGGTATAAATCATCAAAATCGGAGCACAATTGCAGATTTTCAATTTTTAAAGCTCTGAATTTGTGGGCTATTGTTCAGTTGATTTTCAATAAAATTAAATTTTCCACCAAATGTGTAGAAATATTCGAGCGATCTAAATACCCGGTGGCATCATAATTACAGGTCTCAACACCTATTGATAGAGGTATAAATCATCAAAATCGGAGCACAATTGTAGATTTTCAATTTTTAAAGCTCTGAATTTGTGGGCTATTGTTCCGTTGATTTTCAATAAAATTAAATTTTCCACAAAATGTGTAGAAATATTCGAGCGATCTAAATACCCGGTGGCATCACAATTACAGGTCTCAACACCTATTGATAGAGGTATAAATCATCAAAATCGGAGCACAATTGTAGATTTTCAATTTTTAAAGCTCTGAATTTGTGGGCTATTGTTCCGTTGATTTTCAATAAAATTAAATTTTCCACAAAATGTGTAGAAATATTCGAGCGATCTAAATACCCGGTGGCATCATAATTACAGGTTTCAACACCTATTGATAGAGGTATCAATCATCAAAATCGGAGCACAATTGTAGATTTTCAATTTTTAAAGCTCTGAACTTGTGGGCTTTTGTTCAGTTGATTTTCAATAAAATTAAATTTTCCACAAAATGTGTAGAAATATTCGAGCGATCTAAATACCCGGTGGCATCATAATTACAGTTCTCAACACCTATTGATAGAGGTATCAATCATCAAAATCGGAGCACAATTGTAGATTTTCAATTTTTAAAGCTCTGAATTTGTGGGCTTTTGTTCAGTTGATTTTCAATAAAATTAAATTTTCCACCAAATGTGTAGAAATATTCGAGCGATCTAAATACCCGTTGGCATCACAATTACAGGTCTCAACACCTATTGATAGAGGTATCAATCATCGAAATCGGAGCACAATTGTAGATTTTCGATTTTTAAAGCTCTGAATTTGTGGGCTTTTGTTCAGTTGATTTTCAATAAAATTAAATTTTCCACAAAATGTGTAGAAATATTCGAGCGATCTAAATACTCGTTGGCATCACAATTACAGGTCTCAACACCTATTGATAGAGGTATCATTCATCAAAATCGGAGCACAATTGTAGATTTTCAATTTTTAAAGCTCTGAATTTGTGGGCTTTTGTTCAGTTGATTTTCAATAAAATTAAATTTTCCACAAAATGTGTAGAAATATTCGAGCGATCTAAATACCCGTTGGCATCACAATTACAGGTCTCAACACCTATTGATATAGGTATCAATCATCAAAATCGGAGCACAATTGTAGATTTTCGATTTTTAAAGCTCTGAATTTGTGGGCTTTTGTTCAGTTGATTTTCAATAAAATTAAATTTTCCACAAAATGTGTAGAAATATTCGAGCGATCTAAATACCCGTTGGCATCATAATTACAGGTCTCAACACCTATTGATAGAGGTATCAATCATCAAAATCGGAGCACAATTGCAGATTTTCGATTTTTAAAGCTCTGAATTTGTGGGCTTTTGTTCAGTTGATTTTCAATAAAATTAAATTTTCCACAAAATGTGTAGAAATATTCGAGCGATCTAAATACCCGTTGGCATCATAATTACAGGTCTCAACACCTATTGATAGAGGTATAAATCATCGAAATCGGAGCACAATTGCAGATTTTCGATTTTTAAAGCTCTGAATTTGTGGGCTATTGTTCAGTTGATTTTCAATAAAATTAAATTTTCCACAAAATGTGTAGAAATATTCCAGCGATCTAAATACCCGTTGGCATCACAATTACAGGTCTCAACACCTATTGATAGAGGTATAAATCATCGAAATCGGAGCCCAATTGCAGATTTTCGATTTTTAAAGCTTTGAATTTGTGGGCTATTGTTCAGTTGATTTTCAATAAAATTAAATTTTCCACAAAATGTGTAGAAATATTCTAGCGATCTAAATACTCGTTGGCATCACAATTACAGGTCTCAACACCTATTGATAGAGGTATAAATCATCGAAATCGGAGCACAATTGAAGATTTTCGATTTTTAAAGCTCTGAATTTGAGGGCTATAGTTCAGTTGATTTTCAATAAAATTAAATTTTCCACAAAATGTGTAGAAATATTCGAGCGATCTAAATACCCGTTGGCATCACAATTACAGGTCTCAACACCTATTGATAGAGGTATAAATCATCGAAATCGGAGCACAATTGAAGATTTTCGATTTTTAAAGCTCTGAATTTGTGGGCTATTGTTCAGTTGATTTTCAATAAAATTAAATTTTCCACAAAATGTGTAGAAATATTCGAGCGATCTAAATACCCGTTGGCATCACAATTACAGGTGAATTTGTGGGCTATTGTTCAGTTGATTTTCAATAAAATTAAATTTTCCACAAAATGTGTAGAAATATTCTAGCGATCTAAATACTCGTTGGCATCACAATTACAGGTCTCAACACCTATTGATAGAGGTATAAATCATCGAAATCGGAGCACAATTGCAGATTTTCGATTTTTAAAGCTCTGAATTTGTGGGCTATTGTTCAGTTGATTTTCAATAAAATTAAATTTTCCACAAAATGTGTAGAAATATTCGAGCGATCTAAATACCCGTTGGCATCACAATTACAGGTGAATTTGTGGGCTATTGTTCAGTTGATTTTCAATAAAATTAAATTTTCCACAAAATGTGTAGAAATATTCTAGCGATCTAAATACTCGTTGGCATCACAATTACAGGTCTCAACACCTATTGATAGAGGTATCATTCATCGAAATCGGAGCACAATTGAAGATTTTCGATTTTTAAAGCTCTGAATTTGTGGGCTATTGTTCAGTTGATTTTCAATAAAATTAAATTTTCCACAAAATGTGTAGAAATATTCGAGCGATCTAAATACCCGTTGGCATCACAATTACAGGTCTCAACACCTATTGATAGAGGTATAAATCATCGAAATCGGAGCACAATTGCAGATTTTCGATTTTTAAAGCTCTGAATTTGTGGGCTATAGTTCAGTTGATTTTCAATAAAATTAAATTTTCCACAAAATGTGTAGAAATATTCTAGCGATCTAAATACCCGTTGGCATCATAATTACAGGTTTCAACACCTATTGATAGAGGTATCAATCATCAAAATCGGAGCACAATTGTAGATTTTCAATTTTTAAAGCTCTGAATTTGTGGGCTTTTGTTCAGTTGATTTTCAATAAAATTAAATTTTCCACAAAATGTGTAGAAATATTCTAGCGATCTAAATACTCGTTGGCATCACATCAATTACAGGTCTCAACACCTATTGATAGAGGTATCATTCATCGAAATCGGAGCACAATTGAAGATTTTCGATTTTTAAAGCTCTGAATTTGTGGGCTATAGTTCAGTTGATTTTCAATAAAATTAAATTTTCCACAAAATGTGTAGAAATATTCGAGCGATCTAAATACCCGTTGGCATCACAATTACAGGTCTCAACACCTATTGATAGAGGTATAAATCATCGAAATCGGAGCACAATTGAAGATTTTCGATTTTTAAAGCTCTGAATTTGTGGGCTATAGTTTAGTTGATTTTCAATAAAATTAAATTTTCCACAAAATGTGTAGAAATATTCTAGCGATCTAAATACCCGTTGGCATCATAATTACAGGTCTCAACACCTATTGATAGAGGTATCATTCATCGAAATCGGAGCACAATTGAAGATTTTCGATTTTTAAAGCTCTGAATTTGTGGGCTATTGTTCAGTTGATTTTCAATAAAATTAAATTTTCCACAAAATGTGTAGAAATATTCGAGCGATCTAAATACCCGTTGGCATCACAATTACAGGTCTCAACACCTATTGATAGAGGTATAAATCATCGAAATCGGAGCACAATTGCAGATTTTCGATTTTTAAAGCTCTGAATTTGTGGGCTATAGTTCAGTTGATTTTCAATAAAATTAAATTTTCCACAAAATGTGTAGAAATATTCTAGCGATCTAAATACCCGTTGGCATCATAATTACAGGTTTCAACACCTATTGATAGAGGTATCAATCATCAAAATCGGAGCACAATTGTAGATTTTCAATTTTTAAAGCTCTGAATTTGTGGGCTTTTGTTCAGTTGATTTTCAATAAAATTAAATTTTCCACAAAATGTGTAGAAATATTCTAGCGATCTAAATACTCGTTGGCATCACAATTACAGGTCTCAACACCTATTGATAGAGGTATCAATCATCAAAATCGGAGCACAATTGCAGATTTTCGATTTTTAAAGCTCTGAATTTGTGGGCTTTTGTTCAGTTGATTTTCAATAAAATTAAATTTTCCACAAAATGTGTAGAAATATTCGAGCGATCTAAATACCCGTTGGCATCATAATTACAGGTCTCAACACCTATTGATAGAGGTATAAATCATCGAAATCGGAGCACAATTGCAGATTTTCGATTTTTAAAGCTCTGAATTTGTGGGCTATTGTTCAGTTGATTTTCAATAAAATTAAATTTTCCACAAAATGTGTAGAAATATTCCAGCGATCTAAATACCCGTTGGCATCACAATTACAGGTCTCAACACCTATTGATAGAGGTATAAATCATCGAAATCGGAGCCCAATTGCAGATTTTCGATTTTTAAAGCTTTGAATTTGTGGGCTATTGTTCAGTTGATTTTCAATAAAATTAAATTTTCCACAAAATGTGTAGAAATATTCTAGCGATCTAAATACTCGTTGGCATCACAATTACAGGTCTCAACACCTATTGATAGAGGTATAAATCATCGAAATCGGAGCACAATTGAAGATTTTCGATTTTTAAAGCTCTGAATTTGAGGGCTATAGTTCAGTTGATTTTCAATAAAATTAAATTTTCCACAAAATGTGTAGAAATATTCGAGCGATCTAAATACCCGTTGGCATCACAATTACAGGTCTCAACACCTATTGATAGAGGTATAAATCATCGAAATCGGAGCACAATTGAAGATTTTCGATTTTTAAAGCTCTGAATTTGTGGGCTATAGTTTAGTTGATTTTCAATAAAATTAAATTTTCCACAAAATGTGTAGAAATATTCTAGCGATCTAAATACTCGTTGGCATCACAATTACAGGTCTCAACACCTATTGATAGAGGTATAAATCATCGAAATCGGAGCACAATTGCAGATTTTCGATTTTTAAAGCTCTGAATTTGTGGGCTATTGTTCAGTTGATTTTCAATAAAATTAAATTTTCCACAAAATGTGTAGAAATATTCGAGCGATCTAAATACCCGTTGGCATCACAATTACAGGTGAATTTGTGGGCTATTGTTCAGTTGATTTTCAATAAAATTAAATTTTCCACAAAATGTGTAGAAATATTCTAGCGATCTAAATACTCGTTGGCATCACAATTACAGGTCTCAACACCTATTGATAGAGGTATCATTCATCGAAATCGGAGCACAATTGAAGATTTTCGATTTTTAAAGCTCTGAATTTGTGGGCTATTGTTCAGTTGATTTTCAATAAAATTAAATTTTCCACAAAATGTGTAGAAATATTCGAGCGATCTAAATACCCGTTGGCATCACAATTACAGGTCTCAACACCTATTGATAGAGGTATAAATCATCGAAATCGGAGCACAATTGCAGATTTTCGATTTTTAAAGCTCTGAATTTGTGGGCTATAGTTCAGTTGATTTTCAATAAAATTAAATTTTCCACAAAATGTGTAGAAATATTCTAGCGATCTAAATACCCGTTGGCATCATAATTACAGGTTTCAACACCTATTGATAGAGGTATCAATCATCAAAATCGGAGCACAATTGTAGATTTTCAATTTTTAAAGCTCTGAATTTGTGGGCTTTTGTTCAGTTGATTTTCAATAAAATTAAATTTTCCACAAAATGTGTAGAAATATTCTAGCGATCTAAATACTCGTTGGCATCACAATTACAGGTCTCAACACCTATTGATAGAGGTATCATTCATCGAAATCGGAGCACAATTGAAGATTTTCGATTTTTAAAGCTCTGAATTTGTGGGCTATAGTTCAGTTGATTTTCAATAAAATTAAATTTTCCACAAAATGTGTAGAAATATTCGAGCGATCTAAATACCCGTTGGCATCACAATTACAGGTCTCAACACCTATTGATAGAGGTATAAATCATCGAAATCGGAGCACAATTGAAGATTTTCGATTTTTAAAGCTCTGAATTTGTGGGCTATAGTTTAGTTGATTTTCAATAAAATTAAATTTTCCACAAAATGTGTAGAAATATTCTAGCGATCTAAATACCCGTTGGCATCATAATTACAGGTCTCAACACCTATTGATAGAGGTATCATTCATCGAAATCGGAGCACAATTGAAGATTTTCGATTTTTAAAGCTCTGAATTTGTGGGCTATTGTTCAGTTGATTTTCAATAAAATTAAATTTTCCACAAAATGTGTAGAAATATTCGAGCGATCTAAATACCCGTTGGCATCACAATTACAGGTCTCAACACCTATTGATAGAGGTATAAATCATCGAAATCGGAGCACAATTGCAGATTTTCGATTTTTAAAGCTCTGAATTTGTGGGCTATAGTTCAGTTGATTTTCAATAAAATTAAATTTTCCACAAAATGTGTAGAAATATTCTAGCGATCTAAATACCCGTTGGCATCATAATTACAGGTTTCAACACCTATTGATAGAGGTATCAATCATCAAAATCGGAGCACAATTGTAGATTTTCAATTTTTAAAGCTCTGAATTTGTGGGCTTTTGTTCAGTTGATTTTCAATAAAATTAAATTTTCCACAAAATGTGTAGAAATATTCTAGCGATCTAAATACTCGTTGGCATCACAATTACAGGTCTCAACACCTATTGATAGAGGTATCAATCATCAAAATCGGAGCACAATTGCAGATTTTCGATTTTTAAAGCTCTGAATTTGTGGGCTTTTGTTCAGTTGATTTTCAATAAAATTAAATTTTCCACAAAATGTGTAGAAATATTCGAGCGATCTAAATACCCGTTGGCATCATAATTACAGGTCTCAACACCTATTGATAGAGGTATCAATCATCAAAATCGGAGCACAATTGTAGATTTTCAATTTTTAAAGCTCTGAATTTGTGGGCTTTTGTTCAGTTGATTTTCAATAAAATTAAATTTTCCACAAAATGTGTAGAAATATTCTAGCGATCTAAATACCCGTTGGCATCACAATTACAGGTCTCAACACCTATTGATAGAGGTATAAATCATCGAAATCGGAGCACAATTGAAGATTTTCGATTTTTAAAGCTCTGAATTTGTGGGCTATTGTTCAGTTGATTTTCAATAAAATTAAATTTTCCACAAAATGTGTAGAAATATTCGAGCGATCTAAATACCCGTTGGCATCACAATTACAGGTCTCAACACCTATTGATAGAGGTATAAATCATCGAAATCGGAGCACAATTGAAGATTTTCGATTTTTAAAGCTCTGAATTTGTGGGCTATTGTTCAGTTGATTTTCAATAAAATTAAATTTTCCACAAAATGTGTAGAAATATTCGAGCGATCTAAATACCCGTTGGCATCACAATTACAGGTCTCAACACCTATTGATAGAGGTATAAATCATCGAAATCGGAGCACAATTGAAGATTTTCGATTTTTAAAGCTCTGAATTTGTGGGCTATAGTTCAGTTGATTTTCAATAAAATTAAATTTTCCACAAAATGTGTAGAAATATTCTAGCGATCTAAATACCCGGTGGCATCATAATTACAGGTTTCAACACCTATTGATAGAGGTATCAATCATCAAAAGCGGAGCACAATTGTAGATTTTCAATTTTTAAAGCTCTGAATTTGTGGGCTTTTGTTCAGTTGATTTTCAATAAAATTAAATTTTCCACAAAATGTGTAGAAATATTCGAGCGATCTAAATACCCGTTGGCATCACAATTACAGGTCTCAACACCTATTGATAGAGGTATCATTCATCAAAATCGGAGCACAATTGTAGATTTTCGATTTTTAAAGCTCTGAATTTGTGGGCTATAGTTTAGTTGATTTTCAATAAAATTAAATTTTCCACAAAATGTGTAGAAATATTCTAGCGATCTAAATACCCGGTGGCATAATAATTACAGGTTTCAACACCTATTGATAGAGGTATCAATCATCAAAATCGGAGCACAATTGTAGATTTTCGATTTTTAAAGCTTTGAATTTGTGGGCTATTGTTCAGTTGATTTTCAATAAAATTAAATTTTCCACAAAATGTGTAGAAATATTCGAGCGATCTAAATACTCGTTGGCATCACAATTACAGGTCTCAACACCTATTGATAGAGGTATAAATCATCGAAATCGGAGCACAATTGCAGATTTTCGATTTTTAAAGCTCTGAATTTGTGGGCTATTGTTCAGTTGATTTTCAATAAAATTAAATTTTCCACACAATATGTAGAAATATTCGAGCGATCTAAATACCCGTTGGCATCATATTTACAGGTCTCAACACCTATTGATAGAGGTATCAATCATCAAAATCGGAGCACAATTGTAGATTTTCGATTTTTAAAGCTCTGAATTTGTGGGCTATTGTTCAGTTGATTTTCAATAAAATTAAATTTTCCACAAAATGTGTAGAAATATTCGAGCGATCTAAATACCCGGTGGCATCATAATTACAGGTCTCAACACCTATTGATAGAGGTATCATTCATCAAAATCGGAGCACAATTGTAGATTTTCGATTTTTAAAGCTTTGAATTTGTGGGCTATTGTTCAGTTGATTTTCAATAAAATTAAATTTTCCACAAAATGTGTAGAAATATTCTAGCGATCTAAATACCCGGTGGCATAATAATTACAGGTTTCAACACCTATTGATAGAGGTATCAATCATCAAAATCGGAGCACAATTGTAGATTTTCGATTTTTAAAGCTTTGAATTTGTGGGCTATTGTTCAGTTGATTTTCAATAAAATTAAATTTTCCACAAAATGTGTAGAAATATTCGAGCGATCTAAATACCCGTTGGCATCACAATTACAGGTCTCAACACCTATTGATAGAGGTATCATTCATCAAAATCGGAGCACAATTGTAGATTTTCGATTTTTAAAGCTTTGAATTTGTGGGCTATTGTTCAGTTGATTTTCAATAAAATTAAATTTTCCACAAAATGTGTAGAAATATTCGAGCGATCTAAATACTCGTTGGCATCACAATTACAGGTCTCAACACCTATTGATAGAGGTATCATTCATCAAAATCGGAGCACAATTGTAGATTTTCGATTTTTAAAGCTTTGAATTTGTGGGCTATTGTTCAGTTGATTTTCAATAAAATTAAATTTTCCACAAAATGTGTAGAAATATTCGAGCGATCTAAATACTCGTTGGCATCACAATTACAGGTCTCAACACCTATTGATAGAGGTATCATTCATCAAAATCGGAGCACAATTGTAGATTTTCGATTTTTAAAGCTTTGAATTTGTGGGCTATTGTTCCGTTGATTTTCAATAAAATTAAATTTTCCACAAAATGTGTAGAAATATTCGAGCGATCTAAATACTCGTTGGCATCACAATTACAGGTCTCAACACCTATTGATAGAGGTATCAATCATCAAAATCGGAGCACAATTGTAGATTTTCAATTTTTAAAGCTCTGAATTTGTGGGCTTTTGTTCAGTTGATTTTCAATAAAATTAAATTTTCCACAAAATGTGTAGAAATATTCGAGCGATCTAAATACCCGTTGGCATCACAATTACAGGTCTCAACACCTATTGATAGAGGTATCAATCATCGAAATCGGAGCACAATTGCAGATTTTCGATTTTTAAAGCTTTGAATTTGTGGGCTATTGTTCCGTTGATTTTCAATAAAATTAAATTTTCCACAAAATGTGTAGAAATATTCGAGCGATCTAAATTCTCGTTGGCATCACAATTACAGGTCTCAACACCTATTGATAGAGGTATCAATCATCAAAATCGGAGCACAATTGTAGATTTTCAATTTTTAAAGCTCTGAATTTGTGGGCTTTTGTTCAGTTGATTTTCAATAAAATTAAATTTTCCACAAAATGTGTAGAAATATTCGAGCGATCTAAATAATCGTTGGCATCACAATTACAGGTCTCAACACCTATTGATAGAGGTATCATTCATCGAAATCGGAGCACAATTGCAGATTTTCGATTTTTAAAGCTCTGAATTTGTGGGCTATAGTTCAGTTGATTTTCAATAAAATTAAATTTTCCACAAAATGTGTGGAAATATTCGAGCGATCTAAATACCGGTTGGCATCATAATTACAGGTCTCAACACCTATTGATAGAGGTATCATTCATCGAAATCGGAGCACAATTGCAGATTTTCGATTTTTAAAGCTCTGAATTTGTGGGCTTTAGTTCAGTTGATTTTCAATAAAATTAAATTTTCCACAAAATGTGTAGAAATATTCTAGCGATCTAAATACCCGTTGGCATCACAATTACAGGGTTCAACACCTATTGATAGAGGTATAAATCATCGAAATCGGAGCATAATTGCAGATTTTCGATTTTTAAAGCTCTGAATTTGTGGGCTATAGTTCAATTGATTTTCAATAAAATTAAATTTTCTACAAAATGTGTAGAAATATTCGAGCGATCTAAATACCCGTTGGCATCACAATTACAGGTTTCAACACCTATTGATAGAGGTATCATTCATCGAAATCGGAGCACAATTGCAGATTTTCGATTTTTAAAGCTCTGAATTTGTGGGCTATTGTTCAGTTGATTTTCAATAAAATTAAATTTTCCACACAATATGTAGAAATATTCGAGCGATCTAAATACCCGTTGGCATCATAATTACAGGTCTCAACACCTATTGATAGAGGTATCAATCATCAAAATCGGAGCACAATTGTAGATTTTCGATTTTTAAAGCTCTGAATTTGTGGGCTATTGTTCAGTTGATTTTCAATAAAATTAAATTTTCCACAAAATGTGTAGAAATATTCTAGCGATCTTAATACCCGTTGGCATCACAATTACAGGTCTCAACACCTATTGATAGAGGTATAAATCATCGAAATCGGAGCACAATTGAAGATTTTCGATTTTTAAAGCTCTGAATTTGTGGGCTATAGTTCAGTTGATTTTCAATAAAATTAAATTTTCCACAAAATGTGTAGAAATATTCGAGCGATCTAAATACTCGTTGGCATCACAATTACAGGTCTCAAACCTATTGATAAAGGTATAAATCATCGAAATCGGAGCACAATTGAAGATTTTCGATTTTTAAAGCTCTGAATTTGTGGGCTATAGTTCAGTTGATTTTCAATAAAATTAAATTTTCCACAAAATGTGTAGAAATATTCTAGCGATCTAAATACTCGTTGGCATCACAATTACAGGTATCAACACCTATTGATAGAGGTATAAATCATCGAAATCGGAGCACAATTGCAGATTTTCGATTTTTAAAGCTCTGAATTTGTGGGCTATTGTTCCGTTGATTTTCAATAAAATTAAATTTTCCACAAAATGTGTAGAAATATTCTAGCGATCTAAATATCCGTTGGCATCACAATTACAGGTTTCAACACCTATTGATAGAGGTATAAATCATCGAAATCGGAGCACAATTGCAGATTTTCGATTTTGAAAGCTCTGAATTTGTAGGCTATGGTTCAGTTGATTTTCAATAAAATTAAATTTTCCACAAAATGTGTAGAAATATTCGAGCGATCTAAATATCCGTTGGCATCACAATTACAGGTTTCAACACCTATTGATAGAGGTATAAATCATCGAAATCGGAGCACAATTGCAGATTTTCGATTTTTAAAGCTCTGAATTTGTGGGCTATAGTTCAGTTGATTTTCAATAAAATTAAATTTTCCACAAAATGTGTAGAAATATTCTAGCGATCTAAATACCCGTTGGCATCACAATTACAGGTCTCAACACCTATTGATAAAGGTATAAATCATCGAAATCGGAGCACAATTGAAGATTTTCGATTTTTAAAGCTCTGAATTTGTGGGCTATAGCTCAGTTGATTTTCAATAAAATTAAATTTTCCACCAAATGTGTAGAAATATTCTAGCGATCTAAATGCTCGTTGGCATCACAATTACAGGTCTCAACACCTATTGATAGAGGTATCATTCATCGAAATCGGAGCACAATTGTAGATTTACGATTTTTAAAGCTCTGAATTTGTGGGCTATTGTTCAGTTGATTTTCAATAAAATTAAATTTTCCACAAAATGTGTAGAAATATTCGAGCGATCTAAATACCCGTTGGCATCATAATTACAGGTCTCAACACCTATTGATAGAGGAATCATTCATCGAAATCGGAGCACAATTGCAGATTTTCGATTTTGAAAGCTCTGAATTTGTGGGCTATTGTTCAGTTGATTTTCAATAAAATTAAATTTTCCACAAAATGTGTAGAAATATTCGAGCGATCTAAATACCCGTTGGCATCACAATTACAGGTTTCAACACCTATTGATAGAGGTATCATTCATCGAAATCGGAGCACAATTGTAGATTTAAGATTTTTAAAGCTCTGAATTTGTGGGCTATTGTTCAGTTGATTTTCAATAAAATTAAATTTTCCACAAAATGTGTAGAAATATTCGAGCGATCTAAATACCCGTTGGCATCACAATTACAGGTTTCAACACCTATTGATAGAGGTATAAATCATCGAAATCGGAGCACAATTGCAGATTTTCGATTTTTAAAGCTCTGAATTTGTGGGCTATAGTTCAGTTGATTTTCAATAAAATTAAATTTTCCACAAAATGTGTAGAAATATTCGAGCGATCTAAATACTCGTTGGCATCACAATTACAGGTTTCAACACCTATTGATAGAGGTATCATTCATCGAAATCGGAGCACAATTGTAGATTTACGATTTTTAAAGCTCTGAATTTGTGGGCTATTGTTCAGTTGATTTTCAATAAAATTAAATTTTCCACAAAATGTGTAGAAATATTCGAGCGATCTAAATATCCGTTGGCATCACAATTACAGGTTTCAACACCTATTGATAGAGGTATAAATCATCGAAATCGGAGCACAATTGCAGATTTTCGATTTTTAAAGCTCTGAATTTGTGGGCTATAGTTCAGTTGATTTTCAATAAAATTAAATTTTCCACAAAATGTGTAGAAATATTCGAGCGATCTAAATACCCGTTGGCATCACAATTACAGGTTTCAACACCTATTGATAGAGGTATCATTCATCGAAATCGGAGCACAATTGTAGATTTTCGATTTTTAAAGCTCTGAATTTGTGGGCTATAGTTCAGTTGATTTTCAATAAAATTAAATTTTCCACAAAATGTGTAGAAATATTCTAGCGATCTAAATACTCGTTGGCATCACAATTACAGGTCTCAACACCTATTGATAGAGGTATAAATCATCGAAATCGGAGCACAATTGAAGATTTTCGATTTTTAAAGCTCTGAATTTGTGGGCTATAGTTCAGTTGATTTTCAATAAAATTAAATTTTCCACAAAATGTATAGAAATATTCGAGCGATCTAAATACCCGTTGGCATCACAATTACAGGTTTCAACACCTATTGATAGAGGTATCATTCATCGAAATCGGAGCACAGTTGTAGATTTACGATTTTTAAAGCTCTGAATTTGTGGGCTATTGTTCAGTTGATTTTCAATAAAATTAAATTTTCCACAAAATGTGTAGAAATATTCGAGCGATCTAAATATCCGTTGGCATCACAATTACAGGTTTCAACACCTATTGATAGAGGTATAAATCATCGAAATCGGAGCACAATTGCAGATTTTCGATTTTTAAAGCTCTGAATTTGTGGGCTATAGTTCAGTTGATTTTCAATAAAATTAAATTTTCCACAAAATGAGTAGAAATATTCGAGCGATCTGAATATCCGTTGGCATCACAATTACAGGTTTCAACACCTATTGATAGAGGTATAAATCATCGAAATCGGAGCACAATTGCAGATTTTCGATTTTTAAAGCTCTGAATTTGTGGGCTATAGTTCAGTTGATTTTCAATAAAATTAAATTTTCCACAAAATGTGTAGAAATATTCGAGCGATCTAAATACCCGTTGGCATCATAATTACAGGTCTCAACACCTATTGATAGAGGAATCATTCATCGAAATCGGAGCACAATTGCAGATTTTCGATTTTGAAAGCTCTGAATTTGTGGGCTATTGTTCAGTTGATTTTCAATAAAATTAAATTTTCCACAAAATGTGTAGAAATATTCGAGCGATCTAAATACCCGTTGGCATCACAATTACAGGTTTCAACACCTATTGATAGAGGTATCATTCATCGAAATCGGAGCACAATTGTAGATTTACGATTTTTAAAGCTCTGAATTTGTGGGCTATTGTTCAGTTGATTTTCAATAAAATTAAATTTTCCACAAAATGTGTAGAAATATTCGAGCGATCTAAATACCCGTTGGCATCACAATTACAGGTTTCAACACCTATTGATAGAGGTATAAATCATCGAAATCGGAGCACAATTGCAGATTTTCGATTTTTAAAGCTCTGAATTTGTGGGCTATAGTTCAGTTGATTTTCAATAAAATTAAATTTTCCACAAAATGTGTAGAAATATTCGAGCGATCTAAATACTCGTTGGCATCACAATTACAGGTTTCAACACCTATTGATAGAGGTATCATTCATCGAAATCGGAGCACAATTGTAGATTTACGATTTTTAAAGCTCTGAATTTGTGGGCTATTGTTCAGTTGATTTTCAATAAAATTAAATTTTCCACAAAATGTGTAGAAATATTCGAGCGATCTAAATACCCGTTGGCATCACAATTACAGGTTTCAACACCTATTGATAGAGGTATAAATCATCGAAATCGGAGCACAATTGTAAATTTTCAATTTTTAAAGCTCTGAATTTGTGGGCTATTGTTCAGTTGATTTTCAATAAAATTAAATTTTCCACAAAATGTGTAGAAATATTCGAGCGATCTAAATACCCGTTGGCATCACAATTACAGGTTTCAACACCTATTGATAGAGGTATCATTCATCGAAATCGGAGCACAATTGTAGATTTACGATTTTTAAAGCTCTGAATTTGTGGGCTATAGTTCAGTTGATTTTCAATAAAATTAAATTTTCCACAAAATGTGTAGAAATATTCTAGCGATCTAAATACTCGTTGGCATCACAATTACAGGTCTCAACACCTATTGATAGAGGTATAAATCATCGAAATCGGAGCACAATTGAAGATTTTCGATTTTTAAAGCTCTGAATTTGTGGGCTATAGTTCGGTTGATTTTCAATAAAATTAAATTTTCCACAAAATGTGTAGAAATATTCGAGCGATCTAAATACCCGTTGGCATCACAATTACAGGTTTCAACACCTATTGATAGAGGTATCATTCATCGAAATCGGAGCACAGTTGTAGATTTACGATTTTTAAAGCTCTGAATTTGTGGGCTATTGTTCAGTTGATTTTCAATAAAATTAAATTTTCCACAAAATGTGTAGAAATATTCGAGCGATCTAAATATCCGTTGGCATCACAATTACAGGTTTCAACACCTATTGATAGAGGTATAAATCATCGAAATCGGAGCACAATTGCAGATTTTCGATTTTTAAAGCTCTGAATTTGTGGGCTATAGTTCAGTTGATTTTCAATATAATTAAATTTTCCACAAAATGAGTAGAAATATTCGAGCGATCTGAATATCCGTTGGCATCACAATTACAGGTTTCAACACCTATTGATAGAGGTATAAATCATCGAAATCGGAGCACAATTGCAGATTTTCGATTTTGAAAGCTCTGAATTTGTGGGCTATAGTTCAGTTGATTTTCAATAAAATTAAATTTTCCACAAAATGTGTAGAAATATTCGAGCGATCTAAATATCCGTTGGCATCACAATTACAGGTTTCAACACCTATTGATAGAGGTATAAATCATCGAAATCGGAGCACAATTGCAGATTTTCGATTTTTAAAGCTCTGAATTTGTGGGCTATAGTTCAGTTGATTTTCAATAAAATTAAATTTTCCACAAAATGAGTAGAAATATTCGAGCGATCTGAATATCCGTTGGCATCACAATTACAGGTTTCAACACCTATTGATAGAGGTATAAATCATCGAAATCGGAGCACAATTGCAGATTTTCGATTTTTAAAGCTCTGAATTTGTGGGCTATAGTTCAGTTGATTTTCAATAAAATTAAATTTTCCACAAAATGTGTAGAAATATTCGAGCGATCTAAATACCCGTTGGCATCATAATTACAGGTCTCAACACCTATTGATAGAGGAATCATTCATCGAAATCGGAGCACAATTGCAGATTTTCGATTTTGAAAGCTCTGAATTTGTGGGCTATTGTTCAGTTGATTTTCAATAAAATTAAATTTTCCACAAAATGTGTAGAAATATTCGAGCGATCTAAATACCCGTTGGCATCACAATTACAGGTTTCAACACCTATTGATAGAGGTATCATTCATCGAAATCGGAGCACAATTGTAGATTTACGATTTTTAAAGCTCTGAATTTGTGGGCTATTGTTCAGTTGATTTTCAATAAAATTAAATTTTCCACAAAATGTGTAGAAATATTCGAGCGATCTAAATACCCGTTGGCATCACAATTACAGGTTTCAACACCTATTGATAGAGGTATAAATCATCGAAATCGGAGCACAATTGCAGATTTTCGATTTTTAAAGCTCTGAATTTGTGGGCTATAGTTCAGTTGATTTTCAATAAAATTAAATTTTCCACAAAATGTGTAGAAATATTCGAGCGATCTAAATACTCGTTGGCATCACAATTACAGGTTTCAACACCTATTGATAGAGGTATCATTCATCGAAATCGGAGCACAATTGTAGATTTACGATTTTTAAAGCTCTGAATTTGTGGGCTATTGTTCAGTTGATTTTCAATAAAATTAAATTTTCCACAAAATGTGTAGAAATATTCGAGCGATCTAAATACCCGTTGGCATCACAATTACAGGTTTCAACACCTATTGATAGAGGTATAAATCATCGAAATCGGAGCACAATTGTAAATTTTCAATTTTAAAGCTCTGAATTTGTGGGCTATTGTTCAGTTGATTTTCAATAAAATTAAATTTTCCACAAAATGTGTAGAAATATTCGAGCGATCTAAATACCCGTTGGCATCACAATTACAGGTTTCAACACCTATTGATAGAGGTATCATTCATCGAAATCGGAGCACAATTGTAGATTTACGATTTTTAAAGCTCTGAATTTGTGGGCTATAGTTCAGTTGATTTTCAATAAAATTAAATTTTCCACAAAATGTGTAGAAATATTCTAGCGATCTAAATACTCGTTGGCATCACAATTACAGGTCTCAACACCTATTGATAGAGGTATAAATCATCGAAATCGGAGCACAATTGAAGATTTTCGATTTTTAAAGCTCTGAATTTGTGGGCTATAGTTCGGTTGATTTTCAATAAAATTAAATTTTCCACAAAATGTGTAGAAATATTCGAGCGATCTAAATACCCGTTGGCATCACAATTACAGGTTTCAACACCTATTGATAGAGGTATCATTCATCGAAATCGGAGCACAGTTGTAGATTTACGATTTTTAAAGCTCTGAATTTGTGGGCTATTGTTCAGTTGATTTTCAATAAAATTAAATTTTCCACAAAATGTGTAGAAATATTCGAGCGATCTAAATATCCGTTGGCATCACAATTACAGGTTTCAACACCTATTGATAGAGGTATAAATCATCGAAATCGGAGCACAATTGCAGATTTTCGATTTTTAAAGCTCTGAATTTGTGGGCTATAGTTCAGTTGATTTTCAATATAATTAAATTTTCCACAAAATGAGTAGAAATATTCGAGCGATCTGAATATCCGTTGGCATCACAATTACAGGTTTCAACACCTATTGATAGAGGTATAAATCATCGAAATCGGAGCACAATTGCAGATTTTCGATTTTGAAAGCTCTGAATTTGTGGGCTATAGTTCAGTTGATTTTCAATAAAATTAAATTTTCCACAAAATGTGTAGAAATATTCGAGCGATCTAAATATCCGTTGGCATCACAATTACAGGTTTCAACACCTATTGATAGAGGTATAAATCATCGAAATCGGAGCACAATTGCAGATTTTCGATTTTTAAAGCTCTGAATTTGTGGGCTATAGTTCAGTTGATTTTCAATAAAATTAAATTTTCCACAAAATGAGTAGAAATATTCGAGCGATCTGAATATCCGTTGGCATCACAATTACAGGTTTCAACACCTATTGATAGAGGTATAAATCATCGAAATCGGAGCACAATTGCAGATTTTCGATTTTTAAAGCTCTGAATTTGTGGGCTATAGTTCAGTTGATTTTCAATAAAATTAAATTTTCCACAAAATGTGTAGAAATATTCGAGCGATCTAAATACCCGTTGGCATCATAATTACAGGTCTCAACACCTATTGATAGAGGAATCATTCATCGAAATCGGAGCACAATTGCAGATTTTCGATTTTGAAAGCTCTGAATTTGTGGGCTATTGTTCAGTTGATTTTCAATAAAATTAAATTTTCCACAAAATGTGTAGAAATATTCGAGCGATCTAAATACCCGTTGGCATCACAATTACAGGTTTCAACACCTATTGATAGAGGTATCATTCATCGAAATCGGAGCACAATTGTAGATTTACGATTTTTAAAGCTCTGAATTTGTGGGCTATTGTTCAGTTGATTTTCAATAAAATTAAATTTTCCACAAAATGTGTAGAAATATTCGAGCGATCTAAATACCCGTTGGCATCACAATTACAGGTTTCAACACCTATTGATAGAGGTATAAATCATCGAAATCGGAGCACAATTGCAGATTTTCGATTTTTAAAGCTCTGAATTTGTGGGCTATAGTTCAGTTGATTTTCAATAAAATTAAATTTTCCACAAAATGTGTAGAAATATTCGAGCGATCTAAATACTCGTTGGCATCACAATTACAGGTTTCAACACCTATTGATAGAGGTATCATTCATCGAAATCGGAGCACAATTGTAGATTTACGATTTTTAAAGCTCTGAATTTGTGGGCTATTGTTCAGTTGATTTTCAATAAAATTAAATTTTCCACAAAATGTGTAGAAATATTCGAGCGATCTAAATACCCGTTGGCATCACAATTACAGGTTTCAACACCTATTGATAGAGGTATCATTCATCGAAATCGGAGCACAATTGTAGATTTACGATTTTTAAAGCTCTGAATTTGTGGGCTATTGTTCAGTTGATTTTCAATAAAATTAAATTTTCCACAAAATGTGTAGAAATATTCGAGCGATCTAAATACCCGTTGGCATCACAATTACAGGTTTCAACACCTATTGATAGAGGTATAAATCATCGAAATCGGAGCACAATTGCAGATTTTCGATTTTTAAAGCTCTGAATTTGTGGGCTATAGTTCAGTTGATTTTCAATAAAATTAAATTTTCCACAAAATGTGTAGAAATATTCGAGCGATCTAAATACTCGTTGGCATCACAATTACAGGTTTCAACACCTATTGATAGAGGTATCATTCATCGAAATCGGAGCACAATTGTAGATTTACGATTTTTAAAGCTCTGAATTTGTGGGCTATTGTTCAGTTGATTTTCAATAAAATTAAATTTTCCACAAAATGTGTAGAAATATTCGAGCGATCTAAATACCCGTTGGCATCACAATTACAGGTTTCAACACCTATTGATAGAGGTATAAATCATCGAAATCGGAGCACAATTGTAGATTTTCAATTTTTAAAGCTCTGAATTTGTGGGCTATTGTTCAGTTGATTTTCAATAAAATTAAATTTTCCACAAAATGTGTAGAAATATTCGAGCGATCTAAATACCCGTTGGCATCACAATTACAGGTTTCAACACCTATTGATAGAGGTATCATTCATCGAAATCGGAGCACAATTGTAGATTTACGATTTTTAAAGCTCTGAATTTGTGGGCTATAGTTCAGTTGATTTTCAATAAAATTAAATTTTCCACAAAATGTGTAGAAATATTCTAGCGATCTAAATACTCGTTGGCATCACAATTACAGGTCTCAACACCTATTGATAGAGGTATAAATCATCGAAATCGGAGCACAATTGAAGATTTTCGATTTTTAAAGCTCTGAATTTGTGGGCTATAGTTCGGTTGATTTTCAATAAAATTAAATTTTCCACAAAATGTGTAGAAATATTCGAGCGATCTAAATACCCGTTGGCATCACAATTACAGGTTTCAACACCTATTGATAGAGGTATCATTCATCGAAATCGGAGCACAGTTGTAGATTTACGATTTTTAAAGCTCTGAATTTGTGGGCTATTGTTCAGTTGATTTTCAATAAAATTAAATTTTCCACAAAATGTGTAGAAATATTCGAGCGATCTAAATATCCGTTGGCATCACAATTACAGGTTTCAACACCTATTGATAGAGGTATAAATCATCGAAATCGGAGCACAATTGCAGATTTTCGATTTTTAAAGCTCTGAATTTGTGGGCTATAGTTCAGTTGATTTTCAATATAATTAAATTTTCCACAAAATGAGTAGAAATATTCGAGCGATCTGAATATCCGTTGGCATCACAATTACAGGTTTCAACACCTATTGATAGAGGTATAAATCATCGAAATCGGAGCACAATTGCAGATTTTCGATTTTGAAAGCTCTGAATTTGTGGGCTATAGTTCAGTTGATTTTCAATAAAATTAAATTTTCCACAAAATGTGTAGAAATATTCGAGCGATCTAAATATCCGTTGGCATCACAATTACAGGTTTCAACACCTATTGATAGAGGTATAAATCATCGAAATCGGAGCACAATTGCAGATTTTCGATTTTTAAAGCTCTGAATTTGTGGGCTATAGTTCAGTTGATTTTCAATAAAATTAAATTTTCCACAAAATGAGTAGAAATATTCGAGCGATCTGAATATCCGTTGGCATCACAATTACAGGTTTCAACACCTATTGATAGAGGTATAAATCATCGAAATCGGAGCACAATTGCAGATTTTCGATTTTTAAAGCTCTGAATTTGTGGGCTATAGTTCAGTTGATTTTCAATAAAATTAAATTTTCCACAAAATGTGTAGAAATATTCGAGCGATCTAAATACCCGTTGGCATCATAATTACAGGTCTCAACACCTATTGATAGAGGAATCATTCATCGAAATCGGAGCACAATTGCAGATTTTCGATTTTGAAAGCTCTGAATTTGTGGGCTATTGTTCAGTTGATTTTCAATAAAATTAAATTTTCCACAAAATGTGTAGAAATATTCGAGCGATCTAAATACCCGTTGGCATCACAATTACAGGTTTCAACACCTATTGATAGAGGTATCATTCATCGAAATCGGAGCACAATTGTAGATTTACGATTTTTAAAGCTCTGAATTTGTGGGCTATTGTTCAGTTGATTTTCAATAAAATTAAATTTTCCACAAAATGTGTAGAAATATTCGAGCGATCTAAATACCCGTTGGCATCACAATTACAGGTTTCAACACCTATTGATAGAGGTATAAATCATCGAAATCGGAGCACAATTGCAGATTTTCGATTTTTAAAGCTCTGAATTTGTGGGCTATAGTTCAGTTGATTTTCAATAAAATTAAATTTTCCACAAAATGTGTAGAAATATTCGAGCGATCTAAATACTCGTTGGCATCACAATTACAGGTTTCAACACCTATTGATAGAGGTATCATTCATCGAAATCGGAGCACAATTGTAGATTTACGATTTTTAAAGCTCTGAATTTGTGGGCTATTGTTCAGTTGATTTTCAATAAAATTAAATTTTCCACAAAATGTGTAGAAATATTCGAGCGATCTAAATACCCGTTGGCATCACAATTACAGGTTTCAACACCTATTGATAGAGGTATAAATCATCGAAATCGGAGCACAATTGTAAATTTTCAATTTTTAAAGCTCTGAATTTGTGGGCTATTGTTCAGTTGATTTTCAATAAAATTAAATTTTCCACAAAATGTGTAGAAATATTCGAGCGATCTAAATACCCGTTGGCATCACAATTACAGGTTTCAACACCTATTGATAGAGGTATCATTCATCGAAATCGGAGCACAATTGTAGATTTACGATTTTTAAAGCTCTGAATTTGTGGGCTATAGTTCAGTTGATTTTCAATAAAATTAAATTTTCCACAAAATGTGTAGAAATATTCTAGCGATCTAAATACTCGTTGGCATCACAATTACAGGTCTCAACACCTATTGATAGAGGTATAAATCATCGAAATCGGAGCACAATTGAAGATTTTCGATTTTTAAAGCTCTGAATTTGTGGGCTATAGTTCGGTTGATTTTCAATAAAATTAAATTTTCCACAAAATGTGTAGAAATATTCGAGCGATCTAAATACCCGTTGGCATCACAATTACAGGTTTCAACACCTATTGATAGAGGTATCATTCATCGAAATCGGAGCACAGTTGTAGATTTACGATTTTTAAAGCTCTGAATTTGTGGGCTATTGTTCAGTTGATTTTCAATAAAATTAAATTTTCCACAAAATGTGTAGAAATATTCGAGCGATCTAAATATCCGTTGGCATCACAATTACAGGTTTCAACACCTATTGATAGAGGTATAAATCATCGAAATCGGAGCACAATTGCAGATTTTCGATTTTTAAAGCTCTGAATTTGTGGGCTATAGTTCAGTTGATTTTCAATATAATTAAATTTTCCACAAAATGAGTAGAAATATTCGAGCGATCTGAATATCCGTTGGCATCACAATTACAGGTTTCAACACCTATTGATAGAGGTATAAATCATCGAAATCGGAGCACAATTGCAGATTTTCGATTTTGAAAGCTCTGAATTTGTGGGCTATAGTTCAGTTGATTTTCAATAAAATTAAATTTTCCACAAAATGTGTAGAAATATTCGAGCGATCTAAATATCCGTTGGCATCACAATTACAGGTTTCAACACCTATTGATAGAGGTATAAATCATCGAAATCGGAGCACAATTGCAGATTTTCGATTTTTAAAGCTCTGAATTTGTGGGCTATAGTTCAGTTGATTTTCAATAAAATTAAATTTTCCACAAAATGAGTAGAAATATTCGAGCGATCTGAATATCCGTTGGCATCACAATTACAGGTTTCAACACCTATTGATAGAGGTATAAATCATCGAAATCGGAGCACAATTGCAGATTTTCGATTTTTAAAGCTCTGAATTTGTGGGCTATAGTTCAGTTGATTTTCAATAAAATTAAATTTTCCACAAAATGTGTAGAAATATTCGAGCGATCTAAATACCCGTTGGCATCATAATTACAGGTCTCAACACCTATTGATAGAGGAATCATTCATCGAAATCGGAGCACAATTGCAGATTTTCGATTTTGAAAGCTCTGAATTTGTGGGCTATTGTTCAGTTGATTTTCAATAAAATTAAATTTTCCACAAAATGTGTAGAAATATTCGAGCGATCTAAATACCCGTTGGCATCACAATTACAGGTTTCAACACCTATTGATAGAGGTATCATTCATCGAAATCGGAGCACAATTGTAGATTTACGATTTTTAAAGCTCTGAATTTGTGGGCTATTGTTCAGTTGATTTTCAATAAAATTAAATTTTCCACAAAATGTGTAGAAATATTCGAGCGATCTAAATACCCGTTGGCATCACAATTACAGGTTTCAACACCTATTGATAGAGGTATAAATCATCGAAATCGGAGCACAATTGCAGATTTTCGATTTTTAAAGCTCTGAATTTGTGGGCTATAGTTCAGTTGATTTTCAATAAAATTAAATTTTCCACAAAATGTGTAGAAATATTCGAGCGATCTAAATACTCGTTGGCATCACAATTACAGGTTTCAACACCTATTGATAGAGGTATCATTCATCGAAATCGGAGCACAATTGTAGATTTACGATTTTTAAAGCTCTGAATTTGTGGGCTATTGTTCAGTTGATTTTCAATAAAATTAAATTTTCCACAAAATGTGTAGAAATATTCGAGCGATCTAAATACCCGTTGGCATCACAATTACAGGTTTCAACACCTATTGATAGAGGTATAAATCATCGAAATCGGAGCACAATTGTAAATTTTCAATTTTTAAAGCTCTGAATTTGTGGGCTATTGTTCAGTTGATTTTCAATAAAATTAAATTTTCCACAAAATGTGTAGAAATATTCGAGCGATCTAAATACCCGTTGGCATCACAATTACAGGTTTCAACACCTATTGATAGAGGTATCATTCATCGAAATCGGAGCACAATTGTAGATTTACGATTTTTAAAGCTCTGAATTTGTGGGCTATAGTTCAGTTGATTTTCAATAAAATTAAATTTTCCACAAAATGTGTAGAAATATTCGAGCGATCTAAATACCCGTTGGCATCATAATTACAGGTCTCAACACCTATTGATAGAGGAATCATTCATCGATATCGGAGCACAATTGCAGATTTTCGATTTTGAAAGCTCTGAATTTGTGGGCTATTGTTCAGTTGATTTTCAATAAAATTAAATTTTCCACAAAATGTGTAGAAATATTCGAGCGATCTAAATACCCGTTGGCATCACAATTACAGGTTTCAACACCTATTGATAGAGGTATCATTCATCGAAATCGGAGCACAATTGTAGATTTACGATTTTTAAAGCTCTGAATTTGTGGGCTATTGTTCAGTTGATTTTCAATAAAATTAAATTTTCCACAAAATGTGTAGAAATATTCGAGCGATCTAAATACCCGTTGGCATCACAATTACAGGTTTCAACACCTATTGATAGAGGTATAAATCATCGAAATCGGAGCACAATTGCAGATTTTCGATTTTTAAAGCTCTGAATTTGTGGGCTATAGTTCAGTTGATTTTCAATAAAATTAAATTTTCCACAAAATGTGTAGAAATATTCGAGCGATCTAAATACTCGTTGGCATCACAATTACAGGTTTCAACACCTATTGATAGAGGTATCATTCATCGAAATCGGAGCACAATTGTAGATTTACGATTTTTAAAGCTCTGAATTTGTGGGCTATTGTTCAGTTGATTTTCAATAAAATTAAATTTTCCACAAAATGTGTAGAAATATTCGAGCGATCTAAATACCCGTTGGCATCACAATTACAGGTTTCAACACCTATTGATAGAGGTATAAATCATCGAAATCGGAGCACAATTGCAGATTTTCGATTTTTAAAGCTCTGAATTTGTGGGCTATAGTTCAGTTGATTTTCAATAAAATTAAATTTTCCACAAAATGTGTAGAAATATTCGAGCGATCTAAATACTCGTTGGCATCACAATTACAGGTTTCAACACCTATTGATAGAGGTATCATTCATCGAAATCGGAGCACAATTGTAGATTTACGATTTTTAAAGCTCTGAATTTGTGGGCTATTGTTCAGTTGATTTTCAATAAAATTAAATTTTCCACAAAATGTGTAGAAATATTCGAGCGATCTAAATACCCGTTGGCATCACAATTACAGGTTTCAACACCTATTGATAGAGGTATAAATCATCGAAATCGGAGCACAATTGTAAATTTTCAATTTTTAAAGCTCTGAATTTGTGGGCTATTGTTCAGTTGATTTTCAATAAAATTAAATTTTCCACAAAATGTGTAGAAATATTCGAGCGATCTAAATACCCGTTGGCATCACAATTACAGGTTTCAACACCTATTGATAGAGGTATAAATCATCGAAATCGGAGCACAATTGTAAATTTTCAATTTTTAAAGCTCTGAATTTGTGGGCTATTGTTCAGTTGATTTTCAATAAAATTAAATTTTCCACAAAATGTGTAGAAATATTCGAGCGATCTAAATACCCGTTGGCATCATAATTACAGGTCTCAACACCTATTGATAGAGGAATCATTCATCGAAATCGGAGCACAATTGCAGATTTTCGATTTTGAAAGCTCTGAATTTGTGGGCTATTGTTCAGTTGATTTTCAATAAAATTAAATTTTCCACAAAATGTGTAGAAATATTCGAGCGATCTAAATACCCGTTGGCATCACAATTACAGGTTTCAACACCTATTGATAGAGGTATCATTCATCGAAATCGGAGCACAATTGTAGATTTACGATTTTTAAAGCTCTGAATTTGTGGGCTATTGTTCAGTTGATTTTCAATAAAATTAAATTTTCCACAAAATGTGTAGAAATATTCGAGCGATCTAAATACCCGTTGGCATCACAATTACAGGTTTCAACACCTATTGATAGAGGTATAAATCATCGAAATCGGAGCACAATTGCAGATTTTCGATTTTTAAAGCTCTGAATTTGTGGGCTATAGTTCAGTTGATTTTCAATAAAATTAAATTTTCCACAAAATGTGTAGAAATATTCGAGCGATCTAAATACTCGTTGGCATCACAATTACAGGTTTCAACACCTATTGATAGAGGTATCATTCATCGAAATCGGAGCACAATTGTAGATTTACGATTTTTAAAGCTCTGAATTTGTGGGCTATTGTTCAGTTGATTTTCAATAAAATTAAATTTTCCACAAAATGTGTAGAAATATTCGAGCGATCTAAATACTCGTTGGCATCACAATTACAGGTTTCAACACCTATTGATAGAGGTATCATTCATCGAAATCGGAGCACAATTGTAGATTTACGATTTTTAAAGCTCTGAATTTGTGGGCTATTGTTCAGTTGATTTTCAATAAAATTAAATTTTCCACAAAATGTGTAGAAATATTCGAGCGATCTAAATACTCGTTGGCATCACAATTACAGGTTTCAACACCTATTGATAGAGGTATCATTCATCGAAATCGGAGCACAATTGTAGATTTACGATTTTTAAAGCTCTGAATTTGTGGGCTATTGTTCAGTTGATTTTCAATAAAATTAAATTTTCCACAAAATGTGTAGAAATATTCGAGCGATCTAAATACCCGTTGGCATCACAATTACAGGTTTCAACACCTATTGATAGAGGTATAAATCATCGAAATCGGAGCACAATTGTAAATTTTCAATTTTTAAAGCTCTGAATTTGTGGGCTATTGTTCAGTTGATTTTCAATAAAATTAAATTTTCCACAAAATGTGTAGAAATATTCGAGCGATCTAAATACCCGTTGGCATCATAATTACAGGTCTCAACACCTATTGATAGAGGAATCATTCATCGAAATCGGAGCACAATTGCAGATTTTCGATTTTGAAAGCTCTGAATTTGTGGGCTATTGTTCAGTTGATTTTCAATAAAATTAAATTTTCCACAAAATGTGTAGAAATATTCGAGCGATCTAAATACCCGTTGGCATCACAATTACAGGTTTCAACACCTATTGATAGAGGTATCATTCATCGAAATCGGAGCACAATTGTAGATTTACGATTTTTAAAGCTCTGAATTTGTGGGCTATTGTTCAGTTGATTTTCAATAAAATTAAATTTTCCACAAAATGTGTAGAAATATTCGAGCGATCTAAATACCCGTTGGCATCACAATTACAGGTTTCAACACCTATTGATAGAGGTATAAATCATCGAAATCGGAGCACAATTGCAGATTTTCGATTTTTAAAGCTCTGAATTTGTGGGCTATAGTTCAGTTGATTTTCAATAAAATTAAATTTTCCACAAAATGTGTAGAAATATTCGAGCGATCTAAATACTCGTTGGCATCACAATTACAGGTTTCAACACCTATTGATAGAGGTATCATTCATCGAAATCGGAGCACAATTGTAGATTTACGATTTTTAAAGCTCTGAATTTGTGGGCTATTGTTCAGTTGATTTTCAATAAAATTAAATTTTCCACAAAATGTGTAGAAATATTCGAGCGATCTAAATACCCGTTGGCATCACAATTACAGGTTTCAACACCTATTGATAGAGGTATAAATCATCGAAATCGGAGCACAATTGTAAATTTTCAATTTTTAAAGCTCTGAATTTGTGGGCTATTGTTCAGTTGATTTTCAATAAAATTAAATTTTCCACAAAATGTGTAGAAATATTCGAGCGATCTAAATACCCGTTGGCATCACAATTACAGGTTTCAACACCTATTGATAGAGGTATAAATCATCGAAATCGGAGCACAATTGTAAATTTTCAATTTTTAAAGCTCTGAATTTGTGGGCTATAGTTCAGTTGATTTTCAATAAAATTAAATTTTCCACAAAATGTGTAGAAATATTCGAGCGATCTAAATACCCGTTGGCATCATAATTACAGGTCTCAACACCTATTGATAGAGGAATCATTCATCGAAATCGGAGCACAATTGCAGATTTTCGATTTTGAAAGCTCTGAATTTGTGGGCTATTGTTCAGTTGATTTTCAATAAAATTAAATTTTCCACAAAATGTGTAGAAATATTCGAGCGATCTAAATACCCGTTGGCATCA
Source organism: Tipula helvola (assembly GCA_963556165.1). Taxonomy (NCBI): domain Eukaryota; kingdom Metazoa; phylum Arthropoda; class Insecta; order Diptera; family Tipulidae; genus Tipula; species Tipula helvola. The sequence continues at coordinate 94,573,274 of OY744481.1, forward strand.
CAATTACAGGTTTCAACACCTATTGATAGAGGTATCATTCATCGAAATCGGAGCACAATTGTAGATTTACGATTTTTAAAGCTCTGAATTTGTGGGCTATTGTTCAGTTGATTTTCAATAAAATTAAATTTTCCACAAAATGTGTAGAAATATTCGAGCGATCTAAATACCCGTTGGCATCACAATTACAGGTTTCAACACCTATTGATAGAGGTATAAATCATCGAAATCGGAGCACAATTGCAGATTTTCGATTTTTAAAGCTCTGAATTTGTGGGCTATAGTTCAGTTGATTTTCAATAAAATTAAATTTTCCACAAAATGTGTAGAAATATTCGAGCGATCTAAATACTCGTTGGCATCACAATTACAGGTTTCAACACCTATTGATAGAGGTATCATTCATCGAAATCGGAGCACAATTGTAGATTTACGATTTTTAAAGCTCTGAATTTGTGGGCTATTGTTCAGTTGATTTTCAATAAAATTAAATTTTCCACAAAATGTGTAGAAATATTCGAGCGATCTAAATACCCGTTGGCATCACAATTACAGGTTTCAACACCTATTGATAGAGGTATAAATCATCGAAATCGGAGCACAATTGTAAATTTTCAATTTTTAAAGCTCTGAATTTGTGGGCTATTGTTCAGTTGATTTTCAATAAAATTAAATTTTCCACAAAATGTGTAGAAATATTCGAGCGATCTAAATACCCGTTGGCATCACAATTACAGGTTTCAACACCTATTGATAGAGGTATCATTCATCGAAATCGGAGCACAATTGTAGATTTACGATTTTTAAAGCTCTGAATTTGTGGGCTATTGTTCAGTTGATTTTCAATAAAATTAAATTTTCCACAAAATGTGTAGAAATATTCGAGCGATCTAAATACCCGTTGGCATCACAATTACAGGTTTCAACACCTATTGATAGAGGTATAAATCATCGAAATCGGAGCACAATTGCAGATTTTCGATTTTTAAAGCTCTGAATTTGTGGGCTATAGTTCAGTTGATTTTCAATAAAATTAAATTTTCCACAAAATGTGTAGAAATATTCGAGCGATCTAAATACTCGTTGGCATCACAATTACAGGTTTCAACACCTATTGATAGAGGAATCATTCATCGAAATCGGAGCACAATTGCAGATTTTCGATTTTGAAAGCTCTGAATTTGTGGGCTATTGTTCAGTTGATTTTCAATAAAATTAAATTTTCCACAAAATGTGTAGAAATATTCGAGCGATCTAAATACCCGTTGGCATCACAATTACAGGTTTCAACACCTATTGATAGAGGTATCATTCATCGAAATCGGAGCACAATTGTAGATTTACGATTTTTAAAGCTCTGAATTTGTGGGCTATTGTTCAGTTGATTTTCAATAAAATTAAATTTTCCACAAAATGTGTAGAAATATTCGAGCGATCTAAATACCCGTTGGCATCACAATTACAGGTTTCAACACCTATTGATAGAGGTATAAATCATCGAAATCGGAGCACAATTGCAGATTTTCGATTTTTAAAGCTCTGAATTTGTGGGCTATAGTTCAGTTGATTTTCAATAAAATTAAATTTTCCACAAAATGTGTAGAAATATTCGAGCGATCTAAATACTCGTTGGCATCACAATTACAGGTTTCAACACCTATTGATAGAGGTATCATTCATCGAAATCGGAGCACAATTGTAGATTTACGATTTTTAAAGCTCTGAATTTGTGGGCTATTGTTCAGTTGATTTTCAATAAAATTAAATTTTCCACAAAATGTGTAGAAATATTCGAGCGATCTAAATACCCGTTGGCATCACAATTACAGGTTTCAACACCTATTGATAGAGGTATAAATCATCGAAATCGGAGCACAATTGTAAATTTTCAATTTTTAAAGCTCTGAATTTGTGGGCTATTGTTCAGTTGATTTTCAATAAAATTAAATTTTCCACAAAATGTGTAGAAATATTCGAGCGATCTAAATACCCGTTGGCATCACAATTACAGGTTTCAACACCTATTGATAGAGGTATCATTCATCGAAATCGGAGCACAATTGTAGATTTACGATTTTTAAAGCTCTGAATTTGTGGGCTATAGTTCAGTTGATTTTCAATAAAATTAAATTTTCCACAAAATGTGTAGAAATATTCTAGCGATCTAAATACTCGTTGGCATCACAATTACAGGTCTCAACACCTATTGATAGAGGTATAAATCATCGAAATCGGAGCACAATTGAAGATTTTCGATTTTTAAAGCTCTGAATTTGTGGGCTATAGTTCGGTTGATTTTCAATAAAATTAAATTTTCCACAAAATGTGTAGAAATATTCGAGCGATCTAAATACCCGTTGGCATCACAATTACAGGTTTCAACACCTATTGATAGAGGTATCATTCATCGAAATCGGAGCACAGTTGTAGATTTACGATTTTTAAAGCTCTGAATTTGTGGGCTATTGTTCAGTTGATTTTCAATAAAATTAAATTTTCCACAAAATGTGTAGAAATATTCGAGCGATCTAAATATCCGTTGGCATCACAATTACAGGTTTCAACACCTATTGATAGAGGTATAAATCATCGAAATCGGAGCACAATTGCAGATTTTCGATTTTTAAAGCTCTGAATTTGTGGGCTATAGTTCAGTTGATTTTCAATATAATTAAATTTTCCACAAAATGAGTAGAAATATTCGAGCGATCTGAATATCCGTTGGCATCACAATTACAGGTTTCAACACCTATTGATAGAGGTATAAATCATCGAAATCGGAGCACAATTGCAGATTTTCGATTTTGAAAGCTCTGAATTTGTGGGCTATAGTTCAGTTGATTTTCAATAAAATTAAATTTTCCACAAAATGTGTAGAAATATTCGAGCGATCTAAATATCCGTTGGCATCACAATTACAGGTTTCAACACCTATTGATAGAGGTATAAATCATCGAAATCGGAGCACAATTGCAGATTTTCGATTTTTAAAGCTCTGAATTTGTGGGCTATAGTTCAGTTGATTTTCAATAAAATTAAATTTTCCACAAAATGAGTAGAAATATTCGAGCGATCTGAATATCCGTTGGCATCACAATTACAGGTTTCAACACCTATTGATAGAGGTATAAATCATCGAAATCGGAGCACAATTGCAGATTTTCGATTTTTAAAGCTCTGAATTTGTGGGCTATAGTTCAGTTGATTTTCAATAAAATTAAATTTTCCACAAAATGTGTAGAAATATTCGAGCGATCTAAATACCCGTTGGCATCATAATTACAGGTCTCAACACCTATTGATAGAGGAATCATTCATCGAAATCGGAGCACAATTGCAGATTTTCGATTTTGAAAGCTCTGAATTTGTGGGCTATTGTTCAGTTGATTTTCAATAAAATTAAATTTTCCACAAAATGTGTAGAAATATTCGAGCGATCTAAATACCCGTTGGCATCACAATTACAGGTTTCAACACCTATTGATAGAGGTATCATTCATCGAAATCGGAGCACAATTGTAGATTTACGATTTTTAAAGCTCTGAATTTGTGGGCTATTGTTCAGTTGATTTTCAATAAAATTAAATTTTCCACAAAATGTGTAGAAATATTCGAGCGATCTAAATACCCGTTGGCATCACAATTACAGGTTTCAACACCTATTGATAGAGGTATAAATCATCGAAATCGGAGCACAATTGCAGATTTTCGATTTTTAAAGCTCTGAATTTGTGGGCTATAGTTCAGTTGATTTTCAATAAAATTAAATTTTCCACAAAATGTGTAGAAATATTCGAGCGATCTAAATACTCGTTGGCATCACAATTACAGGTTTCAACACCTATTGATAGAGGTATCATTCATCGAAATCGGAGCACAATTGTAGATTTACGATTTTTAAAGCTCTGAATTTGTGGGCTATTGTTCAGTTGATTTTCAATAAAATTAAATTTTCCACAAAATGTGTAGAAATATTCGAGCGATCTAAATACCCGTTGGCATCACAATTACAGGTTTCAACACCTATTGATAGAGGTATAAATCATCGAAATCGGAGCACAATTGTAAATTTTCAATTTTTAAAGCTCTGAATTTGTGGGCTATTGTTCAGTTGATTTTCAATAAAATTAAATTTTCCACAAAATGTGTAGAAATATTCGAGCGATCTAAATACCCGTTGGCATCACAATTACAGGTTTCAACACCTATTGATAGAGGTATCATTCATCGAAATCGGAGCACAATTGTAGATTTACGATTTTTAAAGCTCTGAATTTGTGGGCTATAGTTCAGTTGATTTTCAATAAAATTAAATTTTCCACAAAATGTGTAGAAATATTCTAGCGATCTAAATACTCGTTGGCATCACAATTACAGGTCTCAACACCTATTGATAGAGGTATAAATCATCGAAATCGGAGCACAATTGAAGATTTTCGATTTTTAAAGCTCTGAATTTGTGGGCTATAGTTCGGTTGATTTTCAATAAAATTAAATTTTCCACAAAATGTGTAGAAATATTCGAGCGATCTAAATACCCGTTGGCATCACAATTACAGGTTTCAACACCTATTGATAGAGGTATCATTCATCGAAATCGGAGCACAGTTGTAGATTTACGATTTTTAAAGCTCTGAATTTGTGGGCTATTGTTCAGTTGATTTTCAATAAAATTAAATTTTCCACAAAATGTGTAGAAATATTCGAGCGATCTAAATATCCGTTGGCATCACAATTACAGGTTTCAACACCTATTGATAGAGGTATAAATCATCGAAATCGGAGCACAATTGCAGATTTTCGATTTTTAAAGCTCTGAATTTGTGGGCTATAGTTCAGTTGATTTTCAATATAATTAAATTTTCCACAAAATGAGTAGAAATATTCGAGCGATCTGAATATCCGTTGGCATCACAATTACAGGTTTCAACACCTATTGATAGAGGTATAAATCATCGAAATCGGAGCACAATTGCAGATTTTCGATTTTGAAAGCTCTGAATTTGTGGGCTATAGTTCAGTTGATTTTCAATAAAATTAAATTTTCCACAAAATGTGTAGAAATATTCGAGCGATCTAAATATCCGTTGGCATCACAATTACAGGTTTCAACACCTATTGATAGAGGTATAAATCATCGAAATCGGAGCACAATTGCAGATTTTCGATTTTTAAAGCTCTGAATTTGTGGGCTATAGTTCAGTTGATTTTCAATAAAATTAAATTTTCCACAAAATGAGTAGAAATATTCGAGCGATCTGAATATCCGTTGGCATCACAATTACAGGTTTCAACACCTATTGATAGAGGTATAAATCATCGAAATCGGAGCACAATTGCAGATTTTCGATTTTTAAAGCTCTGAATTTGTGGGCTATAGTTCAGTTGATTTTCAATAAAATTAAATTTTCCACAAAATGTGTAGAAATATTCGAGCGATCTAAATACCCGTTGGCATCATAATTACAGGTCTCAACACCTATTGATAGAGGAATCATTCATCGAAATCGGAGCACAATTGCAGATTTTCGATTTTGAAAGCTCTGAATTTGTGGGCTATTGTTCAGTTGATTTTCAATAAAATTAAATTTTCCACAAAATGTGTAGAAATATTCGAGCGATCTAAATACCCGTTGGCATCACAATTACAGGTTTCAACACCTATTGATAGAGGTATCATTCATCGAAATCGGAGCACAATTGTAGATTTACGATTTTTAAAGCTCTGAATTTGTGGGCTATTGTTCAGTTGATTTTCAATAAAATTAAATTTTCCACAAAATGTGTAGAAATATTCGAGCGATCTAAATACCCGTTGGCATCACAATTACAGGTTTCAACACCTATTGATAGAGGTATAAATCATCGAAATCGGAGCACAATTGCAGATTTTCGATTTTTAAAGCTCTGAATTTGTGGGCTATAGTTCAGTTGATTTTCAATAAAATTAAATTTTCCACAAAATGTGTAGAAATATTCGAGCGATCTAAATACTCGTTGGCATCACAATTACAGGTTTCAACACCTATTGATAGAGGTATCATTCATCGAAATCGGAGCACAATTGTAGATTTACGATTTTTAAAGCTCTGAATTTGTGGGCTATTGTTCAGTTGATTTTCAATAAAATTAAATTTTCCACAAAATGTGTAGAAATATTCGAGCGATCTAAATACCCGTTGGCATCACAATTACAGGTTTCAACACCTATTGATAGAGGTATAAATCATCGAAATCGGAGCACAATTGTAAATTTTCAATTTTTAAAGCTCTGAATTTGTGGGCTATTGTTCAGTTGATTTTCAATAAAATTAAATTTTCCACAAAATGTGTAGAAATATTCGAGCGATCTAAATACCCGTTGGCATCACAATTACAGGTTTCAACACCTATTGATAGAGGTATCATTCATCGAAATCGGAGCACAATTGTAGATTTACGATTTTTAAAGCTCTGAATTTGTGGGCTATAGTTCAGTTGATTTTCAATAAAATTAAATTTTCCACAAAATGTGTAGAAATATTCTAGCGATCTAAATACTCGTTGGCATCACAATTACAGGTCTCAACACCTATTGATAGAGGTATAAATCATCGAAATCGGAGCACAATTGAAGATTTTCGATTTTTAAAGCTCTGAATTTGTGGGCTATAGTTCGGTTGATTTTCAATAAAATTAAATTTTCCACAAAATGTGTAGAAATATTCGAGCGATCTAAATACCCGTTGGCATCACAATTACAGGTTTCAACACCTATTGATAGAGGTATCATTCATCGAAATCGGAGCACAGTTGTAGATTTACGATTTTTAAAGCTCTGAATTTGTGGGCTATTGTTCAGTTGATTTTCAATAAAATTAAATTTTCCACAAAATGTGTAGAAATATTCGAGCGATCTAAATATCCGTTGGCATCACAATTACAGGTTTCAACACCTATTGATAGAGGTATAAATCATCGAAATCGGAGCACAATTGCAGATTTTCGATTTTTAAAGCTCTGAATTTGTGGGCTATAGTTCAGTTGATTTTCAATATAATTAAATTTTCCACAAAATGAGTAGAAATATTCGAGCGATCTGAATATCCGTTGGCATCACAATTACAGGTTTCAACACCTATTGATAGAGGTATAAATCATCGAAATCGGAGCACAATTGCAGATTTTCGATTTTGAAAGCTCTGAATTTGTGGGCTATAGTTCAGTTGATTTTCAATAAAATTAAATTTTCCACAAAATGTGTAGAAATATTCGAGCGATCTAAATATCCGTTGGCATCACAATTACAGGTTTCAACACCTATTGATAGAGGTATAAATCATCGAAATCGGAGCACAATTGCAGATTTTCGATTTTTAAAGCTCTGAATTTGTGGGCTATAGTTCAGTTGATTTTCAATAAAATTAAATTTTCCACAAAATGTGTAGAAATATTCGAGCGATCTAAATACCCGTTGGCATCACAATTACAGGTTTCAACACCTATTGATAGAGGTATCATTCATCGAAATCGGAGCACAATTGTAGATTTTCGATTTTTAAAGCTCTGAATTTGTGGGCTATAGTTCAGTTGATTTTCAATAAAATTAAATTTTCCACAAAATGTGTAGAAATATTCTAGCGATCTAAATACTCGTTGGCATCACAATTACAGGTCTCAACACCTATTGATAGAGGTATAAATCATCGAAATCGGAGCACAATTGAAGATTTTCGATTTTTAAAGCTCTGAATTTGTGGGCTATAGTTCAGTTGATTTTCAATAAAATTAAATTTTCCACAAAATGTATAGAAATATTCGAGCGATCTAAATACCCGTTGGCATCACAATTACAGGTTTCAACACCTATTGATAGAGGTATCATTCATCGAAATCGGAGCACAGTTGTAGATTTACGATTTTTAAAGCTCTGAATTTGTGGGCTATTGTTCAGTTGATTTTCAATAAAATTAAATTTTCCACAAAATGTGTAGAAATATTCGAGCGATCTAAATATCCGTTGGCATCACAATTACAGGTTTCAACACCTATTGATAGAGGTATAAATCATCGAAATCGGAGCACAATTGCAGATTTTCGATTTTTAAAGCTCTGAATTTGTGGGCTATAGTTCAGTTGATTTTCAATAAAATTAAATTTTCCACAAAATGTGTAGAAATATTCGAGCGATCTAAATACCCGTTGGCATCACAATTACAGGTTTCAACACCTATTGATAGAGATAGAGGTATCATTCATCGAAATCGGAGCACAATTGTAGATTTACGATTTTTAAAGCTCTGAATTTGTGGGCTATTGTTCAGTTGATTTTCAATAAAATTAAATTTTCCACAAAATGTGTAGAAATATTCGAGCGATCTAAATATCCGTTGGCATCACAATTACAGGTTTCAACACCTATTGATAGAGGTATAAATCATCGAAATCGGAGCACAATTGCAGATTTTCGATTTTTAAAGCTCTGAATTTGTGGGCTATAGTTCAGTTGATTTTCAATAAAATTAAATTTTCCACAAAATGTGTAAAAATATTTGAACGATCTAAATATTCGTTGGTATCATAATTACAGGTCTCAACACCTATTGATAGAGGTATAAATCATCGAAATCGGAGCACAATTGCAGATTTTCGATTTTTAAAGCTCTGAATCTGAGGGCTATTGTTCAGTTGATTTTCAATAAAATTAAATTTTCCACAAAATGTGTAGAAATATTCGAGCGATCTAAATACCCGTTGGCATCACAATTACAGGTTTCAACACCTATTGATAGAGGTATAAATCATCGAAATCGGAGCACAATTGTAAATTTTCAATTTTTAAAGCTCTGAATTTGTGGGCTATTGTTCAGTTGATTTTCAATAAAATTAAATTTTCCACAAAATGTGTAGAAATATTCGAGCGATCTAAATACCCGTTGGCATCACAATTACAGGTTTCAACACCTATTGATAGAGGTATCATTCATCGAAATCGGAGCACAATTGTAGATTTACGATTTTTAAAGCTCTGAATTTGTGGGCTATAGTTCAGTTGATTTTCAATAAAATTAAATTTTCCACAAAATGTGTAGAAATATTCTAGCGATCTAAATACTCGTTGGCATCACAATTACAGGTCTCAACACCTATTGATAGAGGTATAAATCATCGAAATCGGAGCACAATTGAAGATTTTCGATTTTTAAAGCTCTGAATTTGTGGGCTATAGTTCGGTTGATTTTCAATAAAATTAAATTTTCCACAAAATGTGTAGAAATATTCGAGCGATCTAAATACCCGTTGGCATCACAATTACAGGTTTCAACACCTATTGATAGAGGTATCATTCATCGAAATCGGAGCACAGTTGTAGATTTACGATTTTTAAAGCTCTGAATTTGTGGGCTATTGTTCAGTTGATTTTCAATAAAATTAAATTTTCCACAAAATGTGTAGAAATATTCGAGCGATCTAAATATCCGTTGGCATCACAATTACAGGTTTCAACACCTATTGATAGAGGTATAAATCATCGAAATCGGAGCACAATTGCAGATTTTCGATTTTTAAAGCTCTGAATTTGTGGGCTATAGTTCAGTTGATTTTCAATATAATTAAATTTTCCACAAAATGAGTAGAAATATTCGAGCGATCTGAATATCCGTTGGCATCACAATTACAGGTTTCAACACCTATTGATAGAGGTATAAATCATCGAAATCGGAGCACAATTGCAGATTTTCGATTTTTAAAGCTCTGAATTTGTGGGCTATAGTTCAGTTGATTTTCAATAAAATTAAATTTTCCACAAAATGTGTAGAAATATTCGAGCGATCTAAATATCCGTTGGCATCACAATTACAGGTTTCAACACCTATTGATAGAGGTATCATTCATCGAAATCGGAGCACAATTGTAGATTTACGATTTTTAAAGCTCTGAATTTGTGGGCTATTGTTCAGTTGATTTTCAATAAAATTAAATTTTCCACAAAATGTGTAGAAATATTCGAGCGATCTAAATACCCGTTGGCATCACAATTACAGGTTTCAACACCTATTGATAGAGGTATAAATCATCGAAATCGGAGCACAATTGCAGATTTTCGATTTTTAAAGCTCTGAATTTGTGGGCTATAGTTCAGTTGATTTTCAATAAAATTAAATTTTCCACAAAATGTGTAGAAATATTCGAGCGATCTAAATATCCGTTGGCATCACAATTACAGGTTTCAACACCTATTGATAGAGGTATAAATCATCGAAATCGGAGCACAATTGCAGATTTTCGATTTTTAAAGCTCTGAATTTGTGGGCTATAGTTCAGTTGATTTTCAATAAAATTAAATTTTCCACAAAATGTGTAGAAATATTCGAGCGATCTAAATACCCGTTGGCATCACAATTACAGGTCTCAACACCTATTGATAGAGGTATAAATCATCGAAATCGGAGCACAATTGAAGATTTTCGATTTTTAAAGCTCTGAATTTGTGGGCTATAGTTCAGTTGATTTTCAATAAAATTAAATTTTCCACAAAATGTGTAGAAATATTCGAGCGATCTAAATATCCGTTGGCATCACAATTACAGGTTTCAACACCTATTGATAGAGGTATCATTCATCGAAATCGGAGCACAATTGTAGATTTACGATTTTTAAAGCTCTGAATTTGTGGGCTATTGTTCAGTTGATTTTCAATAAAATTAAATTTTCCACAAAATGTGTAGAAATATTCGAGCGATCTAAATACCCGTTGGCATCACAATTACAGGTTTCAACACCTATTGATAGAGGTATAAATCATCGAAATCGGAGCACAATTGCAGATTTTCGATTTTTAAAGCTCTGAATTTGTGGGCTATAGTTCAGTTGATTTTCAATAAAATTAAATTTTCCACAAAATGTGTAGAAATATTCGAGCGATCTAAATATCCGTTGGCATCACAATTACAGGTTTCAACACCTATTGATAGAGGTATAAATCATCGAAATCGGAGCACAATTGCAGATTTTCGATTTTTAAAGCTCTGAATCTGAGGGCTATTGTTCAGTTGATTTTCAATAAAATTAAATTTTCCACAAAATGTGTAGAAATATTCGAGCGATCTAAATACCCGTTGGCATCACAATTACAGGTTTCAACACCTATTGATAGAGGTATAAATCATCGAAATCGGAGCACAATTGTAAATTTTCAATTTTTAAAGCTCTGAATTTGTGGGCTATTGTTCAGTTGATTTTCAATAAAATTAAATTTTCCACAAAATGTGTAGAAATATTCGAGCGATCTAAATACCCGTTGGCATCACAATTACAGGTTTCAACACCTATTGATAGAGGTATCATTCATCGAAATCGGAGCACAATTGTAGATTTACGATTTTTAAAGCTCTGAATTTGTGGGCTATAGTTCAGTTGATTTTCAATAAAATTAAATTTTCCACAAAATGTGTAGAAATATTCTAGCGATCTAAATACTCGTTGGCATCACAATTACAGGTCTCAACACCTATTGATAGAGGTATAAATCATCGAAATCGGAGCACAATTGAAGATTTTCGATTTTTAAAGCTCTGAATTTGTGGGCTATAGTTCGGTTGATTTTCAATAAAATTAAATTTTCCACAAAATGTGTAGAAATATTCGAGCGATCTAAATACCCGTTGGCATCACAATTACAGGTTTCAACACCTATTGATAGAGGTATCATTCATCGAAATCGGAGCACAGTTGTAGATTTACGATTTTTAAAGCTCTGAATTTGTGGGCTATTGTTCAGTTGATTTTCAATAAAATTAAATTTTCCACAAAATGTGTAGAAATATTCGAGCGATCTAAATATCCGTTGGCATCACAATTACAGGTTTCAACACCTATTGATAGAGGTATAAATCATCGAAATCGGAGCACAATTGCAGATTTTCGATTTTTAAAGCTCTGAATTTGTGGGCTATAGTTCAGTTGATTTTCAATATAATTAAATTTTCCACAAAATGAGTAGAAATATTCGAGCGATCTGAATATCCGTTGGCATCACAATTACAGGTTTCAACACCTATTGATAGAGGTATAAATCATCGAAATCGGAGCACAATTGCAGATTTTCGATTTTTAAAGCTCTGAATTTGTGGGCTATAGTTCAGTTGATTTTCAATAAAATTAAATTTTCCACAAAATGTGTAGAAATATTCGAGCGATCTAAATATCCGTTGGCATCACAATTACAGGTTTCAACACCTATTGATAGAGGTATCATTCATCGAAATCGGAGCACAATTGTAGATTTACGATTTTTAAAGCTCTGAATTTGTGGGCTATTGTTCAGTTGATTTTCAATAAAATTAAATTTTCCACAAAATGTGTAGAAATATTCGAGCGATCTAAATACCCGTTGGCATCACAATTACAGGTTTCAACACCTATTGATAGAGGTATAAATCATCGAAATCGGAGCACAATTGCAGATTTTCGATTTTTAAAGCTCTGAATTTGTGGGCTATAGTTCAGTTGATTTTCAATAAAATTAAATTTTCCACAAAATGTGTAGAAATATTCGAGCGATCTAAATATCCGTTGGCATCACAATTACAGGTTTCAACACCTATTGATAGAGGTATAAATCATCGAAATCGGAGCACAATTGCAGATTTTCGATTTTTAAAGCTCTGAATTTGTGGGCTATAGTTCAGTTGATTTTCAATATAATTAAATTTTCCACAAAATGAGTAGAAATATTCGAGCGATCTGAATATCCGTTGGCATCACAATTACAGGTTTCAACACCTATTGATAGAGGTATAAATCATCGAAATCGGAGCACAATTGCAGATTTTCGATTTTTAAAGCTCTGAATTTGTGGGCTATAGTTCAGTTGATTTTCAATAAAATTAAATTTTCCACAAAATGTGTAGAAATATTCGAGCGATCTAAATATCCGTTGGCATCACAATTACAGGTTTCAACACCTATTGATAGAGGTATCATTCATCGAAATCGGAGCACAATTGTAGATTTACGATTTTTAAAGCTCTGAATTTGTGGGCTATTGTTCAGTTGATTTTCAATAAAATTAAATTTTCCACAAAATGTGTAGAAATATTCGAGCGATCTAAATACCCGTTGGCATCACAATTACAGGTCTCAACACCTATTGATAGAGGTATAAATCATCGAAATCGGAGCACAATTGAAGATTTTCGATTTTTAAAGCTCTGAATTTGTGGGCTATAGTTCAGTTGATTTTCAATAAAATTAAATTTTCCACAAAATGTGTAGAAATATTCGAGCGATCTAAATATCCGTTGGCATCACAATTACAGGTTTCAACACCTATTGATAGAGGTATCATTCATCGAAATCGGAGCACAATTGTAGATTTACGATTTTTAAAGCTCTGAATTTGTGGGCTATTGTTCAGTTGATTTTCAATAAAATTAAATTTTCCACAAAATGTGTAGAAATATTCGAGCGATCTAAATACCCGTTGGCATCACAATTACAGGTTTCAACACCTATTGATAGAGGTATAAATCATCGAAATCGGAGCACAATTGCAGATTTTCGATTTTTAAAGCTCTGAATTTGTGGGCTATAGTTCAGTTGATTTTCAATAAAATTAAATTTTCCACAAAATGTGTAGAAATATTCGAGCGATCTAAATACCCGTTGGCATCACAATTACAGGTCTCAACACCTATTGATAGAGGTATAAATCATCGAAATCGGAGCACAATTGAAGATTTTCGATTTTTAAAGCTCTGAATTTGTGGGCTATAGTTCAGTTGATTTTCAATAAAATTAAATTTTCCACAAAATGTGTAGAAATATTCTAGCGATCTAAATACTCGTTGGCATCACAATTACAGGTCTCAACACCTATTGATAGAGGTATAAATCATCGAAATCGGAGCACAATTGTAAATTTTCAATTTTTAAAGCTCTGAATTTGTGGGCTATTGTTCAGTTGATTTTCAATAAAATTAAATTTTCCACAAAATGTGTAGAAATATTCGAGCGATCTAAATACCCGTTGGCATCACAATTACAGGTTTCAACACCTATTGATAGAGGTATCATTCATCGAAATCGGAGCACAATTGTAGATTTACGATTTTTAAAGCTCTGAATTTGTGGGCTATAGTTCAGTTGATTTTCAATAAAATTAAATTTTCCACAAAATGTGTAGAAATATTCTAGCGATCTAAATACTCGTTGGCATCACAATTACAGGTCTCAACACCTATTGATAGAGGTATAAATCATCGAAATCGGAGCACAATTGAAGATTTTCGATTTTTAAAGCTCTGAATTTGTGGGCTATAGTTCAGTTGATTTTCAATAAAATTAAATTTTCCACAAAATGTGTAGAAATATTCGAGCGATCTAAATACCCGTTGGCATCACAATTACAGGTTTCAACACCTATTGATAGAGGTATCATTCATCGAAATCGGAGCACAGTTGTAGATTTACGATTTTTAAAGCTCTGAATTTGTGGGCTATTGTTCAGTTGATTTTCAATAAAATTAAATTTTCCACAAAATGTGTAGAAATATTCGAGCGATCTAAATATCCGTTGGCATCACAATTACAGGTTTCAACACCTATTGATAGAGGTATAAATCATCGAAATCGGAGCACAATTGCAGATTTTCGATTTTTAAAGCTCTGAATTTGTGGGCTATAGTTCAGTTGATTTTCAATAAAATTAAATTTTCCACAAAATGTGTAGAAATATTCGAGCGATCTAAATATCCGTTGGCATCACAATTACAGGTTTCAACACCTATTGATAGAGGTATCATTCATCGAAATCGGAGCACAATTGTAGATTTACGATTTTTAAAGCTCTGAATTTGTGGGCTATTGTTCAGTTGATTTTCAATAAAATTAAATTTTCCACAAAATGTGTAGAAATATTCGAGCGATCTAAATACCCGTTGGCATCACAATTACAGGTTTCAACACCTATTGATAGAGGTATAAATCATCGAAATCGGAGCACAATTGCAGATTTTCGATTTTTAAAGCTCTGAATTTGTGGGCTATAGTTCAGTTGATTTTCAATAAAATTAAATTTTCCACAAAATGTGTAGAAATATTCGAGCGATCTAAATATCCGTTGGCATCACAATTACAGGTTTCAACACCTATTGATAGAGGTATAAATCATCGAAATCGGAGCACAATTGCAGATTTTCGATTTTTAAAGCTCTGAATTTGTGGGCTATAGTTCAGTTGATTTTCAATATAATTAAATTTTCCACAAAATGAGTAGAAATATTCGAGCGATCTGAATATCCGTTGGCATCACAATTACAGGTTTCAACACCTATTGATAGAGGTATAAATCATCGAAATCGGAGCACAATTGCAGATTTTCGATTTTTAAAGCTCTGAATTTGTGGGCTATAGTTCAGTTGATTTTCAATAAAATTAAATTTTCCACAAAATGTGTAGAAATATTCGAGCGATCTAAATATCCGTTGGCATCACAATTACAGGTTTCAACACCTATTGATAGAGGTATCATTCATCGAAATCGGAGCACAATTGTAGATTTACGATTTTTAAAGCTCTGAATTTGTGGGCTATTGTTCAGTTGATTTTCAATAAAATTAAATTTTCCACAAAATGTGTAGAAATATTCGAGCGATCTAAATACCCGTTGGCATCACAATTACAGGTTTCAACACCTATTGATAGAGGTATAAATCATCGAAATCGGAGCACAATTGCAGATTTTCGATTTTTAAAGCTCTGAATTTGTGGGCTATAGTTCAGTTGATTTTCAATAAAATTAAATTTTCCACAAAATGTGTAGAAATATTCGAGCGATCTAAATACCCGTTGGCATCACAATTACAGGTCTCAACACCTATTGATAGAGGTATAAATCATCGAAATCGGAGCACAATTGAAGATTTTCGATTTTTAAAGCTCTGAATTTGTGGGCTATAGTTCAGTTGATTTTCAATAAAATTAAATTTTCCACAAAATGTGTAGAAATATTCTAGCGATCTAAATACTCGTTGGCATCACAATTACAGGTTTCAACACCTATTGATAGAGGTATAAATCATCGAAATCGGAGCACAATTGTAAATTTTCAATTTTTAAAGCTCTGAATTTGTGGGCTATTGTTCAGTTGATTTTCAATAAAATTAAATTTTCCACAAAATGTGTAGAAATATTCGAGCGATCTAAATACCCGTTGGCATCACAATTACAGGTTTCAACACCTATTGATAGAGGTATCATTCATCGAAATCGGAGCACAATTGTAGATTTACGATTTTTAAAGCTCTGAATTTGTGGGCTATAGTTCAGTTGATTTTCAATAAAATTAAATTTTCCACAAAATGTGTAGAAATATTCTAGCGATCTAAATACTCGTTGGCATCACAATTACAGGTCTCAACACCTATTGATAGAGGTATAAATCATCGAAATCGGAGCACAATTGAAGATTTTCGATTTTTAAAGCTCTGAATTTGTGGGCTATAGTTCGGTTGATTTTCAATAAAATTAAATTTTCCACAAAATGTGTAGAAATATTCGAGCGATCTAAATACCCGTTGGCATCACAATTACAGGTTTCAACACCTATTGATAGAGGTATCATTCATCGAAATCGGAGCACAGTTGTAGATTTACGATTTTTAAAGCTCTGAATTTGTGGGCTATTGTTCAGTTGATTTTCAATAAAATTAAATTTTCCACAAAATGTGTAGAAATATTCGAGCGATCTAAATATCCGTTGGCATCACAATTACAGGTTTCAACACCTATTGATAGAGGTATAAATCATCGAAATCGGAGCACAATTGCAGATTTTCGATTTTTAAAGCTCTGAATTTGTGGGCTATAGTTCAGTTGATTTTCAATATAATTAAATTTTCCACAAAATGAGTAGAAATATTCGAGCGATCTGAATATCCGTTGGCATCACAATTACAGGTTTCAACACCTATTGATAGAGGTATAAATCATCGAAATCGGAGCACAATTGCAGATTTTCGATTTTTAAAGCTCTGAATTTGTGGGCTATAGTTCAGTTGATTTTCAATAAAATTAAATTTTCCACAAAATGTGTAGAAATATTCGAGCGATCTAAATATCCGTTGGCATCACAATTACAGGTTTCAACACCTATTGATAGAGGTATCATTCATCGAAATCGGAGCACAATTGTAGATTTACGATTTTTAAAGCTCTGAATTTGTGGGCTATTGTTCAGTTGATTTTCAATAAAATTAAATTTTCCACAAAATGTGTAGAAATATTCGAGCGATCTAAATACCCGTTGGCATCACAATTACAGGTTTCAACACCTATTGATAGAGGTATAAATCATCGAAATCGGAGCACAATTGCAGATTTTCGATTTTTAAAGCTCTGAATTTGTGGGCTATAGTTCAGTTGATTTTCAATAAAATTAAATTTTCCACAAAATGTGTAGAAATATTCGAGCGATCTAAATATCCGTTGGCATCACAATTACAGGTTTCAACACCTATTGATAGAGGTATAAATCATCGAAATCGGAGCACAATTGCAGATTTTCGATTTTTAAAGCTCTGAATTTGTGGGCTATAGTTCAGTTGATTTTCAATATAATTAAATTTTCCACAAAATGAGTAGAAATATTCGAGCGATCTGAATATCCGTTGGCATCACAATTACAGGTTTCAACACCTATTGATAGAGGTATAAATCATCGAAATCGGAGCACAATTGCAGATTTTCGATTTTTAAAGCTCTGAATTTGTGGGCTATAGTTCAGTTGATTTTCAATAAAATTAAATTTTCCACAAAATGTGTAGAAATATTCGAGCGATCTAAATATCCGTTGGCATCACAATTACAGGTTTCAACACCTATTGATAGAGGTATCATTCATCGAAATCGGAGCACAATTGTAGATTTACGATTTTTAAAGCTCTGAATTTGTGGGCTATTGTTCAGTTGATTTTCAATAAAATTAAATTTTCCACAAAATGTGTAGAAATATTCGAGCGATCTAAATACCCGTTGGCATCACAATTACAGGTCTCAACACCTATTGATAGAGGTATAAATCATCGAAATCGGAGCACAATTGAAGATTTTCGATTTTTAAAGCTCTGAATTTGTGGGCTATAGTTCAGTTGATTTTCAATAAAATTAAATTTTCCACAAAATGTGTAGAAATATTCGAGCGATCTAAATATCCGTTGGCATCACAATTACAGGTTTCAACACCTATTGATAGAGGTATCATTCATCGAAATCGGAGCACAATTGTAGATTTACGATTTTTAAAGCTCTGAATTTGTGGGCTATTGTTCAGTTGATTTTCAATAAAATTAAATTTTCCACAAAATGTGTAGAAATATTCGAGCGATCTAAATACCCGTTGGCATCACAATTACAGGTTTCAACACCTATTGATAGAGGTATAAATCATCGAAATCGGAGCACAATTGCAGATTTTCGATTTTTAAAGCTCTGAATTTGTGGGCTATAGTTCAGTTGATTTTCAATAAAATTAAATTTTCCACAAAATGTGTAGAAATATTCGAGCGATCTAAATACCCGTTGGCATCACAATTACAGGTCTCAACACCTATTGATAGAGGTATAAATCATCGAAATCGGAGCACAATTGAAGATTTTCGATTTTTAAAGCTCTGAATTTGTGGGCTATAGTTCAGTTGATTTTCAATAAAATTAAATTTTCCACAAAATGTGTAGAAATATTCTAGCGATCTAAATACTCGTTGGCATCACAATTACAGGTTTCAACACCTATTGATAGAGGTATAAATCATCGAAATCGGAGCACAATTGCAGATTTTCGATTTTTAAAGCTCTGAATTTGTGGGCTATAGTTCAGTTGATTTTCAATATAATTAAATTTTCCACAAAATGAGTAGAAATATTCGAGCGATCTGAATATCCGTTGGCATCACAATTACAGGTTTCAACACCTATTGATAGAGGTATAAATCATCGAAATCGGAGCACAATTGCAGATTTTCGATTTTTAAAGCTCTGAATTTGTGGGCTATAGTTCAGTTGATTTTCAATAAAATTAAATTTTCCACAAAATGTGTAGAAATATTCGAGCGATCTAAATATCCGTTGGCATCACAATTACAGGTTTCAACACCTATTGATAGAGGTATCATTCATCGAAATCGGAGCACAATTGTAGATTTACGATTTTTAAAGCTCTGAATTTGTGGGCTATTGTTCAGTTGATTTTCAATAAAATTAAATTTTCCACAAAATGTGTAGAAATATTCGAGCGATCTAAATACCCGTTGGCATCACAATTACAGGTTTCAACACCTATTGATAGAGGTATAAATCATCGAAATCGGAGCACAATTGCAGATTTTCGATTTTTAAAGCTCTGAATTTGTGGGCTATAGTTCAGTTGATTTTCAATAAAATTAAATTTTCCACAAAATGTGTAGAAATATTCGAGCGATCTAAATATCCGTTGGCATCACAATTACAGGTTTCAACACCTATTGATAGAGGTATAAATCATCGAAATCGGAGCACAATTGCAGATTTTCGATTTTTAAAGCTCTGAATTTGTGGGCTATAGTTCAGTTGATTTTCAATATAATTAAATTTTCCACAAAATGAGTAGAAATATTCGAGCGATCTGAATATCCGTTGGCATCACAATTACAGGTTTCAACACCTATTGATAGAGGTATAAATCATCGAAATCGGAGCACAATTGCAGATTTTCGATTTTTAAAGCTCTGAATTTGTGGGCTATAGTTCAGTTGATTTTCAATAAAATTAAATTTTCCACAAAATGTGTAGAAATATTCGAGCGATCTAAATATCCGTTGGCATCACAATTACAGGTTTCAACACCTATTGATAGAGGTATCATTCATCGAAATCGGAGCACAATTGTAGATTTACGATTTTTAAAGCTCTGAATTTGTGGGCTATTGTTCAGTTGATTTTCAATAAAATTAAATTTTCCACAAAATGTGTAGAAATATTCGAGCGATCTAAATACCCGTTGGCATCACAATTACAGGTTTCAACACCTATTGATAGAGGTATAAATCATCGAAATCGGAGCACAATTGCAGATTTTCGATTTTTAAAGCTCTGAATTTGTGGGCTATAGTTCAGTTGATTTTCAATAAAATTAAATTTTCCACAAAATGTGTAGAAATATTCGAGCGATCTAAATACCCGTTGGCATCACAATTACAGGTCTCAACACCTATTGATAGAGGTATAAATCATCGAAATCGGAGCACAATTGAAGATTTTCGATTTTTAAAGCTCTGAATTTGTGGGCTATAGTTCAGTTGATTTTCAATAAAATTAAATTTTCCACAAAATGTGTAGAAATATTCTAGCGATCTAAATACTCGTTGGCATCACAATTACAGGTCTCAACACCTATTGATAGAGGTATAAATCATCGAAATCGGAGCACAATTGAAGATTTTCGATTTTTAAAGCTCTGAATTTGTGGGCTATAGTTCAGTTGATTTTCAATAAAATTAAATTTTCCACAAAATGTGTAGAAATATTCGAGCGATCTAAATACCCGTTGGCATCACAATTACAGGTTTCAACACCTATTGATAGAGGTATCATTCATCGAAATCGGAGCACAGTTGTAGATTTACGATTTTTAAAGCTCTGAATTTGTGGGCTATTGTTCAGTTGATTTTCAATAAAATTAAATTTTCCACAAAATGTGTAGAAATATTCGAGCGATCTAAATACCCGTTGGCATCACAATTACAGGTTTCAACACCTATTGATAGAGGTATCATTCATCGAAATCGGAGCACAATTGTAGATTTTCGATTTTTAAAGCTCTGAATTTGTGGGCTATTGTTCAGTTGATTTTCAATAAAATTAAATTTTCCACAAAATGTGTAGAAATATTCTAGCGATCTAAATACCCGGTGGCATCATAATTACAGGTTTCAACACCTATTGATATAGGAATCATTCATCAAAATCGGAGCACAATTGTAGATTTTCGATTTTTAAAGCTCTGAATTTGTGGGCTTTTGTTCAGTTGATTTTCAATAAAATTAAATTTTCCACAAAATGTGTAGAAATATTCGAGCGATCTAAATACCCGGTGGCATCATAATTACAGGTTTCAACACCTATTGATAGAGGTATCAATCATCAAAATCGGAGCACAATTGCAGATTTTCAATTTTTAAAGCTCTGAATTTGTGGGCTTTTGTTCAGTTGATTTTCAATAAAATTAAATTTTCCACCAAATGTGTAGAAATATTCGAGCGATCTAAATACCCGTTGGCATCATAATTACAGGTCTCAACACCTATTGATAGAGGTATAAATCATCGAAATCGGAGCACAATTGCAGATTTTCAATTTTTAAAGCTCTGAATTTGTGGGCTATTGTTCAGTTGATTTTCAATAAAATTAAATTTTCCACAAAATGTGTAGAAATATTCGAGCGATCTAAATACCCGGTAGCATCACAATTACAGGTTTCAACACCTATTGATAGAGGTATAAATCATCGAAATCGGAGCACAATTGCAGATTTTCGATTTTTAAAACTCTGAATCTGTGGGCTATTGTTCAGTTGATTTTCAATAAAATTAAATTTTCCACAAAATGTGTAGAAATATTCGAGCGATCTAAATATCCGTTGGCATCACAATTACAGGTTTCAACACCTATTGATAGAGGTATAAATCATCGAAATCGGAGCACAATTGCAGATTTTCGATTTTGAAAGCTCTGAATTTGTAGGCTATGGTTCAGTTGATTTTCAATAAAATTAAATTTTCCACAAAATGTGTAGAAATATTCTAGCGATCTAAATACTCGTTGGCATCAAAATTACAGGTCCTAACACCTATTGATAGAGGTATCATTCATCGAAATCGGAGCACAATTGCAGATTTTCGATTTTTAAAGCTCTGAATTTGTGGGCTATGGTTCAGTTGATTTTCAATAAAATTAAATTTTCCACAAAATGTGTAGAAATATTCGAGCGATCTAAATACCCGTTGGCATCATAATTACAGGTCTCAACACCTATTGATAGAGGAATCATTCATCGAAATCGGAGCACAATTGCAGATTTTCGATTTTTAAAGCTCTGAATTTGTGGGCTATGGTTCAGTTGATTTTCAATAAAATTAAATTTTCCACAAAATGTGTAGAAATATTCGAGCGATCTAAATACCCGTTGGCATCACAATTACAGGTTTCAACACCTATTGATAGAGGTATCATTCATCGAAATCGGAGCACAATTGTAGATTTACGATTTTTAAAGCTCTGAATTTGTGGGCTATTCAGTTGATTTTCAATAAAATTAAATTTTCCACAAAATGTGTAGAAATATTCGAGCGATCTAAATACCCGTTGGCATCACAATTACAGGTTTCAACACCTATTGATAGAGGTATAAATCATCGAAATCGGAGCACAATTGCAGATTTTCGATTTTGAAAGCTCTGAATTTGTGGGCTATAGTTCAGTTGATTTTCAATAAAATTAAATTTTCCACAAAATGTGTAGAAATATTCGAGCGATCTAAATACTCGTTGGCATCACAATTACAGGTTTCAACACCTATTGATAGAGGTATCATTCATCGAAATCGGAGCACAATTGTAGATTTACGATTTTTAAAGCTCTGAATTTGTGGGCTTTTGTTCAGTTGATTTTCAATAAAATTAAATTTTCCACCAAATGTGTAGAAATATTCTAGCGATCTAAATACCCGTTGGCATCATAATTACAGGTCTCAACACCTATTGATAGAGGAATCATTCATCGCAATTGGAGCACAATTGCAGATTTTCGATTTTTAAAGCTCTGAATTTGTGGGCTATGGTTCAGTTGATTTTCAATAAAATTAAATTTTCCACAAAATGTGTAGAAATATTCGAGCGATCTAAATATCCGTTGGCATCACAATTACAGGGTTCAACACCTATTGATAGAGGTATAAATCATCGAAATCGGAGCACAATTGCAGATTTTCAATTTTTAAAGCTCTGAATTTGTGGGCTATTGTTCAGTTGATTTTCAATAAAATTAAATTTTCCACAAAATGTGTAGAAATATTCGAGCGATCTAAATACCCGGTAGCATCACAATTACAGGTTTCAACACCTATTGATAGAGGTATAAATCATCGAAATCGGAGCACAATTGCAGATTTTCGATTTTTAAAGCTCTGAATCTGTGGGCTATTGTTCAGTTGATTTTCAATAAAATTAAATTTTCCACAAAATGTGTAGAAATATTCGAGCGATCTAAATACCCGTTGGCATCACAATTACAGGTCTCAACACCTATTGATAGAGGTATAAATCATCGAAATCGGAGCACAATTGAAGATTTTCGATTTTTAAAGCTCTGAATTTGTGGGCTATAGTTCAGTTGATTTTCAATAAAATTAAATTTTCCACAAAATGTGTAGAAATATTCTAGCGATCTAAATACTCGTTGGCATCACAATTACAGGTCTCAACACCTATTGATAGAGGTATAAATCATCGAAATCGGAGCACAATTGAAGATTTTCGATTTTTAAAGCTCTGAATTTGTGGGCTATAGTTCAGTTGATTTTCAATAAAATTAAATTTTCCACAAAATGTGTAGAAATATTCGAGCGATCTAAATACCCGTTGGCATCACAATTACAGGTTTCAACACCTATTGATAGAGGTATCATTCATCGAAATCGGAGCACAGTTGTAGATTTACGATTTTTAAAGCTCTGAATTTGTGGGCTATTGTTCAGTTGATTTTCAATAAAATTAAATTTTCCACAAAATGTGTAGAAATATTCTAGCGATCTAAATACTCGTTGGCATCATAATTACAGGTCTCAACACCTATTGATAGAGGTATAAATCATCGAAATCGGAGCACAATTGCAGATTTTCGATTTTTAAAGCTCTGAATCTGAGGGCTATTGTTCAGTTGATTTTCAATAAAATTAAATTTTCCACAAAATGTGTAGAAATATTCGAGCGATCTAAATACCCGTTGGCATCACAATTACAGGGTTCAACACCTATTGATAGAGGTATAAATCATCGAAATCGGAGCACAATTATAGATTTTCGATTTTTAAAGTCTGAATCTGTGGGTTATTGTTCAGTTGATTTTCAATAAAATTAAATTTTCCACAAAATGTGTAGAAATATTCGAGCGATCTAAATATCCGTTGGCATCACAATTACAGGGTTCAACACCTATTGATAGAGGTATAAATCATCGAAATCGGAGCACAATTGCAGATTTTCGATTTTTAAAGCTCTGAATCTGAGGGCTATTGTTCAGTTGATTTTCAATAAAATTAAATTTTCCACAAAATGTGTAGAAATATTCGAGCGATCTAAATATCCGTTGGCATCACAATTACAGGGTTCAACACCTATTGATAGAGGTATAAATCATCGAAATCGGAGCACAATTGCAGATTTTCGATTTTTAAAGCTCTGAATTTGTGGGCTATAGTTCAGTTGATTTTCAATAAAATTAAATTTTCCACAAAATGAGTAGAAATATTCGAGCGATCTGAATATCCGTTGGCATCACAATTACAGGTTTCAACACCTATTGATAGAGGTATAAATCATCGAAATCGGAGCACAATTGAAGATTTTCGATTTTTAAAGCTCTGAATCTGAGGGCTATTGTTCAGTTGATTTTCAATAAAATTAAATTTTCCACAAAATGTGTAGAAATATTCGAGCGATCTAAATACCCGTTGGCATCACAATTACAGGGTTCAACACCTATTGATAGAGGTATAAATCATCGAAATCGGAGCACAATTATAGATTTTCGATTTTTAAAGTCTGAATTTGTGGGCTATTGTTCAGTTGATTTTCAATAAAATTAAATTTTCCACAAAATGTGTAGAAATATTCGAGCGATCTAAATATCCGTTGGCATCACAATTACAGGGTTCAACACCTATTGATAGAGGTATAAATCATCAAAATCGGAGCATAATTGCAGATTATCGATTTTTAAAGCTCTGAATTTGTGGGCTATGGTTCAGTTGATTTTCAATAAAATTAAATTTTCCACAAAATGTGTAGAAATATTCGAGCGATCTAAATACCCGTTGGCATCACAATTACAGGGTTCAACACCTATTGATAGAGGTATAAATCATCGAAATCGGAGCACAATTATAGATTTTCGATTTTTAAAGTCTGAATTTGTGGGCTATTGTTCAGTTGATTTTCAATAAAATTAAATTTTCCACAAAATGTGTAGAAATATTCGAGCGATCTAAATATCCGTTGGCATCACAATTACAGGGTTCAACACCTATTGATAGAGGTATAAATCATCAAAATCGGAGCATAATTGCAGATTATCGATTTTTAAAGCTCTGAATTTGTGGGCTATGGTTCAGTTGATTTTCAATAAAATTAAATTTTCCACAAAATGTGTAGAAATATTCGAGCGATCTAAATCGCTCTGAATCTGTGGGCTATTTATTGTTCAGTTGATTTTCAATAAAATTAAATTTTCCACAAAATGTGTAAAAATATTCGAACGATCTAAATATTCATTGGCACCATAATTACAGGTCTAAACACCTATTGATAGAGGTATAAATCATCAAAATCGAAGCACAACTGCAGATTTTCGATTTTTAAAGCTCTGAATCTGTGGGTTTTTGTTTAGTTGATTTTCAATAAAATTAAATTTTCCACAAAATGTGTAGAAATATTCGAGCGATCTAAATACCCGTTGGCATCACAATTACAGGGTTCAACACCTATTGATAGAGGTATAAATCATCGAAATCGGAGCACAATTATAGATTTTCGATTTTTAAAGTCTGAATTTGTGGGCTATTGTTCAGTTGATTTTCAATAAAATTAAATTTTCCACAAAATGTGTAGAAATATTCGAGCGATCTAAATATCCGTTGGCATCACAATTACAGGGTTCAACACCTATTGATAGAGGTATAAATCATCAAAATCGGAGCATAATTGCAGATTATCGATTTTTAAAGCTCTGAATTTGTGGGCTATGGTTCAGTTGATTTTCAATAAAATTAAATTTTCCACAAAATGTGTAGAAATATTCGAGCGATCTAAATACCCGTTGGCATCACAATTACAGGGTTCAACACCTATTGATAGAGGTATAAATCATCGAAATCGGAGCACAATTATAGATTTTCGATTTTTAAAGTCTGAATTTGTGGGCTATTGTTCAGTTGATTTTCAATAAAATTAAATTTTCCACAAAATGTGTAGAAATATTCGAGCGATCTAAATATCCGTTGGCATCACAATTACAGGGTTCAACACCTATTGATAGAGGTATAAATCATCAAAATCGGAGCATAATTGCAGATTATCGATTTTTAAAGCTCTGAATTTGTGGGCTATGGTTCAGTTGATTTTCAATAAAATTAAATTTTCCACAAAATGTGTAGAAATATTCGAGCGATCTAAATCGCTCTGAATCTGTGGGCTATTTATTGTTCAGTTGATTTTCAATAAAATTAAATTTTCCACAAAATGTGTAAAAATATTCGAACGATCTAAATATTCATTGGCACCATAATTACAGGTCTCAACACCTATTGATAGAGGTATAAATCATCGAAATCGGAGCACAATTGCAGATTTTCGATTTTTTAAAGCTCTGAATCTGTGGGTTTTTGTTTAGTTGATTTTCAATAAAATTAAATTTTCCACCAAATGTGTAGAAATATTCGAGCGATCTAAATACCCGTTGGCGTCACAATTACAGGGTTCAACACCTATTGATAGAGGTATAAATCATCGAAATCGGAGCACAATTGTAGATTTTCAATTTTTTAAAGCTCTGAATTTGTGGGCTTTTGTTCAGTTGATTTTCAATAAAATTAAATTTTTCCACAAAATGTGTAGAAATATTCGAGCGATCTAAATACCCGTTGGCATCACAATTACAGGTCTCAACACCTATTGATAGAGGTATCAATCATCGAAATCGGAGCACAATTGCAGATTTTCGATTTTTAAAGCTCTGAATCTGTGGGCTATTGTTCAGTTGATTTTTCAATAAAATTAAATTTTCCACAAAATTTGTAGAAATATTCGAGCGATCTAAATACCCGTTGGCATCACAATTACAGGGTTCAACACCTATTGATAGAGGTATAAATCATCGAAATCGGTGCACAATTGTAGATTTTCGATTTTTTAAAAGCTCTGAATCTGTGGGTTATTGTTTAGTTGATTTTCAATAAAATTAAATTTTCCACAAAATGTGTAGAAATATTCGAGCGATCTAAATACCCGTTGGCATCACAATTTACAGGGTTCAACACCTATTGATAGAGGTATAATTCATCGAAATCGGAGCACAATTGTAGATTTTCAATTTTTTAAAGCTCTGAATTTGTGGGCTTTTGTTCAGTTGATTTTCAATAAAATTAAATTTTCCACAAAATGTGTAGAAATATTCGAGCGATCTAAATACCCGTTGGCGTCACAATTACAGGGTTCAACACCTATTGATAGAGGTATAAATCATCGAAATCGGAGCACAATTGTAGATTTTCAATTTTTAAAGCTCTGAATTTGTGGGCTTTTGTTCAGTTGATTTTCAATAAAATTAAATTTTTCCACAAAATGTGTAGAAATATTCGAGCGATCTAAATACCCGTTGGCATCACAATTACAGGTCTCAACACCTATTGATAGAGGTATCAATCATCGAAATCGGAGCACAATTGCAGATTTTCGATTTTTAAAGCTCTGAATTTGTGGGCTATTGTTCAGTTGATTTTCAATAAAATTAAATTTTCCACCAAATGTGTAGAAATATTCGAGCGATCTAAATACCCGTTGGCGTCACAATTACAGGTCTCAACACCTATTGATAGAGGTATAAAATCATCGAAATCGGAGCACAATTGTAGATTTTCAATTTTTAAAGCTCTGAATTTGTGGGCTTTTGTTCAGTTGATTTTCAATAAAATTAAATTTTTCCACAAAATGTGTAGAAATATTCGAGCGATCTAAATACCCGTTGGCATCACAATTACAGGTCTCAACACCTATTGATAGAGGTATCAATCATCGAAATCGGAGCACAATTGCAGATTTTCGATTTTTAAAGCTCTGAATTTGTGGGCTATTGTTCAGTTTGATTTTCAATAAAATTAAATTTTCCACCAAATGTGTAGAAATATTCGAGCGATCTAAATACCCGTTGGCGTCACAATTACAGGTCTCAACACCTATTGATAGAGGTATAAATCATCGAAATCGGAGCACAATTGTAGATTTTTCAATTTTTAAAAGCTCTGAATTTGTGGGCTTTTGTTCAGTTGATTTTCAATAAAATTAAATTTTCCACAAAATGTGTAGAAATATTCGAGCGATCTAAATACCCGTTGGCATCACAATTACAGGTCTCAACACCTATTGATAGAGGTATCAATCATCGAAATCGGAGCACAATTGCAGATTTTCGATTTTTAAAGCTCTGAATTTGTGGGCTATTGTTCAGTTGATTTTCAATAAAATTAAATTTTCCACCAAATGTGTAGAAATATTCGAGCGATCTAAATACCCGTTGGCGTCACAATTACAGGTCTCAACACCTATTGATAGAGGTATAAATCATCGAAATCGGAGCACAATTGTAGATTTTCAATTTTTAAAGCTCTGAATTTGTGGGCTTTTGTTCAGTTGATTTTCAATAAAATTAAATTTTCCACAAAATGTGTAGAAATATTCGAGCGATCTAAATACCCGTTGGCATCACAATTACAGGTCTCAACACCTATTGATAGAGGTATCAATCATCGAAATCGGAGCACAATTGCAGATTTTTCGATTTTTTAAAGCTCTGAATTTGTGGGCTATTGTTCAGTTGATTTTCAATAAAATTAAATTTTCCACCAAATGTGTAGAAATATTCGAGCGATCTAAATACCCGTTGGCGTCACAATTACAGGTCTCAACACCTATTGATAGAGGTATAAATCATCGAAATCGGAGCACAATTGTAGATTTTCAATTTTTAAAGCTCTGAATTTGTGGGCTTTTGTTCAGTTGATTTTCAATAAAATTAAATTTTCCACAAAATGTGTAGAAATATTCGAGCGATCTAAATACCCGTTGGCATCACAATTACAGGTCTCAACACCTATTGATAGAGGTATCAATCATCGAAATCGGAGCACAATTGCAGATTTTCGATTTTTTAAAGCTCTGAATCTGTGGGCTATTGTTCAGTTGATTTTCAATAAAATTAAATTTTCCACAAAATTTGTAGAAATATTCGAGCGATCTAAATACCCGTTGGCATCACAATTACAGGGTTCAACACCTATTGATAGAGGTATAAATCATCGAAATCGGTGCACAATTGTAGATTTTCGATTTTTTAAAGCTCTGAATCTGTGGGTTATTGTTTAGTTGATTTTCAATAAAATTAAATTTTCCACAAAATGTGTAGAAATATTCGAGCGATCTAAATACCCGTTGGCATCACAATTACAGGGTTCAACACCTATTGATAGAGGTATAATTCATCGAAATCGGAGCACAATTGTAGATTTTCAATTTTTAAAGCTCTGAATTTGTGGGCTTTTGTTCAGTTGATTTTCAATAAAATTAAATTTTCCACAAAATGTGTAGAAATATTCGAGCGATCTAAATACCCGTTGGCGTCACAATTACAGGGTTCAACACCTATTGATAGAGGTATAAATCATCGAAATCGGAGCACAATTGTAGATTTTCAATTTTTAAAGCTCTGAATTTGTGGGCTTTTGTTCAGTTGATTTTCAATAAAATTAAATTTTCCACAAAATGTGTAGAAATATTCGAGCGATCTAAATACCCGTTGGCATCACAATTACAGGTCTCAACACCTATTGATAGAGGTATCAATCATCGAAATCGGAGCACAATTGCAGATTTTCGATTTTTAAAGCTCTGAATTTGTGGGCTATTGTTCAGTTGATTTTCAATAAAATTAAATTTTCCACCAAATGTGTAGAAATATTCGAGCGATCTAAATACCCGTTGGCGTCACAATTACAGGTCTCAACACCTATTGATAGAGGTATAAATCATCGAAATCGGAGCACAATTGTAGATTTTCAATTTTTAAAGCTCTGAATTTGTGGGCTTTTGTTCAGTTGATTTTCAATAAAATTAAATTTTCCACAAAATGTGTAGAAATATTCGAGCGATCTAAATACCCGTTGGCATCACAATTACAGGTCTCAACACCTATTGATAGAGGTATCAATCATCGAAATCGGAGCACAATTGCAGATTTTCGATTTTTAAAGCTCTGAATTTGTGGGCTATTGTTCAGTTGATTTTCAATAAAATTAAATTTTCCACCAAATGTGTAGAAATATTCGAGCGATCTAAATACCCGTTGGCGTCACAATTACAGGTCTCAACACCTATTGATAGAGGTATAAATCATCGAAATCGGAGCACAATTCTAGATTTTCAATTTTTAAAGCTCTGAATTTGTGGGCTTTTGTTCAGTTGATTTTCAATAAAATTAAATTTTCCACAAAATGTGTAGAAATATTCGAGCGATCTAAATACCCGTTGGCATCACAATTACAGGTCTCAACACCTATTGATAGAGGTATCAATCATCGAAATCGGAGCACAATTGCAGATTTTCGATTTTTAAAGCTCTGAATTTGTGGGCTATTGTTCAGTTGATTTTCAATAAAATTAAATTTTCCACCAAATGTGTAGAAATATTCGAGCGATCTAAATACCCGTTGGCGTCACAATTACAGGTCTCAACACCTATTGATAGAGGTATAAATCATCGAAATCGGAGCACAATTGTAGATTTTCAATTTTTAAAGCTCTGAATTTGTGGGCTTTTGTTCAGTTGATTTTCAATAAAATTAAATTTTCCACAAAATGTGTAGAAATATTCGAGCGATCTAAATACCCGTTGGCATCACAATTACAGGTCTCAACACCTATTGATAGAGGTATCAATCATCGAAATCGGAGCACAATTGCAGATTTTCGATTTTTAAAGCTCTGAATTTGTGGGCTATTGTTCAGTTGAT
Organism: Tipula helvola; assembly: GCA_963556165.1. Taxonomy (NCBI): domain Eukaryota; kingdom Metazoa; phylum Arthropoda; class Insecta; order Diptera; family Tipulidae; genus Tipula; species Tipula helvola. The sequence continues at coordinate 94,604,346 of OY744481.1, forward strand.
TTTCAATAAAATTAAATTTTCCACCAAATGTGTAGAAATATTCGAGCGATCTAAATACCCGTTGGCGTCACAATTACAGGTCTCAACACCTATTGATAGAGGTATAAATCATCGAAATCGGAGCACAATTGTAGATTTTCAATTTTTAAAGCTCTGAATTTGTGGGCTTTTGTTCAGTTGATTTTCAATAAAATTAAATTTTCCACAAAATTTGTAGAAATATTCGAGCGATCTAAATTACCCGTTGGCATCACAATTACAGGGTTCAACACCTATTGATAGAGGTATAAATCATCGAAATCGGTGCACAATTGTAGATTTTCGATTTTTTAAAGCTCTGAATCTGTGGGTTATTGTTTAGTTGATTTTCAATAAAATTAAATTTTCCACAAAATGTGTAGAAATATTCGAGCGATCTAAATACCCGTTGGCATCACAATTACAGGGTTCAACACCTATTGATAGAGGTATAATTCATCGAAATCGGAGCACAATTGTAGATTTTCAATTTTTAAAGCTCTGAATTTGTGGGCTTTTGTTTCAGTTGATTTTCAATAAAATTAAATTTTCCACAAAATGTGTAGAAATATTCGAGCGATCTAAATACCCGTTGGCATCACAATTACAGGTCTCAACACCTATTGATAGAGGTATCAATCATCGAAATCGGAGCACAATTGCAGATTTTCGATTTTTTAAAGCTCTGAATTTGTGGGCTATTGTTCAGTTGATTTTCAATAAAATTAAATTTTCCACCAAATGTGTAGAAATATTCGAGCGATCTAAATACCCGTTGGCGTCACAATTACAGGGTTCAACACCTATTGATAGAGGTATAAAATCATCGAAATCGGAGCACAATTGTAGATTTTCAATTTTTAAAGCTCTGAATTTGTGGGCTTTTGTTCAGTTGATTTTCAATACAATTAAATTTTTCCACAAAATGTGTAGAAATATTCGAGCGATCTAAATACCCGTTGGCAATTACAGGTCTCAACACCTATTGATAGAGGTATCAATCATCGAAATCGGAGCACAATTGCAGATTTTCGATTTTTAAAGCTCTGAATTTGTGGGCTATTGTTCAGTTGATTTTCAATAAAATTAAATTTTCCACCAAATGTGTAGAAATATTCGAGCGATCTAAATACCCGTTGGCGTCACAATTACAGGTCTCAACACCTATTGATAGAGGTATAAATCATCGAAATCGGAGCACAATTGTAGATTTTCAATTTTTAAAGCTCTGAATTTGTGGGCTTTTGTTCAGTTGATTTTCAATAAAATTAAATTTTCCACAAAATGTGTAGAAATATTCGAGCGATCTAAATACCCGTTGGCATCACAATTACAGGTCTCAACACCTATTGATAGAGGTATCAATCATCGAAATCGGAGCACAATTGCAGATTTTCGATTTTTAAAGCTCTGAATTTGTGGGCTATTGTTCAGTTGATTTTCAATAAAATTAAATTTTCCACCAAATGTGTAGAAATATTCGAGCGATCTAAATACCCGTTGGCGTCACAATTACAGGTCTCAACACCTATTGATAGAGGTATAAATCATCGAAATCGGAGCACAATTGTAGATTTTCAATTTTAAAGCTCTGAATTTGTGGGCTTTTGTTCAGTTGATTTTCAATAAAATTAAATTTTCCACAAAATGTGTAGAAATATTCGAGCGATCTAAATACCCGTTGGCATCACAATTACAGGTCTCAACACCTATTGATAGAGGTATCAATCATCGAAATCGGAGCACAATTGCAGATTTTCGATTTTTAAAGCTCTGAATTTGTGGGCTATTGTTCAGTTGATTTTCAATAAAATTAAATTTTCCACCAAATGTGTAGAAATATTCGAGCGATCTAAATACCCGTTGACGTCACAATTACAGGTCTCAACACCTATTGATAGAGGTATAAATCATCGAAATCGGAGCACAATTGTAGATTTTCAATTTTTAAAGCTCTGAATTTGTGGGCTTTTGTTCAGTTGATTTTCAATAAAATTAAATTTTCCACAAAATGTGTAGAAATATTCGAGCGATCTAAATACCCGTTGGCATCACAATTACAGGTCTCAACACCTATTGATAGAGGTATCAATCATCGAAATCGGAGCACAATTGCAGATTTTCGATTTTTAAAGCTCTGAATTTGTGGGCTATTGTTCAGTTGATTTTCAATAAAATTAAATTTTCCACCAAATGTGTAGAAATATTCGAGCGATCTAAATACCCGTTGGCGTCACAATTACAGGTCTCAACACCTATTGATAGAGGTATAAATCATCGAAATCGGAGCACAATTGTAGATTTTCAATTTTTAAAGCTCTGAATTTGTGGGCTTTTGTTCAGTTGATTTTCAATAAAATTAAATTTTCCACAAAATGTGTAGAAATATTCGAGCGATCTAAATACCCGTTGGCATCACAATTACAGGTCTCAACACCTATTGATAGAGCATAGAGGTATCAATCATCGAAATCGGAGCACAATTGCAGATTTTCGATTTTTAAAGCTCTGAATTTGTGGGCTATTGTTCAGTTGATTTTCAATAAAATTAAATTTTCCACCAAATGTGTAGAAATATTCGAGCGATCTAAATACCCGTTGGCGTCACAATTACAGGTCTCAACACCTATTGATAGAGGTATAAATCATCGAAATCGGAGCACAATTGTAGATTTTCAATTTTTAAAGCTCTGAATTTGTGGGCTTTTGTTCAGTTGATTTTCAATAAAATTAAATTTTCCACAAAATGTGTAGAAATATTCGAGCGATCTAAATACCCGTTGGCATCACAATTACAGGTCTCAACACCTATTGATAGAGGTATCAATCATCGAAATCGGAGCACAATTGCAGATTTTCGATTTTTAAAGCTCTGAATTTGTGGGCTATTGTTCAGTTGATTTTCAATAAAATTAAATTTTCCACCAAATGTGTAGAAATATTCGAGCGATCTAAATACCCGTTGGCGTCACAATTACAGGTCTCAACACCTATTGATAGAGGTATCAATCATCGAAATCGGAGCACAATTGCAGATTTTCGATTTTTAAAGCTCTGAATTTGTGGGCCATTGTTCAGTTGATTTTCAATAAAATTAAATTTTCCACAATGTGTAGAAATATTCGAGCGATCTAAATACCCGTTGGCGTCACAATTACAGGGTTCAACACCTATTGATAGAGGTATAAATCATCGAAATCGGAGCACAATTGTAGATTTTCAATTTTTAAAGCTCTGAATTTGTGGGCTTTTGTTCAGTTGATTTTCAATAAAATTAAATTTTCCACAAAATGTGTAGAAATATTCGAGCGATCTAAATACCCGTTGGCATCACAATTACAGGTCTCAACACCTATTGATAGAGGTATCAATCATCGAAATCGGAGCACAATTGAAGATTTTCGATTTTTAAAGCTCTGAATTTGTGGGCTATTGTTCAGTTGATTTTCAATAAAATTAAATTTTCCACCAAATGTGTAGAAATATTCGAGCGATCTAAATACCCGTTGGCATCACAATTACAGGGTTCAACACCTATTGATAGAGGTATAAATCATCGAAATCGGAGCACAATTGTAGATTTTCAATTTTTAAAGCTCTGAATCTGTGGGCTATTGTTCAGTTGATTTTCAATAAAATTAAATTTTCCACAAAATGTGTAAAAATATTCGAACGATCTAATTATTCGTTGGCATCATAATTACAGGTCTCAACACCTATTGATAGAGGTATAAATCATCGAAATCGGAGCACAATTGCAGATTTTCGATTTTTAAAGCTCTGAATCTGTGGGCTATTGTTCAGTTGATTTTCAATAAAATTAAATTTTCCACAAAATGTGTAGAAATATTCGAGCGATCTAAATACCCGTTGGCATCACAATTACAGGGTTCAACACCTATTGATAGAGGTATAAATCATCGAAATCGGAGCACAATTGCAGATTTTCGATTTTTAAAGCTCTGAATTTGTGGGCTATTGTTCAGTTGATTTTCAATAAAATTAAATTTTCCACAAAATGTGTAGAAATATTCGAGCGATCTAAATACCCGTTAGCATCACAATTACAGGGTTCAGCACCTATTGATAGAGGTATAAATCATCGAAATCGGAGCACAATTGTAGATTTTCGATTTTTAAAGCTCTGAATCTGTGGGTTATTGTTCAGTTGATTTTCAATAAAATTAAATTTTCCACAAAATGTGTAGAAATATTCGAGCGATCTAAATACCCGTTGGCATCACAATTACAGGGTTCAACACCTATTGATAGAGGTATAAATCATCGAAATCGGAGCACAATTGTAGATTTTCAATTTTTAAAGCTCTGAATTTGTGGGCTTTTGTTCAATTGATTTTCAATAAAATTAAATTTTCCACAAAATGTGTAGAAATATTCGAGCGATCTAAATACCCGTTGGCATCACAATTACAGGTATCAACACCTATTGATAGAGGTATCAATCATCGAAATCGGAGCACAATTGCAGATTTTCGATTTTTAAAGCTCTGAATTTGTGGGCTATTGTTCAGTTGATTTTCAATAAAATTAAATTTTCCACCAAATGTGTAGAAATATTCGAGCGGTCTAAATACCCGTTGGCATCACAATTACAGGGTTCAACACCTATTGATAGAGGTATAAATCATCGAAATCGGAGCACAATTGTAGATTTTCAATTTTTAAAGCTCTGAATTTGTGGGCTTTTGTTCAGTTGATTTTCAATAAAATTAAATTTTCCACAAAATGTGTAGAAATATTCGAGCGATCTAAATACCCGTTGGCATCACAATTACAGGGTTCAACACCTATTGATAGAGGTATAAATCATCGAAATCGGAGCACAATTGCAGATTTTCAATTTTTAAAGCTCTGAATTTGTGGGCTTTTGTTCAGTTGATTTTCAATAAAATTAAATTTTCCACAAAATGTGTAGAAATATTCGAGCGATCTAAATACCCGTTGGCATCACAATTACAGGGTTCAACACCTATTGATAGAGGTATAAATCATCGAAATCGGAGCACAATTGCAGATTTTCGATTTTTAAAGCTCTGAATCTGTGGGTTATTGTTCAGTTGATTTTCAATAAAATTAAATTTTCCACCAAATGTGTAGAAATATTCGAGCGGTCTAAATACCCGTTGGCATCACAATTACAGGGTTCAACACCTATTGATAGAGGTATAAATCATCGAAATCGGAGCACAATTGTAGATTTTCAATTTTTAAAGCTCTGAATTTGTGGGCTTTTGTTCAGTTGATTTTCAATAAAATTAAATTTTCCACAAAATGTGTAGAAATATTCGAGCGATCTAAATACCCGTTGGCATCACAATTACAGGGTTCAACACCTATTGATAGAGGTATAAATCATCGAAATCGGAGCACAATTGCAGATTTTCGATTTTTAAAGCTCTGAATCTGTGGGTTATTGTTCAGTTGATTTTCAATAAAATTAAATTTTCCACAAAATGTGTAGAAATATTCGAGCGATCTAAATACCCGTTGGCATCACAATTACAGGGTTCAACACCTATTGATAGAGGTATAAATCATCGAAATCGGAGCAAAATTGTAGATTTTCAATTTTTAAAGCTCTGAATTTGTGGGCTTTTGTTCAGTTGATTTTCAATAAATTAAATTTTCCACAAAATGTGTAGAAATATTCGAGCGATCTAAATACCCGTTGGCATCACAATTACAGGGTTCAACACCTATTGATAGAGGTATAAATCATCGAAATCGGAGCACAATTGCAGATTTTCGATTTTTAAAGCTCTGAATCTGTGGGTTATTGTTTAGTTGATTTTCAATAAAATTAAATTTTCCACAAAATGTGTAGAAATATTCGAGCGATCTAAATACCCGTTGGCATCACAATTACAGGTCTCAACACCTATTGATAGAGGTATCAATCATCGAAATCGGAGCACAATTGCAGATTTTCAATTTTTAAAGCTCTGAATTTGTGGGCTATTGTTCCGTTGATTTTCAATAAAATTAAATTTTCCACAAAATGTGTAGAAATATTCGAGCGATCTAAATACTCGTTGGCATCACAATTACAGGTCTCAACACCTATTGATAGAGGTATAAATCATCGAAATCGGAGCACAATTGCAGATTTTCGATTTTTAAAGCTCTGAATCTGTGGGTTATTGTTCAGTTGATTTTCAATAAAATTAAATTTTCCACAAAATGTGTAGAAATATTCGAGCGATCTAAATACCCGTTGGCATCACAATTACAGGGTTCAACACCTATTGATAGAGGTATAAATCATCGAAATCGGAGCACAATTGCAGATTTTCGATTTTTAAAGCTCTGAATTTGTGGGCTATTGTTCAGTTGATTTTCAATAAAATTAAATTTTCCACAAAATGTGTAGAAATATTCGAGCGATCTAAATACCCGTTGGCGTCACAATTACAGGTCTCAACACCTATTGATAGAGGTATAAATCATCGAAATCGGAGCACAATTGTAGATTTTCAATTTTTAAAGCTCTGAATTTGTGGGCTTTTGTTCAGTTGATTTTCAATAAAATTAAATTTTCCACAAAATGTGTAGAAATATTCGAGCGATCTAAATAACCGTTGGCATCACAATTACAGGTCTCAACACCTATTGATAGAGGTATCAATCATCGAAATCGGAGCACAATTGCAGATTTTCGATTTTTAAGCTCTGAATTTGTGGGCTATTGTTCAGTTGATTTTCAATAAAATTAAATTTTCCACCAAATGTGTAGAAATATTCGAGCGATCTAAATACCCGTTGGCATCACAATTACAGGGTTCAACACCTATTGATAGAGGTATAAATCATCGAAATCGGAGCACAATTGTAGATTTTCAATTTTTAAAGCTCTGAATCTGTGGGCTATTGTTCAGTTGATTTTCAATAAAATTAAATTTTCCACAAAATGTGTAAAAATATTCGAACGATCTAATTATTCGTTGGCATCATAATTACAGGTCTCAACACCTATTGATAGAGGTATAAATCATCGAAATCGGAGCACAATTGCAGATTTTCGATTTTTAAAGCTCTGAATCTGTGGGCTATTGTTCAGTTGATTTTCAATAAAATTAAATTTTCCACAAAATGTGTAGAAATATTCGAGCGATCTAAATACCCGTTGGCATCACAATTACAGGGTTCAACACCTATTGATAGAGGTATAAATCATCGAAATCGGAGCACAATTGCAGATTTTCGATTTTTAAAGCTCTGAATTTGTGGGCTATTGTTCAGTTGATTTTCAATAAAATTAAATTTTCCACAAAATGTGTAGAAATATTCGAGCGATCTAAATACCCGTTAGCATCACAATTACAGGGTTCAGCACCTATTGATAGAGGTATAAATCATCGAAATCGGAGCACAATTGTAGATTTTCGATTTTTAAAGCTCTGAATCTGTGGGTTATTGTTCAGTTGATTTTCAATAAAATTAAATTTTCCACAAAATGTGTAGAAATATTCGAGCGATCTAAATACCCGTTGGCATCACAATTACAGGGTTCAACACCTATTGATAGAGGTATAAATCATCGAAATCGGAGCACAATTGTAGATTTTCAATTTTTAAAGCTCTGAATTTGTGGGCTTTTGTTCAATTGATTTTCAATAAAATTAAATTTTCCACAAAATGTGTAGAAATATTCGAGCGATCTAAATACCCGTTGGCATCACAATTACAGGTATCAACACCTATTGATAGAGGTATCAATCATCGAAATCGGAGCACAATTGCAGATTTTCGATTTTTAAAGCTCTGAATTTGTGGGCTATTGTTCAGTTGATTTTCAATAAAATTAAATTTTCCACCAAATGTGTAGAAATATTCGAGCGGTCTAAATACCCGTTGGCATCACAATTACAGGGTTCAACACCTATTGATAGAGGTATAAATCATCGAAATCGGAGCACAATTGTAGATTTTCAATTTTTAAAGCTCTGAATTTGTGGGCTTTTGTTCAGTTGATTTTCAATAAAATTAAATTTTCCACAAAATGTGTAGAAATATTCGAGCGATCTAAATACCCGTTGGCATCACAATTACAGGGTTCAACACCTATTGATAGAGGTATAAATCATCGAAATCGGAGCACAATTGCAGATTTTCAATTTTTAAAGCTCTGAATTTGTGGGCTTTTGTTCAGTTGATTTTCAATAAAATTAAATTTTCCACAAAATGTGTAGAAATATTCGAGCGATCTAAATACCCGTTGGCATCACAATTACAGGGTTCAACACCTATTGATAGAGGTATAAATCATCGAAATCGGAGCACAATTGCAGATTTTCGATTTTTAAAGCTCTGAATCTGTGGGCTATTGTTCAGTTGATTTTCAATAAAATTAAATTTTCCACCAAATGTGTAGAAATATTCGAGCGGTCTAAATACCCGTTGGCATCACAATTACAGGGTTCAACACCTATTGATAGAGGTATAAATCATCGAAATCGGAGCACAATTGTAGATTTTCAATTTTTAAAGCTCTGAATTTGTGGGCTTTTGTTCAGTTGATTTTCAATAAAATTAAATTTTCCACAAAATGTGTAGAAATATTCGAGCGATCTAAATACCCGTTGGCATCACAATTACAGGGTTCAACACCTATTGATAGAGGTATAAATCATCGAAATCGGAGCACAATTGCAGATTTTCGATTTTTAAAGCTCTGAATCTGTGGGTTATTGTTCAGTTGATTTTCAATAAAATTAAATTTTCCACAAAATGTGTAGAAATATTCGAGCGATCTAAATACCCGTTGGCATCACAATTACAGGGTTCAACACCTATTGATAGAGGTATAAATCATCGAAATCGGAGCACAATTGTAGATTTTCAATTTTTAAAGCTCTGAATTTGTGGGCTTTTGTTCAGTTGATTTTCAATAAAATTAAATTTTCCACAAAATGTGTAGAAATATTCGAGCGATCTAAATACCCGTTGGCATCACAATTACAGGGTTCAACACCTATTGATAGAGGTATAAATCATCGAAATCGGAGCACAATTGCAGATTTTCGATTTTTAAAGCTCTGAATCTGTGGGTTATTGTTTAGTTGATTTTCAATAAAATTAAATTTTCCACAAAATGTGTAGAAATATTCGAGCGATCTAAATACCCGTTGGCATCACAATTACAGGGTTCAACACCTATTGATAGAGGTATAAATCATCGAAATCGGAGCACAATTGTAGATTTTCAATTTTTAAAGCTCTGAATTTGTGGGCTATAGTTCAGTTGATTTTCAATAAAATTAAATTTTCCACAAAATGTGTAGAAATATTCGAGCGATCTAAATACCCGTTGGCATCACAATTACAGGTCTCAACACCTATTGATAGAGGTATCAATCATCGAAATCGGAGCACAATTGCAGATTTTCGATTTTTAAAGCTCTGAATCTGTGGGTTATTGTTTAGTTGATTTTCAATAAAATTAAATTTTCCACAAAATGTGTAGAAATATTCGAGCGATCTAAATACCCGTTGGCATCACAATTACAGGTCTCAACACCTATTGATAGAGGTATCAATCATCGAAATCGGAGCACAATTGCAGATTTTCGATTTTTAAAGCTCTGAATTTGTGGGCTATTGTTCCGTTGATTTTCAATAAAATTAAATTTTCCACAAAATGTGTAGAAATATTCGAGCGATCTAAATACCCGTTGGCATCACAATTACAGGTCTCAACACCTATTGATAGACCCGTTGGCATCACAATTACAGGTCTCAACACCTATTGATAGAGGTATCAATCATCGAAATCGGAGCACAATTGCAGATTTTCAATTTTTAAAGCTCTGAATTTGTGGGCTATTGTTCCGTTGATTTTCAATAAAATTAAATTTTCCACAAAATGTGTAGAAATATTCGAGCGATCTAAATACTCGTTGGCATCACAATTACAGGTCTCAACACCTATTGATAGAGGTATCATTCATCAAAATCGGAGCACAATTGTAGATTTACGATTTTTATAGCTCTGAATCTGTGGGCTATTGTTCAGTTGATTTTCAATAAAATTAAATTTTCCACAAAATGTGTAAAAATATTCGAACGATCTAAATATTCGTTGGCATCACAATTACAGGGTTCAACACCTATTGATAGAGGTATAAATCATCGAAATCGGAGCACAATTGCAGATTTTCGATTTTTAAAGCTCTGAATCTGTGGGCTATTGTTCAGTTGATTTTCAATAAAATTAAATTTTCCACAAAATGTGTAAAAATATTCGAACGATCTGAATATTCGTTGGCACCATAATTACAGGTCTCAACACCTATTGATAGAGGTATAAATCATCGAAATCGGAGCACAATTGCAGATTTTCGATTTTTAAAGCTCTGAATCTGTGGGCTATTGTTCAGTTGATTTTCAATAAAATTAAATTTTCCACAAAATGTGTAAAAATATTCGAACGATCTAAATATTCGTTGGCATCATAATTACAGGTCTCAACACCTATTGATAGAGGTATAAATCATCGAAATCGGAGCACAATTGCAGATTTTCGATTTTTAAAGCTCTGAATCTGTGGGCTATTGTTCAGTTGATTTTCAATAAAATTAAATTTTCCACAAAATGTGTAAAAATATTCGAACGATCTAAATATTCGTTGGCATCACAATTACAGGGTTCAACACCTATTGATAGAGGTATAAATCATCGAAATCGGAGCACAATTGCAGATTTTCGATTTTTAAAGCTCTGAATCTGTGGGCTATTGTTCAGTTGATTTTCAATAAAATTAAATTTTCCACAAAATGTGTAGAAATATTCTAGCGATCTAAATACCCGTTAGCATCACAATTACAGGGTTCAGCACCTATTGATAGAGGTATAAATCATCGAAATCGGAGCACAATTGTAGATTTTCGATTTTTAAAGCTCTGAAAGAACCTTAGTTTGAATGGACAGACATCGTTTAAACAAGTTTTTCCTTAGTTATTTAAACAGTTTCATATTTCACTTGAAATTACGTTTTACTTCACTTAAAAAGTGTTGGTGAGGCACAACAAAAATAATTATGTTGTGAAAAGTAACAAAATGATAACTGATATCCCTTATTTATAACCGTCCAATAAGCGAACACAATAACACGGTCAAACGGCGGTTTTTCTTTTATATCAGCTCAATCTCAGTCACAAAATCTAAAGGTGTTTCATTAATTTTTTTAAGCTAATACCCCGACAAATAGTGGTAAATTGTTGCCTAGAATGTTCTTACATAATGTCATTACTGACTCGTTGGTTAGTCTATAAAAGAAACGGGGCGTGAGAGAGGAAGAGCTTGCTAGAATATTAAGCTAATGTGGGTTTTTAATTTCAAAATTTGATTTACAACTTTGCTGAACTTGTATTTCTTAAAGTTGAGTAGAATGACATATCACGTTTGTTGCTTTTTGTGTAACACGTGCGCCTGACATCAATCACCTCATCAATCAATCACAGTGTTATCAGTTATTATTTTAAACTATTTGTGCACTCAAGAATAAGTAGAGGCAAACAAATTATACCGTAAGAAATGTAATCTAACGAAACGGGGACTTATGAATATATTTTGAAGTGACCATGACCGATACCGAATACTCCAATAAAAGCAATTACGCATAAAATGCACGTTATTGAAACTAATAACACTTAAGATAATGCCAGCTGATAAAACCGTACCTATATATTCTGCAATATTTAGCCATTCGATCAATTTTCTCGTAAACTTTCTTGATTGAAACAGCACTGTAATTAATAAAGAAAAATGGTTAAACGATTGTTTATTTTACTCGTAATCGGTCTAGTGATAATAAATGTTACGTCAGCGTTACCACTTGATCCCAGATGTCCATTGAATGAAGATGAAAACTCCATTGTTGTACTTTTGCCACACGAATCAGATTGTTCCAAATTTTATTCATGTGATCATGGGCATTTAACCGAACAGGAATGCGTCCCTGGTCAACTATATAATTCCGAATTGAGCGTAAGTACCTATATGAGTTTGAATTTTGATTGTAGCTCAAGGATTTTTTGTAATGAAATTATTTTGCAATTATTTGTTTGTTACAGGTTTGTGATTACCCGGAAAATGTCAAATGTAACGAAAATTAGAGAATTATAATTATTTATTACACCTTATATAACGTTTTTAATTTAATTTTGTAATAGTTATGAATTTTTAAATTATCACATGCGATTTTCAATTTAAAACTCACCTCGCTTGCGCCTTGATTTCTATGTGCCCTCAACTCAACCACCAATTCAACCACAAATCAAATTTTTAACCTAACCCCAAACTCATCGCTTAGCCCAATTCACGAATCAACCACCAAATAATTCCCCAACCATACTCACTGAATTCCAATGCAAGCTGACTCAACGCTAATTCAAATTCAACTCAACATAGCTCGAACCAAATCTCAACCGGCTCTAAAAACTACATCCTAACATGAGCTCAACTCCAAACAACTCAGCTAATTTCAAACTCAACCATCAAATCAACCCCAAATAGATTCCCAACTTAACCGCTGACTCCTGCTCAATCCCAACTCAACCCTAGTTCAACCCCTACTCGATGCAACCCAGCCCTTAAATCAACCCGAAATTCACGACCAAATCAACTCCCAACTCGACCGTCAATTCAATATACAAATAAGGGACTTGTTGAACTGCTCACTAAGCCCTAACCCAACTCAACTCCAACTCAAACCAAACTCAACCGGAACCCAACTCAATCGCAAACTCAACGCCCAACTTACGAGCTAGTTATATAGACGAAAGCCCACGATAATTTACCAAGTTCAGGAAAATTAGGTAGGTGGTAGCCCGTTTTCCTTTCCGAGCACCAGTGGCCTTTCCTCATTCCTATATTTGTACTTTTCGTTATTAAACGAATTACTATTCGAAAATGTGCTAAATAATTGTCCAGTTTGAACCGAACTAAACCCAGAACTAAAATAATAAAACTGTCCCTAAATGAATAAAACAAATCGTTATTTAAAGTAAATGGCATTTATTTATTGCTGTTGTTTCACCGAGTTACTGCGGGGTGCAGGTTAACCGAATATTATATCCCAGTTGTCCTATACGTGAGCAATCGAGAAATTTTGTTTGGAACGGCACATTGAAAACAAGAAACGGAAGTATAAAGGGAAAAAACGAAATCTTCGGCTCTTTAGATGTGTTTTCAACGGGAGTAAATGACATGTATTTGCTTTATTTTCGCCCTTTTTTTACGAAATAAGTAGTGTTTGAATTCAATAGCGATAAATGTACTAAAACCAAAAAAACTTATTGCCACGCGTATAAAAATAAAAACAAAAAAACGAGACAAAAAGATCATTCGGTTTTTTTGCCCTTTTTTCTTTAGTCGTGTTGCAGAAGCTTAAAAATAAAGACATGTAAAATAATCTATGTACTTTAAGAACAAAACGAATAAACAGTTACTTTAATAAATAAAAATTAAAACAAACGAAAAATTATTTTATTGTAAAACGTACTTTTATTAAAAATAAAAGAAAAACGAAATTGTGCTAATTTAAAGCAACATTTAATTATACCTACACGAATGAACAGCAACGCTACATAAAAATACAAAGCGGAATTTTTCTACACGAACGAAACAGCAACGCTTAACATTTTGGTCCTTCGAGAGCTGGATTTTGTATACATACGCCTGGTGGAAAAACCTAACCTAAATTGGCGTAAAAAACAACAAAATAAAAACCAGCAACGTGAACGTAAACGAAATTTACACAAATTAATGTGGAATAACTTGGAGATAATTTGGAATAATAATTAATCATTTCATCTAATAATCGAGAAACAAGCATCAAGCTGCACACGCCCGAACGAAACAACTTTACATCAACATTATCAGTGCGTAAGTGTACAACACAAACGTAATTTCATTTAGATATTAAAACGCATATACAAATATATATGTATGTACATAAGCTATATGTATATAAATATATATAATTTAAATTAAAAACTTAACAAATTAGTTCAATAATTAATACATTTTATACATTTTTAATTATATAAATTATAAATTTGTAAACGCAAAGCAATAAGTTCAGCCATTGATCTAATTCATTTATCTATCACATCTCCCATCTGGCGGTGAATAGCGAAACAATATATCTAATATTTAAACCATTTCTTTTATTCGGTAATGATAACCGGAACTTTCGGGAAAATCTTTATTTGTTTCTAAGATTTTAACGACAAATTAGTTGTCAAAATATTACATACGTTTCACTTAATTTAGAATTTTGTTTATGATTCAACAAAATGGCTGACGAAGAGGTAGCCAAGATCAAAACTAGCTTTAACAGACGGTTTGGCTATTTAAAAAAACGATTAACAAATATTGAAAACTTTTTAGTGACGAACGAAAATTTGGGTTCAATTGAGCTTAAAACAAGGTTAGAATCCGTGGAAAAAATATTTCAAAATTTTGAAGTAATTACGAACGAAATTATAGAAGTGCTTGATGAAGAAGACTTTAATGAAACGTATCAAGTTCACATCGAAGAATTTGATGATAGATATTTAAAAATGAAATCAGACATTTTGTATCGATGCGATAACACATCAGTCGAATCAAAACCGGAAACATCTCAAGTGAAAGCAATCAAACCTTTAATTAAATTGCCTGAACTGAATATTCCGCATTTCGATGGTGATCCATTAAAATGGATAACATTTAAAGATGTTTTCGACGCTGTAATCAATAAAAATCCAGCCCTTACTGATATAGTTAAGTTTACGTACTTGCAAAATAGTTTTAAGGGAGAGGCCAGACAATCGCTAGGCCATATCGAACTTTCTGATGCAGGATATCAACGTGCCTGGTTAGAGTTAGTTCAGCGATTTGATAATCCGAGGTTGATTGTTGAGAGACATGTTGACGCACTGATTGATTTACAACCCATCCATAATTCAAGTGCGAACGAGGTGAAACGTTTCACCAATGTGGTGTTATCACATGTTACAGCATTGGAAGCATGTGACGTTAAATTCGATGAATGTTCAGAAATTGTTGTCATGCGCCTTGTTATACGAAAACTGGATAGGGAGTCAATTAAAGATTAGGAGAAACAGAATTCTTCTAAAGACATGCCAACATGGAAGACATTACGCGAATTTCTCGAGAAAAAATGTAGGGTTTTGGAGTCAATATCAAATGCAAGCCAATGTCTCAATAAATCAACGCCTAATAATACACAAAGGCAAAACAAACCATTTAACACGTCAAAAAGTCATTCATTCGCAATGCCTAACTTAAGCTCAAATCAACAAAGAGCAAATTGCCGTTTATGTAACGGTATTCGCCATGCATTTTTTAGCTGCCCTTCATTTCTAAGCTTTAGCCCAACAGAGCGCTTCAATAAAATTAAAGAAATGAAGGCTTGTATAAATTGCTTGAACCCGTTCCATACAGTTTCCGATTGCAGGTCGGCTGGATGCAAATTGTGCAATAAAAAGCATCACACGTTGCTACATATTGACCAAAAGTATACTAACAGAGAAAACGAAAACCACCGATTCTGGTAGCCAATCCAATTTTATAACAAGTTCCATGGCTCAAAAACTTCAAGCAAAAATTAACAATATAAATTCGATTGATGTCACTGGCATCAGTTCAACATCAACTAAAGTTGACGAGATGATTTCAACTCAGTTGAAGTCACGTTATAAAAACTCAGTGTTTAGCGTATATCTTTTTGTTATTAACAAGATTTCTAACAGTTTACCACAAACCACCATCAATATTAGTCGCTGGTGTATACCAATTAACATTCAATTGGCAGACCCTTATTTTAATGAGTCACGTCCAATTGACATCCTAATAGGAGCAGAACTGTTCCCAAACATTTTAATGCCAAAGAAGATTTTTCTAAGACAAAATTTGCCTGTTCTACAAGAAAGTTTGTTTGGGTGGATAATCTTTGGCAAGGAAGATATGCAATTGAAGCATAATTTTACATTTCACACTTCATTCGTTCAACAAAAGGAAGTCTCCATTTCTCCGTTATTAACAAAGTTTTGGGAGGTAGAAAATCTCCCACCCAAGAAATTCTTGTCAGCCGAGGAGGAAAAGTGTGAGAAACACTTTCAAAGAACACATCGCAGAGATTCTAACGGAAGATACCATGTGTTTCTGCCGATGCATACGGATATCACACTAGGTGATTCAAAACATATGGCTGCTAAACGGTTTTCGTACCTCGAAAACAAATTAAACTCCAACTCTGAATTAAAAGAGCAATATGTTTCATTCATGAGAGACTACCTCGAGTTAGGGCACATGAGGGAAGTTAACGAAATTGAGCAAAACGATATACCAACTTATTATATTCCCCATCATGCCATCCTACGACCAAACAGCTCATCTACCAAGTTAAGGGTCGTATTCGATGCTTCGGCAAAGAGCACAAACGGTGTTAGCCTAAATGATGGAATGCTTGTTGGAGCAACCGTTCAATCGGAATTGTTCAATATAATATTGCGTTTTCGAAGATATCAATACGCCTTGACCTCTGACATAACAAAAATGTATAGGCAGGTTTACGTCGATCCCAGTCAAACTAGTTTGCAAAGGATTTTATGGAGAGAACGCTCTAATGATCCGTTAAAGACGTTCGAACTGGCAACGGTCACATATGGGACTGCAGCAGCTCCCTTCCTAGCGACCAGGTGCATAAAACAATTAGCTCTAGATGAACAGTCGAGATATCCGCTTGCATCAAAGGTATTATTGAACGATACTTATGTTGACCATATTGTTACTGGAGCCGATATGTTGTCGGATGCACAGCAACTTCAATCAGAACTGTGTAAATTGACAAAAAGCGGTTGTTTTCATCTGCACAAATGGTGTACAAATGACGAAACCCTCCTTAGGAAAATCCCTTTGGAAGACCGCGAAGTAATGCAAGTTAACGAATTTAATAATGGGCAATGTATTAAGGCACTTGGATTGCTTTGGCAGCCTAAGCAAGACGTTTTTACATTTAAAATACCGGAATTCGGTGATGAATTACGAATGACAAAAAGGAAAATCCTTTCGGATATAGCGAAGCTATTTGACCCACTAGGTTTATTATCCCCGATTATTATTTCGGCTAAAATCTTAATGCAAGACTTGTGGAAAAATAAATTAGATTGGGATGACCTCGTGCCCATCGATATTAAAGAAAATTGGCTATCATTTCGAAGCAATCTCACAACTATAGCAAATATTCAATTACCACGATGTGTATTCATGAAAGGATCTATTGCAAAACGAATAGAACTTCACGGATTTGCAGATGCATCCGAAAAGGCCTACGGAGCCTGCATTTATATAAGATCAATCGATGCTGATGATAATGTGAGTGTAAATTTGGTATGCAGTAAGTCGCGGGTAGCTCCTCTCAAAACGATCACTTTGCCACATTTAGAACTATGTGCTGCATATTTATTGTCTAAAGTTGTGAGCGCAACTATTGAAGCATTGCAACTTAAGTTCGATGATGTGTTGCTCTGGACAGATTCGACAATTACTTTATACTGGATTGCAACGCCACCCCATGTTAAAAACTTTCGTTGCGAATAGAGTAAATGAAATTCAAGAGCACACAATCAATTTTAATTGGCGTCATATTGCATCCGAGCTTAATCCAGCGGACATCATTTCACGAGGAGTATTACCTCATCAATTGAATGATCTTCAGTTTTGGTGGAAGGGTCCACATATTCTACAAGTAAAGGGAATTATTACGGACACCCCAAAGCTTAACTTAAAACCCGATAATATTGATCTGGAACTAAAACCAAACATAATTGCAGCAGTTACCCAAACGAGTCATGAGAATGACAAAATTAATAAATTATCGATCTTCTATAGATTTATGATAGTTCGTATCAGAAATTAATTCGCGTAACAGCTTATTGCCTTCGGTTTATTAACAAATGCAAAAGGATTGCAAGCGAAACCCATGATCCACCTGTTCAAGAATTAGAAACTGCACTAACATCATTGGTTAAGATCGTACAACTAAATGCATTTAAAACCGAGATACGGCTATTATCATTAAACAAATGTATTCCAAATAACAGTAATTTGAAAACACTCACTCCATTTTTGGATAAAAAGAACGTACTAAGAGTGGGAGGCCGCTTACAAAATGGGAATTTGGATTACAACGCAAAGCATCAAATGCTATTACCATCAACCCATAAGTTTGTGGAACTGATTTTCAAATTTTAGCATGAAAACCAGTGTCATGCTGGTCCACAGTTACTATTGGCCATAGTTCGTCGAAAATTTTGGCCACTTAATGGAAAAAACATGGCAAAAAAGGTGGTGAGAAATTGCGTTATTTGCGCTCGAACTAAACCTACCATCGTCAAACAAATAATGGGAAATTTACCACAAGAAAGAATTTCTCAAACCAAACCTTTTTACAATACTGGAGTCGACTAATGTGGTCCTTTTTTCATAAAAAATAAATTTCAACGAAACTCAACACCATATAAGATATATGTAGCATCTTTTGTTTGCTTTGCCACAAAATCTGTGCACTTGGAGGTGGTAAGTGACCTCACTTCACAGTCTTTTATAGCTTGTTTGAAGCGGTTTATATCTCGCCGTGGCCAGGTAGCAAACATTTGGTCAGATAATGCATCAAATTTCGTAGGTGCGTGTCGTGAACTAAAAAAATTGTTTCAACATTTCACTTCTAGAAGTGAACAATCAAAAATAATGTCATTTTGCAGCGAAGAGCAAATAAATTGGCATTTTATACCGCCTCGAGCTCCCAACTTTGGAGGCTTATGGGAAGCGTCAATAAAATCATTTAAATTCCATTTGAAACGCATCACCAAAGGTGTTGTAATGACATTGGAGGAATTTGAAACATTAACAATTCAAATTGAAGGGATCCTTAACAGTCGACCGTTAACTCCCTTATCAAATGACCCTCACGATCCTGAACCACTAACACCGAATCATTTTTTAACAGGTGCTCCTAACATGGGAATACACGAGTCTTCCCTATTGGACATTTCTGATAATTACTTAACGAAATGGCAGAAAATAACTAAAATGATTGAGTCTTTATGGAAAAGATATTCTACTGAATATTTACATACCTTGCAAAAACGAGTCAAATGGAACCAAGAGAGTCCGAACTTAAAAGTGAACGATATAGTAATGCTCGTTGAAGAAACTCTTCCGTCAATTAGGTGGCCCCTAGGTAGAATTATCTCAGTTGTTCTAGGTACTGATAAAAAAGTCAGAGTAGTTGAAGTTCAAACAAAGAACGGGATTTTCAAACGATCTATATCAAAACTTGTCAAACTTCCAGTTGTCGGCGAGTGAAAGAGATGGTTTAGTAAAAATGCTGATAACAGCGCAAACAAAACAAAATCATAATAACATTGAATTTTATTTACATTTTAATATAATTTTGTTGAAAGTATGACCTTTCAAGGAACGTGGCATGTTTGAATTCAATAGCGATAAATGTACTAAAACCAAAAAAAACTTATTGCCACGCGTATAAAAATAAAAACAAAAAAACGAGACAAAAAGATCATTCGGTTTTTTTGCCCTTTTTTCTTTAGTCGTGTTGTAGAAGCTTAAAAATAAAGACATGTAAAATAATCTATGTACTTTAAGAACAAAACGAATAAACAGTTACTTTAATAAATAAAAATTAAAACAAACGAAAAATTATTTTATTGTAAAACGTACTTTTATTAAAAATAAAAGAAAAACGAAATTGTGCTAATTTAAAGCAACATTTAATTATACACGAATGAACAGCAACGCTACATAAAAATACAAAGCGGAATTTTTCTACACGAACGAAACAGCAACGCTTAACAAGTAGTGATGATCACTTTGAGGCATAATAGAGCAAACGATCACCGTGATTTATCGCTCACAAATTACTGCAATTATTGTGATATGTGCTAACTTGGTTGTCTGTTTTATAATCACTCTCCGTCTTTAATTTTATAGTTATGTTTAATTTCCGTTAGCTTATATCTGAAAAGGTTCTAGTCAGTTTTATTGTTGCTTAACATCGGTTGTTTCTATGTATTCACTATTTTTGTTGTCAATGTCATTAAGGCAGATGAGTGATCCGATGACAAATGCAAATATGACACCGCTTTAATATAATTAGGTACCATTGATGATGCAGAAATCAGTGACATGTGAGATCTTTCTTCTATTACTAGGACAATTAGGAGGGTTATTACTAGGGCAACCAAAAATATGCACTAAAAAATCGTTTTTAAGCTCTTAAAATATGCTTTAAAAATGTTGAAATATGCATTCAAAATATGCTTTAAACAACTGAAAATATGTGTTCAAAATAATTGTTCCTTATAATTTGATAAAAACGACTAAAAAACACATTACGACAGCAAAAAATATGAAAGCAAACTGCAGCCCAGAACTTTCCAATTTAGTAAGTCATGCGTCGAGAAAACCGTAATTTGCTGCAATAAAAATTAATTCTGCCTTTACTGAATTGTCACATAACAGCTGTTTTGATATTTTGATTGAGGCTGCCTCCTCATCGCTCAATGCATCAAAAACACCAATAACCTCTTCAAAATTATTGGCATACAACTTAACAGCTGCGAGCCACCTTCTCCAGCTTGTGGTTGTTGGCTGTGGAGCTTTTAAAAATATGTTTTTGAGATTCGAGATAAGGCGGAGGATAAAACCCTCCTATAAGTTCACATACACCATGCAGACTGGCAAGAAATTTAGATGTGTATTTTTGGGATAGAAAGTTTGTATTACCCGGGGAGCTTTGATCATGTATGCTGCTGCATCTGATATAAACCGCAAAATTTTATCTTTCTCAAAACTATCCCCTAAAATTCTAATCGAATCATCAAAAAGCCGACCAATGGTGAACTAACTATGAAACCACTATGAGTGAGAAAATTACTATTGGTATAAACTAGCCACCATCGAGGAATACCTGAATCAAAAATTCGTATAACATACACCCTAAAGACAGCCTCATTTTAATATTTACTGCTAGTAGCAGCGCTAGTTGCGGTAAAAAGGAAATTTAAAAAATTAAATAAATAAATAAAAATTCTCTGCGAAATTTTTTTTATAAAATTTGGAAATTATGTAAATGATTTTGACAAAATATGCTTATATGACACAAAATATGTTCTTTTGGGTGAAATTTTGGGTGAAATATGCAAAAATATGCCATTTTAGTAAAATATGCAAAAATATGCACTAACAAGTAGGGCTTAAAATGCTCGGTTTTTCATGAAACGGATTTATATCTTGCTCTTTTCGAAATTCGTGCACTGGAAAAAAATATGTTATTGCATATTTTTGGTTGCCCTAGTTATTACTAATTAGTCTACAAATGAAGATTATTTTTTCAAATAGACTTTAACAATGCTCAGCCTCCCTTTGTCACCAAGCTTGACCTCCTGTTGGTGTTGTAAACAAGGGCATCTTTACCATGGGGCTATAAGGGTTGCAGCCCTAGGGCGCCGCATTATTAGGGCGCTACCAAATGTCCAAGACCTAGTCAATTTTAGAGAACATCCTTTTCTAAATCGGAGCACATTTTTGTGGCTTTGAATTTGTGGGCTATAGTTCAGTTGATTTTTAAAAAAATTGAATTTTCCACGGAACGTGTAGAAATATTCGGCCGATCCAAATGGCCGTTGGTATGACAAATACAGGTCTCAACGCCTATTGATAGAGGTATCAATGCTAGTACGCATTTTCACAATCATCCGGTGTTCTCATTTTATTCATTGTATCGCTTCCGATCGTCGAAATCACTAAAGTTTTTTCGTTTCTGGAGTTGATTGCCTCTCTTACTAAATGCTGTTTGAACGTCATGTCTTGTATTTTCTCTAGAATTTCATGGTGTCGAATGTACTGGTTTTAGAAAAAAAAAGTTGTTTTGCTTCTACAAAGGCGCCTAATATTTTTAGCCCAGGGCGCCTAAATATATAAGAACGGCCTTGGTTGTAAAGCGATGACCTAAGAATATAACTCTAGTGCGACCATGTGTTGTTCCAAGAGGGTGATTTGTGTCATAAATGATAGACATTGGTATTTGTCGGAAACGCTGTTTCGTAAAATACGATTTCGTTTTTTTTTTTTTTCATGATAAGGCGAATAAGACGAGATCGCTTTTTTTACGAACAAAAAAAAATCATAATAGATATATCCGCGGCGGATCGTATTTTACGAAATCGGAAAAATCATAATAGGCCCCCTGGTTATGCGTTTCGGATATATCATGACGTCATTTTATTGTTCTAACAGGAAACTTTTACCTTCTTCTTGTCCATGTTGTGATAACCTTCAAATCCAAATTGCTAATTTAAAGGGTATCGAGATTTGGAGTCAATGGTCGTTAAAATACTAAGGATAGTATGCGTTTTGTTCATCCATTTTCTTTCAAAATTTCCAATCGTTGCGTAAAAAACTGAACTGTTTGCGATTTTTTGAATTCTTTGTTGAAAAGTTTTGTTTGGTATGATTTTCTTCTAAAGTTTGGTTTATAATTAAATCTTTGAGTTTCTGTGCATTTGTTGTCCCTGTAGTCAACTGATAAGTCGCATTGGAGTTTATAGCGAGCTCCGATTTTTCTAAAAAAAAATTCTCTAATGGAGGAATATGCGTTTTCGAACTTTTATGTATACTTTGCAACCTCAATTGCAAAGTTGGCTGAATAATTACAATTACAGAGCTGAACTTCACCTTCGTAATACACTCTTTCTTTTCACACTGATTTGTGAGGTGTTCACCTGCACAATTTCACACTTTCGGGCCTGCGATTTAGAGAAAGTAATCGACTACTCGACTAATTTGTTAATCGACCATTTTGGGTCGTTTATTCACAGAGAACATAATTATATTGTTCTCTGTGGTTTATTCACAAATATTTTTATTTTGTATTTTTCTTACCGTTATATCTGGATGCTGATGAAGCACTCAATTTTGTCGATGGGAAACTAAGTGGTATTAACTCGAAAAACCTTCCAAAGGCGTGAAGACCGCCGATGAATCGGATCAATGCTCGTTGAAATATATACAGATACCGTTTCGTTGATGTATGTTCCACAAAATGGGATCTACCTACAGTCGAATTAAAATTTGAGTTATGCCGCCAAAACAACAAGAAAATCAGTTTGTAAGGAGTTCTATCAAACTTAGAAGATACTTGAATCTTACAAAAATTGAATAATTTACGGATCAATGCTCGTTGAGATTGTAATACGTTTTAGTATGCCTGTATCATTGACAAGCAGCGCGTTGCACTAATTCACACTCTCATACGATTGTTTGGTGGCCAGTGGTTGAATTAAAGGGTTCTTTAATTAAACTTAATGGATTGCAAGCTACTGCTTGTAGAGCCATTACTGGAGCTACGTCTTCTAGTCCACTTCTGGCTATGGAGTCTATTTTGTCTTTGCCCCAGTTGAACACCTTCATTCTAGGCACTGCATGCGCTGCGGCGTAGCGCTTGAGATGCATTGGTGAATGGAGTGTATTAGGTGCAATGGTGGGGCATAGACTAATCATGAAAAATACCTTACATTGATACCAGAAATTGGTATGGTTAATGATAGGCTACTGCCTGAGTTTAACTTCGAAAATTTATCCTCGGTGGTTTATCCATCGAGAGATTTGTGGTCCTCGGAGCAATTTCTTAAAACTTTAACGGAGTCCCTTGCCTTCTTTTCTGATGGCTCTTGCTCTGAACTTGGTGCTGGATTTGGAACTTACTGCTCTCTGATTGATTTCAGATCGTTTGGTAGTCTGGGTTCGCACTACATTGTCTCTCAGGCAGAATTAATTGCTTTGCGTCTTGCCGTTAACAACAAAAATATTTTTTTTTGTACGGATAGTAAAGCTGTGCTGAATTCATTGAATAATCCCTTGACTAGTTCCAAACTTGTTAAGGACTGTAAACATTTCATTAACCTTCTTTGGTCTAACAATAGAGTTATTGTCTTGTGGGAACCGGCTCATTGTGAAATTGAAGGTATTGACATTGCCGATTCCCTAGCCAAGGCTGGCTCGTGATTAACATTAATCGGTCCCGAATCAGCGGCTCCCTTATCATTCATTAGCGGTAAGAAGGCTATATAAAACTTCGCTCTTAAAGAGCTAAGGCTGAAGTGGTGTGCTAATTGTGGTTGCCGTAAGGCGGAGCACTTTAGTAATGAGCCAGATCGGAGGTCTACTAAGTTTGCTGTATCTTTAAAAAGAGACCAGCTCAGAATACTGATTGCAATCCTCACTGGCCATGGTCGTTTTAAGGACGATCTTCATCGCTTGGGATGGCTCAAGGTGATATATGTGATGACTGCCTCGAAGAGATTGACAGCTGCATTCATTTTGTAAGCAGTTGTCCAGCTTTCGAAAGTGTTCGTTTTCAATTGTTTAATTGTTTAAGGACTATCGATATAGATAGGCTGCCTTCTCTCCCTTGGTCTAAACTGATCCAGTTTGCCAACAATACCAATACCCCCCTATTTTATTATTTAAATTAAATGAATTTAATAAAATGGTCAGTGAATTCAAAAACAGTAAATCTTGAAACAGCGAAAAGTTGTTTTGGCATTATACTTCTTAACAAACTTGATTATAAGAAAATAAAATAAAATACAAGTAAAATACTTCAACATTATGAATAACATACTATTATCAAAAAAAAAAAAAAATTATAACATTCAAATAAAACTAAAACTAATTTGTTTATATCTTAAATCTTAAATACACTTTAAAACTTAGAAGGTCATCTTGAAAGGTCTTCCAACGATCGCCTTGTTATCACTACAAAATTGAATTACTTCGCTCCAATATTTATCCATTTTCAAAACCCACGGATCGCCAACAATAATTAATAATCCTTGGGCTCGAGTCAACGCCACATTCAAACGCCTCTCGTTATTCAAAAATCCCAGAGTGTTCATATTCGATCGTACGGTCGATAAAATTATTACATTTTTCTCACTACCCTGGAATGCTTCGACCGATGCCACCTCAATATCGGCCCATTTGCTTTGGTCACAACGCGCCCGTATTTTTTGGCACTGTTTCCTATACGGTGTTATAATACCGATATCTTTTTGTGTAATTTTTTTACGATTAATTTTTTGATTTACTAACAATTGAAGATATTTCATTACTTGCGATACTTCATGCATATTGTAGAAACTTGGCGAATCAGGGTCCCGACATGTTCGGCCTATCACAGAATGAAATATAATTGGAAACTTTGGATTAGGCAAATGTTTCCAGTTGAGGGCCCACTTTGTAGTTTCTACTGAGCCTAGCGCTTTTAATTCACTCTCATAAAATAGTTCGTTCGATATGTGCAGAATAGCCGTATGGGATCGGTAATTTTGACGTAGTTTCGTAATTAAATTTGTATTATATTCTCGAGTGTGTTCATCCTTCTGATATATGGGAAATTTCATTAAACGTTCAATTAACGAATGGCCATATCCCAAATTATCCGCAAAACGTGATTGTACCACTGGACCAAGCTGTAATGGATCTCCGGCCAATATAATATTTGCTTTAATCGAATTTTTCGATGATATCAAACCAGCGATCGGTATAAGTGAAGAACCTTCAGTACAACTACCACATTCGTCGATGAATAAATGTGTAAAAAATTTACAACTAAAACCGCCTTGTATTAATCGGCCTGATGTCGTGAGTGTGGCAACTATAATTCGATATGAGTACAATTCAGTGAGTGGAGGATAATAGTGAATCAATGAATCTAAGTTAGATGCCTCCAAAACTTCTCCATCAATTTTAGCCACTGCATCCTCTTGTGACTTGGAAAATAAACGTAAAATTTCTGATGTGGGTAAAAATTCTAGCAAACGTTTTGAAATCACATTGCACGCAAAATTCGAGGTGGATACAATTAAAATACGTGAATCAGTCTTATTTTTCCACAGCTGTAAAATCGATTCAACAAGAGTTGTTGTTTTTCCGGTACCCGGTGGTCCAAATAATATATACGGATATGGATAAGCAGTTCCGTGAAATATATTTTGTATGGCCATCTGTTGTTCTGCATTAACACTCACCGATCCATTGTACCAGACAAAATTTTCCGTTTCGTTCTTCGGTATACCTGTTTTAATCTTCGCCTCATTCGGAAACATAAAATCGGTCAATTTTTTATGCTCCATCAATTCAATCGCATATTTTTCCATACGCAAAGATGTCCGATTGCACATAAAATTTACATTATATTTCAACGTTGTATCAATCTTTTCCTTGAACTGGACTTCGATATGATCTCGATGGATATTCCAAATAATGCCGGCCACAGGTTTCTTTAAGGTTTCAGAATAAATCGTTAGTCGATCATAAACTAAAATCGATGGTCGACTTTCGCTAAGGTTGGGTACATTAATTATATAGTTTGGACTACGCGAAATGAGGCTTTCATTTTTACGATTATACTGCTGGATCAATATTTCCATGCATATGTCCTCGATGTCGGCAAATAGATACAAAGCACTCAGATAGTTTGTGGCATTTAGATAATTGGATTTGCTCGCTGTTAGATCATCGATAAGCTTTAAGATTTGTTCCTCTTCAGCAGTGATCGAACCATCAACTTTTTTAAAATCTTGTTTGTAAAGATTTCGGACCTCCAATTGAGGGTTGTATAGTTTTAAACTCTTTAGCTTTAGTGTTCTGAGGAAAAATAAAAATAAAAAAAGTTCAGTTAAAACTTATCGTTCAAATTATTCACTTTAATAACTAACTTTTCTCGCGAATTAACAATTTTTTTAATTTGGGTCTCATTCTGCAATGCCTTGGAACGTTCGATTTCTAAAGATTTTGACACCTGAATAAAGAGAGTAAAAATATGAGTTTATTAGTATGTACTTTAAAATCAAATAAAATGTGTGATTAATGCTTCTTACATTGAATTCCCAGTTCTCGATGCTCGATAAATTATCCACGGAGAAATGTATACAGATTGGATATTTGCCATTGTCCTGGTTGAAAAGATTCCGATGGATGAAAAAATTTGCTTTGTGATCTAAAAATAATTAAACGAAATCTATTATTACACAAATGAAGTAATCAAATGAGTCAAGCCTTAAATATCCACCTAATCAAACCCAACTCAAAAGACTTGATTAATAAATCTAGCGGGTTATTTACAATTTTAGAATCTGATTTTTAATAAGACAATTTTCATGTTTTTAAAAATTTGATAACCTGAATCTTTAACTTCGATTGTTTATTACTTTGTTTATTAGATAACCGTTTCCTATTATCATATTCGCTTAGCTTAACTCCAACACCGGCCAGTGGGCCAGTACATACTGACAAAATTACAAGGAGGCACATAAATTAGACCGGCACTTAAATACGGCACTCTAACAGAAGGATTTCGTTCCCGATATACCTTAGAATTAACCACCATACTATTCTAAACAAAACATCTAGTCCACCGAATATATAATTCGCAAGTAATTTCGTTGGACAATAGCTTAAGGGCCAAATATAATTTCTCAGCAAAGTTTCCTCTCACTTGGTAAATAAATATCGGCGACATTCAGAGGTCGTGTGGAACGGCGCACATTTGTCGGAGGAAAATAAAGAGAATTTTCGTTGTGGGATTTGTTCAGTTGGATGACAAACTAGGATTTCAGAGGTTGTTGCTCTCACCGCAGTCGTAACCAAGATACCGAGATAGAAGCAGTTTAATTAGATGTTGGCCATGTGATAAAGTCGGTCTCGCGAAATAGGCGGTGACAGCTTTACAACCAAAGGCAATATTGATGGTTCGGATTGCATCATCAATCTGGTTGCGGGAGCAAACCGCACGATTGTCCGATATCATCTGAACTACGGACGTATACAACCAGCTAACGGGTTGAAGTTACAAAAGACAACAGGAGATAGTGCATTGATAAAAGGGGAAAAAGATCGTCAATATAAGGATCGGGAGACTTCTTTTCCAACACGAAGTGTTGATTGCAGATATTGTGAATGAAGTTATTTTGGGAATGGATTTCATGAGAGCAAATGGCTTCGTGATGGATGTTGGCAGAGAAGTACGATAACTTCGAGTTACCACTTCAAGTTAGCGATACAGGAATTGAGAACAACCAGGCGGATTATTGTAGTCCATCAGGAGAAGCTGGCACCGATCTCGGAGACGAATGTGTGAGGAAGATTGGAGGGAGGTTGTGGGTTGTGGAATCCAACGAAAAGGAGAGCGGATCCAAAGAACCAGACAATGACTAAAGAGTACCAATTAGGACTCTAAACCTCTCGGAAAAGACAAAAGAGGTGAAGAGGTATTCGGCGATAGTGAAATGTGAGCAGAAAATGCCGATTGAAAAAACCGACATGCAACAGAATGAAGTTGTAGAACAACTCATGCAGAAATGGACCGAAGATCAATTACTCAAACGGTACATGCACATATTCTACAGTTCATCGGATAATGGAAGGACCTTAAAGGTAAAACACTGAATTGATACAGGAACATAGATGCCGATTCACCAACCACCCAGTAGATTAGGTGGCAGGGGTAATCGAATCATCTAACAGCTCGAGCTCCCCTTTAGTGTTGGTCGAGAAGGACGGCACCATGAGATTCTGCGTAGTTTACCAGAAACTCAGTGCTGTGACCAAAAATGATAGTTACCCATTGCCAAGGATCGACGATACATTATCGGGTGTAACGCTCCTGCAACTTTTGAACGATTAATGGAGCGCGTGCTAAAGAGATTACATTGGAAGACATGCTTAATATATTAGAACGATACCATCGTCATGGGCAAGGATTTCGACGAGCATCTAAGGGACTTGGCAGAGGTTTTGGATTGAGCACACATAAGTGTAAACTGTTCAGAACGGAAGTAAAATATTTGGGTTATCTGGTAACGTCTAATAAAATTTGCACCGATGAAGAAAAGATCGCAGCAGTAAAAAATTGGCCAAAACCTAAAAATGTATAGGAATTACGGAGGATTTATTTTAGACACAGGAGGAGTGTTATCACAGAAAACAGATGGAGAGTTATTACATACTACTTCAAAACATTATCAAAACCGGAGCGCAATTATTGCGTGACACGGGAGGAATTGTTGGCTATAGATTATGGAGCTCTGTTGCAATCCAGAGTGATCAATGGCACGTTTGATCGAACGTGTTTAAAGCTACGACTTCCAGATCGAACATCAGAAGCGAAGCGCACACGGAAATCCTATGTATTATATGTAGAAGGCATCATCGATGCTAGGCTTACGCAAGTGTTGGCTGACGAGGAGTGGCTATTCAAAAAATTAATTTGACTCCTAAATGACCTTGACCTCAAAGTCAAGGTCATTAATTGATCACTCCTCTCGAGCCATACAGCTTGTGTTTAAAACTTTTTTTTCGGATAAAGATTTCCTGAAGAGTTATTCCCGCCCCCCGAAACCATTAATTTCCTCTAAATTAGCTAGCTAGATCCAAAAGATTTTTTGAAGTCGCCAATATTTGGACGTTTTTAGTGCTAAAATGTATCTGCTATTGTTTCGATGTGTAAATCCCCATGTATGATTATATTACGTTCAATTACCATCCATGATAGCATTCTCGACTGTGTATTCGTTATTATTTTATTCTCATATCAATGAGAAATTCATTATCTCCACTTATGGCGAACCTATTCTTGGGTTTCCTGGAAGAAAACCTGCAAAGAAGGTTAATTTTCCCCAGAATTTAGAGGGCGACGATCCAGAACGTTGACGAGGTATTTGCAGTAACCAGACACATCGAATTTTGAAACATCAGAAATAAGTCTCACCACACGGTTTAGCACAAGAAAGCGGCTTTCCGTAGTGTACACCAACCTGTAATTATCCCTCTTACGAAGAGCTTCAGAGGATAAACATAAGGAGGAATTGCAGTGATAATTGGCCACACGACGCAAATAATATACCATCTGATAAGAGCGATAATTAAAAATTTTGAGAGAAAGAATGCGACAACTTTACTTTCCATCGCAGCAAATTGTTGATGAAAAACTCTGTTATCAACAGAGCTCGTGTAAACATAATGTAGAGTGATTGGCAGAGCTCTACTAAAATTCTCTTTACCACACTGATCGCATAGAGAATTATTTTGATAGTTGGTCTTTCTCTACTAAATTTTGGTAGAGTTTTACAAGGTTTTCTTTATTCGGTAAATCGGGGTATTCGGGGCTTTAAGATTTCCTGTGACCGCCAATAACTTAATTTAACATTTTATGGTCAATTTTGTAAACGAAATGTGGATAAATTCCAAGACACAAGTTAAAAATGGTAAATTAATCGACACGCACGCCAATACAAAAACTACAAACCCGCAATTTCAAGCAGTAAGCTCAGTTCTATCAAATAGTAACAACATTCGGTTGACGTATGAAAAGTCGCATTGGTATAGAGCGCATAGAGGAAATGAAACATAAGAACGAGCGATAATTGGAATAAATTGGGTTGGGTATAACCCTCTCATTACAAAATCTCTTTTACAAAATCTCTACTACAAAAATTCTTAATTTCAAAATCTCCTAATTACAAAATCTCCCAATTACAGAATCTCCTAATTACAAAATCTCCTAATTACAAAATCTAATAATTACAAAATCTCTCGTATAAAATTTTCCCCGTAAATATATGAAATTGCGCGATTTCAAATATTTACGGGAACAATTTTATGCGAGATTTTTTAATTAGGAGAAAAGTGATTGTGTGTATGTGTTGTGTGTGTGTGTGTGTTGGGTGTATGTTTTTTTTGTTTTTATTCTTTTTTTAAGGATCTGGGGAAAAAATTAATTTACGAACCCCGGGATGAGCAAGCAGGGAGTGTGGGACTACTCAATTTGACTACCCACTAAAATACCCCAGACCCTCGCCAGTGTATCCCTTGTAATCCTGGTACCACCGTCAGGCATTTCATCAGTAGGGGGATTTAATTTACGCTATTACTCCTGTTACGTTTCTACGGTTCGACTGGAGCACTCGTATGCGCTTCATTACAGTGGCGGCGAAGTCTCTAACCGCGCTCCAATTACCTTCAGACTCCAGCACGACCTTAACACAATTGTCCGGGCTTACTTGCATTCGCAACTTTTCAAACGTTTCTTGCCTCGGATCGTCGAATCCGGGAGAATGAGAAAATACGTGCTCAACCTCTGCAGCCAACAAAACACAATAAGGGCATTCCAAGCTGTTTTCAATTTTAAATCTACACAAATCGCTCGAAAGCATCCGTGGTCTGTAAGAAACTGGGTGAGATAAAAGTCGACCTCCCCATGACTACGGTGGGAGGTATATGTGTGTGTGTGTGACAGGAAAAATACTAATATTACCCTTGTTCGTTGGTCTTCTTGTATTTATTAAATTAATTTCTTTCGGCTAATTATAGACCAATTTTTAACTTTTTTTTTTAAATTAAAGTTTTATTCATTTTCCCAAATTTTCGATGGTTCACATCATTTTCAAGGGTAATTATAAATATTTTATAAAATTGTTCTTATTTTTTTGCAACACACTAATTTTCTCCTTTACAAAAAAAAAACCTTCAAAAAATTTTTTCAATTGACGTATTTTTTCAAATTTTTGAAGGTTTTTTTTTTGTAAAGGAGAAAATTAGTGTGTTGCAAAAAAATAAGAACAATTTTATAAAATATTTATAATTACCCTTGAAAATGATGTGAACCATCGAAAATTTGGGAAAATGAATAAAACTTTAATTTAAAAAAAAAAGTTAAAAATTGGTCTATAATTAGCCGAAAGAAATTAATTTAATAGGAAAAATACTGTATGTGCATGTTCACATATGTCGCTGCCATCCCAAAACACAATTAGGGAGCATCCATATATTACGTAACGCCCTAAGGGGGAGGGGGGGAGGGGGGGAGGGAGTGTTTGATTTTGTTACAAAGTGTTATGAGGGGGAGTGGAGGGGTTTAAGTTTGTGTTACGTAACGAATTTTAATTTAACTGAAAAATATAATTTATAATTTATTCAGCTAGATAGTCGCTACTCCATCTAACATTCAATATTCTATACAAAATAGCAATCGAACGAAACATCGAAAAACGAACACATGAAAATGAAAGGAAAAAACAAAAATCACTGTGACAACCATATTTTGCTAATCGTATTCCAATCTTCCATTCGAATCTACACATAAATTTCGTTAAAATACATTAAAGTGATTAAATCGTTCAATTAATTTATAATAATAATTAAATATTTTCTCTTAAATTTATAACGTTAAAAATAATAAAAAAATAAGTTCTAAATTAAAGTTCCGGAAACGTATCAAATTGATTTTTCAATTATTAAAACTTACTAACTGCTGTTTAAGAATAAAGCGATGAAGCAGAAGAGCATCTTGCTGGTATTCTGGAGCAAGAGTAGTTCATCATAATCGGGCGAGTTTTTCGTTTTTTGGTTTATGCTATACAAAGTGGTAAATCTACCTTTAATTTTTTGATTAATACAAATATTAATAAATTTATACGATTTTTAGTATTATGAACCAATCTAAATCGAATGCCGATTTATACAAGGCATTATATGATGCTTTTTTTAGTGCAAACAGTTCCAAAAGCAAAAGACAATGCCAATTAGAAGTAAATGATCTGTGGAATCAATTGAAATGCAACCCAGAACTCGAAAAAAATATAAATGATCGTGTTTCTGCTCTTAAAACTAAAGCGATGCATCAAAAGGGGTCGCTTCTGGTATACTGGAACAAGGCTTGCACAGCCTCATCGACAGTAAGTTCAGCGCCCAGTTCATCCGCTTCATATTCATCTCCAGTGGCAACAATTTCCAAAATTTTGCCTTCATTACCTGATACTACCAGCGACAATATAAATGTCTCGGCCGTTTCTTCAACGCTAGGCCAATCAAAAATGCAAGCCAGACCAGCTCAAGAAAAATTAGAAACAGATCTATCCAATACGAACACGTTAATATCAGATTTGTTAATGAAAAAAAGAACTGGTTTAAACACGGATGAAAATGAGGTACAACTGTCAGAATTAAAAAGAAAGAAAATTGTATTGGAAGCTGAGCTAAAAAAGAAAAAGAATAACCAAAAACGACAGCAAATGTACAGAGAAAGTACAAAACGAAAAATTCAAACCGTGATCGACATGAATCCAGAAGCAGGGAAAGTTTTGTCAGATCGAGCTCGTCTTGCGCCAGGTAGACCCAGGTTGGAAGATGATCAACCGGGTTTGCTACAATCAATATGTGATATTGCTCTTTTCGGTTCTGCTGCTCACGATCGTCGCCAGTGTGACATGGTTCGGAGTATAAAAACTTTAGACGAATTAACTGAGGAAATGACTAAGCTCGGTTATAAAATCTCTAGAAGCGCAACGTATTTAAGACTCTTACCAAGACGCTTAAATACAACCGAGGGTAAACGTCATATCACAACCGTGCCAGTCAAACTCATAAGAGCGGAGAATGACGCCCATAAAAAACATTATGATGGTAAATTCTGCACGGCGACAATTAATGCGTTAGAAGAACTAGCGTCGGTATTTGGGCCAAAAGAAGTTTTCTTTCTGAGCCAAGACGACAAGGCCAGAGTCGTGTTAGGTCTAGCAGCTGCAAACAAACAAGCACCGATTCTGATGCATATTGAGTACAAAATTTCATTACCCGACCATGATTGGGTAGTCGCAGAGCGACATAAACTTATTCCATCCGTTTATGCCGGAATAGTGATACAAAGTGGGATGTATGGAAGAAAAGAGGCAGTGCAATATTCAGGCCCAACATATATAGCCATTAGATCGGGAAAACATTCTTCGTCATATTCTCATGCATTGGACTTCGATCGAATTTTAACGCTTCCAGAATTTGACGATATCACAAAATTCGATGGTACTGTAAAGCCGGTCGCGATTATCACAGTAGATGGGGGGCCAGATGAAAACCCTCGCTACCGCAAAGTTATACAAACAGCAATACTTCACTTCCGGAAATACAATCTCGATGCAATCTTTGTTGCAACAAATGCGCCCGGCAGAAGCCCTTTTAATCGGGTGGAACGTAGGATGGCCCACTTGAGCCGTGAGTTATCAGGATTGATTTTGGAACACGATCATTATGGAAGCCATCTAAACAGCAAATTACAAACAGTCGATATTGTCCTCGAAAAGAAGAATTTCGCCCATGCTGGTAACACTTTGGCTTCAGTGTGGAATAATGTTGTTATCGATGGATTTCCAATAATCGCCGAATATATTCACCCAGAAAACTCCGAAATTAATAGTAATGACATCGAACCAATGACCAACGAATGGATTGCGGGGCACGTGCGAACAACTCAATATTGTCTACAAATAGTCAAATATGAGAATCTAAAGTGCTGCCTCCCACTGCGGAGCAGTTTGTTTAGCGTTATGCCGACGAAGTTTTTGCCCCCACCACTACCACTTCTGCAGACAGATGAGGGATTGAAGTGTTCGCGCAACGAAAACGCGGTGTTCGCTTCTCTATTTTTGCTAAATTCATTAAACCTAAGAGACGTGTTGCCTAGAAATGCCTGTGCCGCGGCCTTGCCCTATGATTTCTTCTGTCCGACAGTTAAAGATAACATAAAAGATCGAACATGCAAAACATGTCAGCAGTATTTTGCGTCACAAATAATGCTCAAAGAACATTCTGTTGTTCACAACAGAATTGTGTCTCCTGCAAAAAAAATTCGACCAATTCGAGTTGCGGCGAAACGACAGCGGGAACTAATGGCTGTCATTAAGAACAGCCTGTCTGAAGACATCGAATGGATCGATGAAGACAATTGTTGCGAATTACCAATACTTCGCGATATAAATATAACGTCAACTGCGTTACCAGTTTGTGAAATCACAGAACATATGAATTCGCCTTGGGAACCGGAAGAGAATTGAATTCGAACAATAACATGGCAAATTATTCTTTTAGACGTTATATTTATATACAAATACATATTATATGGAATGGGGATATGTATTAACAATTTTAATTTTTTGTTGACGAAATGTGAATTTATAGTCTATGAAAATGAATAAATTATTTTTTCTCCCAACGTCTTAAAAGCCTCTAGTTTTAATACTGTTTTTGGGTATTAAAGTTGGCCTTTTTCTTACTATTTTAAAAATGTGTGTGTTGCTAAGCTACACTTTTAATCCTAGGTGTAAAAGTACGTACTTTTAATACTAGGAGAAAAATAGTATGCGTAGCCGAGCAAAAGCAAAAATTGCGAGTCAAACAAAGTCACTTTTAATCCGAATAACACATACTATTTTTTCTCCAACGAAGAGTTCATGTCGTGTCGGTTGTATATTACTAATTATACGAGTAAGTACAAATTATGTAATTACTAAAACTTAAAAATTGAAACTAATTTTGTTGAAATATTTTGTGAAACTAAGGAGATCATGACTTTTGTTTGGTTTGACTATTGTACGCGTCAAATACAATGCAATATTCCAACCAAACAAAAGTCATGACCTCCTTAGTTTCACAAAATATTTCAACAAAATTAGTTTCAATTTTTAAGTTTTAGTAATTACATAATTTGTACTTACTCGTATAATTAGTAATATACAACCGACACGACATGATCTCTTCGTTGGAGAAAAAATAGTATGTGTTATTCGGATTAAAAGTAACTTTGTTTGACTCGCAATCTTTGCTTTTGCTCGGCTACGCTGCGCTTCGCCTCGCATGCAAATATAATTGCTCGTCAAACAAAGTATCACTTTTAATCCTAATGACACAATGTACTATTTTTCAAGAAAGCAAGATTTTGTTTTTGTATTATTTTAAAATTTTTTTACGTAATTCTTAGGGGTCTGAGACTTTGTTACAGATGTGTTACAAGGGGAGGGGAGGGGTCTGAAAAGCTAAAATTTTACGTTACGTAATTTATGGATGCCCCCTTATTCAAAAGGAGGTTTTAGGCGATTCTGTAATTAGGAGATTTTATAATTTGGTGATTTTGTAATTAGGAGATTTTGTACAATAATAGTTAGGAGATTTTGTAATCAGATATTTTGTAGCTGAGATTATGAAATGAGGGATTACGTACCGATCCCGAATAAATTGACAGCTAATCCAGGAAACTGAATAATTCAAGTTATGAAAGGAATTCCAAAATTTTTGCTCAACAGGTTGAACAAAAATTATAAACGGGCTAACGGGCTTTTAGCGTCTCAATTAGCTATTTGATGTAAAATTAAATGAAACTGTGGTGATCGGCACACATATCACCAACTTGAATAAATATTATTGAGTATTATCAAATAACAACCGCGTTTTATTTACATGTGTACGCATTTAGTAATTATGTATGTCCAAATTAACAAGTAGTCGCTTAATGTTGTGACAGTTCGCGTAAATGAGCGAGACGACATAACATTAAGCGACAACAGTATAGTCAAAAGTTTTCACCATGGTTGGGTGTGGCGACATCTGCCGTTTTGTGGCAAATTCAGCGTGCGCTCGTTTCGCGGGATGTGGGGAATAAAAATCAAAGACGCATCGGTCGAATCGTATTAGGCGCTGAGAACAAATTTTCCCATATATAAGAAAAAGGTAAACAAAAATAAAAAAGAGAATTATCGCTTACGGCCGCAACGAATGTCGTGTCTCGATTATTAAGGCCAAAAATATACTTGTAACGATAATCGAAAAGAGTGAACAATAAAACTAACCATTTTTAACACCACATAAAACTCGTGTATTGCCGCAGAGCAAATTTAATTAAATAAATATAAAACATAAAGCATCAAAAATATATTGAGCGTATAAATTATTAGTGTGTATCCGAATAGTAGCAAAGCAACCTTGATTATACAAGCCATAATCTAAAAAACGAAGCTTTTATAAGGGAATTAGAAATGAGGAAAAAACCAAAATTTTCATAGTAAAACACATAAAACATATGGGAAATCCCTTTTTTTCCTAAAGGCCGGTATTCACGTATAATTAAATTGCGCAATATAATTGTGTGACGTCAGAACATTGCACAATATTCTCAAATTTTATTCAAGATTTTGGAATTTTATTGTGCAATATTGACGTCACACAATTATATTGCGCAATTTAATTGTACGTGAATACCGGCCTTAAGACAAATTTGTAAATGAAAACGTTGCAAATTCTTAATTATGATTTCTGAAATATTTTCATAAATGTTTGAATTTCAACATATTATATAAATCTCGTGTAAGTAAATCGTTTTCATTTTCTTGTAATAATTGATTTATTTAATCCAAAATATAAAAAAAGTTCATAACAACAGCATTCTGGTCAAATTAAAAAGAAAAGCTTACTACAAATCGTGTGCATTAAGTCAATATACATTACATAGATGGCAAAACATTTTTTGTAAAATCGTACCAAAAATTGCCACCTGGAAAAATTTCAAGTACAAAAATTGTAGGAAAAGCGAAACAAATTCTCAAAATATTAAGAACGTGTCATAATTTTGTGATTAAACAATTTTTTTTCATATTTTTCTGTATAAATCTGAGACATCTAACGTACACTAGTAAAACTAAAGATAAAGGCCCCTATGTGATATGTAGTGAAAATTGGGCCCCTCGTTTTTGTACTTTCGCATGAAGATAGAGCCTTGAAATTGAAATATATGTTTAATCACATCTTTCGAAACCTGTCTGCAAAATATGAGCGGCAGCCTTTTCTTCGTTTTCCAGAAACTGAATTTTTACTAGACCAATTTTTACATGTGTAAGCATAGGAAAGCATAGAACAATGGCATTTTACATATGTTCGCATTGAGATACAATTTTGATTTTTCACATATATGTTATATAAGAATCGTAGAACAACATACTAAAAATTCTCTAGCAGCCCCTTCTTTGTTCGCATACAATTGGACTAAAAAAATTATTTTTATGCAAGAGATGTCAGATACACATTACACATTACTCTCAATCTCAATCAGTACAATTTGGTTCATAACTTTTATGTTTATATAACAATCACATATATAACAGACTATACAACTCATTGGAAAATAGACCAATCAGATAGTTCAATTTAACACAACTAGTGGTGTTTCGGCCACAAACAAGTAAATCATATTATGTTATAATCATATCATCCATGAATATAAACAAACAATTAATATTTTTGACATTTCGCAAAAATGAGTTTATTTGGTGCAGTTTTTATTTGGTTGTGTAATATATTTGGTTGATTCGTTGTATAGTCTTAACGTATACAACTCTAGCTTCGAAAATCGTCTGAATATACAGTTGCGGGCTCGATGTGTTACCTAGGAAACACATCTCGTCCTCTTAACTGTATATTAGATTATTTTCGAACCTCTTGTTGTATAACTACTGTTGTATAAATCGTATTTCAAGTCTTGTTTTGAGTAATATAACTTGTGTGTAACATAATCTTTAATACTTTTACAATTCGTTAACTTGTGTGTTCATCATCATTAGAACTGTTTGACTTAACACTAATGGGTCCAGAAGGTAAAATGTACTTTTTATATTTATTTTGCATGTAATCTCATAAAATTGTTTATTGTAGTTGAACGATCTCATATTCTCTGTGGAATATGTAAGTCACGCATATTGAAATTGCGAGGAGTTTGCACTTTAGGAGCACCTTCTTTATGGATAAATGTTACTACATACTCAAAAAGCGTAGGAAAGTCATATAATCCAAATAGTTATGCCTGTTTGAAGTGTCATTCAAGATTAAAGTTCAAAAGATATCACTTACTGCCTGGTAATACAGCTGAGGGTAATACTGTGGACAATAATTTGCATAATTATGAAATGGATATAACTCCTGATAGTTTTTGTTGCACTACATCTTCAGAGATTGATTTCCAGGCTTCAACCATGAATAGTACAACTTCATTTTCGACATTAGAAAACACAAGTACTGAATCTCAATCTGAATTTACATCTGAATTTCTCAGTAGTCAAGCTTCTGTAACGTCAAGCAAAGTTTCTTCTGTTCCAAGAAATGGAATTATAGTCAATCTTCCTAGCTGCTCTGGTACACAGAGAATCGATATGTGGAAAAGAAAGAAAATTGTTATTCCAATGAGCAATAGATGCTGTCGCTCACATTTTGACAAAAATGGCTTGTTTAATAAGAAGACTTTAGAATCATTAGTTGCAACTAAAGAAACAATAGTATTGTCCGCTGAACATATTACAGCCACATTAGGTGGCGAGTCAGTAACCATCAGGGCCGTAAAGGGCTGTCCCCAAGGAGGTGTACTATCTCCTCTTTTATGGTCATTGGTTAATGATAGACTGCTGATCCTCCTGAATAGCCATGGGTTTGATGTCCAGGGCTATGCGGATGACGTGGCTATCGTGATTAGAGGCAGGTTTGATGAGATCATCTCTGATCTCATGCAAAATGCACTCAACTTGATATGGCAGTGGTGTGACAAGGAAGGACTTAGTGTCAATCCAAACAAAACTGTCATTGTCCCTTTTACGAGGAGGAGAAAGCTCTCGCTTGTAGCTCCCTCGTTAAACGGTACTATTGTTGCCTTTTCCAAAGAGGTTAAATATATAGGGGTTATCCTGGATCATAAACTGAACTGGGAACAACATATACAAAAAATTCAAAATAGAGCCACAAAGGCTTTTTGGGCCTGTCAGAGACTCTATGGACGTATTTGGGGACTACAACCAAAAATGATCTACTGGTCATTTCTAACAATTATTAGGCCTATGATCACTTACGCATCGCTAGTGTGGTGGCCTAAAACTCAACAAAGAACAGCGCAAACTTTATTGAATAAGGTTCAGCGTATGGCCTGCATTGGGGTTACGGGCTCAATGAAAACATGTCCGACCGCAGCAATGGAGACACTCCTAGGACTAACTCCATTGCATCTGCATGTAAAAAAGGATACTGCTACTATGGCCCTTAAGATGCAGGCGGCGGGTAACATCAAACCAGGCAATATGGTGGGCCATCTGGAGATCCTTAAGGAGTTTCAGACAGACCCCACTATAGGAATGCCTTCCGACTGTATGCCAGCCAAACTGGATTTCCACAAACCATTTTGTGTTAGATTACCTAACCGGGAGGAGTGAAGTACAGGGGGACCATCCTTTGAGCGAGGGTCATTGGTGTGGTTTACAGATGGATCAAAAACGGAAGATGGGGCGGGGGTAGGAATACATGGGAGTGGAGTATCACTCTCGAAGTCCTTGGGTACCAATGCAACCGTCTTTCAAGCAGGAGTGCATGCTATAGAACTTTGTGCTAGGATAGGCATTTCTAAAGGCCTAAACGACGCAAAGGTTTATATAGTATCAGACAGCCAATCGGCCTTAAAGGCTCTTAGGTCTTTTACCATTGAGTCAAGGCTGGTATGGGATTGTCTGAAGGCTATTAAATTGATGGCAAGCTCAAATAAGGTAACACTTGTTTGGGTGCCAGGCCACACTGGAATTGTGGGAAACGAGGCAGCTGATGTCCTCGCCCGCGAGGGATCTGCCTTTCCATTAATTGGACCAGAGCCCTTCTGCGGCGTCTCTAAGGGGCACCATAGGGCAGCAGTTAAACGCTGGGAGGATGTGCAAAAGTTCTCTTACTGGCGCGGAATTCCAGGTTTGCGACAGGCGAAGGAATTTATTTCACCTTCGTCGGCCAGGGCCAAGGAATGTCTCGTACTTAGGAAACCTGAGTTGAGGCTGCTTACCGGCTTCCTCACAGGTCACATCCCCTTAAGGTATCACCTAAAGAAAATGGGCCTAAGTTCGACGGATAGATGTCGCTTCTGTGACATGGAAGCGGAATCAGCGGAACATGTTCTGTGCCGTTGCCCAGCCATTTTCTGCAAAAGGTTACAACACCTAGGAGGGAGAGTAATGAGCCCGGATGGTATGCACCATATACCGGCCGGCAGTATTGTCAGGTTCATTAAGAGCCTGAATATTGACTGGACGGCTCATTAAGTAGGGTCCATGCACAAAAGATCTTTTAGGTCGCAGTGCGGGGTGGCTTGAACGCCCACATGGCCCTCAACTAATAATAATAATAATAATAATTGTCCGCTGAAGATATTGAAGAATTTTTCAATGCCGTTTACTTTAGTAAGGCCAACTCATACTCTAAAATCGATTTCGACAACGGCTCTCCAATAACTCCATATAATTATCAGAAATTCACTGGGATTTCACAAAAAAATTTCGATTGCCTTCATGCTTTTGTAAAGCCACACATCAGAAATAGTTGCAACAGATTTACTAGAGATGCGTTAGGAATATTCCTAGTAAACTTGTCACAGGAATTTTTGGCATATTTATTCAATGTATGTAGATGGTCAAGCAAGAGTGTCTGCAATCTTTGAATCTGTTCGAAAAGCTTTGGATGAGCATTTTGTCCATCTTCATTTAGGTTATAATCATCTATCACGAGAAGATGCAATGAAACATCAAACTAAAATGGCTCATAAACTTCTGGGTGCAGATGAAAATTCTATTGTAGTTATCATTGATGGTACTTATCTATATGTTCAAAAGTCATGTGATCAGGAGTTACAATTATTGACGTATTCCAATCATACATACAGAAACTTATTGAAGCCCATGATTTTGGTTTTCCCTGACGGATACATTCTTGAGGTTGAAGGTTTGTTTTTGCAAACAACGACAATAGCGATTCAAAAATTTTAGAATACTTGATTTCTACCCCTTATGGATTTAAAAAATATTTCTTAGAGAATGATGTTTTACTTCTCGATCGTGGGTTCAGAGATGTCATAGAAAAGTTGAAATTGCTAAAACTTAATCCAATAATGCCTCATTTACTAACCAAGGGACAAAAGCAGTTTTGCACAAAAGATGCTAATGAGTCCAGAGCTGTGACTATGAATCGATGGATAGTGGAAAGTGTGAACAGCAGAATCAAAAAATACAAGTTCTTTGCTTCAACTATTGAAGTCACTTATTTCCCCAAGCTGTCATCTTTAACTAAAATTCCTTGTGCCTTACTGAATGCATACAGTCCTCCTATGTTTATAGAAAACGAAAATCATGCACGTTATGCATAGAAGGCAATGAGCAAAATGAATGATGACAATTCTCTTCAAAAGAAGATTGAAGAGCTAGGCCTTGAAAACAAACGAATTTGTTGGGAGGAGGCTACTAATCAGATTCAAGACTTTCCATGTTTATCAGAAGAAGAAATTAAAAATATCACTTTAGGTATGTATCAGTTAGACCAAGGAAAATGATATACTTATGAACACATGAAGGCAGATTCTAGTTACAAGATCTTTATACATAACGAAATGAAGAATTTGATAAGACGCAAAATTGAATTCGTTTTTCGTCAACTCGGATTCATCAGTTATGGTTAGAATTCTTTCCTAATGGTAGTGGAGCCGAATCAATTTTAGGATATTACTGTAAGTGCAAAACTGGGAGCAGAGTTGTCGGTACATGCAGTCATATAACTTCAGTGATATGGTATTTGGGCTACGCAAGACACAACCCACATGTATTATCAAAGCACCGCAAAGGTCTAGCAGATAATATTATAAATGCTATGAATTCTGGTTGTCAAATCTCAGACTCCGATTCAGATTGAGTCTCTACATAACTTGTTCTAAAGTTACAATAGTTTAGTAAGGAATGTTTCTATGGATAAGTTTGTTTTGCTCCTTCCAAAATAATGTGAATTTTTTATGCTGCTTATTTTGGAATAAGGTTATTTCTGCGCTTATCCAAAAATTCTCCGGTAAAATAAAAACGATAATAAATGAAATACCAATTGAATACAATTTTTAGATTTTTTATTAATAATGATCGCACTTCTGTTTGGCTTGGTAGTGTGCAAATTAATTATACAGTCAAGTACTAAATGATAGCCGCACTCCTAATTTAAGATTTATTTAATTTCAAATAAATTCTTTTAAAATTCTTCCTTTGCAAAAATAATACTTTTCACTTTACCAACTTTATTCTCTGCGGCGTCATGGAAAATTTATGGGTAACCCTCATTTAGTATGGTAATAAAAGATAGCCGCACACAATATTTTATTGTTTTTAATAGGAAATAAATATAAAAAGCACAGTTATAAAAATGATTTTTTATTCCAATTAATATTTTGTGTTTCGGCCATTGTTTTTAATTATTTCGAAAATTCGATTTGGCATACTTTTGTACAAGTTTTGGCATATTAATTTGAAATATTAGCCAATTCGCGTTGTACTGATGACTTTAGTTCATGAACGCTGCTGTATTGTGTTCCTTCAGCATATACAACTCTGCTGAGTACACCCCATATGTTTTCGATGCTGTTAATGTCGAGTGACCTTGCTGGCTGTTTCAAAACTGGTATCTGAGCCTCCGTAAACCAATAATTTACTATCCCGGCGGTGTGTACGGCTGCATTATCCTGCTGGAAAATAAAGTTTGGGTCGCCATTTTGTGCATCAACAACTGGTAATGTTTCGGGATAGCATGGATTTATACCGGTTGCTGTTAAGACGACCGGACATAAACTTCACATCCATTCTTCCTCCATAGCCAATTGCACCCCAAACAATCAGAGATCCTCCACCTCGTTGACGCCTCGATAGCACAAGAAGTTCTTTTCAAAGGTCGTGAAAATAATATTGCCATTAATCAAGGCTATCCATATTCAATTTTTTTCGTCACTAAAAATAACGCGCTGCCACTTTTTCTTCCACGACATATGTTCCTTCGCGAAACGCAATTTGGCATCTTTATGATTTGATAACAGTTGTGGTTTTCTTTGTAATTTTTTGATTTGTATATTATCTGACTCTCTTAATACTTTCCTCACATTACAAATCTTTGTATTATCTCAAGCTTTTAACGCAATTTGTTGCACGGTGCCAATAAAATTAGAGACGTTTCGTAAAATTAACCGTTTTTCTCTATCAATAAGTTCCACTGGCCGGCGGCCTGCACTTTTATGCGAACCGTATAATTGCGAATTTTTTAAATAATTTAGCACTACCTTCTCACTCCAACTAATATTTTCTGCTATTAACGGATACTCATATTACTTTTCTTAATAACGTCAATTTATCAAACTCGTTCAAACTACCTTTTCCACCCATATTTAAAAAATAACAAAAATCGGAATAATATTTAACGGCTATAATACTTAAGCGGCTATCTTTTATAACCATACTAAATGGGGGTTCTCCAATTGTCCATGATCCCGCAGAAAATAATGATTTGTATTTGTGCACGCATTGGTAAACTGAAGAGTATTATTTTTGCATATATAGGAACAA
The DNA here is from genome assembly GCA_963556165.1 of Tipula helvola. Lineage (NCBI taxonomy): Eukaryota > Metazoa > Arthropoda > Insecta > Diptera > Tipulidae > Tipula > Tipula helvola. The sequence continues at coordinate 94,648,727 of OY744481.1, forward strand.
TTTTAAATGAATTTATTTGAAATGAAATAAATCTTAAATTAGAGGTGCGGTTATCATTTAGTACAGGACTGTACGTCACTGTAGTGTGCAAATTAATTATAATTCGCATAATTAGGCTAACATACACCATAATTACTGTTTGGAATATTTTTTTATTCAAAACAAAGCAATTTATTGAATTTAGAAAAATATAAAAATTATAAAAATGACAAATGCATAAAACTGCTGTAACACCCTGTAAACAAGTGGGAGGGAGTTGCGAAATATTTTTGCAATTATAAAACAATATACTAAAGAACCACCAATCCTAAAAAGTCGCAAAAAATATTTAGAAATATCGAAAAATGATGTATATTCAATTATGTAATATTTGCATTCAAAACCGGAAGTGCGTCACTGTAGTGTGCAAATTAATTATAATTCGCATAATTAGGCTAACATACACCATAATTACTGTCTGGAATATTTTTTTATTCAAAACAAAGCAATTTATTGAATTTAGAAAAATATAAAAATTATAAAAATGACAAATGCATAAAACTGCTGTAACACCCTGTAAACAAGTGGGAGGGAGTTGCGAAATATTTTTGCAATTATAAAACAATATACTAAAGAACCACCAATCCTAAAAAGTCGCAAAAAATATTTAGAAATATCGAAAAATGATGTATATTCAATTATGTAATATTTGCATTCAAAACCGGAAGTGCGTCACTGTAGTGTGCAAATTAATTATAATTCGCATAATTAGGCCAACATACACCATAATTACTGTCTGGAATATTTTTTTATTCAAAACAAAGCAATTTATTGAATTTAGAAAAATATAAAAATTATAAAAATGACAAATGCATAAAACTGCTGTAACACCCTGTAAACAAGTGGGAGGGAGTTGCGAAATATTTTTGCAATTATAAAACAATATACTAAAGAACCACCAATCCTAAAAAGTCGCAAAAAATATTTAGAAATATCGAAAAATGATGTATATTCAATTATGTAATATTTGCATTCAAAACCGGAAGTGCGTCACTGTAGTGTGCAAATTAATTATAATTCGCATAATTAGGCTAACATACACCATAATTACTGTCTGGAATATTTTTTTATTCAAAACAAAGCAATTTATTGAATTTAGAAAAATATAAAAATTATAAAAATGACAAATGCATAAAACTGCTGTAACACCCTGTAAACAAGTGGGAGGGAGTTGCGAAATATTTTTGCAATTATAAAACAATATACTAAAGAACCACCAATCCTAAAAAGTCGCAAAAAATATTTAGAAATATCGAAAAATGATGTATATTCAATTATGTAATATTTGCATTCAAAACCGGAAGTGCGTCACTGTAGTGTGCAAATTAATTATAATTCGCATAATTAGGCCAACATACACCATAATTACTGTCTGGAATATTTTTTTATTCAAAACAAAGCAATTTATTGAATTTAGAAAAATATAAAAATTATAAAAATGACAAATGCATAAAACTGCTGTAACACCCTGTAAACAAGTGGGAGGGAGTTGCGAAATATTTTTGCAATTATAAAACAATATACTAAAGAACCACCAATCCTAAAAAGTCGCAAAAAATATTTAGAAATATCGAAAAATGATGTATATTCAATTATGTAATATTTGCATTCAAAACCGGAAGTGCGTCACTGTAGTGTGCAAATTAATTATAATTCGCATAATTAGGCCAACATACACCATAATTACTGTCTGGAATATTTTTTTATTCAAAACAAAGCAATTTATTGAATTTAGAAAAATATAAAAATTATAAAAATGACAAATGCATAAAACTGCTGTAACACCCTGTAAACAAGTGGGAGGGAGTTGCGAAATATTTTTGCAATTATAAAACAATATACTAAAGAACCACCAATCCTAAAAAGTCTCAAAAAATATTTAGAAATATCGAAAAATGATGTATTCCATTTCATGCAACTGGGCCCAAGCTTATCTATGGGGAAAATAGAAAATACGTTGTTTTGGGCCCAATTTACTATGCTTATCCTATAGGGTCCTTTAGCAAGTATTATTTTAATTCGTCAGAGCCAACTTTGATGTATTTTTGCAAAATGAAAGTTCGAAAAATATATTTTACAAATAATTTAATTTTAATATTTCTGCAATTAATATTTACTTAATACCAATATAGCCTTCTTGTATATTGCTGCTAAAGATATGTAGAACACATTTTTGTATAAACATTTTGTAACATTTTTGCTTTTTTCATTGAAAAATATGAAGCTAAAAAACACCATTTTTACAATGGATTCCTATGGAAATCAGTGAAAAGTTATACCACTAAAAAAGCTTCTAAAAAATACGTCATAATGCTTATGGCTCTATACTCTAGAAGGCTCTGATAGTAGTGCGGACGGTATTGCACACGTGCCGAGCAGTACCGCATTACCCATTATAGTGACGAGGTGGCCACTGCCCTCGAACCAACCACTATAAAACAATGTATCAAGTGGTCAAATTAAAGCCGTCAACGTTTGATGGAACCATGTATTTCGGGAATTTTACGTTTGATTTTGAAACGACGGTCAATCAAAATAATTATAACGAAGCCCATCGAGTCGCAGCTTATAAGATGAAGTGACACGGCGAAACATTACAAAAAAACTCCCGAAGTTTAACGGTTTACTCTTTCTCAAATACATCCTTTCAAAGATTTTTGAAGGTCTTGTGGTAAGATGAAAGACATTTTTTAGAGTCGTTGTCACGGCTCTTCTAAAATGTTACATGCCTCTGGAAAGTCGTTATGTGTAAAAAATAAAACTATTAGTGACATTTAGTAGGTTAATCCATCAGAGGAGGGACTAAGAAGTTTCGGACGAACCAAATTTTGGTGCGGTTGTTCATTAGTCTGGCCCAAACGTTCCACAGAGCAAACATTAAACTGATGATAATGTAAAGAAAGCGAAAAGAAAAACAGAAAGTGTTTTAAATCTTCTATTTATCAAGTTGTTTACTGTTTTATCAAGTTGTTATATTTACTTAAATTTCCACTTATCTTAGTCTATACGATTTAAACTAATGAAATTAATAAAACATAAATTCAAATAATGACAACTAAAATTTTTTTCTTCGCACACAATCAAAAATATCTAAAATTATATATCAGTGCAGCTATAGCCCCGTCCGCCTAAGTCAGAGATGGCTCAGTTGCCCATTCACAACCTTTCACACAACGACCTTACAAAACCGTACCAAAAATATTCGATGTTGGACATGATCTTATGTTACTCAATAATTTCGTATACCACTCTTGTAGCATTCGTAATAATTTTTACAATCAGTGTAATCAATATCATACAAACCGTCGGCTTTGCTACAAATTCACAACCGATTGTGGCCGGAAATTCACGGATCTTCGCAACGGAACATGATAACTTTAGAGACGCCATACAAGACACTACAAATTTCGTAATACGCTTTATTGGATGAGTGTGCGACATATTTATTCGGTGAAGCTGCGAATTAACGGTCCCACAATCAGCTGTGTATCGCTTTGCTTTACAATGTGAATTTGCCGCATCATACACATAACTTGGTGGACATGTTAAATTGTACAATTCGCTTGGGAAGTATCGCTTCGTTGGAAATACAAAACTTGGTGTTGGAGAAACACAATTTAGATTATTTGCATCGCCTACAGATGAGCATCCAGTCTTACCAGGATTGCAATACGGTGAGCTGGATGATATGTCAAATTATTGATTTGATACCATTGGTACCGTATAGCTTGGTAAGCAAACCAATAAAGTTTTACAATCATCGGTATAAATATTTCCGGTTTTTTCGACTGGACAGACTAGTTCAACTTCTGAGGCTGGTGCGATCAAATATGGTAAGTATTTAATTTCTAGCAATGTACCGTTAACAAAACCTTCATCGATATTATCGACTAAATCGTCCTATGTAGCTCTAATAAAGGAAATAATTTATAACTAATATAAAATGAAATTATAAAAGAGCCAAACTTTTAACAAACAGCTTAAACATTTTTATAGGAATATATTCTTCCGGCCCAATCGCCACTTATCTAATGGTTTTATAATATAGAAAGCCAAATCGACAAAATTATACCTCTCAATTAATTTTATGAGTATTTATCTTATACTTAATAGTTGCTTTCGCATTTATAGGTAAATATTTTGATGTAACTGCCAACCACGACAAATAAACGCAAAAGATAACAAAACGAATTTATGACTAAAAAGTTTAGCGTACATCTAAAACCCGCCGCTGATTATTGTTTCTGGGAAATTTTTTTAATTCGTTTCGCTCAATTCAAGTTCTCTCTAAGCTGTTAAGTAAATTAAAAACAAATTTCTGTTTGTGGTCGAGTTAAAAGCTTAATTTTCTTTGTCAAAGTGTGCCAAAGGCAAACATAATTAGAATATAGAATCACGTTTTCGTATAATTTTACTGTGTTAATTTATTGTACTTTATTTTTCAAACGCGTAATATTTAAACAAATTGATAAAAGTGATACTAAAATTTTATATAAGGAAACAGTTTCTGAATTTTGCGATTTATAAACTGATGCAGTCAAGTGTACATAAAGTGAAATACTAAAAAAAAAATGTTTAAATTTCTAATAGTAGCTGCATTTGTGGCGGTAAGTGATTTAACTGTTTTAAGTCGTTTAGAGAATCGTAATATTGTAATTATATTTAGATCGTATCTTCCGCCGCCACCAGTTCAAGTGATGATGGAGTCAACGGGATTGCTTTAGTTTCAGCCCCAGAACCGAATGAAAAAGCAACGTGCCCCTCAGGCGCAATAGGGAATGTTTGTGCTAATGATTGTAAAACCCTAATGGTGTGCACCAAGGAGAGTACGGATCCACTTGTTGGAAGCTTGTGTTCTGATTTATCGTCAACCGCATCTCCTTTTTGTATCCCTGGACGAGCGGGCTGTTCAGCTACTGGAGACACAACGATCGCTAATTGTACAATCAAATCAACATTTATATGCACCAGTGACGGCTACTTTCCAGACCCAACCAACTGTACCCAGTACCATGTTTGTTCGAATGAAATCCCCGTGACTTACCAATGTCCACCAAACTACGTATACGACGGTGTCAACTACAAGTGTAAGGCAAAGCGATACACAACCGATTGTGTAACCGCCGGTTGTACAACAGCAACGGCAAATAAATATGTTGTATATTCACCGAACAAGGCATATTACACATTTTGTAGGGTTTCGTCTGGCATCTCAAATCCCATCATGTTCCGTTGTGAAGATACCGTGAATTTCCAATTTAATCCAACCAGAATCGGTTGTGAATTTGCTTGCAAAGCGGAAGGATGGTATCCTGATGTTACTGATTGTACAAAATATTACGAATGCTACAAGAGTGGTGCAACATTATTGAGTACTTTACAAAATTGTCCACCATTGAATATTTTTGATACAGTTCAAGGTCGTTGTATCAAAGGACAATGCCCAGTAAAAAAGATAACGAAGGGAACTGACGATGATGATAAACCTTAAAATATTGCATCAGAGTAAATGCAAATCACAACAATGTAATTGATTTAAAATGAAGAAATTAAATACATTTATGAAAATTTATGAAAATGAAAATCTGCGGGATTCCAAATTTAATTAATAAATTTAGCCCAGAGTACAGTAAGGTAGAGGCCGAAAAATAAAAGCAATCAATTGTTAAAATTTGTTCCAATGAATTGTAGTGTAGTAGATTACTGTGTCCAAAAAGTAAAACCAGTTTGCAATTTAAATCGCGCGGGTAAACCGCACATCATAAATATTTTTTTTTTAAGTTGGCAGCATTGTGATAGAAATATGTGACAAATTTTATGTCAAAACATTCATTAGTTTTTGCTTTAGGCTTGGTATTGTATGACGCTAAACGTGCATTCGGCGATTTTCACAATGTCTAATTATATTGAGCAAAGAAGTTGCATTAAATTTTGTTTCCGAATAAAATTTATTTCGGGTGCAGAAACGTTAAGAATGTTGTAGAAAGCCTTTGGGGACCATACTTTGTCGGAAAGGAATGTTTACAAGTATAGTATAAAGGTCGTGAAAGTGTTGAAGACGAAGAGCATTTCGGAAGACCATCAACCAGTCAGAATTCCTTCTATCCCGCCAAACCGTCAACAAACAGTATTATTTGAGTGTTATGCATCGTTTGCGTGAAGCTATTCGCAAGAAGAGGCCAGAATTGTGGGCAGACAATTCTTGGTATTTGCATCATGATAATGCATCTTCTCACACTACTTCATGACTTTTTCGCCAAAAATTTGATCCATATGTTCCACAACCACCGTATTTGCCTGATTTAGCATCGTGTGATTTCTGGCTATTCCCGAAACTTAAAAATCCACGGCGGGGAAATCATTTTGAGACGATAGAAGAGATAAAACGTAATCGCTACGCGCTCTAAAGGCCATCCCGGAAGGCGACTTTAATTCTTGTTTCGAAGACTGGAAAATACGTTGGCATGAGTGTAACTAGATTTGGAAGGATAAATAAATATTTTTTGAAATAAATAAAAACTGGTTTTACTTTTTGCGCACAGTAGTATATAGAGCCGCATAATGTTATAGGCGTACTTCGTTTTCTATAAAAGGCGAATTAATATCCCCCCATACTTTAACCCATGAGTTGATATAAAGACCCCATAAAATGAAAACCTTCATTGAGTTTTCTATGTAGTTTAGTTTTGTACTGAAAAGTTCGGTAGCTACGACCAAACTACAAAATAGGCAAGAACGTTCTGACTTAGCGAATTATATTCATTAAATCAAAAACTCAAGGAACCCTCATTTCTGTGCGTTTCATGCCCACACAAATAGTAGAAAGAGAAATTTGTCTGTATTAAAATCAATAAGATTCTTTCGGCTTTTTATAGACAAAACATATTAACAATAATGGCATTCACATTTCTTGAGTTTTAGTGGTCCTTGGTTAAAGAACGGGGGAGGGGGGGGGGGGGGGGGGGGTTTGATATTTCTACTTTTTTGGTAGATATATTATAAATGAGTGGCCTCTTCATTTTTTTGATACAAATTAAAATATATAATTTGTTGAATTTAAACATTGGTGTTTCAAGCCATTAAAAACCGGTAAAAAAAATCAAGAGCTACACATAACAACAAAGAAGAAATGGAGCCATTTGTCCAACAAGGAGAGATAGCAGAAAAGTTAAAAAGTTATTCCAGCTGCACATGAACTACAAAAAGGATGGAGATTCGCGAAAAACAACAAAATATCTCGAATCCAAGATACCAGCATGAAAAGCATTGTACAATGAGTACGCCAAAATTTGGAACACTATATCAGCATTAGAGACGACCCACCAATACTTTCAAGACAGACAGAAAGTAGTGGACACATACAACAGTTTTATTGATGAAATGTGCAAACGTCTCAATAGTGGCCCACCGCCTACATCAACTTTAACGGACAAAAACAAGCCTGGGCCAACCTTCTCATTCACAACACAACCGTCTGAGAAGCAGCGTACATTCAGCCGAATACTGAAATAACAAGATATCGAAATGAGGAGCTTATACAAAGAAATAAAACCCAGGAAAAACAAGCTGCCACATGAAGAAGCTTAGGCGTCATTTAATTTATCATTAACTCATATGTAAACCTTCACGGCACCATATGTCCTAGACGACGAGGTACAAAAAGCGTATAACGAAATAGTAGTAGAGGTCACCAACAAAAACAAGCAACACAAAGTCGGTAGCAATCAACCAACAGAAATTAAGCTCCCAGAAATACAAATACCTCACTTTAGTGGAGAGCACATAATATGAAATGAATAGCATTTCATGATGTTTTTGAACAATTAGTACACAACAACCAATCACTGAACAACACACACACAAGATCAATAACCTGAAGACCTACGTTGGAGATCAAGCAGGCAGATTGATAAATCACCTGCAATCCGTGGGAGATAACTACGAACCCGCATTTTATGTCATCAGCCATAAAAACATTATTCGACACCGCTGGAGAATCTTTACATGCCATCAAGCATCCAGGAATCAACACCGATTCTTGCGATCAAATAGTTATATACATATTGGCCACAAAATTGACCAAAAAACTGGACAACGAATCAAAAGAAATTCAAACTCCTCAAAATTTCATAAAGTTTCTTGAATCGCGTTTTATGGCATTAGAAGTAGTTTTTCGAGCAAATCTTCGAATTTTCGAAAACCAGCAATTGCAACAAGAACATCTGATGAAGAAGAATGTGTGTCAACAAAATTGAGCGGCGGAAAATACTACATGGCCCATCATGCGGTTATCAAGCCGTCAAGTGCTACAATAAAGTTAAGCGTAAACTTTGACGCGTCCGCCAAAACAACCAACGGCCAGTCATTAAATAATGTAATACATGTTGGTCCAAAAATACAACACGACCCATGGCATATCGTAATGAGATGGTAAAAGTACAAGTAAGTCTTCACAGCCGACTTTCCACGAATTTTGTGGGGAAACTCGTCTTCGGAAAAAATTCAAGAACACCAACTAAACACAGTAACCTACGGAGCAGCAGCTGGTACTTACCTTGCAGTAAAAACTTTATATCCGCAGAAAAGAAAAAAGAGAATTTTCATGCGGCTTGCAAGGTGGTACAAACAGACTTCTATGTCGATGATCGCATGACAAGCTGCGACACAATCAAAGAAGCATCAACCATTCAAATCCAATTAACTGAACTACTTCGAAAAGGAGACTTTAATTTAAGAAAATAGGCAAGCAACCAAACAAAGCTCTTAATCAATGTAGCAGAATCATATAAAATTGAAATCGATCAAAGCATAAGAGGCCTATTGGACTTTTTTGTAATGCTAAAGCAGATGCATTCGATTTTACTATAAACGTACCAATTCTAACAAGGGAACCTTTTGAACTATTCTAAGTTGTAGTACTCTGTGAGAAATTAACGAAACCATTTCTTTTAACAGCAACCAAGCCCTTTTAAGGGGTTAACCACCTATTAATTTGTGAAGAAAGGTAATTTCATTCCATAAAAAGACAGAGTTTCCCTTATAAGTAGCAAGCTGACGAAGCGAAACATTTTCTCCACGACTGCTAAGCTATTTGATCCTGAAGCTAGAATGGCTAGCTCCAGTAATAATAACACCAGATAATGTTACAGAATATGTGGCTCTTGTCGCTCAATTGGAATGAACCGGTTCCTGAAGCCATAGGTCAACAATGAATAAACTTTAAAGACAAATTAAAACTTCTCAACGACATGAAAATTGCAAAATGGATAAATTACACACCTGAGTTACAGACTGAGGTTTAAATCTTCAGCAAAACTTCAGAACAAACCAGCCTATGCCGCCTGTGTTCATTTAAACGTAACGAATAATGAGAGTGAAGTTAACATTCGCCTTATACTAGAAGCCAAAACTAGAGTGGCGCCGACGAAATTAAAAGTAACATCACCAAGGCTGGCTCCAAATGGTACTCTTCAGTTGGCTAAATTACTTAAAGAAGTAAAACAAACTATTGCATTAATCTATTCAACCATATTCAGAAATATAAAGCTTACGTGGCAAACAGAGTATATCAGAGATTAGGAATATGTAATTTTAGAATGTGTTGTATGCCACGGATTCATAACCAAGCCAGGGAGTAACCAATTGATGTGAAACCTACCTTACATAAGCACGAGTTCAAAGACCATTTACGCATACCGGAGTGGATTATGATGGTTCCGTGCAAAACAACCAAATGATGAGGAAGTAAAACTTATAAAGACATACATTACAATCTTTCTTTGCTTATCAACCAAAGCAATACATGTAGAAACAGTAACAGATCTCACCACAGAATTATTTATTGCGGCTATTAAACGGTTCATATCTAGGCGTGAATTATATACTCTCATACATAATGGGCGCATCTAGCACACGTAGAGTCTACCAAAAATACGTAGACTCTACAAGTCTACATGTGCTGGATGCAAAAAATCTCAGTAAAAATATGTAGACTCTACGAGTTTTAGTGAGACTAAAAATGTTTGTCTACATTTTAATGTAGATTAGTTTGGTTTGAGACTTGGATTTTTTTTGACATTTGCATTTTCATATTTTCATATTGTTCATATTTTCGGTAGACTCCACATGTGGTAGATGCGCCAAATCATTTATTTTAATTATTTAGTAAAAAATTAAAAACAACTCACAGAGAAATGTCAATTTTTTTTTACATAATTTGAACAAGTTATTCCAGACAAAAACCAAACTAGACACGTAGATATTTACATCCAGCACATGTAGAGTCTACAAATGAGATTAGTCTACATTTCAGACTATCTCAAATGTAGACTCTACGTGTGCTAAAGGATACAAAAAAATCCACACAGCTAACTTCAAGGATATTGTTGCTCAACAATTGGTAACAGAGGGAATAACTTGGCATTTCCAACCACACGAATCATCACATTTTGGTGGGTTCATGGGATCCAGATCATGGGAAATGAAACTCTCACCTATGAGGAGTAAACAACACTGTTAATCCAAATAGAGGCCATTCTAAATTCTAGCCCAATATGTTTAATGTCCAATGATATAGCAGAACTTGAAGTTACCTGGACATTTTTTAATCGGCTCATCACTAACTGCAGTGCCAGAAGAAAATTTAGGTGATTCAAACATACACCGTTTGTCAAGATGGCAGATGTTACAAAAACTGAAACAAAATTTTTGGAAGAAATGGAGTAACGAATATTTGCGAAGACTACAACAACGTCCAAAATGGCTACAATCAAGGGCACAACTACAAGTAAGCAATCTTATGCTTTTAATTGGAAACAATCTACCTCCTACAAAATGCGTAAGAGGTAGCATTATGGAAACAAGCCCGGGGCCAGACGAATTGGTGCGCTTAGTTTCAAAAGGTGGCTCGGGAAATGCTCTCTATAGAAGTCCGTTCTACCAGTAGATAAGCCACAAGCGACAGAACAGTACGGTATGTCCATACCCACAGATGATTTAAACCAGAAGGAAACACACAAACTACCACAAAGACGAATAACCAGAGCAAGCACAAAATCAAATATATTGCTATACACGCTGTCAATATTCTGTATATTAAAACGATGGTATCACAAACATGTCTAAGTTCTCGTCTTATCCAGGCACCTACTTTGACAAAATTGGCCAAAGCACCTTAATCTTAAAACATATTGGACATAGCTCAATCATCATGTCGCACTCATCATGTCGCAGAAAACGAAATACTGAACATGTTAGGAAGAAATGAAAGAGCCCGTCAAAAAAGATCACCATTTGACTTCGTTGGTACAATATAAAATGAGTTATTTGGCGTATTTGATCAACGTGCCGGAAACATCTAAACCAATAATCACCAGAAGCTTTTGCACCAGCAGATATCTATAATATAATCGATAGTAAACATCATCAAACACGACCACGAAAAAACAAATCAGAGATTTAAAGCATTTAAAAGGAAAATGACAGACCTCATATTTCACGAAGAATTCACTGTCTTCGCTGTTCACACAATGTTGGAAATGACGAAACTCGCAGCACGTTCCAATCGGCAGTAATCGATACGATAACAGAAATACACCAAGGCAAATTTATTGCACTCATTTTGACACCATACCAACTTCGGGAGCAAACCAGACAGATAGTCGATAATCTTAAACCAGGCGAAGACACACCATATCAATAAAGATATAGCTCCTATATATATATATAAAATCACCACCGTCAAAACCGCACAAAAATTAAAGAAAATTTAATTTTCGAGGTATAAATTCCGTTAGTACAGAGGACCCAATCAACCCTTACTAATTTACTTGCAACGTCAACTATGGAAACAAATACCATTAACCGATATATAGTATCACTGACATTCCAACATATCTATCTGAGACCAAATTGTAAAATAATTAAATAAAAGTAGTATTTGAAAATAAAAATCTAAAAGCGGTTTCTTTTGTGAAAAATTCTCAATATTTGCGATATTGACATAATAATTATGATTCTTATCACATTTAAATAATTACCATTGTACAAAATCGTATATAAAGTGGCTAACATCTTCTTTAATATCGCAGTTAATCTTCAAGTACACAGTCGAAAGCAGATAAACTTAGAATAGATTAGAAAAAATCATGTATTTCATAATTTTTCTGATCACCTTCTTGATAGAGGTAAGTGAACATTAGTTTGAGCGTCCTCAAAACTATTTATTTATTGACCTGGCCGATATTTATTTAAATTTTCAAAGGCAACCGTTCCGACGTTTGGTAATCAAGTTGATGAAGGCACTGATGGAGTTCTAATTGAAACGACATTTATACGAGATATGCGAGCAGTAGACTTTATGTTAACCTGCCCATACAATGCGGAAGGATATATATGTGCAGACGATTGTGAAACGTTGATGGCATGTACAAAAGGAAAACCACAACCATTGTTTAAGTCTAATTGTGCTAATATTTCATCTAACGAGCCTTACTGTATACCAGGAAGGACCAGGTGCAGCGCTACAGGCGACCGTAAAAATCGACAATGTGCAGCTGAAGAAATACCAACTTCCCCATGCACGAACAATGGGTATTTCCCCGATCCATCGGATTGTCGTTCCTATCATATATGCACTAGAGATTCTCGGGACACATACAAATGTCCACCAAACCACGTATTCGATCCAACCAATACAAAATGCAAATTAAGGAAACGTTCCACAGCATGCCCCACCATTAATTGCCATGGCAGTAAGAACCAGTACGTACCATATCCGGGCCACAAATCTTATTATGCTTATTGTGAAAACCACGAAATAACTATGTTTAAGTGTGACGACATTCATAATTTCGAGTTTAATCCAAAAACGTTAGATTGTGATTACAACTGCAAATCAACTGGTTGGTTTCCTCATCACAAAAATAGCCATCAGTATTATGAATGCTACAAACGTGAAAAGTGTGATCGTCATCACCATCATGGTCATCATAACAGATTTAAAAGTCGGGTTCACACGTGTCCTCAAAATTATGTATTCGATGCCAAGCGTCGACAATGTGTGGAACGTAGTGGATGCTGCCCATCATATCCAACTGAAAGGCTCCCGGTTGTAACGAAACCATCGACTCTTCTGCCAAGACCTACGAAACCATCGACTCTTCCGCCAAGACCTACGAAACCAGGGACTATTCCGCCAACACCTACGAAACCAGGGACTATTCCGCCAACACCTACGGAACCAGGGACTATTCCGCCAACACCTACGAAACCAGGGACTATTCCGCCAACACCTACGAAACCAGGGACTCTTCCGCCAAGACCTACGAAACCAGGGACTATTCCGCCAACACCTACGAAACCAGGGACTATTCCGCCAACACCTACGAAACCAGGGACTATTCCGCCAACACCTACGAAACCAGGGATTCCGCCAACACCTACGAAACCAGGGACTATTCCGCCAACACCTACGGAACCAGGGACTATTCCGCCAACACCTACGAAACCAGGGACTATTCCGCCAACACCTACGGAACCAGGGAGTATTCCGCCAACACCTACGAAACCAGGGACTATTCCGCCAACACCTACGGAACCAGGGACTATTCCGCCAACACCTACGAAACCAGGGACTATTCCGCCAACACCTACGGAACCAGGGACTATTCCGCCAACACCTACGGAACCAGGGACTATTCCGCCAACACCTACGAAACCAGGGACTATTCCGCCAACACCTACGAAACCAGGGACTATTCCGCCAACACCTACGAAACCACGGACTCGTCCCTGAATGTCCAATGTATAATGAAATTTCAATAAACCCGTTTAAGAACGTAATGATTGTAACGGCATCGCAGAGTTCGATTAATAAAATTTTTAAAATACATAACCGATTTTTATATGTTTCTTTAAGATTTTTATTTTTTATTTTTATTTTTCTTTATTTATTTATTACTCAAAAGAACTTTAAAAAATGTACACAAAATTATAAATAACACTAAAAAACTAATTAAAACAAGGTTATGAAGATAGGTTATTCTATGCCAAAAGGCAGTAGCGAATAACCTTAAAAATTAGAAATTACAAAAAATACAACTTAAATAAAATATAAAACTGATAAATCAAACTTATGTTTTCATTAAGTATTTTATCGTTAAATTGGTTAATGATATTAATTAACTTTTACAAATTACTAAATTTTACATGGACTTAGGAAGAAAACGAAATACTGAACATATTAGGAAGAAATGAAAGAGCCCGTCAAAAAAGATCACCATTTGACTTCGTTGGTACAATATAAAATGAGTTATTTGGCGTATTTGATCAACGTGCCGGGAACATCTAAACCAATCTTGATCTAAACCAATAACATCACCAGAAGCTTTTGCACCAGCAGATATCTATAATATAATCGACAGTAAACATCATCAAACACGACCACGAAAAAACAAATCAGAGATTTAAAGCATTTAAAAAGATAATGACAGACCTCATATTTCACGAAGAATTCACTGTCTTCGCTGTTCACACAATGTTGGAAATGACGAAACTCGCAGCACGTTCCAATCGGCAGTAATCGATACGATAACAGAATACACCAAGGCAAATTTATTGCACTCATTTTGACACCATACCAACTTCGGGAGCAAACCAGACAGATAGTCGATAATCTTAAACCAGGCGAAGACACACCATATCAATAAAGATATAGCTCCTATATATATGTATATATATAAAATCACCACCGTCAAAACCGCACAAAAATTAAAGAAACTTTAATTTTCGAGGTATAAATTCCGTTGGTACAGAGGACCCAATACACCCTTATAAAATATAATACCAGTGCCCACACTACTAACAACTTAAACTGGGGAACAACGCATGGATCTTTATAGCAAACTCAAGAACAACTTGTAATGTAATTTAGGAGCTTGAAATCGATGGCACATTTAAAACCACAACTAAATCCATTCATGGTGAGGGAATCGTGGAGCTGCATGCAAACTGCATCTTCAAAGCTGTACATTAACAGTGTCAGGATACAAGACATTCAGTAGCGAGCTTAAACTTTCCTTCCTGCCGTCAGTCAACTTGAGCGAGATGATAGATATTACGGACATCATGAACCAGGGATCAACAATTGAGGCCGTCATTCAAGATCACGAGAAGCCAAGGTTGACAATTACTACTTGGCAATTTATTTACTAATAACAGCAGCCCTTTTTATAATTTTTATTCAACACCTAGAACCACTTCCTCAGGACTAATACTAACAACTTGTTATAACGCGATATTCCGTAAAAATACATCATACCGGCCCCGGATGTTGACGATTCAACATTTCAACCAGAAATTCGAAGTTACATAGACTACTAACAACAGCAACAAAGGTTCAAAATTGGAACGGCTAATAAGCTGTAATAATGTGCATGTTAAAACTAATGTTTTCGATAAATGTCACTCCTATTTCAGTAATCTCTTGTACTCTTTCAACTACATCATCATTGATGTTGAATATAGTAATTACCGAATTACTTTTACAATGAACGGAGACATAATTTTGCACTTCTTCATGTTTAAGTGTAATGAGTTTCGAGCGCACCATCCACCAAGTCTATTGAGGTCATCTTACAGTTTGTCAGCATCACAATTTTGCTCAATTTTTTTATTTTTTAATCCTACTTGATGACGTTTTTTTATCTCTTTTATTACTTGACTGATGAATTCAACCAAGGTAAACGTGGACCTACCAGGCATAAACCCATGCTGGTTGATAGATATATGACGTGTTAGTGTTGATTTAAAAGCGTTGCATACAACTAGCTTAAATAATTTAGGAATTAATGATGAGTTGATATTCCTCTATAACATGTGACGTCATCCCGTTTGCCTGATTAGATTGGAATTATCTTTTAGATTTTCCATTTTTGGGGAAACACCAAAATACTCGCAAACGTTTTTGACATAGATGAGAGTATATCGTACGGCCCACATCCGTCTCCAAAACCCTTCAAATCTTATAGGACTGAAGGAGTGCTGATACTGATATGTTATTATTGCTTGTTTGATCAATGTAATCACTAATCAGTATTGGCGTTTGGTCGATAGACAGATTAAAAAAATGCAGCAAACATATCCGCTATCACTTTGGCGATTGTGGTGCTGTTATGGATTTGATCAAATTTGTTTCTTGGATGCCAGCCAAATAAGACTTGTTCTTAAATTTGAAATAGAAAAATGGACAGCTTATATGTTTCGAAACTTTATTTGTTTTTAGCATAGGCCTTACATTTTCGATTTTTTAGATTTATAAGCCGGTCATCGAACCACGGAGGGTAAATACTTGCGTGACATGTTAGAAATAGGCACAAGGAGTCCAAAACCTTGTCGATATTTTCATTCACATCATTTGCATTTAGAATCTCATCCCAATTCACTATTTCTAAATAAGCTTACACATCACTGTGGTTTATGCTCTTAAAGTTGTATTTGATTTGTTGTAGATATTCTGATTTCGGCATACAGTCGGTAGTGTCAAATCCAATGCATAGATTTATGGTTGATTTCATTTCCGACAATAGGATTTAATGGCTCAGTTACTTTAATAAGCGCATCTACTTATTACAGATCTACAAATTATTAGCAATGAAGACCATTTGCTGTAAATTACAACAAATCATTGCATTAACGAATAATGATTTTGCATCTGGTCAAGCATTGTTTGGAAGAATGCAATCAAATTCACAGTCAAAATTCCAGATGGTATTTGAAAGATTAAATTCATCAAATACAAGAACTAAATCGGATAAATTTGACGTGTCAGTGACTTCTCCAATCCAATGGAAGCATGCCACATAATAATCACTGTTTGAATGAGGTGATATGTATGCTGTGTAGCCCGGTTCTTTTTAGAACTTGTTTCAAATTTGAGATCACATCTATAAACAACATGGGCCTGCCCAAAATATTCAGAACTGTGAATTCCAACTTTGGTGAAAATTAGATAATAGATAAGGGCGATAACCAGCTTTAAACTATATAAGTCGCCAGGTCCTGATGATATTATCCCTGCGGATATACAAAAAACTACGGATCTAACCATTTCCTGATTAGAGGTAATTTTTAGAGGCACCTAGAACTATGTCACATTCCTAGTAAATGGACGAAAGTGAAGGTTGTTTTTATACCTAAGGCGGGAAAGCGCTCACACTGCAGTCCCAAAGACCTTAGACTGATTAGCCTGTCTTCTTTCCTTTTCAAAATACTAGAAAGACAAATTGAAGCTCATATTAGAGGCACGATTGTGCCGGCAAAGCTGTCTAAATCTCAACATGCCTATTGCAAGGGAAGATCTGTAGAAACTGCTCTTCATTCTCTTACATATTTTATTGAAAAATCTTTCGAATATGGAGACTACGCGATGGTAACCCTTTTGGACATTGAGAGAGCCTTTAAAAACGTGCTTACAGGAGCTATAACAAGGGCACTTTCAAATTTAGGAGTGGATGAATCTCTCAAGGACTGGATAAATCAAATGCTAAGAGGCAGGATCTTAAATGCCAGTGTGGGGAAATCCTCCGCCAGAAGATTTGCAAACAGAGGCATGCCGCATGGTGGAGTACTGTATCCCGCTGCTTTGGAACTTGATCGTAAATGATCTGTTGCTGAGACTGGAGGATAGTGGCTTCAAGGTAGTTGATATGCCTATGCGGATGACGTCGCTATTGGTGTCTGCGGAAAATATCCCGGCCCACTTAGTGGGCTTATTCAAAATGCTCTGAGCATTCTTTCATTATGGGTCAATGGTTGTGGGTTGAATGTGAACCCACACAAAACCGAATTGGTTCTCTTCTCCAGGAAATATAAACTTCCTCATGTCCATCCTTCCACTTTAAATGGATTCAAATTGGCTTTTATAGATGAAGCAAAGTTTCTGGGTCTCTTTGGGAGAGTAAATTAAACTGGAAACCTATCATAATATTATGGAAAGAGTAAAATTAGTGGTTCTTTGGCTATACACTGCAGTAGTTAGACTCATTCTTCTGTATGGGGTAGCAGTCTGATGGCCTGCTCTGGACAAAACTGTCAAGGAAAAGTTGTTGACAAAAGTTCAGAAACAATCTCTCTGTGGATCAGTGGTGCACTAAGAAGAACATCCACTCATTGGGAAAACAGTGGGCAGCTTGCACTGCCATACGACTGAAATCCACGTTAATGTGGGCCTGCAACAATACAGGACACTCATTTATACTTTGGAACAAAGGGCCTCCCAAGACCACCGACTATACTGTCCCGTCACTATCTTTTGATAAAAAGTTCCGGACTATTTCCCATCCAGAGAGATGCAGTTTTGGAACCAGGAGTTTTAAACTTCTTCACTGATGGTTCAAAACGGGATGGAAGAGTTGGGGCTGGAGTATTCTGCGAGGAACTTATGTCAAACCTCTCCTGTCTCCCTGACTACTGTAGCATTTTTCAAGCTGAAGTAACTGCGATAAAGGAAGTCGTGGACTGGTTGAGGTATAATGTAATATAGACTTGTGATATTCGCATATATACGGACAGTCAGGTTGCCATTAAAGCGCTTCAATCACACCTCCGCACGTCGAAAGTAGTCCGGAACTGTCTATCATCTCTTAACGAGATGACAGATCAGTTCAACATTCACATTATATGGGTGCCAGGATATTTCATTAGTACAGGGAATACAAAAGCCGCTGAACTGGCTCGACGTGGTACAACGGACCACATCTCAAACAGAAAAAAGGGTATTGAAATGCCTCTTGCGGTATGCAAACTGCTGCTTCAGGAGGAAGCTAGTAAGTTGACGAATGACTGACGGTCAAATAGTACCTCATGCGTAATAACTCGGCAGGTCTGGCCAAAGTTGGACTTGGCGAGATCCAAACAGCTGATCTCACTTCAGCGGAGTCAGATCAGTGTGGTTGTTGGGGGGAAAAGAGGAGGAAGAGACAGTACTTCATCTTCTTTGCACCTGTCCTCGTCTGGCACGAAACAGACTGAAGTTTGTAGGAGCACCTCTCTTCAACGACCTGACGGAACTCAGCAGGATGGACGTCAGGAGTATCCAGAGCTTTGTAGCAAGCTCAAAGTGGTTTCAATGAGTTGGAGGAACATTTTTAAATTGTGGTACGGCTACGGAACTTTTTGTGTTTATGCCTGGTCCTAGTAGACCGCCACCCAAACCTAACCTAACCTAGTAGGAATCAGCAGATGTATCAGCATAAAATAAAGGAGATAAGACTCGTTCATAATGGTAGACTTCAAAAATTTGGAGGGCTCACCAGTTCGAAATTTCTCTATTTTCACTGACCATAAACCTTTAACAATAGCAATTGCGTCAAAATCAGAATGTAGTCCCCGGCAATTACGACATCTCGATTATATTGCACAATTCACGACCGACATTCACCACATCAAAGGTAAACAAAATGTGGTGAGCGACTGTTTGTCACGTTCTAGTGAATCATCTTCATCAGAAATTAATGTTTTCTCTTTCGACATGAAAGAATTACTTCAACAAATTGCAGAAATTAATTTCAGTTCGGAATCCGAAATCAAAAATAAACCTGCAATTGATCAACAACAATCTTCGATAGTCTGCATGGCTTATCACATCCCGGCATCCGTGCCACGCGTAAATTAATTACTTCGAAGTACTTCTGGCCACGAATGAATACTGATACAAACAACTGGGCGAAATCTTGTATCCCATGTCAAAAGTCCAAAGTTCACTGCCACACAAAATTAGAACTTGGTAAATTCGAGCTACCGCAAGTTCGAGGTTTGTACATATCCACATGGACCTAGTTGGTCCACTGCCCCAATCGAATGGCTATCATTATATTTTAACGATGTCGACCGATTTACCCGCTGGGCCAGAAGCTTATCCAATCCGACAAATGACTGCCAAAACAGTAAGTAAAATCTTCTACAATGAGTTTATCTGTAGATTTGGTGTCTCACTCTATATAACGACAGGCCAAGGAACACAATATCGCACAAAATCGCATTAGGAAAACAGCTTATAATCCGAAAGCGAATGGTCTTGTCGAACGCTTTCATAGGCAACTAAATGCCGCATTAACAGCTCGATGTAATACATCCCATTGGAGTTCTGACCTTCCAACCGTTTTATTGGGTATTCTAACCTCATTCAAGGAAAACCTCAACTGCACGCCAGCAGAGCTCGTGTATGGTCAAAACATCAAGGTTCTCAGTGAGTTCTTCATCAACGATCAAAATTCGAACCCAAGTACAGATACTTCGGATTTCGTAGAGAAGCTTCGTACTACAATGAGAGGTTTAGTTCCTACGGACACACGAAATCCGACCCAACAGTAGTTATGAGTACACCGTATTCTGGACCCGCAAATTGCGCAAATTCTTTGTTGTGGATATCAACGGAAAACCAACGACAATTGGCATCGACAGGCTTAAACCAGCCTACGGAATTCTTATGATTAGTCCAGTCGAAAATCATAGTGTCCACAAAACCGTAAAATTTCACTTCTAGACACTATGGTTTACTGGTCGAGACGATAAAACTTGAACGGTATTTATAAAACCCATTTAATTTGGGTAAGAGTAGTTTGTAACATAATCCAAGACCAACTTCAACTTGTCTACAAAGCAATTACTATCAAGAGTGAGGATGAACGATTCACTTTTCCGTTTCTGCAAATATAAGTATATGCCTCCAAATGGTTGAAATGCAATCCGCTTGATTAATTCATATACCCATTTGTAAAATCCTCACTTATACAACCTTTCTTTTTACCAGTAACTTGGGTTTTAAAGATTTCAGAAATGATTTATTCTCAGGTTGCGATGAATCAATTTCCTCCTCAGTATGAGTTTCAGCATGATTTGTTTCATTATTGATATTTAATATTAGCACCCTTCGATATTCTTTAAACACATCTTTGAATTTAGTAGAGATTTCTGATTCACTTTTAGAAGTTAAAGAATCAATTTTCACCTGTTTGACCATCTATTTAATAGTCTACGTTTAAGTCATATGTGATGGTATTTTTCGGTAAGATTATGTGATTTAACTGGTTAACCCTGTGATCCGAAAATCGTTCTTTTCTAACTAAATTTCAATCTCCTTGATCAATATACCAAACGGCCAAAATTTAGGATTTATTAAAGTAGCAAAAGCTTCTTCATCATGGTTTTGATTAAATGAAATGATGGCCTTAGTAAAATTTATTCAAGCCTTAACAAACGACGACAATAGAATAGAAGAAATTAATTTAATAAGAAAATATAAAGAATTATAAAAATTAAGAAATTGGATCAACATTTAATACAAATAATGAAAATCAAAGTTTATTACTCGTTCGATCGATTAGAATCGAATTTGTACATACAATAAAATTACCTTTCAGAATAGATGATTGATTTAATGCACAAACCCAAAATACCTGAATACCAAAATGACACATTTAAAAATATGACCGAAAAGAATTTGACATAAATTTCAATCGCGCACATAAATCTTCTGTATTGTGCAATAATAAACCAAATAATGCGCTTGTAAATTTATAAAATTGTCACATCAATAATTATATTTGCCTTGAGTGCTACCTAATATAAGGGTGCTTACAATAATACTAATTGAGTTTTATCTATCGTTGGCTGTTAAGAAAACCTCATTATAAAGCAGAACGTTTCTTCGAAAAATTGCATAGTAACAATTAGATCGTATTTGAAAGTTAGTAAAATGTTTAAGACATTTGAAATAATCACAATTTTTGCAGTAGTAAGTTTTAAATTTCTCATAATTTACCAGACTATGGTTATGTATCATATTAATTTACAGGCAACATATGGTGCAACAATCAACCAACTAAGGCAAGACGAGCCGACCTATTATTACGATTGGATACCGGAGGTCGAGGATCAAAGCGACAACATGTGCCCGAAAAATTTCCAGGGTAATATATGTAGCAAAGATTGCAAAACATTGTTAGCTTGCAGCATGAGCATGGATATTTCAGAACCATTATTTTCTCATAAATGTTCTGATTTATCACCAACCGCTCCCTATTGCATACCAGGAAAATCGGGCTGTTCAGTCGCTAGTAACACAAGCGATCCAAATTGTTTGCCAGTTGAAAACCCGTTATTCCCATGTACAAATGTTGGATATTTCCCAGATCCTTCCAATTGTGAATTATATCATTTGTGCACCGATGAACCTGAAGAAACGATTCAGTATCAATGCCCTACTCGATATGTTTTTGATGCAAAAACTTTAAAATGTAAACTGAGACGAAGTGCAAGAGATTGCTCAACGATTAATTGTGAAAGTTCAGCAAATAAATATGTTGTACATCCTAATAACAAAGCTTTCTATGCATTTTGTGGAGAAACTAAAACTACTATGTTCCGATGTGAAGATGAGAATAATTTTGAATTTAACCCGACTACTGTGAATTGTGAATTTGTGTGCAAAGCAGCAGGATTATATCCTGATTATACCGATAATCATAAGTATTATCAGTGTCATCGTGACACAGATTCCCTATTCGTGATGCAACATGAAACATGTCCGAGAACCATGATTTTTAATGCGAATATCGGGCGTTGTACCAAGGAACGATAAGTTCAATAAATTCAAATCTATCAAAATACATAACACAAAAAATTCAACAAATTTACTTGGAACGTCAACTATGGAAACAAATACCATTAACCGATATATAGTATCACTGACATTCCAACATATCTATCTGAGACCAAATTGTAAAATAATTAAATAAAAGTAGTATTTGAAAATAAAAATCTAAAAGCGGTTTCTTTTGTGAAAAATTCTCAATATTTGCGATATTGACATAATAATTATGATTCTTATCACATTTAAATAATTCCCATTGTACAAAATCGTATATAAAGTGGCTAACATCTTCTTTAATATCGCAGTTAATCTTCAAGTACACAGTCGAAAGCAGATAAACTTAGAATAGATTAGAAAAAATCATGTATTTCATAATTTTTCTGATCACCTTCTTGATAGAGGTAAGTGAACATTAGTTTGAGCGTCCTCAAAACTATTTATTTATTGACCTGGCCGATATTTATTTAAATTTTCAAAGGCAACCGTTCCGACGTTTGGTAATCAAGTTGATGAAGGCACTGATGGAGTTCTAATTGAAACGACATTTATACGAGATATGCGAGCAGTAGACTTTATGTTAACCTGCCCACACAATGCGGAAGGATATATATGTGCAGACGATTGTGAAACGTTGATGGCATGTACAAAAGGAAAACCACAACCATTGTTTAAGTCTAATTGTGCTAATATTTCATCTAACGAGCCTTACTGTATACCAGGAAGGACCAGGTGCAGCGCTACAGGCGACCGTAAAAATCGACAATGTGCAGCTGAAGAAATACCAACTTCCCCATGCACGAACAATGGGTATTTCCCCGATCCATCGGATTGTCGTTCCTATCATATATGCACTAGAGATTCTCGGGACACATACAAATGTCCACCAAACCACGTATTCGATCCAACCAATACAAAATGCAAATTAAGGAAACGTTCCACAGCATGCCCCACCATTAATTGCCATGGCAGTAAGAACCAGTACGTACCATATCCGGGCCACAAATCTTATTATGCTTATTGTGAAAACCACGAAATAACTATGTTTAAGTGTGACGACATTCATAATTTCGAGTTTAATCCAAAAACGTTAGATTGTGATTACAACTGCAAATCAACTGGTTGGTTTCCTCATCACAAAAATAGCCATCAGTATTATGAATGCTACAAACGTGAAAAGTGTCATCATCATCATGGTCATCATAACAGGTTTAAAAGTCGGGTTCACACGTGTCCTAAAAATTATGTATTCGATGCCAAGCGTCGAGAATGTGTGGAACGTAGTGGATGCTGCTCATCATATCCAAATGAAAGGTACCCGGTTGAGCATGTTACGAAGCCGTCAACACATAGGCCACCATCGGCTCATCCACCAATGAACCCACCGCCTCCGCCAGGACCTATGAAACCAGGGAATCTGAACCCACCGCCTCCGTCAGGACATATGAAACCAGGGAATCTGAACCCACCGCCTCCGTCAGGACATATGAAACCAGGGGGGGATCATCACTGAATGCCCAATGTATAATGAAATTTCAATAATCCCGTTTAAGAACTTATAATGATTGTAACGGCATCGTATAGAGTTCGATTAATAAAATTTTTAAAATACATAACCGTTTTTTATATGTTTCTTTAAGATAAAACTGATAAATCAAACTTTTCATGTTTTCATTAAGTATTTTATCGTTAAATTGGTTAATGATATTAATTAACTGTTTAACGATTCTCGATTACAATTTAATTTCTTCACGAGTAAAATTAAATCCTTAGTGAAATGTTTGCTAAGTTTTCACCTGAAATAGTCGACGGTTGCCATGCTTTCAATATGCTTACATGAAAACTGTTAAGTTCTTCTGTTAAAAAATAGCAACAATTTTGTGTCAACTTTTTATGTAAGCACCCTCAAAGGCAGCTGCCGC
Organism: Tipula helvola; assembly: GCA_963556165.1. Taxonomy (NCBI): domain Eukaryota; kingdom Metazoa; phylum Arthropoda; class Insecta; order Diptera; family Tipulidae; genus Tipula; species Tipula helvola. The sequence goes on from OY744481.1 coordinate 94,673,336, forward strand.
CAACGTCATATACGTCATGTTCCCAATTTTATGTTTTTTATTCCGATGATCTCGTATCAAAGTGAATCGAAGTGATTGAAACAAAAACACATTATTTTATAGCCGTTTCTATTTAATTTATTCCAATAACTTAGTTTATTTGTCAAAATAATACAAAAAAGATATTTTAATGTAAGGACTGCGCCATCAATGTGAATTTACTTCGTTTGACAGTTAAGGAGCGGCACGGAACAGAAAATTTTGTGATTAAACCATAGAAGAATTACTAGTAGTAGTAAATAAGTAATTCTTCTATGATTAAACGTTAAAACGTTTTTGTTTTGATTTGTATACTCTTATCAATTTTACATTGGCTCTTATACCGGGCAATAAAATGTCCACCTCGTATAGAAAGCTCATATGTCTACCTTAGGACTGTGATACATGTAGGTGGCTTTGGTATTACTCTTTACGAGAATAAACTTATCCAGATAATAATCCTTAATCAATAATTACGCAAGTTAGAAATGGTTTTCCCATAGAGACAGAACAATTTTTTATTGTAATACGAACGCACCCTTGAACGTTTTGAACGCACCCGTCAACGTCAAAACGTTAGCCATGGTAAATATTTTTATCGTGGTAAAGTTTACGAAAGAGCAACGTTTGCAAATTGCCACACAGCTGGTCAAACAATTGATCTATTGAAGAGAAAGTTCGGTAACTGTGTAATTTAGAGAAATGGTCCGGCCGAATGGCCAATTTATTTTTATGGGGTTACGTAAAGTCATTGGTTTATGCCAACAAGCCAACTGCGTTAGAGGAGCTCAGGGACAATATCGAACGCGAAATTGCCAACGTTCCGGCCAATACATGTAAAAATCGGTCGCTGCAAACGTGCTCGCAGTGATCATATGAACGAAATAGAATTCCTTAGTTAAATGTAACATGTGTATGTACTGCACTTGGAATAAATTTCAGCCGAAATACAAAATTGTTATGTCCTTATGGGAAACCTCGATATGTACGGAAACAGTATGTTTTAATATCACTTCAGTAAATTTTCACTCAAAAAAAAAAAAAATTGCAATTAAGAAAAACTATTTTAGAACGGAAAACTATGTAGTATGTATATTGAATGTCGAACATTATTCAAATCAACGAAATAATTATAATGCAATTTTCTTTTCTTGAATAACAACGAAATATTAGATAATAACAAAATCGTATTTATTAACACGATAATTCAATTTACAAATTTAAAGTGCCTTATACAAAATATTGGATAAAATAAAAGTACTCCATTAGAAATATTTATAATGTCAAATTCCAAAAATTCTTCTGTTGGAGCACCTACATGAATTATGGTTCAACAAATTAGGCGTTTTAATATGTTGTTTCCTCCTTTATTAATTACTAGCTGAGTTACCCGGCGTTGCTGGGAGGTATATATGTACAGTTGCTGCAAAAATAATAGTAGTGCTACATCATAATTGCAACATATTCGAATTTTTCATACTTTTAAACAAAATTATGATATTATTTTCTTATTATGTAATAAATAATGTAAATTTGGAAAACAACATGTTTTAAAAACTATGCTTTGTTTTCAGGCAGTTTGTATTGAATAATCTTGATTCATTCCCTACTATTATTTTTGCCGCAGCTGTAATTCAAATACCTTGACTGTTATGCAAGAATTCTCTCATTACATCACTGTAGTTGCAATCACATATGAAAAGAAAATTATAAGTAGCTGTATTCAGTAACGGGTGCCTCCGTCAATGCATCCAGGCGAAATTTTGTAATGATATTATTGGACATCCTGTTTGTGAGGATAGTTAATTAATTTTGGTTTAGTATTATTGGTGAACCCTCTTTTAAAAATAGTATGTGTGATGGAATATCAGGTGGCTCCAAAGAATTAAGAAACTCTATTGGATAATTGACGGATTGATCCACATGTCGATAGATTTGTATTTCATTAGTGGCCCGGGTAGTTGCGATTGAATTTCATTATTTAATTTATTAACGCCGTCATTTTTGGGAGCTAGGAGTGCAAGTTCGCACAGCCAATCATGATTTTTGAAGTTATTTGGCAGATTTGGGAATACTTTCATTACCACGTTCTGTATTGATGGCAGCATTTGACAAAAATTTGGCGAGAACGATATCTCACATGTTACAGGGTCATTTGGCAATTTCCCGTTACCCATGTCCAAAAGCTGCCTGGCAAATGTTTTAGCTGTACCATCGTGATGTAAATTCACACGCATGTTTGTAGATAGTGTGATTTTCGTAACGTGTTTCCAAAGATGAGACGCCTTCAGGCAGGCACTAAGTTCATCAGCGGGTGTTGATCGTAGAATGACTGGCAAAGTTTGACGAAAATCACCTGCTAGTAGTGTTGGAGCTCCTCCCATTAGTCGGTTATTTTGCGGCAATATCGTGGCAATTCCCGAATTTCGTGTTATATTGCAAGACAAATTATCCGCTTGATTCAAATTCAATGGTAGTTTAAACGTTGAATGTGCTGTGCGTCCTCCATCGAGTAAAGTTTATGCAAGTGGATTAGTATGGATAATATAAGTGTTCAGAGATTTGTCTTCAGTTAAAGTGATGAAAGATTGTCTTAAATTTAAATTAATTTGAATAATTAAATCAATTATAGTAGAGGTATGATTTGTGTATAACAATCGCATGCTAGATATCCTTTTTGGTGTAAAATTTGCGGCTAAGGCGCTATTTCGGAACATTTAAATAATTGTATCTATACATGTAAAAATGAATTCTTGATCCAGGGAAGACTTCCGGATTGGAGCATGTCACTAATTTCATATAACCCCTTTCCTAAAGTCATTCCCGTCAAAAAAAATCTTAAAAAAATTGAAATTTGAGAAAAAATTTGTACCACAGCCCATAGACCCCGGGGTCCAGCCCCTTCAAAAATATCGTGGGCTTGGTCCTGAACATGCAACATATACATGGTAAAAATTTCATGGCGATGGGTAAAGCGGCTAAGGCGTTATTTTAGGACAATCAAATAATTGTATCTTTACATGTAAAAATGAATTTTTGATCCAGGGGCGGACCCCCCGAATTCGAACATGTCTCTTATTTCATATAACCCCTTTCCAAAACTCATTCTCGTAAAAAAATTTAAATTTTTGAAAAAATTTGTACCATGGCCCCTAGACCCTGGGGTCCAGCCCCTTTCACAATATCGTAAGATTGGTCCTGAATATGCAACATTTGCATGGTAAACATTTCATGGCGATCGGTTGAGCGACTGAGAAGTAATTTTGAAATAATAAAATATTTGTATCTATACATGTAAAAATTAATTTTTGATCCAGGGCTGGGCCCCTCGGATTCGAACATGTCAGTAATTTCATATAACCAGCCTCATAAACTCATTTTCGTGGAAAAATTTAAAGAAAATTAAAATTTTCGAAAAAATTTGTACCGCAGCCCCTAGACCCCGGAGTCCAGCCCCTTCCAAAATATCGTAAGGTTGGTTCTGGATATGCAACTTGTACATGGTGAAAATTTCATGGCGATCGGTTGAGCGGCTGAGACGCCCATTCGGAACAGACAAACAAACAAACAGGAATTCATTTTTATATATATAGATAGATAGCTTGCTGCAGGCGACGAGTCATCGAATTAATAAGGCTTTGTAATAGTATTCAGGATTCATGTTAGTCCATGCTTCTTGGATTGACTCTTTGAGCTCTTTGGTTGAGTGAAATTGTCGGCCATTACTGTAAATCCGTTGCGTAATATATGCCCATACATTTTCTATGGGATATAAGATCCGCACTGGGGCCGGCCGGCCATGCCAGTTGTGGTATCTTTCTAGACTCAAGAAACTCTTTGGTCTTTTTGGCAGCTATATCTTCTGTATAATTTATCAGTGCATCATGTAAAAGCTCTATATGCTTTTCAGCATTTACTTTACAAGAAAGGAAGCAGATTGGAGACTTGATGTAATATCCGCTAGCACTCCATACCGTCAGGCGGCAGCCTCTAAAATTTCTGGACTTTCTACTTTCTAAATTTCGTCAAATATCCTGCCAATGCATGATAAACCAACTGAATAGGTATGATTGACCAGCTGTTTCAAATTCGTCTTTTCTTGCGCATATCGTCATTCGGTGCGATAAAATCACAAGGCTTCGTTATTTTCACAAAATTTTCACAAAAACTATCACCGCAAAACAATTCGATTTGTTTCTGTTTGCTATGAACTAGTGTTTATAAAAAAAGTATATCAAGAAAAAAGCACCAAATGACAGAATTTTTTAGTGAAAGAGATAGCAATACATGCGCTTGATCATACCTACTTTAATTGGTTTATCATGCTGCCAATGATACTGACAGCCATCGGCGCCATCTCGATTTTTTTTTTTCGTCGCTAGATACAATGGATTGCCATTCATTTTCCCAAAATTGATATTTTTCTGCAAAATCTAGACAAGTTCGTTTGTGTGACATGGCAAAAGACTAGAAAATTTCTTTCTTTTCTGGTATGCCAACCGATTATCTTGGTGTAAAATTTGTTGTAACCGAAGACGAGTTATGTTATGTTCAGTTTGAGATGTTCACGAATTTCACCGGCGCTCATTGAAGAATCAACTGTGCATCTAAATACCTCCCTTTTCTGCCGGGGAGACACAGCTGAACGTCGACCAGATCTTTTCTTTGAACCATAATTGGACTGTAATTTCATAAAATTAAGAACGACCGTTCGACTTCGTTTTAATTTGCTTCCAATTTCCCGCATGGAAAATACTATCTGGCGAAAAGCGCTAATTTTCCCCATTTCTTCTTCTGATAACTCCTTACCGCATCCGCGTGGCATATTGTCTAAAAAGCAAAATCTGTTTAATTTATATTTGAGGAAATAATCTAAATTATCCTTTAATTCTTATTAATATTTATGGTTTTACCTGTATTTTCCTCAATATTTTAATACTATTATTAATTATCACCGTAATTATTTCCCAAGCAAAGAACTAATTTCCTAATTTAACTAACAACACATATCACAATCCCGAACGACAATGAACTAAATACATATGTTTGTTTAGAACATGTCAATTCATATTTAAAACAATGGAAACTTTTCAAACTAGAACCACTGATTAGTATATAAGATTAGTCTTTTCAGTGCAAAAAAATGTCATTCTAAATTTCAAAACGTATTATTTTGTGATGGCACCGACAAAGCGAGAGATATATATATATGCTTCTTTTTTTCGCATTTTTCAAAAAAAATACAAAACAAAAAATAACAAAATACATAGTAGTAAAAAAAAAAATTCATGAATGAAACACAAAAAAGGTCATTAGTTTGGTAATTTTGTTTGTATATTTTTGTATATTTTCGAGTATGTATGATGCACGTACAGACGATCAGTGATCATAATATATATACCTATTGTATTAAATCAAAACCTACTTAATAAATAAAGCCTCCATGATGAAAAGAAGCTTTTTTTATGGTAACAAAAAATCCAAAAAAAAATGTTTATTTCATAGTGTTTATATGGAGAGACATGACCTCAGTTTATTCAAAATATATTAATGAAAATTGAATCGGAATTAATTTTATTTTAATTCAATTGCATCTCTAAACTTCCGTTTCCAGCTGACTTGGAGGATTTTTCCGTGAGCTTTTCCAATTTACGATAATAATGATAACAAAATAAGATATTTTTTATTTGAAAAAGCTTAAAAATAGAGTATATATATGTAAAAAAGAGACAGACATATAAAGGAAAAGGCATGACATTTACAATACTAAACATAACAAACAATATGGAAACACGGTTAATATACGGAAAATGAAGCAAACCTATAATATGAAGCATATTATCAGATGCAGTAAATAAAAAGAAAACAAAAAGTATGAAAACAAATATTGGTGATTTAAAATTTTCAAAATATATATTTAATTGTTACATATTTATTTATACATTAAAATATTTTTGTCAAATTATTATTATTGACGATTTCCAGCCAGAAATAATGAAATAAAATATCTTGTTATGTATCTGAAAAAGCTTAAAAATGAGTACACAAATATAAAAAAGAGATAAACATATTATGAAAAATAAAATGGCGCCCGCACGGCATTTACATTACAATAATAAAAGAACAAAATATATAGGAACAAAGTCAACACACATAATGGAAAATAAACACTAATGAAGTATGATGAGAAGATTACAAACAAAAAAACAACAACAAATTATGAAAAAAAAAATTTATTTAAAATTTCTTTCAATTTATAATTTTATTAAAATACATAATTAACGATTGGGCATCGTTTTTTGTTGAATTAGTTATCCATGCTTATGATAACGATTTCCAGTGTTCCGTATTTTATATCTTCAATGTACCTTAACTAAAAATAAAATTAATCAAAACAAAAACAGCTGATTAGAGAAATTTTTTTTGTACATATTTCAAGAAGATTATGTGCGTATTTTGGTGAATCACACTATATAATAAATATCGATTAAATATTTCTTTAAATGTGCCTTGGTAGAACGAGAACAAATGCCTTATGCATGCCCATAATTATTTGTTAAACTGCCAAAAATACCAAATATGATCAGATTTTGGACACAAAAGGGCCACTTTTTCTACCAAGGTACAGATTTTATTTTCTCTAAGAAAAAGAAAACTAAATGTTGTTTTGCACTTTTTTTTCACGATTACACCATTGAGGAAGGACTTTACATAGAGAGAGATTTTGCATGAAAAAAATATGCATATGGAAATAATTTTTGTTTCGTTTTGAAATTTTATTTGTGAAGTTGTGAAAAGAATATATAAATTTTAATTATCTCTTTCTATACATAATAGGGCAAGTTCATCTATAAAATACAAAGCAAACTGTTTAAATTCATTTTTTGTATACCCACACACACTTTATATATTATTGAAATCCACCTTCTTATGATATGGTAGTAGTGTCAAACTGTAAAAACAAGAATTTTGTTTTTTTTATTTCGTTTATTCCTTTATTCATTTCGTATTTTTTATTTCGTGATGGTTGTGTGTTTTTGAATTAAAACTTGTACACGCCCTACGGCCGATGATTTGTTGTGATCATTTTTCACTTTATGCTAATCTATTTAAATGCGCATAGAAACACCATAGGATAAAAAGAGATATTAGAAATTTATACTTTCTTTTCAGTTTATCGCTCTAACCGGTTTAGATAAAGATGCAAAATATAATTTCATGTCATTTTTCTTTCATACAAATTATTTCTCTAATGTTCTTCCTCAATGATTACACCATAAAACACAATAATCTTCTAAATATATAATGAGATATACATATAGGAACGTCCTGGCATTAGGATTATCCAATATCCAGTTTGCACAAATCACAAATATAAATATTTTATTAGTTTTTATTTCACAAAATCACAACACTACTTACCAGTAAAAAAAATATTAATTTTTGTTTTGAATTTAATATCTTTTTTTCAATGTCAAATTTGTGAGAGACATTATTTTTATTTTATAAAATGCTTCACGGATTTGGCGATAGTAGCGCCAGTAACTATTAGAATTTTTTGTATATTCTTAAATTCTTACATGAATTTAAATTCAAATATTTTTGCGTGTGATTACATATAATAAAATTTTATAATATTGCAAAATTTTGATTTTTTTAATTCGTACTTAAAGTTACCGATTAACTTAGGGTATTGTAAATTTATAAAGTGTATTATATAATATATATTTAATATATATACCATAAATACCTATATATACCAAACATAATTAGTTTAACCGTTGTGAAAGCATTTCACATTTTAGGTTAAATTGGAAAATTCATTTCAAACTTGTTTGAAATTGGTTTCGATTGAAATATTTTCATAGTTTAAGGTAAATTCAATTGAAATTACCAATATAATTTGTTTTTTAATATTTATGAAATGTTTTAGTTCTTCTTCGTCATGCCGGTTTGTTGTGTTCCGCTGTGCAAATCCAAACCAGCTGACCATTTGTTTGCTTTTCCCAAAAGCGAAGAACAGAAAACTTTATGGAAAAAAAGTATTCCACGTAATAATTGGGAGGTTACTAAATGGACAAAGATTTGTCATGTACATTTTGAACCACAATTTATTACCAAAGTTGAAAGGGGCTCAATAGAAGATTGTAAGTATTATACAGGGTGAGCCATACCTGAATTTTTATATCCCTCATTTAGAGGAAAATTTTAATATTTTGTTTGATAATTTTGAAAGAAAAGTTAAATAATAGATTGTTGAAGAAAAGTTAAAGAATAGTATTTATTATTTCACATTGGTAGGATATATAGTTTTTGAGAAAGTTACGTTAAAAAATCAGGTGTACTTTTTATGAAACCACCCCACCCTGTTTATTTATTATTTATTGCACAATTGTCCTCAAACATTTTTCCCACAGTTTTTATTAGGTAATTATTTGCACACAATCCTTCTCGGACTATTCTTCTAATGTTCTTCTGAAAAAATTCTTCTCAAGATTTTATTTTGCTAAAATAACAAACAAGTTAAAATCTAAAGCAATTAAAACCATATTTTTGGACGTTTTAAAAAGTTTACTTTTAGAAGAAGGAAAATTCTCGAAAAAGTGACATAATGATATTACTTTAGAAACAATTTCTCAATTTCTCTAAAATAACGATATGATTATAATACAAAAAAAAATACACTTAATATTTACGTTTATTAAATAAGTTTCACCTTATGAAATTTTTCACTTAATACTTACTATTTATTAAACAAGTTGACACCTTCTCTCATTGACTTTCATCACCTCTTTTCCAATCCTTATTACATTTTTTTGGAGCCTTATGTCCTCCTGCAATCGTTTGCTCACGAATGAGTTCCATTCGTGCTTGCTCTTTTTTCAATTTACCAATAAAGACTTAGCAACATAAAGAGATTTGTGTGTGAGAATAACTATGCAAGAAGAAATGTTCGAGAAGAATTAGCCTATAATGTAGAATCCAATATAAAACTTATGGAAAGTGCAACTATCGGAATTAAAATCTGCCACTAAAATCATGACTGTCCCATAATGTTTCATGTCGGTTGCCGAGTCGTGATCTTGACTGTAAATAGTTTACTAAACTTTAGCATACATAAAATTGTTTATGTAAATTATTAAAATAACATAGTTAATAAATAATTTTGTTTAATGGACCATTTATTTTTGTTTAACAGAATATAAAGCCTTTTATATTTTACATAGCACCGTCAATACGTACCAATAAGATTTTATCTAATGTATCAAGTTTTTTATTTTGGTTTCATACATAAAGTTAGTTTAAAGTAGTTTTATTTGCAATCAAATTAGGACTAGATGTATTTTTTTTTTTATAAGTAATTATTGTAATTATAATAATTATATATATATATATATTTTTTTAAGGTATTCATAATCCCTGTGAGCTCCAGTTGAAATCAAGATGGAGGTTACGGAATAATGCTGTTCCAACGATTTTTCCAAACCTTCCATCATACTTTTCTAAGAAAGTTCCAACAAGAGTGAGCCCGGCAATTAAAGAACTCAGGAATTCGGAAAACTTAAGTTCGTTTGCTCGTGCCGAACTTGCTGAACAAAAAATTCATCATCTAAATGAAATTATCTTATCAGATAAGTATTCAAAAAGAAATTTTCATTTACAAGTTGATGAAGGCAAACTAACATTTTATAAAGTTTGTTGGGCTACTAACAGCCCATTCATAGATGTGTCTTTTTCTATATCTCATTCGTTTGATGTAGAAATTTTTATTAATAATATCCGACAAAAAATATCTCATTACAAAGATATTTTGGGTTATAAATTAAAATGCGATTCATATTCTAAATTAAACCTACTTATTGTTCGTTTGACTGAATATAAACCATTTGATAAATCTATAGAGGACTATAAAACATCAATACAGACAAATTTTGAGGTTTTAAAAACGTGTGAGGGGGTTGATGAAGGAAAATTGCTAAAATTAAATTTTATAAGTGAACAGTTCGATTTGATATTTACGAACGCCAATCGCTACAGTTCAGATTTGATTATTTTTGCTTCAATGATGCTCTATACATACCCCGCGGCATACAATTACCTAAGAAATAGTGATAACTTAATCCTTCCAAATCCAAAATATTTGAAGACTTTTTCTAAAGGTAATTTACAGTCTGGGGCAGCTAAAGATTATTTAGTTAAAAAATATTCCAAATTGGAGCCGCATGAAAAATACGTGAATCTTTTGCTGGACGAAGTTCACGTTAAACCGGCAATGACATTTAAGGGTAACAGATTAGAAGGTTTGGCTGATAACCAGCCAATTTTAGAATCCTCTTTGACTGTTGCAAAATCCATTCAGGCGTTTATGGTAACGTCTTTGTTGTCTAAGAACAAAGATATTGTAGGGCTTTACCCGGTTCAAAAAATGGATTCGGATTATTTGCATTGTAAAATCTGTGAAATTTTAGATATCTTGCATTCGGTAGGTTACGAGGTAGTTTCAATAATTTCGGATAACAACCAAGTAAACCGAAAAACGTTTAAGAAGTTTTCGCTTACAGGCAATCTTCCGATTTTTATTGATTCACCATATTTAGAAGGCAAAAAAATTTTCTTTTTATTTGATACCGTGCATCTAGTCAAATCTATTAGGAATAATTGGCTTAATAATAAATCGAAGTCCTTTATATTTCCAAATGTCAACGACCCTAACATAATCTTGACATCTAAGTTAAGTCATCTAGAAGCTATATATTTGAAAGAAAAACATTTGGAGGTTAAATTGGCGCCTGCGCTGGCTCCAAAAGTTCTTCATCCGAATAGCTTTGAAAGACAAAATGTTTCATTAGCTCTTCGAATATTTGACGACAAGACAATTAAAGCCATTAAACATTTTAGGCCAATTTTAGGAGAGGAATGTATTGGTACGGCAGAATTTCTTACAATTGTTCGAAATTGGTGGACCACAGTCAATGTAAAAACTCCCTCAAAAGGTTTTTATTTAAGAGAACCATTAGCTGTACCTATTACACAAGCTAACAAGAGTGGTTTGCAGTTTCTGGAACAATTTGTTAGTTGGTTACAGAGTTGGAATGACCTAGAAAACTCTAACAAATTAACAAAAGAAACGCAATCTGCTTTGCTACACACAACAAATACGCTTTGTAAAATTTCTGATTATTTACTGCAAAACCTAAAACTCAAATATATTTTATTCGGCAAGTTTCAGACCGATAAACTTGAGGCCCGTTTTGGACAGTATCGACAGATGAGTGGTTGTTGCTATATGTAACAGTCCAACAAATTTTACAATCCGAAAAAAAATTAAAATTGTTAAGTTTATTGAAATTGGTAAAATCTAAAAATGAATTTTACGACTTTAAAACAAATTTTAATTTTTCATCATCAGCGTCCGTCGAAATTGAAGACTTAGAAGATATATTATCACATGCTGAAAATATTTCTTTTGAACAGGAAATATGTTCAGCAATGATGTATATTTCAGGTTATGTTGGGAGAAAAGTTACGGGGAAATTGCATTGCAATGAGTGTGTGGCAAAATTAATAACTAACGAAGATCTCGCTTTTGAATTTACTGCAGAAACAGAATATTTAAAAGATTTAGATCGAGGCGGTTTAAAATACCCAACAGAATTTTCAATTTCATTTGGTATTTGTGTCTACCAAATATTCAAAACTCTTACTTCGGAAAAGTTTTTACAACCATTTTTAAGTTGTTTATGCCATCGGGAGTATTTTTTTAACACGGTCTTAGAATACGCCGAGCGCTTATTTTTTAATGAAATTTGCCAGTCGTGTGGTTCGACTGATTATGAAAATTTAAAAAAATGTGCTATTATTTGGTGTAACATATTCTTAAACAATTATTGTAAAAACCAGAACAACTCAATTCAGTCTAACAGCCTTTCTAAAAGAAGAAAACTAAATATATTGGACGGTTGAAAGTCAGACGTTATGTTTACTGATGGGATTGTGTATTTATTTGTGTGAGGTGACTGTATTTATTTGTGTGAATGTATTTAATTGTGTGATTCTATTTATTTGTATATATGTATATTTATTTAATTATTTATCACACATGTTTGTTGATCATCATGTGTATGCCATATCTTAAGTTGATCTCATTTGAGATGCGGTAAGGATTAATTATAACCTTAAATCCATAGTTGCACAAGTTGTTTGAAAGCTTCTTGTTGCAAAATTATAAGAAAAACTTTAAGTTGATCTCGAAAGAGATGCGGTGATAAGATTATTTGGTCTATCACCATAGTGGGGTCAAGGAGTTTTTGGGATTACTTTGTTTAAATACCCATAATCCATCTATCGGTCTCGCGTAATTCATTATAATGAATGACATTCAGAGAACAGCGTTCCTGTTATTAGCTTCAGCCGGTAGAAGACCGTCATACGTGGTACTTGATCACATCCTACTCGAGGTGGCCCTGTTGTTTTAACAAAATATGACGGATCTATTGGAGCAAACCAAGAAAAAAAATCATACCATGTAGATTAGATCTATAAAGATTTTTGTATGTCGTATAATTTATTTACTTTTCTAATTCAACACTTATTTTGCAGTACATATGTATATCAAACCAATGGAATTAAATGGTACGATGCTAAACAAAATCCGTAAAATTTCTAGTTCAATTGACGAATGGAACGGTGTGCTCTAGCGGACAAAAGTGAAATATGTGATAGACTGTATAACAAAAATTTGCTACACGAAGTTGTATCTATTTAAATTACATTTTTATTTATGAAAATTGTAATGATTTGAAAATTGAATTAATCCAATATGAAGTTTAAGGTGTGATTTTTGAATATCTGATTAATTTGGAACATTCTCATTATTTTATATGTCAGAAACTTGTGCTTAAAAATTGCAGAAATTTATTATTAAACTCACTATAAATATATGTATGTATATGTGGGTCATTAAACATTTTGCGAGCTTTATTAGACCACAGTTCCTTCGCTTTGACTTAATAATTATAATCTAAAATTTAATTTTTTCAAAACATATATGTTTTTAATAACACTAGCTTATTTTGAAGTTTCTGCAACTTTAAAGTACAAGTTTCTGATATTTAAATTAACAAGAATGTTCCAAATGAATCAGATATACAAAAATCACTCTTTATGTCCGATTTAGACGTCCAACATTTTTTTCCCAACAAAAAATGAAGATATTAGTATGTACATTATGATTTTCATTTGCAAGACAAGATCAAAAATATAAACCAACAAAAATTTTGTTGGGTTTTTTTTTCATTTGTTACTATAAAAATAAATTTGACTATGAAATATGTATACTTGATATTTTATAGCAACAAACACAATAAAAATGGCGATTTGTGAAATTTTTATAGCGCTTTATTATATTTTACTAAAATTTTAATAATAAAATAAAATTTTCGTTCGAAATTTTTCCATTTTACCCGATAAAGCCGTACTTTTAATAAATAACTAGTATCAGTGCCGTATTTATTAAAAATTATCTTGTCGAGTTTATACCGCCAAAAAATTATGGAACGACCGCCATTGTTGTTTTATACTTTTCTCTTTTTATCGCATGTAAATTTTTTTGTGTTGCGTGTAGCTCTAAGTGGCAACAAAAAATTGTTGGAAAAAATGTTGGTACGTCTAAATTGGACAATAAACTACATATTTTATTAATTCAATTTTCAATTCTCTAAACAATTTAAGCGAATTCGCAAAATACGTCGCATAAGCGTATTATTAATGTATCATTTTTTTGCTTTGCACTAATATATTCTCAAACTTAAATAAAATATAATGTAGTACAAAAATACCTCGCTAAAAAATTTAATTATCTTGAGATAGAAACGGCATAAATGTTTCGTTTTTGCTACAACTAAACGTAACGTTAACGAAGAATTGTATGAGCAAAATTCTTCGCTGATGTTTCGTAAACGTAACACCAAATTCCTTTATGAAAATTAATGGAATAATATAAAGAAACGATAATCTTTTAGTTTTGAGTTTTCGATCGCCATTACGTATTTTTTGTGTTCATCAATTTTTTTTAAATAAATAAACAACTAAGAAAATAATTAATGTACCAATTTGATTTAGAAAAACATAATTGTGAACTAATATTTTTAAAATATATGTTTTTTAGAAAAGGAAAATTGCAAATCAAAAATTGCCAATGCATTAAATCCATATCGATAAAAAGGTTACTTTAATTTTTCACTAATTGCGTGACATAAATGCACCACCTCAAGCGAACTGTTTACGAACTACTAACACATTGATAACTCCTCGCAAAAAGTCTAATTATCATAGGACGTGAACGACATAACTGCTTCGTTATTGCAACACCAATGTGTTACGTTTACGAAGAGTTGTATGAACAAAATTCTTCGCTAGTGCTACGTAAACGTAACACCTTGTTTGACGGGAAATCATTACAATTTTCACAAATAAAAATGTAAATTAAATAGAAAATATTTCCATGTAACTTCATATAGTAAATTTTTGTTACAGTCTATATCATATTTTACTTTTGTCCGCTTAAGGGCAAGGCGCTTTCTAAACTTTTCCATTCGCCAATTGTGAAATCCTATAAAATAATTATTAATTAAGCTTTTGTAAAATAATATGCAATACAAAAATGGAAATAAAATCTTAAGAATTAAAGCACCATAGCTATAAGTATTTAATTTAATTAATTTTCAGTCAATATCCCATCTTCCATGCGAGGTGTCCCGGCCACTTGCTATGTTTATTTGGATCGGCTGGTGTACTTTGCATATGTATCTACGTCTACGGAAAATGGCACTAAACATTTTGTATACATACTTGTATATTAATATACTGAATCATACTTAAATTGTCTCAACCTGTGCAAGTGTATGTTGCAGTTTTTGTTGAGATGGAAATAAATAAATAATAAATCAACATTAATTGTTAACTTTAAGTACGAATTAAAAAAATCAAAATTTTGCAATATTATAAAATTTTATTATATGTAATCACACGCAAAAATATTTGAATTTAAATTCATGTAAGAATCTAAGAATATACAAAAAATTCTAATAGTTACTGGCGCTACTATCGCCATCCGTGAAGCATTTTACAAAATAAAAATAATGTCTCTCACAAATTTGACATTGAAAAAAAGATATTAAATTCAAAACAAAAATTAATATTTTTTTTACTGGTAAGTAGTGTTGTGATTTTGTGAAATAAAAACTAATAAAATATTTATATTTGTGATTTGTGCAAACTGGATATTGGATAATCCTAATGCCAGGACGTTCCTATATGTATATCTCATTATATATTTAGAAGATTATTGTGTTTTATGGTGTAATCGTGAAAAAAAAGTGCAAAACAACATTTAGTTTTCTTTTTCTTAGAGAAAATAAAATCTGTACCTTGGTAGAAAAAGTGGCCCTTTTGTGTCCAAAATCTGATCATATTTGGTATTTTTGGCAGTTTAACAAATAATTATGGGCATGCATAAGGCATTTGTTCTCGTTCTACCAAGGCACATTTAAAGAAATATTTAATCGATATTTATTATATAGTGTGATTCACCAAAATACGCACATAATCTTCTTGAAATATGTACAAAAAAAATTTCTCTAATCAGCTGTTTTTGTTTTGATTAATTTTATTTTTAGTTAAGGTACATTGAAGATATAAAATACGGAACACTGGAAATCGTTATCATAAGCATGGATAACTAATTCAACAAAAAACGATGCCCAATCGTTAATTATGTATTTTAATAAAATTATAAATTGAAAGAAATTTTAAATAAATTTTTTTTTTCATAATTTGTTGTTGTTTTTTTGTTTGTAATCTTCTCATCATACTTCATTAGTGTTTATTTTCCATTATGTGTGTTGACTTTGTTCCTATATATTTTGTTCTTTTATTATTGTAATGTAAATGCCGTGCGGGCGCCATTTTATTTTTCATAATATGTTTATCTCTTTTTTATATTTGTGTACTCATTTTTAAGCTTTTTCAGATACATAACAAGATATTTTATTTCATTATTTCTGGCTGGAAATCGTCAATAATAATAATTTGACAAAAATATTTTAATGTATAAATAAATATGTAACAATTAAATATATATTTTGAAAATTTTAAATCACCAATATTTGTTTTCATACTTTTTGTTTTCTTTTTATTTACTGCATCTGATAATATGCTTCATATTATAGGTTTGCTTCATTTTCCGTATATTAACCGTGTTTCCATATTGTTTGTTATGTTTAGTATTGTAAATGTCATGCCTTTTCCTTTATATGTCTGTCTCTTTTTTACATATATATACTCTATTTTTAAGCTTTTTCAAATAAAAAATATCTTATTTTGTTATCATTATTATCGTAAATTGGAAAAGCTCACGGAAAAATCCTCCAAGTCAGCTGGAAACGGAAGTTTAGAGATGCAATTGAATTAAAATAAAATTAATTCCGATTCAATTTTCATTAATATATTTTGAATAAACTGAGGTCATGTCTCTCCATATAAACACTATGAAATAAACATTTTTTTTTGAATTTTTTGTTACCATAAAAAAAGCTTTGAAAAAAATATCGATATCATGGAGGCTTTATTTATTAAGTAGGCTTTGATTAAATACATACATACACATACATATTTTATATTTGAAATCTTCTTTAAACTAAACCAAATTTTGGAATAATGTACATTTTTTTGTGAAAAAGAGTTTGTTGATGATTGTTTTTTTTAACCTTCATCCGTCCCTCGCTTCATTTTGACTTAAATCGAATTTTATTTTTGAAATATCTTATTAAATTACTGCGTTATCTTTCGTTTTAATAAATAAAATTAAAAATAAAAGTGAATTTTGTATTTGCTTAGCGTAAATTTACTGATGAATTTATTTTGGTAATTTTTGCACAAAGGAATTTTAGTGTTACTTTTTTAAGAGACGGATGAAGGTTAAGGTCATTCACCCTTTTGATTTGGATGTTACATATTTTTCTTGCTTTTGAAATGCTTTCTGATGTGTTTTCCTAGGTGCAAGAAACAAATACAATAATAAAAGGATAATAAGTTTGATTAAAATTTGAATTGATAACAATTTGACTACCTAGGCATATCATTTTTAAGTAACATAATTATGTGCCTTAAAGCATTCTTTATTTGTTTCTTTGTTATTTGAAGAAATGAAAAGTTAGAATAATTATTTGCAGTTTTCTGTTATGAATGTGTTTTTTCCGACTTGAGCAGAACGGATCATTTATATTGAATATGATCAGATCACTCACACAAAAATCATTTATCAAAATAAACATTTTGAATAAAATGAACTATTCTATTAGAGACTACTCGCACCAAACGCGAACTGCGAGTTGCGAATAAATTCCAAACACGAATTCGCAAATTTGATTTACACTAAACGCGAGCGAATTTATATGTCAAAATCAATACCATACATGATCAAATATTTTTAATAATGCGGTAATTATTTCCAAAACCTGTTTTTTTATATTGTTCGTTTTGACAAAGCTTAAAATACATAATTCGATATAAATAATATTAATTTAATCTTTAAAAGTCATTTTGATCGTATTTGAAATGATTTATTAAAAGATACTCGTACGAATGTCAATACTCGTACGAATAAAAATTATGCAAATCTATTTATAAAATTGAATCAACTTTTACATTGTACATTATTATAATAATACATTGTACATAATAATTTTTATAAAAATGTTAAGTAGGAAATTACCAATTCTGTGGCAATAATCCTAAGCAAGGTATGTGGTTTTTTAAATTTATTAAAATTCAGAACAACTGCATGAAAGGAGCATTTTTATATAGACGAAACAATTTTCACGATATAACTAACAGTTGAAAATGTTTATTATATGTATAATCGTATAAGGCCCATAATATTCGTGCAGTGCGAAGGTAACACAAATTTGTGACTCAGTGAGATTAAAATTATATTCGGGGATGTCCATGGCTTCTTTCGAGAAGATTCTGGAATAACCGTTATTTAAATAATAATAGTAGGTCATATACAGCTATAAATGCTAGTCGACCTAATGCGGATGTTACATTATCACATTTTAATAATTATATTTTTCTACAGAGAAAATACTGTTATATTTAGCTTCTTGAACCTAAATATAACAGTATTTTCTTCGTAAAAAAATATAATTATATTTATATAGTTATATAAATGAGGAGTGTCTGATCAAAAGTAGCTATTTACATTTTTCAACATGTTTAATTATTTTTTTTCTATACATAATTTTTTTTCGATATCAGAATGAACCAAAAGTGGCTATTTCTCTATCAAAAATGTCCCTAAAACCAGAAACAGTCAAAACAAGCTATATAAAAAAGTAATCTTTAAATGTGCGTTTAAAACAGCCAGATGCCAGATCATTACAAAATATTTTTCGAATATCGTAAATAACCACTTTTGATCAGACACTCCTCAAATGTGATAATGTAATACCGGCCTAAGCAAAAAAAAAATAAACAAACAAAGATAATTTCTTTTTTTTTCAATTTCTATTACAGATAGGATTTGGTTGTTGTGTAAAGGTTATTAATTTCGTGCCCATCACTTTGTCTAAACTTTGAATGTTTTTGTGAAAATGGCATATTTAGTGGCTTGAGACAAAAACGCGTTGATTAAAATTAAATTATATTCGCGCTAACAAATTATCGTGTTAATGGAGAGACATAAGTGTAATAAAATTGCATAAAAATATATAAAAAAAAATTTATTATCAACTTTCTTTTTAATATTTTAAGCTTTCTTGATGCTTGTTTTGAAGCGAAATGAGTTTTAATTTTGGAAAATTCATTATGTACTGTGGACCATTTGCAGTTCTTTCTCATAAAAACAAGAATAAAAAAATGAACTAATTTCATTCAAACATTCATTTGTTAAAAATTTAATCACATTTGGAGAACAACAATTTGTATGGTAATATTTTTCAAAGACCTCTACCAAAGATCGAGCTATGTTGGTAAATTCATCAGAAGGAGCACTCAATGAACCAAAGTTAGTTTCATTCTTCTTAAAAAAATTTCCGTCAAAAAAGTTTCCGAAATTTTTATTTCGTCGTCTTTCATCGCCAACTTCTCCTGGCAGCTTTGGCAATTAATTTTCTTTAAAATACAGTAGCCTGTATAGTATACTAACGCATTTTGCTTTAAAACATGGATATCTGTCTCCTCAATGTCATCAGGTGGTAAATTATTGGTACTGGCATACTCTTGAGACTTTAGAGTTTTAGACTCATTTCAAATTCAGTTTTAAAGCTATTCCAGTCCAAATCAATAGCTTGCGATTCGTCTGACAAGCAATTTTTAAATGGAGAATTTAAAGCAATTTTCTCACTATATGTTGTTGGCAAAATGCATACCAATTTCATGACTAGATGGCATGTAATTAAATCCACCTTTCCCACGAAGAATTGAAAAAAAAATTTCCAAACAATCTTGGTTGGTTCGCCCTGTTAATATGTATTCAACGTCGAACTTTTCCTTCAAAATATCAGCTAGTAAAATGTTAGCTTTTATGCTGATTTTAAGACCTCTGAGAAACTTAAAATAATTTTCGTTCTTTGAAAGAATGGTTACTTTATCTAAGAATGCTAAGCTGTCTTCAAGAAATGTGTAGACATTATTACCAATCTTGAGTGGTCGTTCATAAGGAGCTGAAGATTTGAAATGTCGGCAATTTAAACAATCGAACAGATCATTAAATCTTTGCACCATTTGAGCGGTTGGTATAGCGTTGTTCAGAAATTCACCAAACGTTTCCGGTTTAACTTTCAATGTTGTCCTAATTGCACTGGCTACTGTACTGCTCAATATTTGACCTGCCAAACTGACATTCATTTTCTGAAACGTATTTGGTTCGAAATGGTGGATGGTAAGTTTTGGCATCAGTTTAACATTTTGTTTTGTGTCAAATTCGAATATTTTTCGAATAACATTAACATCGGCCACTCCAAAATCCAAATGTTGAAATTTATTTTTTAAAATGGCGTTTCTAACCGATTTAATTAGATGCGGAGGATCGAACTGCGCCAGAATTTGTGTATCGTTAACAAAAAAATATGGTGCTTCTAGAGTCACTCCAAGTGTTTTGTAGGTAGCGATGTTAGTAGCTGCTTGATCGCAGGTTACCAAAACAACATGTAATTTCAACATATCGTTGCAAATCTTTATATTTTCTTTTATTAAATTTGATAAATAAAAAGGATCAGCAGATTTGTTAATTAAAATATAGCTGAGAACATATTTCCAGTCATCCACCAGTCCGCGCAGCATAAAAAACAAAACTGATGTTGCCAATTCGTTTTTTCTTTCACGGCCATCGTCACAAAACCCTTCAACACGGGCTAAAAATATATTTATGGTTAGGTCTTTATTTATGCACATTTCGTCGAAAGATAATACACAAATTTTTGATTTTGTTGCCATATTTTGGAATACTTTCTCTAGTTGAGTTAACAAAACTTCATTTGTTCCTGGTTTAATAAATTTAATGGGAGACCATTTATATATAGATGAGGTAGATGGTAATTTTAAATTCAATTGGTCCCTCAAATACTTGTACGTTGAAGCCGATTTATAAAATAATGACTGAGCAAATATTTTGTCGCTCTCATTATAGTAAAAATCTTCTTTTACAAGACGTTTACAAACACTTTTCGTGGTTTCATTTACTTTTCAATTATCAATGTGATCATCAATTTTTTTAAATTTATTATGTTTAAGTTTCATTCTACTTAAGCAAAGCTTGAGAATCTTGTAGGAGGCTTTCAATAAATTATAGTCTCGTTGACTTTTTTTCAATTTCTTCTTATATAATTGAATTGCTCTTCCACTTTTAGCACATTTCAGGCAAATATATGAATTTTCTTTCGGCGTCTCACAGTGGAGACAGTTGATTTTATCAATAAATTTCAAAAATTGTATTTCTTCGTCAGTTTGGTCAGCTTGGGTACCGATTGTTTCCAAAACTAGCGATTGTGATTGAACCAATGATGGAATGTCCTGTTCCAGATCGAAGTTATTCAAATTATTAGATGAGAAATGTTCTTCATCAATATTAGACCTTTGAACTATATGTAGAATTGGCACAGCATTTTTCGTTAAACGATTTGTACATGTAACATTTTCCTTCAAAAAGTGCCTTTGACACACGAAATTTTTCTTATTAATAACTAAATTGTATTACTCGCCCTGACGAGTAGTGGGGAAAATGGATGTGTATGTGTATGTGTATGATAATAATAATACCTTGACCGATAGAATAGAACGTTTCTATAATGATGGAGAGAAGAGGGAAAACGAACTAGTTACTTCAGGTAACTGTAAATAATTTGTAGATGAGTACTTAATTCCTCTCCATCATTACGTGGTAAATGGGGTGAAAGAGCGGGATCTTTTGGGTGAGGCAAATGTAGTTACGAAATATAAAATTCGAATTTGATTTAAATAAGAAACAAACGAATTTGATTCAATTCAGATATGAACTTTGAAGATTCGAATGCGTTTGAATCAAATTCACAAATAATCCTCCGGATCTTTCAAAAATATTTTTAAAAAACTTGAGTGTATTATTCATTTTCTTAAAAAAATTTAGAACGAAAACGGCAGTTGGATACTAGGAAACAACACGTCACCTGTATTGTTCCAAATTGCAAAATTACGCCAAGGAAATCGGATTTAAAATTTTTTTTATTACCAATTCATTTATTTTTTTTATGCCAATTTCTAAGGTAATATTGAAGAAAGTAAGATATCTTCTTGTCTTTATATTACCTAAAAATTGGAATGAAAACGTACTAACAGAAAATTAGATTGAAAATGAGCAAGAGCCGATTACGGCATAAGTCGATTTACGCCCTTTTAATTCTTGCGTAGATGGTATCCCATTAAACTTATTCACCAGGAACAAATGAAGTTTATTATGATAAATGATTGTCATGTTCTCCTCAAGTCGGAAAAAACACATTGATAATAGAAAACTGAAAATAATTATTCTAACTTTTCATTTCTTCAATTAGCAAAGAAACAAAGAATGTTTTGCGGGACGTCCTTAAAAATGATATGCCTATGTAGTCAAATTGTTAGCAATTCAAATTTTAATCAAACTTATTATCCATTTTATTATTGTATTTCTTTCTTGCACCTAGGAAAACGCATCAGAAAGCATTTCAAAAGCAAGGTAAATAACATCCAAATCAAAAGGGTGAATGACCTTAAAAAAAAAAAATTTATCAACAAACTCATTTTCAGTAAAAAATAGATATACATATGTATAGTGAAAATAATATCTCAGCGAAATTCTGACAGCTCTCGCGCATCAAAACAAATGGCGTAAACACAGCGATGTATTTAGGCTAAATTGTTTACATTTTGAGGTTAGAATTTATCTATTTTGAATTATGTTTTTCCTCAAATTTATTCACAATAATTAATGTAATTTTAATTTAGATAATACACTAGCACTAGAACTTTTGATAACATTTAAGATAATTTTAATTTCATTAGCTTACCTCGAACAAATTGAAATTTAAAATCGAGTTTTTTTATTGTTTTGCTTTAACATGAAAACTGACATTTTTTTCTAAATATGCCCAGTTCGTACCTTAAATGGGTATAACGTTACATATCCAGTGGTGTTGTTAATATTTTTTATATTTTTTAATTTCACATATTATTTTAGAATTTACCTATAAAATAATGAGAATTTTTAATATTTTCCAATATAAATTAGATTATGAAATGGAATCAAATTTCACATATCTTTATTTATAATTTTTTTTTGTTTTTAAAACTAGTATTCAGGCGACCCTCTGAATTTTTAATTTATTTTAACTACTTCACTGTTGGCTGCGCACAACGATGAAAAAATGAGTTTCGCTGAGATATTATTTTCACTATACATAGCTATATTATTCCAAAATTTGGTTTAGTTTTAAAGAAGATTTCAAAATATAAAATATGTATGTGTATAATATATATATATATATATATATATATATATATATATATATATATATATATATATAATACAATAGGTATATAGATTATGATCACTCACAGTTTATGCAAGGTAATATATTGCGCATGTCAGAAAATTACAACAGATCGAAAATGAAACATCGGAGTATATTATTGCACGTGCATCATACATACATACTCGAAAATATACAAAAATATACAAAACAAACAAAATTACCAAACTGGATTATTCCAAATATTATTCCAAAATTTGGTTTAGTTTAAAGAAGATTTCAAATATAAAATATGTATGTGTATGAATGTATTTAATACAATAGGTATATATATTATGATCACTGATCGTCTGCACGTGCATCATACATACTCGAAAATATACAAAAATATACAAACAAAATTACCAAACTAATGACCTTTTTTGTGTTTCATTCATGAATTTTTTTTTTACTACTATTTTGTTATTTTTTGTTTTGTATTTTTTTGAAGAATGCGAAAAAAAGAAGCATATATATATATCTCTCGCTTTGTCGGTGCCATCACAAAATAATACGTTTTGAAATTTAGAATGACATTTTTTTGCACTGAAAAAACTAATCTTATATAGCTAATCAGTGCTAGAACCTTAAAAAATGGCATTATATCTACATATTTCGGTGAGTGTATGCATAGTATAAATACATATAGTATTACCACAGATCAGAATAGACAGATGTGGAATGGGCCATATTTACATTATAAATTTCAATACCAAAATCCAACCCAATCCGCTTAGACCAGGACGCATGGTATAATAAATATACAAGGTATGTTCCAATCAATCGAAATATCGCCATTTTTCATCTTAGTGACGTCACTTTCAGTAATATATTTCGTGACGTTGACTCCGTTTGGTTGAGAATTTGAGATTTGTGTTTTTTCTATCGTGTACAATCGTTGAAACTTATTTCCATTTCCAAAACCTAAAAATATTTTTATAAACCTAAACCAATTCGCAAAAAAAATATCCAAATTGACTCTGAGTGACGTCACGCTCCACGTGCTTTTAGCTGTCAAGCATACCTTGTAATATTATTGTATCATGACCAGGACGTACAAATTACAAAATTAAATTTACCCTTCTCTCTCTCTCTCTCTCGCTTTTTATCCTTTTTACGCAAGGCTATTTTGATTATATCAAAGCAAACACAAAACAACTTCACACATGGGTGTGAAGTTTATAACAAATAACAAAATATATACATACTTATGTATAGTGAAAATAATATCTCAGCGAAACTCATTTTTTCATCGTTGTGCGCAGCCAACAGTGAAGTAGTTAAAATAAATTAAAATTTCAGAGAAGGGTCGGCTGAGTAATAGTTTTAAAAACAAAAAAAAATTATAAATAAAGATATGTGAAATTTGATTCCATTACATAATGTAATTTATATTGGAAAATATTAAAAATTCTCATTATTTTATAGGCAAATTCTAAAATAAAATATGAAATTAAAAAATATAAAAATATTAACAACACCACTGGATATGTAACGTTATATCCATCTAAGGTGCGAACTAGGCATATTTAGAAAGAAATGTCATTTTTCATGTTAAAGCAAAACAATAAAAAAACTCGATTTTAAATTTTAATTTGTTCGAGGCAAGCTAATGACAATAAAATTATCTTAAATGTTTTCAAAAGTACTAGTGCTCTTGCGACAATCCCTGTGAAATTCATGTTATTGATTTGAACAATAAATCACTCAACCGAGCAAAAGCGATATGACGTAACAAAAAAATTAAAATTTGGTATTCCTCCCCACCTTTGCGAAATGCGGTATACACCATTAGATTCACGACACTTAAGGCTATTATTCCCCACTAATGGCATATTGGCATCTTGCGACAATTCCTACTGTTATACTCGACTTCTGAGGCTATTAATTTCCATCAATGAGATCTTGCGGTAGTCGCTTTGTTGTTTATTGGTTAGAACGTAGCCCATTCTTTGCAATAAAATTTGGCCTTATATTAGAAGAATATACAAAATGAATCCCCTTTTCATCTCTTGTTGTAGCAGAAACTATCCTATTTAATTTAAAATATTTAATTTGTTAAATTTAAAATAGTATTTAACTCAATGTAATTTATCACTCATATGTATTTGTGAGACTAGAGCATTCAGTTATTCGACATTTTTTACTATCCGAATACCGAATAGTTCCTATTTGAAATATTCGAATACTCGATTATTATTCGAATAGTACGAAACAGTGATCTATGTACATGGATATGGGATAGAACAAAATTTATGGAAAAATCGAAAAAGTATTTAGTGTGTGACAGAGAAAGAAAAAACCTTCGTCCTTGTCTTTAAATTCGAATTTTCGAATACCAAATTCAAATTTATGTGTAGGAGGCGGTAAACCAAAGTAGCTGTCACCTAGAGACGGAATAAATAAACGTGTACAATATAAAAGTACACGGTGTGCGGGAAGCGATAAAAAGTTCGTCTAAAATGCCGAAAAAAACTAGCGTCATATATAAATACAGCATGCTCTACAGTGTCATAATCCATTAAACAGAAAATCGCACCTGATCATTTAACAAAGAAATCACGAAAAAGCGCGATTTTTTTAATTTTAATTGAAAATATCATTTCGGCGGCCAATTTAAAGAGGAAGAAATTAAAGATGATACAACTTTTATACTTTCTTCTTAATCTGTATTCCTTTATCTACAAAATGAACCCTATATCAATATTTTGGGATAACTAGTTTTTGTTTTACAACCAAAAATACACTAACATACAATGCCGAAAATCAAAATACTCCGCCTATTTCGCTTGCTTGAAACAATACTAACTCAAGGTCACTGAGTACGGAAAGGTGAAAGAAATTTGCCAAACTGGTATACTGGATTCAATAAAAATGTAACTATTTTACACAAAACCAAAAAAGGATCGAAATTAGACAGGTTAGAAGAGCTGGAAATGTACAAAAACAAAAACAACAACAATTTAATTAACGACAAAATCAACACCAAAACCAATAAAAATTACAATTTAATTTTATCCATAACTTAATAACAAACGAGGTGCCACACAACAGCACACAGCAACAGTATATAAACAGCTTCCAATAGTTGTAAAAAAGAAATCGAAGAAGAAATTATCCTCGAAATCGATATTTCTAAAAAAATAAAAAAATTGTTACAACAAGGAAGAAATAAAAACTACAATATAAAATTAAAAATTAAAACTGAAAAGCTTTTCATTTAAATATATAAAGTACAAAAGAACACAAAAAATAAAGTGAAAATCGGCTTGTGAATTCTGGTGAAATACGGATAGCCGTTTTAAACTCAATTGCTTTTGTTAGGTGTTTGGAAAATTTAAAATTATGACCAATCGCTACGAAATAAGTGATGAAACCGCTGATTTATATCGACAATACTTTTCACAAAATATTACTAATGGTGTAAATTGGAAGCCGTATATTGTTTGTACGGCAAGCATTTTCCATCTGTTTAAATGGCAAAACACTGAAGCCGCAATGTCATTTGGTGTTCCGATGATATGGATCGATCCACAAGTACATGATCCAAGTCAATGTTATAGTTGCGTGAATTATATTTTCGGTACAAACAGAAAAAAAAATTGGTTCTTTGACATACACTGCAACGACATTTGCTCAATTACCGCTGCCGCATTCAGATGAAATTCCTGTTCCGGAAAGATCAAACCCAACTGAAGAATATGTACCACTAACAATTGAATCTGATGAGAAACACCTGTATCAATGTATCAACCATCAAATGTCTCTGCGCCATGCAACCACATTGAAATCTTGCAAAATCGTTTGGATATTATGATACGACGTTTTACTCGAATTTTTTTTGTTGTTGTTTATTTTTAGGGATGTATTTGAAATTTAAAGGAATAAATGGTTATTAATTCTTAAATTAGTGTATGAAAACTGGTAGCGTAATGTTTAACTATTCAAATTTGATATAATTAATTAATTATTTTTAATATAATTAAACATTATCCAATATTTCTGTGGCAATATGACATAAGGAAATAACTCGAGTTATACCCTTTTACGTATTATTTCAAATTCGAAATCTCCATATTCGAATTCATATTATATCAATTTTTTGTAATAATCCAGCAACTACAAAACACCGTAATAATCCTTTAAAAAAGCAAGAATTCAAAAAACTCATACGATTTTGAACGACTCGTAATTTTAAAAACGTTTTCCTGAAAAATTCGAATTTTAGAGTTATTCCCTTATGTCATATTGCCACAGATTTATTCCATTCAATTTAAAAAAAAAAATCTGTTTCGAAAAATTTCGAAATGAAATTTATTCAAATACGGCACTTATTCGGATATACATACTTTTTTTGATAAAGAGGAGTATATAAAAGAGTAGTAAGACTATAAAATAAAATTTGCTCCATTTTTGTGACGTAAATCAATGTGATTTTTGATCAATCACAGGTCAATGTAGGTAAATAGATGATATCGAGAGTAGCAGTTCCTGAAAAAATTATGTCGAAAAATTGTTACTCTGCCGAGTTATGGTCCAATAAAATCAAGATATGTAGCTTTACGTCAACAAATTTGCCACTGTAAACTTACAGTGCAAAATTTACGTTTGTAGAGTCTAGTTACATTTTGTGAATACCATTTTAGTACTAATCGGAAATTTTACGGTTATAGAGCGAATTTACATTTTGTGAATAGGGGCCTTAGTTTGCCTTTGCGCTTTGTTGATTGAGTATGGAGTTTTTGTTAATAGATTTTGGGTTTTTAAGTAATGTATATGCCATTAATTTGATTGATGTTATTTGTGCTTGCGAAAAAAAAAATCCTCCATTATATTTCAATCACAATTCGAAATTATGTATTTATTTCCGAATACAGATCTTCCTAAATACTGCCAAAATGTATTTCTAGCTTATTTTTATTTTAAATAATTTACGAAATAAATTAGAAAAAAGTTTATTAATTGAAGCGTTAATACATTTCACCTAGTGTTTATAAATGAATACCAAATTTTGTTGTTGTTGTAAAACGGCAAACAATCAAAATAAGCGCAAAACATAACTGAGCACAATATACAAAATGAGCTCCAATAATTTCTAAATTTATTGCAACCTCAAAATGCAATCTTGGAGAGTGTTACGACGCGAAATGAAATTTTTTCATTCCGCAGGGGAAGTTTGTTTACCAAATGATTTTTTTTTTATATGAAGTTTTTACTCTACTACCCGTAGTACTTCGGAGTTTTACGACACAGAAAGTAACAAATTCGGCTTCAATCAACATTAAAAAAAGATAGGGCAAAATTGACAACGGAATCGTATTTAGGGTTCCAAAATCTACCATATATTGTAGTAAGCATACAAAAATTAAAAGAAATCTTTTTCCCTTAACAAATGCTCTTATAATTATGCATAATCTAAGAATTTCATAATCACGTATAACTTGGTATCCTTCTCATATTATAACTAAATTATCTGCAAATTCTTATATTTCTAATGTTTTTGTAGTCGTAGATTTTGATACGATAAATAAGATCCCGCCGTCAGATTTGCCCTAACCCTTTTTGGCATTGAAGTGCAACAGTGCCAAAAACGCGCTTTTTAACACTTTTAAGTTAGAATATCTCCCAAAAACCTGATGTGATAGGGTAATTCTGTGTCCAGATTCGGATTCAGCGCCAAAATTACTTCGGATACAACTATACAACAAAGAAAAATCCATGCAGGCCTGTGTAATTCGTCTACTGATGGCGAAACAAGGAACATAGCCTATAAGATGCTAAGAAATATTAGGAGTGTGAAAATTTTCCTTGGGGTGCCAATATACGTTCCCACGAAACCTTTTCCAATTGTAAATCAGAAAGCATCAATTGTTTAATCACTAGTAGATCTAGATACATAGCTTTGACATATTTGTAATATCTCCACCAAGTCAATACATTTGTAACCGTGTCAAATAAAAAAATAAAATAAAATAAATTAAAAACAGAATTTATGGACAATTGCGCTATTTGCAATTTTTCTAAGTACAATTCCAACCATGCCTAACGTCTATTCTCTCTAAATGCCATCCTATAAGCTTGTTCTATTTGCAGAACTCTGAAATACAAGTAAACTACTAATCAAAAGCGTGAACAGAGGTGAGGATTGGACAACTTTGGCCGAAATTTTGTACATTAAATACAATACAGACTGCATTTCACTGGGTTCAATCTGGGAGTGACAAAATGTCTCCGAAAAAGACACAAGCCGAAAATTCTCACGGAAGATCAAAACGATTTAATTGTTTCATGGGTTGAGAATGATCGTAGTCTAACTTTAAAACAATTAAAAGAAAAAACTATGCACTATTTCCACAAATTGATATCGGTGTCATCCTTAGGGAGTTATCTAGAAGACAAGGCTATTTACCACAAAAACGTTCACTACAAACCTATTGCAATCAATTATGAAGCGAACAAAATAAAACGAACCGAGTATGTCCAAACTTTGTCAAGAGGCCCAATGCTCACTTAATTGGAGTAATTTCGGTGGTTGGCATTGCAGCGGCCAAAAATAAATCTGAAGTGAAAAACTATATTAGAGTTCCTGCTTTGAAGGGCCTGGCGTTATTGAACAAAAACTCTTTATTTAGAGGAGATCATAAATCATATCAACACTTTAAACTTTAACATCATCTATAGAATAGTTCAATAAATTCAAATCTATATATCACTAGCAGTAGCACCGAAAAAAATACAAGTAGCACAAACACAACGTCAACTATGGAAACAAACATATCAACCAATTTATAGTATCACTGATATTCCAACATATCCATCTGAGACAAAATTGTAAAATAAAATAATTAAATAAAAGTAGTATTTGAAAATAAAAATCTAACACCGATTTCTTTTATGGAAAATTCTCAACGATATTGACATAACAATTATGATTTTTATCACATTTAAATAATTTCCATTGTACAAAATCGTATATAAAGTGGCTAACACCTTTTTAATATCACAGTTAATCTTCAAGTACACAGTCGAAAGCAGATAAACTTAAAATAGAATAGAAAAAATCATGTATATCATAATTTTTCTCATCACCTTCGTGATAGAGGTAAGTAAACATTAATTTGAGCGTCCTCAAAGTTATTCATTTATTGACCTGAGCGATATTTATTTAAATTTTTAAAGGCAACCATTCCGACGTTGGGTAACCAAATTGATGAAGGCACTGATGGAGTTCTAATTAAAAACAGATTTATACAAGATATGGAAGCAGCAGACTTTATGTTAACCTGCCCAGACAATGCGTTAGGATATATATGTGCAGACGATTGTGAAACGTTGATGGCATGTCAAAGAGGAGTATCACAACCATTGTTTTCCGCTAATTGTGCTAATATTTCATCTAAAGAGCCTTACTGTATACCAGGAAGGACCGGGTGCAGCGCTACAGGTGACCGTAATAATCCACAATGTGTAGCTGAAGAAATACCAACTTCCCCATGCACGAGCACTGGATATTTCCCCGACCCAAGGGATTGTTCTCTCTATCACATATGCACTAGAGATGCTCGGGAGACACACAAATGTCCACCAAACCACGTATTCGATCCAACCTATACAAAATGCAAATTAAGGAATCTTTTCACATCATGCTCCACCGTCAATTGCCATGACAGGATGAACGAGTACGTACCATATCCGGGTCACAAATCTTATTATGCTTATTGTGAAAATAACGGAATAACCATGTTTAAGTGTGATGACATTCATAATTTCGAGTTTAATCTAAAAACGTTAGATTGTGATTACAAGTGCAAATCAACCGGATGGTTTCCTCATCACAAAAATAGCCACCAGTATTATGAATGTTTCAAACACCATGAACAGTGTCATCATCATCATCATAACCAGTTTAAAAGTCGGCTCCACACGTGTCCTCAAAATTATGTATTCGATGCCAAGCGTCGACAATGTGTGGAACGTAGTGAATGCTGCCCATCATGTTCAACTGAAAGGATCCCGGGTGTGACGAAACCATCGACTATTCCGCCAACACCTATGACACCATCGACTCTTCCAACAATACCTACGACACCATCGCCTACTCCGCCAGTACCTACGAAACCAACGAATCTTCCCTTAAAATCCAATGTATAATAAAATTTCAATAAACCCGTTGAAGATCGTATAAT
This sequence comes from Tipula helvola, assembly GCA_963556165.1. Classification (NCBI taxonomy): domain Eukaryota; kingdom Metazoa; phylum Arthropoda; class Insecta; order Diptera; family Tipulidae; genus Tipula; species Tipula helvola. The sequence goes on from OY744481.1 coordinate 94,704,621, forward strand.
GATTGTAACGGCATCGCATAGAGTTCGATTAATAAAATTTTTAAAATAAATAACCGTTTTTTATATGATTCTTTAAGATAAAACTGATAAATCAAACTTTTCATGTTTTCATTAAGTATTTTATCGTTAAATTGGTTAATGATATTAATTAACTGTTTAACGATTCTCGATCAAAATTTAATTTCTTCACGAGTAAAATTAAATCCTTAGTGAAATGTTTGCTAAGTTTTCAACTGAAATAGTCGAAGGTTGCCATGCTTTCAATGTGCTTACATGAAAACCGTTAAGTTCTTCTGTTAAAAAGTAGCAAACAATTTTGTGCCGACTTTTTATGTAAGCACCCCTCAAAGGCAGCTGCCGCCAACGTCATATACGTCATATTCCCAATTTTATGTTTTTTGTTCCGATGATCTCGTATCAAAGTGATTCGAAGTGATTGAAACAAAAACACATTATTTTATAGCCGTTTCTATTTAATTTATTCCAATAACTTAGTTTATCTGTCAAAATAATACAAAAAAGATATTTTAATGTAAGGCCTGCGCCATCAATGTGAATTTACTTCGTTTGACAGTTAAGGAGCGACACGGAACAGAAAATTTTGTGATTAAACCATAGAAGAATTACTAGTAGTAGTAAATAAGTAATTCTTCTATGATTAAACGTTAAACGTTTTTGTTTTTATTTGTATACTCTTATCAATTTTACATTGGCTCTTACCGGGCAATAAAATGTTCACCTCGTATAGAAAGCTCATATGTCTACCTTAGGACTGTGATACATGTAGGTGGCTTTGGTATTACTCTTTACGAGAATAAACTTATCCAGATAATAATCCTTAATCAATAATTACGCAAGTTAGATATGGTTTTCCCATAGAGACAGAACAATTTTTTATTGTAATACGAACGCACCCTTGAACGTTTTGAACACACCCGTCAACGTAACAACGTCAGTCAATGTAAATATTTTTATCGTGGTAAAGTTTACGAAAGAGCAACGTTTGCAAATTGACACACAGCTGGTCAAACAATTGATCTATTGAAGAGGAAGTTCGGTAACCGTGTAATCTAGAGAAATGGTCCGGTCGAATGGCCGATTTCTTTTTATGGGGTTACGTAAAGTCATTGGTTTATGCCAACAAGCCAACTACGTTAAAGGAGCTCAGGGACAATATCGAACGCGAAATTGCCAACGTCGGTTTTATTTGTCGATACCTTAGAGCAGTGGTTCCCAACCCAAACATGACCGCGGACCGGTGAATTTCTATAATCGCGGCGTGAATATTTTAAATAAATATATATTTTAAGTACACGTTTATGTAAAATTTCATACTTTTTTATTTCAATTCCATATACATACATACATACAAAAAAATATAACATATCAGAAAATGCCGATTCACATGTCTTTGCAGTTGGTAATACTAATTTTGCAGCCTTTTGGATTACTGGGTATTCTTCCTTTATTTGTATCAAAAACTGAGCAATGTATGTAGCTTCATTTTTGCGAATAACGATTTTAAAATTAAATCTGAACTTAGTTCAATGAGCTGTAATTCTTCTTCATATGTCATTTTATTGGCTTGGTGTTTCACGAAAGGATTAGGAAAAAGTATTACGGACCGTTGTAATTTTTTCGCGGACCGACAGCGGTCCGCGGACCGGCGGTTGGGAACCACTGCCTTAGAGCACACAAGTGCTATGTCCATATTTTGAATATCCACAAAAATGTCTCTAAATTCGAAAAAATTTGAAATTTTCATTCGTATTCGAAGTAATTTTTTGCGCTGAATCCGAATCTGATCACAGAATTACCCTATCACGTTATGTTTTTGAGATATTCTAACCTAAAAGTGTCAAAAAGCATCGAAATAAACGTTCGCTTAATTTATTTATGTCAAAGCAACACAAATAATTTCATTTCATTTGAAATCTGAAATCAGATCGATCTGATCAATCTGAAATAAGAAACAGGTTTCAGATTTGATAGATCAAAAAAATTATTAACTGTGATCGAACTGTCAGAGTAAAAAAAAAATATTTTCATTTCTAGCGAGCGAAAATTAAATATTGATTTAAAAGTGTTTTTATTAACCCATGCCACAAATTAGATAACTATAGTGACAATTGGTGTCTTATAATTTTAATTTTGGGTGCTGGTGAGATTAATTGTAATTCATTACAGAACAGTCATCACATCACAGATTAAACTTCTATACTTTAATGTTCACGAAAAAGCTTCCATTTATATTAGTAGTTTTGAGTTAAACTGTAATGTTAGGATTGGATTGGTTACATTGGGATTCTAGGATGAAGAAACCAGATGTGGCACCCTATTTGTTTTGTGCATCAATTATCATTTATTAACCCATTTAATCCCACTGTACCTGTACGGGTATACAGAAAAATCACTAACTTTACGATGCCTCTACTGCGGTATTTTAATGTCAAATTTTGATTTGTATTTTACCATTATATATGGGTTTTAGTTTGTTTATCATCCTTACTAGGTTGCTGAAACCGGGTCGAGTCTTTAATACTAACATTCCTTTCCTATCCCTCGGTTTTATGTAAAGGGTCTACGGTGGATTGGGCGTATCCGGGAATCTTGCTAAGGCTTGGTTGTACATCAAACAAAATTATCAACTGTCATCGAACTGTCAGAGTTATAAAAACATTATTATCATTACAATGAGCAACTCGAAAATTAAATATTGATTTAAAAGTGATTTTTATTGACCCAAGCGTACATTGAAAACGAGACACCGCTTAACGAATTTTAGACTCATGCATATATTAGACACGAAAAACGATGGAAATGAGCAACACCTTGAAATGAGCTAGCCAAAGAGCTAAATGAAAGGCAAACAAGTTATAATTCTTTATAAATAAACGAAAAAATAAAACTTTATTGAAATTCCCTTTAAACAATTCCCTAATATTTCAGTGATAACACTGATAACTGATATGAGTTTGGCTCCAGACTCTGAGTTTGTCGACGTGTCTTTCGTTGGGACTCTATGAAAAATATAGCTGAATAAAATAATTATTTCATTATTTAATAAAATTATTTACCTTCATCCCAATAATAATTATAATTTCCTTCTACTATTTTTGGATTTGTATTTCGTTTAACAAAAGGGAAACAAATAATTCAAATGATAGATCTTACACCGCCTAGTAATCTCCGCGATTTGAGTTACGTGAAGTTAGCTAAACTAAAATCAATCTGAGAAATCGAAATATTTTTGCAAATTGAAAAAATCGATCTAACTAATCTGAAGAAAAATAAGAAACAGCAACAAAATTGATCAGATCGATCTGATCGGAAATAAGAAACAGTTTTTTAGTACTCAGATCGATCAGATCGGAAATAAGAAACACATCATAAATAAATACGGGATTGATGAAAAATCACATTGATTTACATCACAAAAAATGGAGCAAACTTTATTTTATAGTCTTACTACTCTTTTATATACTCCTTTTATCAAAAAAAGTATATCCGAATAAGTGCCGTACTTGAATAAATTTCATTTCGAAATTTTTCGAAACAGCTTTTTTTTTAAATTGAATGGAATAAATGTTGGATAATGTTTAATTATATAAAATTTGAATAGTTAAATATTATGCTATCAGTTTTCGTACACTAATTTAAGAATTAATAACCATTTATTCAAAATAGTAAAACGTCAAAAATCTAGCATAAACCAACATTCAAGTGAATTTTCATTTTTTTTTTTAAGATGTGTTTTAAATATGTTACTACTTTTATATTCTTGTATCTGGCATGCTTTTAATTTGCAACGTTTATTTATTCCGTCGCTAGGTGACAGCTACTTTGCTTTACCGCCTCCTACACATAAAGACAAGGACGAAGGTTTTTTCTTTCTCTGTCACACACTAAATATTTTTTCGATTTTTCCATAAATTTTGTTCTATTCCCTATTCATGAATATATGAGCCGTTTATTTTGAAAGTGGGGCAAGTCCACATTTTGTTGAAACGAGAAAATGAAGGAATAGAGAAACAATAAATGCAAAATTATGCGAGATTTTGAATTTTCTTATTTTTTCAACAAGTGCAACAGTTCTTGAAGTGCAACAGTGCCAAAAACGCGCTTTTTAACACTTTTAGGTTAGAATATCTCCCAAAAACCTGATGTGATAGGGTAATTCTATGTCCAGATTCAGATTCAGCACAAAAAACTACTTCGGATACAACTATACATCAAGAAAAAAAATCCATGGAGGCCTGTGTAAATCGTCTACTGATGGTGAATCAAGGAACATAGGCTACAAGATGCTAAGAAATATTAGGAGTGTGGAAATTTTCCTTGGGATGCCAATATACGTTCCCACGAAACCTTTTCCAATTTTAAATCAGAAAGCATCAATTGTTATTCTCTTTGCCTAAAACATGTTATTTTATGCCTAACGTCTATTTCTCTAAATGCGATCCTATAAGCTTGTTCTATTTGCAGAACTCCTCTGGATGAAACTGATGCCGCTGAACGAAAGAAATACAAGTAAACTACTAATCAAAATCACTTTATACATTAAATACAAGACTGCATTTCACTGGGTTCAATCTGGGAGTGACAAAATGTCTCCGAAAGAGACACAAGCCGAAAATTCTCACGGAAGATCAAAACGATTTAATTGTTTCATGGGTTGAGGATGATCGTAGTCTAACTATAAAACAATTAAAAGAAAAAACTATGCACTATTTCCACAAATTGATATCAAGGCTATTTACCACAAAAACGTTCATTACAAACCTATTGCAATCAATTCTGAAGCGAACAAAATAAAACGAACCGAGTATGTCCAAACTTTGTCAAGAGGCCCAACGATCACTTAATTGGAGTAATTTCGGTGGTTGGCGTTGCAGCGGCCAAAAATAAATCTGAAGTGAAAAACTATATTAGAGTTCCTGCTTTGAAGGGCTTGGCGTTATTGAACAAAAACACTTTAATTAGAGGAGATCATAAATCATATCAACATTTTAAATTTTAACATCATCTATAGAATAGTTCAATAAATTCAAATCTATATATCACTAGCAGTAGCACCGAAAAAAATACAAGTAGCACAAACAATTCAATAAATTTACTTGCAACGTCAACTATGGAAGCAAATATATCAACCGATATAATATAGTATCACTGATATTCCAACATATCCATCTGAGACCAAATTGTAAAATAAAATAATTAAATAAAAGTAGTATTTGAAAATAAAAATCTAACACCGATTTCTTTTATGGAAAATTCTCAATATTTGCGATATTGACATAATAATTATGATTCTTATCACATTTAAATAATTCCCATTGTACAAAATCGTATATAAAGTGGCTAACACCTTCTTTAATATCGCAGTTAATCTTCAAGCAGACAAAAGTACGAAAGCAGATAAACTTAGAATAGATTAGAAAAAAAATCATGTATATCATAATTTTTCTGATCACCTTCTTGATAGAAGTAAGTAAACATTAGTTTGACCGTCCTCAAAACCATTTATTTATTGACCTAACAATATTTATTTTACTTTTTAAAGGCAACCATTCCAACGTTTGGCAACCAAATTGATGAAGGCATTGATGGAGTTCTAATTAAAAACACATTTATACAAGATATGGAAGCAGCAGACTTTATGTTAACCTGCCCAGACAATGCGTTAGGATATATATGCGCAGACGATTGTGAAACGTTGATGGCATGTCAAAGAGGAATATCACAACCATTGTTTTCCGCTAATTGTGCTAATATTTCATCTAGCGAGCCTTACTGTATACCAGGAAGGACCGGGTGCAGCGCTACAGGCGACCGTAATAATCCACAATGTGTAGCTGAAGAAACACCAACTTCCCCATGCACGAGCACTGGATATTTCCCCGACCCAAGGGATTGTACTCTCTATCACATATGCACTAGAGATGCTCGGGAGACACACAAGTGTCCACCAAACCACGTATTCGATCCAACCAATACCAAATGCAAATTAAGGAATCTTTTCACATCATGCTCCACCATCAATTGCCATGCCAGTATGAACGAGTACGTACCATATCCGGGCCACAAATCTTATTATGCTTATTGTGAAAATAACGGAATAACCATGTTTAAGTGTGACGACATTCATAATTTCGAGTTTAATCCAAAAACGTTAGATTGTGATTACAAGTGCAAATCAACCGGATGGTTTCCTCATCACAAAAATAGCCACCAGTATTATGAATGTTTCAAACACCACGAACAGTGTCATCATCATCATCATAACCGGTTTAAAAGTCGGCTTCACACGTGTCCTCAAAATTATGTATTCGATGCCAAGCGTCGACAATGTGTGGAACGTAGTGAATGCTGCGCATCATGTTCAACTGAAAGGATTCCGGTTGTGAATGTTACGATGACGCCACTACCTCCGACACCAGAAGTACCTTACTCCAGTTTATAATGAAATTTCAATAAATCCGTTTAAGAACGTTGTAACGGCATCGCATAGTGTTCGATTAATAAAATTTTTAAAATACATAACCGTTTTTTATATGTTTCTTTAAGATAAAACTTACAAATCAAACTTTTCATGTTTTCATTAAGTATTTTATCGTTAAATTGGTTAATGATATTAATTAACTGTTTAACGATTCTCGATCACAATTTAATTTCTTCTCGAAAATCCTCCGTGAAAGGTATATGTACTTGATCACATAACTGTTGCTTTTATTTTAATTTTCAAAATGATATATTCTATCTTTATCTATATTATATTGTGCCATATTCCGAATTGGAACAGATGTATATACATACATATATGAAAAAATAAAAAATTGTTTTTTTCTGATTGTATATCAAAAAACACGTTTTGCAGGTGTATTGTTAAATGCGTAGCCATAATAAATAAAAAGTATTGTTGTTAATTTAATTTTGTATTTGCAATATATGCAAATTAATGTAAATTATAAGACTATTATTAAAAATTGAGCCGTTTATTTTGAAAGTGGCCTAAGTCCATATTTCAATAAACAAGTTAATGATAACAATAGATAAATAACAGTATAATCTTTCTAACGGTAAATAATTTATTGTCAAAAAAAAAAAAATTGATCTCTAACACCTGTGCAAAAAATAAGAAAATTCAAAATCCCATATGTTTTTCATTTATTGTTTTTCTATTCTTTCATTATCTCGTTTCAACAAAATATGGACTTAAGCCACTTTCAAAATAAACGGCTCAATTATAAGTTTTAATGACCTATGCATTGAAAACGTCATTTTCATGTAAACGTCATGTTCATATAACTTCACAAAAGGGTTTACGCTTAAAGGAGTCTACCTATAACTCTTTTTTTTTATATCCGTTTTTAAATTATTTTTTTTCTGTAAAGAAATTGTATTGTTTGATTGTATAAGTGATGAATAATGGAGATTTTCTTTTTTCATCCTACTTGAAAATGTAGAGACATTTTCTTTTACGAATTTTCAATTATCCATTCTAAACATATTGAGGATGTAAATTATCGAATAATATATTTAATTCGAGTGAATTTTAGTTCATAAATATTTAATTCAAAATGGTCAAATTTACATTAGTTTTAATGGGAATTTGAAAAAAGTAACAAAATAGGCAACACATATTTCCCTTTCATCCAATACTGTTCGAAAAAATATAACAGTTCATCTACACCCTGCGCCATTGAAATGTTCGATTTCGATTATTTACTATTTCATGCAATTCTCTCATAGATTTTACCTCATTCGCTATTTTTTTTTGTTTTTTTATTTTTCAGCATATTTCACGCCTTATTAGGTAGCTATTTAAAACCAAACTAAGGATGAAATATTCGTTCGGTTTCAATTAAGTAATCAAAGAGTTAATTTTCCAAAGTGTCGCTCTAAATTAAATGCTAACGAAAAAGCCAAAATTTTGCAAGCAAAGGCAAAAAGTACACACATTCACAAATTGCAAGAGTAATTTAGTGTAGCCAAACAGCAATTAGAAAGTTTTTAAGGCACTATTCCGAAAATCAAGCGATAATTTGGCTCTGATGCAAAGAGGAGAACTTTTGTTTCAACAAATCGAATTTCAGATATTTAGATCTTAAGCAAAGGTTTGCTACGGCTTTGGAGCTGAGAAGTTAGCTTCTAATAGCAACAACCGACACTATTTCAGTTCATACTATTAAAAGAAACTTGGTTTATATGCTTGTCGACCTGCGAGAAAATCATTACTGACAGCAAAAATGGCAGCTGCAAGCCTCAAATTCGCAATAGAATGAAAAAACTGAATGCCCAGGGACTGGCGTTGGTTCATATTCTCGGATAAATCCAAATTCAATATCTTTGGACCCGATGTAAGGACAAGGGTTCGGCGACGAAAAGGCAAACGGTATTTAACAGAATGTATTTCGCCGACAATGAACCATTCACCACATGTTAGGCCTGGAGAGCCATAACAGCCTTTGGAGTTTGATCACTATGCCTTCTGGATAGTTCAGAAAACGGAGGAAAATATAAAAAAATTATCGAAACCTGAATCGTGACTATTGAGGACCCGACTCAATACATCGGTATTCCACTCTTCCAGGACGATTACTCTCCGCGGGTTATTGATGTTACTTTTGAAGTAAGAATGCTTGATTTTAATGTCTATTTTGTTTAGGTAGCCGAATTTAAAAATAGCTTGGTGATTGAGTCGTTACCCTGGACAGGAAATTGTCCTGACCTCAATATTGTTGAAAATATTTGGTCCTTCATGGGAAAGAACATTACAAATTACAAGCTGAAAAGTACCAAAGAGCGGAAAAAACTTATAGAAAAAGTCTCGTTTGAAGAAATAATAATATATTATTTACATAATCAAACTTTAGAATTCAATGCTGATCGGGTTTAAGACCATCATAAAAGCCAAGGGCTGGGTTATTAATCATTGATTTTAAAAAGTTCAATTTCTCTCAAAATATTTTGGTTGAGATGAATTATTTTATTTCTGTTAATTCTTATTTTGAATAAAAATTACCATTGTCAACAAAAAACTATTTTTCAATTGAAAAAACTTTGATAATAACACTGTAAAGACCTACCAAATTGTTACGAGGTAGGGCGGTAATATTCCTTATCCGACGTTATGTAGGTCTAAAATGTCGGACTACCGTTCTTTTTATTTGAATATATTCGGAATAGTGTAAAAATTGTTTTGATAATCAGAATTTATCATTTTTGCTATCTACTTTTGCAGCAAACGGTGGTATTTCCAAAATTTACTTTAAAAATTCAAACCGAACATTTCAATGGCGCAGGGTGTATTTAGTAGGTCTAGGTATCATGCCTTCATACAACTTACGTCTCTGGTTATGCTCCTTTGTGGTTATCCTCCTTTGTGCTTTTGACTTATTTTTCTATGAATGAAATACAACGTAATTTGAAAATATTTTGCTATAATTTGCATTTTCAATAGTTTTAATATATCGTAGTAGAAAATTTGTTTCAATCTTCATTAAGAACGAGAAAAGAAAATTATTTTATTTTAGAAACTAATACAATCAAACAATTAAAAAACATAAGTCTATATATTTTTTTTTTTTTTTTTCATAAAACAAAACAAAAGAATACGTGAAATTATCAGGCAGACCCCGTTAAATGCTAGCTCATGTCTAATATGTTAATACATAAAAACACAATTTTAGTTAATATTACTACGTATTTTATTTTACATGTTAACGCCTAAATGTCATACCTGTTGGAATTTTTGATCTTCCATTTTAAAGCCATCTTATGTTCAATAGCGAAAACAAAAGTGGCAATTAACAAGGTGGTTTCAAACGACGCACTCAGAAGAAATGCACATGACTGATTGATTAATTTCAGTTTTTATATAATCATTTACGAAATTTTATTTTTTAATATTTAATCAGTGTATGTTCATCAAAATACATTGTGACGTTACTAAAATTTGAATTGACTAAGTATTAGTCGTGAGTAGTATTTGAGTTTTCTATAAAAAACCACAAGGCAAATTCTAAAACTTTTTAACTAAATTTATTTAAAAAGATGTGTGGTTCCCAATTTCATCTAGAATGATTGAATAAACTAATGAACAAGTAAATAGTGCGGTGCGAGCCCAGGAGACGAGAACTAGAAGATCAGTGTCAAAGTTCTTCTCGGAATAGAGCACCGTGTCAAAATGTGTTTGGATTCAGGTCTGCGTTATCATACCAACCAGTAATGAATTATGTAAATAAGAATGATTTACAAATTGGTAAGATGTATACAATTTGTAACCATTGCCATGCTAAAAAATTGCCTAAAGTGACACCTGGACTTTGTTGGGCTGGGGGCAAAGTGGTATTTCTAGAACTCGACGAGCCGACAGAACCAATCAGGAGTTTAATTCTGGGATTACATCCACTTTCCAAACATTTTCTCGACAACACAAGAAGGTATAATACTCTGTTCCAAATGACTTCATTTGGTGCTAAAGAAGTAAGAGAAGGTAATTTTATGTCGACTTTTAAATTTCAAGGACAGATCTACCATTACATTGAAAGTTTGCTCCCAACTGCCCCCAACAGTTTGCTGCTTCACTGTAAATTCGGCACGCGTAGCTGCCGCAGGCTTATAAATAAATAAAAAGTTTATTATAGTAAAAATATCAAAAGGAAATATAAATTTTAAACCATTAAATTGAACACGAAATTCAAAATTTTGTTTTGCAATAACAAAGTTTTTAGTGACGATAAAAATATTTTTTTAGAACGTATCTCGCGAATGCTTTCAGGAAGCCTGTTAATAATATTGATGGAGCCTTAACTAAGAAATATTTACGAAAATAAGTTTTGGAAAATTTGGGTATTAATTTTTTATACACGGAGTTTGCGCGTAATTCGTAAGCGTGACTAGATAAATTTCGGTTACCGCTTATTTCAAAGTAAATCTTCATGACTTTAAATACATATATGTAGAGAGGTTTTTCTTAAAAATTATTATTTTAATATGCCCAACCGCAATTTATACATGGAGAGTTTCAACTAATCGTTGTCACCAAGTTGAACAAATTCGGAAATCTAGGAGATGAAACTCCCTGCAATTTACGTGCTGGAATACGAATATCGACTAAACGACCACCTAAAAATCTGCTTACTTCCGAAGTACCATTAGAACAAGTGATTGTGACGAAAAACAAAGAAACATCTTACTGTGATATTTTACATCAGCAATGGGATAAAAAGAATATACCAAGAAACGTGAAAATAGCGTAAACAGTGAAAATTCCGACATAAACATCTTGAACGGTATTTATCTTCTTAAAATGTATAATCAGGAATTGAAAAATCTTGAATTTCGTGGTGTTCATTAACACAAATTTTAGATAACAATAATAATTTTAGCAGTTCAGTAAGTGACTGAAGATGGTAAATCAACAAATCACAGTTTTGACGCAGAATTCGTATATTTTGGTGACGGAGAAATAAATTATTTTTGGTGGATGGGTTAGATACAGAGGTGGGGGAATGTAAACTACTACTAGGACCTACATTTGACTTAAAATAATTAATAATTTAAAAATAAAAAATAAAATTTACAATAATTATAATTTTGAAAGGTCCTCCAAAGAATTAACAAGTTGAATTCGCTGCCCATTCTCCTTCCTCATAAAAATCTTAGAATTCCTCATCCAAAGATATTTGTAATTATGCTCGAATTTCACCTTTTTTGCGGCTATATATAATTGAGGTTGCTTGATGTCAGGCTGAATTCTAGAATTTCATCTAAAAATCATTTTAGAATCCCATTTCCATCGCGGATATCAAATTTCACTAAAACCGATTAAAAAAGAGCCAAGTTTCATCCTAATTGGCCATACATTGCTAAAGGTTGAATTGAAAATGTTTCAGTTCAATTTGAAGTGTAAATCCTGTATCACTTCAAATAAATGTTTTTTTTTTTCGGAATAAACCGACGCTTTGTACACAACTGGGTCAGAACTTCGAATGATGAACTTCGAATGATGCAAGATGGCTACAGCGTGTTTGCTTTACACAGGGAGCATCTTAACGTGAAGTTAATACTCAAAACTATAGCTAAAGAGCCTCTGGCCCGCCAATTTCCAAAATACTTTTAAGATAAATTTACGATCGAATTTGAGGTAAGGATCAAATTGAACCTGTGTGTTCTCGGAGGGTCATCATCTATCGAATAGTTCAATCAATTCAAATCTATATATCACTAGTAATAGCACCGATAAAAATACAAGAAGCACAAACAATTCAAAAAATTTATTTATAGTACAACGTCAACTATGGAAACAAATACATCAACCGATATATAGTGTCACTGACATTCGAACATATCCATCTGAGACCAAATTGTAAAATAATTAAATAAAATTAGTAAGTTTATTTGAAAATAAAAATCTAACACCGATTTCTTTTATGGAAAATTCTTAACATTTGCGATATGGACATAATAATTATGATTCTTATCACATTTAAATAATTCCCATTGTACAAAATCGTATATAAAGTGGCTAACACCTTCTTTAATATCGCAGTTAATCTTCAAGTACACAGTCGAAAGCAGATAAACTTAGAATAGATTAGAAAAAAAATCATGTATATCATAATTTTTCTGATCACCTTCTTGATAGAGGTAAGTAAACATTAGTTTGAGCGCCCTCAAAGTTATTTATTTATTGGGCTAAGCGATATTTATTTAAATTTTCAAAGGCAACCGTTCCGACGTTTGGTAACCAAGTTGATGAAGGCACTGATGGAGTTCTAATTGAAAAGACATTTATACGAGATATGCGAGCAGCAGACTTTATGTTAACCTGTCCAGACAATGCGTCAGGACATGTATGTGCAGACGATTGTGAAACGTTGATGGCATGTGTAAGAGGAGTATCACAACCATTGTTTATCGCTAATTGTGCTAATATTTCATCTAACGAGCCTTACTGTATACCAGGAACGACCGAGTGCAGCGCTACAGGCGACCGTAATAATCCACAATGTGTAGCTGAAGAAATACCAACTTCCCCATGCACGAGCACTGGATATTTCCCCGATCCAAGGGATTGTACTCTCTATCACATATGCACTAGAGATGCTCGGGAGACACACAAATGTCCACCAAACCACGTATTCGATCCAACCAATACAAAATGCAAATTAAGGAATATTTTCACAGCATGCTCCACCGTCAATTGCCATAACAGTATGAACGAGTACGTACCATATCCGGGCCACAAATCTTATTATGCTTATTGTGAAAATAACGGAATAACCATGTTTAAGTGTGATGACATTCATAATTTCGAGTTTAATCCAAAAACGTTAGATTGTGATTACAAGTGCAAATCAACCGGATGGTTTCCTCATCACAAAAATAGCCACCAGTATTATGAATGCTACCAACACCACGAAATATGTCATCATCATCATAACCGGTTTAAAAGTCGAATTCACACGTGTCCTCACAATTATGTATTCGATGCCAAGCGTCGACAATGTGTGGAACGTAGTGAATGCTGCCCATCATGTTCAACTGAAAGCCCGGTTGAGAATGTTACGGTGCCAATAATACCTACGAAACCACCCACTCTAAATTTATAATGAAATTTTAATAAACCCGTTTAAGTACGTAATGATTGTTTTTTATATGATTCTTTAAGATAAAACTTACAAATCAAACTTTACATGTTTTCATTAAGTATTTTATCGTTAAATTGGTATATGATATTAATTATCTATTTTCGATTCTCTATCACAATTTAATTTCTTCAAGAGTATAATTAAATCCTTAGTGAAAGGTTTCCTTATGGCGAATTCTTTTGTTATTTTACCCCTCATTGACGGAGTACCCCAATTTTTTACGTCAGTCGAATAAAAATATTAAAATGCGCTTTTTTATTTGTGTGTTCAGAACTTCAGAATTATTTATTTATTTATTTTGTTTTATTTATTTCAATCATTGCCTAATTTACAAGTGCTGTTTATTTCTATGTAAAGAATAAATATAACATACACGAATCAAATACAAAATCAAAAACTAATAGAAGACTACAATGAGTAATTGAAATAATTAGAAATACAAAATGAACAAAAATGTTCAGCGAAATGCATTTCTTCATTACAAGAGAACAGATGATTATTAGCATTGAGGGATTAGTTAAAAAAAATTATGTAAATATAGAAACTACATAATTAACAAAATAAAAGTAAAATTAAAATAATTAATAAGTTTACTATTGTAAAATTATCAAAAGGCAATATAAATTTTAAACCATTAAATTGAACACGAAATCCAAAGTTTTGTTCTGCAATAGCCAAGTTTTTAGTGACGTTAAAAATATTTTTTTAGAACGTATCTCGCGAATGCTTTCAGGAAGCCTGTTAAATATTAACAGAGCCGTAACTAAGAAATAATTACGGAAATGAGTTTTGTAAAATTCTTTGGTTAGGCCTATTTTGGAATACATAAATACGCTGTAGTTATCTGGAGTTCAAGTTATACAATTTTTAGCGATCGTATTGAACGGATTCAAAAAAAGTTCTTATTATTTGCCCTCCGAAGACTTCCGAGGTCAAATGCCGGATTTAGTTTACCTCCTTATGTTGGTCGTTGTACACTTTTGAACCTTCGTAGTCTTGAATTCAGAAGGGAGGTGATTCATGCAGTGTTTGCTCGGGACGTAATATGTGCTAAGATAAACACAGTAAACGTATTTTTGCACGAGATTTCAAGTTTTATTGGCAACATCAAGTCTAAAAATCTCTTTATTGTGGGTGACATTAACATTGACATACTAGATTTTTCTTCGCACTGTGATGATTATATGTTTCTTATGTCGTCTTTTAGACTTGAATCATTGGTTAATGTGCCTACTCGAGTGACAACATCATCATCCACTTACATTGATCACTTCTTTGCTCGTCTTCGATCAAATGATCTTTCATGCCTCAAGCCATCTGGATTCGATCTTAAGATTTCTGACCCTCACTTCATTGAAATATTATTTAAATCTGATACAGTTTTGACATCCCGTACTAATTTTTATTGTGGTAAAAAAAAAAGTCAATATGGTAGTGTTAAATGAACTTGTCGAGTGGGCAGACTGGACGTCTGTTCTGAATCTTGTTGACCCGTCTCTAGCCCTTGATACATTTTTTAGCATTATTACGAATATTATGAAGCAGTGTGATTTTTATTCTCGGGTAAAAAACATCAGGCTTTTACAGCCTTTTTTTTTTTTTTTTTTTTTTTTCGCTGGCGCTACATCCCATGGAGGGATTTGGCCGCTTCATTTGAAGTTACGTAATCATTTTTTTTTTAAACAGATAATGAGTGATTAATTCATTGATCCAACATTAACCAGCCGTGATTTTTTCATCACCCGCCGGGAATCGAACCCGGGACCTCCGGAGCTTAAAGCAAGCATGCTAACCACTGTGCCACCGGGGCGGCAGCCTTGGATCTCACATAATCTTGCCAGTCGAATTAGAAAAAGGAACCAATTTCGCAAAAAATTAAAAAAACATCTAAACGATATGTATTCACGCGAAATGTATGATTGTATTTGCAGACAAATCAATGTTGATGTTAGGAGGAAGAAAGAACTGTATTACATGAATCGGTTTTCAATTAATGGTGGTGACGTTAAAAAAATTGGAGCCTTGTTAATGAAATTTTAACAAAAAAGGCTAAAGCATCTTCCATTAGAAATATTTTATCCGATAGCGGCACTCTGCTTACTAATGATACAGACATTTCCAATGAATTCAACTGTTATTTTACTAGCATTGCTGACAAGTTAAGATCAAAATTTTTCTCGAATAACAGAGCATCCAATCACGACCTTCCGTATGATTACTGTTCGAAAACTTTCTTTATGACTCCGGTTTCTAATTGTGAAATTTTTGATATTATTGGTTCGTTGGAGTCGAAAGAGTCTGTCAATAATGAGAGTATTGGTAGTAACATTTTGAAAGATATTTCTAAGTTTATTAGCCCTGTTCTGGCCCATATATTCAATCATTCTTTGGAACAGGGAGTAGTACCCAAGAGATTGAAATATGCTACTATTCTTCCTATTTTTAAAAGTGGTGATCATGATGATAAGGGTAAATATAGACCCATTGCTCTCCAACCAGCCATTCCCAAAGTTCTTGAAAAAGCAGTAAAAGCAGAATTACCATATTCCTTGATCTATGTATCAACATGGGTTTCGCCAAGGTATGAGTACTGAATCGGCTTTATTGGACTTTTTAGATATTATTCATAATGGTCTAAACAATAGTAAGATCTGTGCTGGTTTGTTTATTGATGCTTCTAAGGCATTTGATATGGTGGATCATGAACTTTTATTATCTATTCTGTATGATGTTGGGTTTAGAGGTATTTCTAACAAGTGGTTTGCCTCCTACCTAGATGATAGGGTTGTAAGGGTCAGAATCAATGACACTTTTAGTGATCTTAGAGCTGTGAATGTTGGTGTACCGCAAGGATCAGTGCTTGGTCCTTTGCTGTTTCTAATTTATACGAACTCTATTTTTAAACTTAATTTGAATGGTCACAGTACTGGATATGCTGATGATTGAGCTATAGCTTATTCTGCGGGATCTGCCAGTGATGTGATTTCTATGGCTAATTCTGACCTAAAGGTCTTACATAAATGGTTTGATAAGCATTTCCTGATACTAAGTGATAAAACTAAGTTTATGTGGTTTAAAATTTCTGGTATTACAGCCGCTCCTACTCGTTCCCAAGTAATATCATAGTGCTTCTAAATGTATTTCTGGTAGCTGTCATGTGGATTCTTTGAATATCGAGCTAGTCAATTCTTTTAAGTATCTAGGAATTCAGTTAGACACTAACCTTAATTGGAAAACTCATGTATCCAAGCTAAAAAGTTACACTGCCTCACGTCCTTTTTATCTCCTCCGTAATTTATGCCCTGTTTCTGTTTTAATAATTACGTTTCATGCTTTGGTAATGGCTAAATTGGAATATGATCTGTCTTGCTGGAGTGGCTGTTATCCAACTACTTTAAAACCATTGTACATACAACGAAAATGATTTTGCGAACAATTTTGAGGAAAAGTAGGTTGGAATCATCTTGGCCTTTATTCAAATCGACCAATATTCTACCTTTACAACATTTGTATATTTATAAGGTTTTAAGAGTATTTTTTATGCGTAGTGGTCAGCAGGTAATAAGAAGTGATGCTCGATACAACTTTCGCGCTAACCATCGTCTTCTTTATATTGTTTCCAAATTCAATAATGAGCACTTCCGCCGCTATATTGTTGTTTCTGCTCCGACGTTTTTTAATGCATTACCCGAACACATCAGACGTCATGTTTATTCTAAACAATTTTTACCTAACGTTTGAATTTGGTTACTCGATACACCAGACGTCTCTCATTTATTTTGCGTCATTATTTGATTTTTTATTTTTTTCTTCTATTATGTTAATTCAATTATTCTTCAGAGCTACGATTTAAATTAACCTATATTAATAACATTCTTTTTTTTCTGGTAGATAACTGATTGGTATTTGGCCTTAGATTGTATATTTTTATTTTCTTTTTATTTTTTATTAATTTTTTTTTTTTTGCTTTAAATGTTGTTAAAAGAAGCAATGCCTGCAACTGGATTTTTATCCATAAGGTATCTATTGTCTATTAATTGTTGTTAAACTTGTAATAATTAAATAAATAAATAAATAATAAATTCCTCAAGATTGTTAGATCATCATTAATACAAGATATTGTTGACAAATAATTATTACAATTATAAGCCAATGCCATGTCATCAGCAAACGCAACAATTTTGCAAATAACCTTTTGACGATAAATCGAGTTTACGTAAATTAGAAATAGAATTGGACCAAGGACTGAACCTTGATAAACGCCAGCAAGAAGTTTGGGTCTCACCCGTTGTAACCGACCTTTTAAATACGATGTAAACCAATCAAACATACACCCCTTAATCCAATATAGTATATACGATAAGTTTGTTTAAAAGAATCCTGTGATCCACCATCCACCATGTCCAACGCTTTGCAAATATCAATAAAGAGAGCGCTTTGCAAATATCAATATACAGCTACTGTATGTGGATTGTTAAGCCCTACATGTAGTGGATTCATTAAATTCAGTAGGGCAACTTCGGTACCAAAACCAGCTCTGAATCCAAATTGGCACGGACTAAAGTAATCAAACGTATTTAGGTAGTCAAGTAAACGCGAATTAACAATTTTCTCAACAATTTTTGAGACACTGGAAGAAGCGAAATTTATCGATAATTGCTAATTATTAAGCGATCACCTTTTCTATACAAGGAATAACCGTTGCAATTTTTGGTGCTTGCGGAAAACACCTTCAATTATACAACGATTAAATAACACTACCCTGCAAAATTTTAAAAATTTGGTGCCCCTGGACAATGAATAGTTGTTTCCGAAGTAATTTTTCACCGGATCGGGTATACTGTATAATACACTACCTTTTATACCTACGGTATAAAATTTTCGTATACCGAAAAATTCACGAACATGCAATTTTAAAAATGCGATATCTCGGCGAAAAAAAAACATATTTGAGCAAACTTAAAGGCATTTGAAAGAAGAAGACTTGTACTATAAGATCCCACACATAGACTTTTGAAGAAAAAAAAAATCGCGGTGCTAGATAACCTCAAATATGTCAAAAAACAGTGTTTTTTGCACTTTTAGGTTAGAATATCTCATAAACCTGACGTGATAGAGCAATTCTGAGCCCATATTCGTGAAAAATTATTTCGGAAACAACTATTCATTGTCCAGGGGCAAAAGTTTGCAGGGTAGTGTAATTCAGCTAAACTGTCAACAATATTAAAATTAATTCGTTTCAAAATTGCGCTGCTCAAGCCTATATTATCAGTCGTATGTTTAGTTTCCAAAGAATTAATAACATTAAATAATTCTACCGAAGTAATTGGCCGGAAGAGAAAACCACTGTTAATATGCCTATCTAAGACCATCGACTTGGAGCTGATCAAATTAGGATTGTTAATATAAGGTCTCAATGTTAGAAAATTATGTATTGAAACTATTAGCAATTTCAAGCGGTGAGGAGACAATATTGCCGGATTGCCCGATTCTTCACATATAACGGAGATGTGGTTACTACAACTTTCCTTATTCAAAATTTCATTTACTAAGATTCCATTGCTTTTACCTTTAAGAGCGGCTCTTTGAAATTTACTAAAATAATATTTTGCTTTACTACACTTTACCATATGAGCTGTTTATTTTGAAAGTGGAATAAGTCAAATTTTTAAAAAATGGAGTTAACGTTAATACAACATGTTAAAGTATAGTGAGCTTTCATATTTTGTTACATTCTTGCGCTTAACTGTAAAATAATTCCTAGAAATAGTTGTTAAAGAATGAATACTAAACGCCATCAATATTTTGTTTATTATGAAAGTGGAATAAGTCACATTACATGCTTGTTCATTCGTGTAATGTCATAACAACTAATAGTATTATGAATATATTATAAATCTAGAAGGCATTGAAAGCAAAAAATATAACAACAACAACAATTTACATTTAAGATTTATAACATTTTAGATTTACTACTGTGTCCAAAAAGTAAAACCAGTTTTCAATTTAAATCGCGCGCGAGTAAACCGCACATCATAAATATTTTTTTCTAAGTTGGCAGCATTGTGATAGACATCTGTGACAAATATTATGTCAAAACATTCATTAGGTTTTGTATTACGCTTGGTTTTGTACGACGCTAAAAGTGCATTCGGCGATTTTTTACAATGTCTAATTATATTGAGCACAGAAATGTTGCATTAAATTTTGTTTGCGGAATGAAGTTTCGGGTGCAGAAACGTTAAGGATGTTGCAGAAAGCCTTCGGGGATCATACTTTATCGGAAAGGAATGTGGTATAAACAGTTCAAAGAAGGTCGTGAAAGTGTTGAAGGTCATGTTGACAGGTTTCATCGATTATCGTGGTTTCAAAACTTAAAAATATATTTTCAAAACTTAAAAAAGTCGGATCAACTTGTTGAGGAGTAAAATGAAATCCAAACCTATCAAATTCATTATAACTTTCTCTTTGTAATAACTGGATGTCATATATAATGTAAAATTCTCTTTAATGAATTAAATCAATGTGAAATGATGGTATAAGTCATATTTATTAAAAAACAACTATTTTGAAAGTGGAATAAGTCATTTCCAGTACAAAAAACTCGTATTTTACCGAGCCTTATTATGAAATTTATCACTTTAGCTAAAAGTAGTAAGTATAGTAATATCATAAATGCAAACACTTTAAACAAAAATTGTATTGATTTTTTTCATAACATGAAAACACAAATGTTTAATTATCTCAATATTAAGAAAACATGACTTATTCCACTTTCAAAATAAACGGCTCATATATCTTTTTTTAAATTTTTAGAAAGTTTGTCGTAGTGTCTTTTTAATCCAATATTTTGACTGCGCTTTTAAAATTTACAGCGAAGATTTATTTTTTTCCTAACCTTAGCAACCAAATATTTATTAATCCATGGTTTGAGTTTGACTGCCTTTTTAGGTTGCTTGAGTTTTTGTTTGCACTGAGATATATGAAAAAAAAAATGAATCAAATGCTTTTGAAATATCGCAAATAGCCAATACTGAGCACCAAGATTCTCGTACCAATAACTTATTCAAGCAATCATAATCAATATTAAACTTAGGGATAGTGACTTTAGAGTGACATCGCACTTTGTGGTATTCAGGAAATGACAAATTTATGAATATCGCAGAATGATCCGTAATACGCAAATCATCCACAGATGATGTCACTTCAATGTTACTGCATCTTGAGTAAACAATTAAACATGATCAATGCATATAGAAGATTGATTTGAAATTCTGGTTGGAAAAGAATTGAAAAAAATATCAACAGCAATAACGTCAGCTGTTATCAGCTTAAAATCGGTATTTAGTATTTACCATCACACTTAATAGTCCAGTCATTAACGGTAAAACTAGGTCATTACCACTGAATTCTTACGGATAATAGCGATTTTCGTGAAATTTGGACAGTAAGTAGGGAATGGATCAAGGAACAAAAGTTATATAGTGTCGATGTGTGCTTTTATCCTAGGGGTGGATGCCACCCCTTCTAGAGGGTGGAAATTAGTACATTCAAAACAACCACAGAAATCGATAGAGGGATAAATTCTACGCAAAAAATATCGTATAAAGTTTTTTCGATAAATCAATATTTTTCGAGTTATTCGCGATTGAAAATGTTGATTTTTCACCTAAAAAATGCATGTTTGGGAACAATCCGAAAATTTCCGCCGAAAAACGCGATTGAGTTTTTACGATAACTTCCTTAATTTTAAAGACATCTAAATGTTCTAAAAACTATTTTATAGGGCATTTCAAGGGCTATAAGGTCTGTAAGGTTGAACTTCCTTGAACCTTGCGTTTTTGAGATTTTTGAGTTTAAATAGTTCATGGAAGGTTGTCCTCGCACTCAAATGCGATCTTAAAACGGCGATATCTCGATTAATTTTCATCCTAGAGAAATAAAAAAATAACAAAATTTTCTGCAAAAAAACCTTAATTTTGTACTTTCGCATTTTGTACAATCTTCTTTAGTTTTTGAGTTATTATGAAAAAAAGAATTTTTTTCAAAAATTTGAAAAATCATTTCAAAATTGAATCAAACTTCTGTTGCAATCTAGACATTCTAAATCATTCATACTTCTAGAATCTATTGTTAGTACCCAAATATAGTACATTGTAAATGGATTACGTTTAATTTCAATTCTTGCGGTTAAGCCATTTGTTTCATAGCCGATTTTTTCTCCGGAAAAACGAGATCACCATTTTATTTTTATCATAACTCTGTAAGTTTTTATGCTAACGACCTCTACTAAATCTAATTTTAAAGGTATTTTCAAGTACTTAAAAAAACAACTTTTAAGATAAATTCATGATCGAATTTGAGGTAAGGATCAAACTGACTCTGTGTGTACGTGGAGGATCAACATCATCTATCGAATAGTTCAATAAATTCAAATCTATCTATCAGTAGCAGTAGCACCGATAAAAGTACAAGTAGCACAAACAATTCAAAAAATTTACTTACAACGTCAACTATGGAAACAAATACAACAACCAATATATAGTATCACTGACATTCGAACATATCCATCTGAGATCAAATTGTAAAATAATTAAATAAAATTAGTAAGTTTATTTGAAAATAAAAATCTAACAGCGATTTCTTTTATGGAAAATTCTCCGATATTGACATAATAATTATGATTCTTATCACATTTAAATAATTCCCATTGTACAAAATCGTATATAAAGTGGCTAACACCTTCTTTAATATCGCAGTTAATCTTCAAGCAGACAAAAGTACGAAAGCAGATAAACTTAGAATAGATTAGAAAAAAAAAATCATGTATATCATAATTTTTCTGATCATCTTCTTGATAGAGGTAAGTAAACATTAGTTTGAGCGCCCTCAAAGTTATTTATTTATTGGGCTAAGCGATATTTATTTAAATTTTCAAAGGCAACCGTTCCGACGTTTGGTAACCAAGTTGATGAAGGCACTGATGGAGTTCTAATTGAAAAGACATTTATACAAGATATGCGAGCAGTAGTCTTTATGTTAACCTGCCCAGACAATGCGTCAGGACATGTATGTGCAGACGATTGTGAAACGTTGATGGCATGTCAAAGTGGAATATCACAACCATTGCTTACCGCTAAATGTGCTGATATTTCATCTAACGAGACTTACTGTATACCAGGAACGACCGAGTGCAGCGCTACAGGCGACCGTAATAATCCACAATGTGTAGCTGAAGAAATACCAACTTCCCCATGCACGAGCACTGGATATTTCCCCGATCCAAGGGATTGTACTCTCTATCACATATGCACTAGAGATGCTCGGGAGACACACAAATGTCCACCAAACCACGTATTCGATCCAACCAATACAAAATGCAAATTAAGGAATATTTTCACATCATGCTCCACCGTCAATTGCCATAACAGTATGAACGAGTACGTACCATATCCGGGCCACAAATCTTATTATGCTTATTGTGAAAATAACGGAATAACCATGTTTAAGTGTGATGACATTCATAATTTCGAGTTTAATCCAAAAACGTTAGATTGTGATTACAAGTGCAAATCAACCGGATGGTTTCCTCATCACAAAAATAGCCACCAGTATTATGAATGCTACGAACACCACGAAATATGTCATCATCATCATAACCGGTTTAAAAGTCGGATTCACACGTGTCCTCAAAATTATGTATTCGATGCCAAGCGTCGACAATGTGTGGAACGTAGTGAATGCTGCGCATCATGTTCAACTGAAAGGAACCCGGTTGTGAATGTTACGAAGCCAATGCTGCCAGCAATGCCTACGAATACACCGAATCCGAATCCATTGAAATGAAATGTATAATGAAATTTTAATAAACCCGTTTAAGTACGTAATGATTGTTTTTTATATGGTCCTTTAAGATAAAACTGATAAATCAAACTTTTCATGTTTTTATTTTATCGTTAAATTAACTATTTATCGATTCTCTATTACAATTTAATTTCTTCGCGAATAAAATAAAATTCTTTGTGAAAAGCTTCTTTAGTTTTCAACTAAAATAGTTGACTTAATGTGCTTACATGAAAACCGTCAACACAAAATTGAAGACATGAGTGGATGAAGGTGATATGTAACATTTTTTGTTAATTTTGATTTTTTTTACATGAATGAAGTTGTTATGTCCGTATATGCATTCTGTCCCAATAAATCTTCGCAAAACTAGAGAAATTTAAAACGGATGAAGACTAAACTATACAAAGAACAAGTATTTTAAAACGAATCGTAGAAACTTTGAAGCTCGTTTCTGTAAAATTATGAAAATGTTACATATCACCTTCAATTACTAATGTCTTCAATTGTTGGCCATTACTTGATCGTATTTTGTCGAGAATTAGCGAAATGGAAAATGTTTTATCAGTTCCACCTGGTGTCGCCAATCATGATTCCAGCAAAGCCGTCAACAACAGCCGCGTTGAATCTCCACACGTGCTCTCCAGCTGGTGTTTTATCAGGATTGCTGACAATAACGTGATTGTGCCATTTGTGTATGTGTGATTTGAAGAATAATTCATTATGCTCATTCAAAAGGGCGCCCAGTTCGCCGACGATGCGCCTGGTATTAGGCGAATTGAGGTTATTGTAGCCGCAACGTGCATCCACACGATTGATGTCCTCACCGCCCATGAAGTAGATTTGTAAAAATGTATGTGGTTTGTTTGCCATTGGCAGCAATGAGCCTATACTTTGTGGTACACTTGGTCTTTGATTTTGAACGTTGAATTGAATTGTTGACTATTTGTCGCAGTATTGTGAATGTGAACTGTTTCTGTTGCTCCGAACGAAGTTATTTGGAAGCATGAATTGAATGTGCGAATGGACTTCAGGAACAGGTTTGAATCTGGATCCGTACCGACGAGCAAGCCGTTCAATGGTTCTGGTGGTGTCTCAATTTCTGCTAGTTGCACTTTTCCTGATGCGCAACACATTCCGGCTGACTCATGTTTGAATTTGAGCGCATGACAATGGGGATATTCTTTGTCCATAGCACCAATTAGCACTTTCAGATGAGCGGATTATTCAATATCTGGCTCATACTCGAATGCGAGACGAAAGAACGAAGCGGATGTAAATGCTCGATGTACTTGTTGGCGTTGTCGGTCATTTGCTTTGCGTGTGTTAACTACGAACTGGCGCGCTTGTCTCCGTTCCAATTGTCGTTGTTGATTTCGTTCAGCTCGTGCCTCTTGTGATTGAGATGCACACAACTGCGGCATGCTCACTCACACGCACATTTTCGTTATCTTGTTGGATTTGTTCGTCTGTTCTTTCTGCTCTACTATTTCGCATGTTTGTTGCTTTATTCGTTCGACGGCCCAAATGGGCTCCTTTGTGTCTTGCTGGCATTGTTCACTGTAAAACGGTATACCGATAATGTTTTTTTTATTTTAGTATTTTACCAACCTTTTTACAATCATAAAACACGTATATTTATTATAAATTAAAATAAATCGTACAAAATTTTGCACGCACTGTATTATGCTACATAACAAATGCAGAATGAAATGTCAAAATGACGCGACGCTTCTCGTGAATGACTTGCGCATATGTAGATGAAAGTTCGATGAGGCGGACGTAGCGCCATCTGTCATTCAACAACATAAGTAATTTCGTTATGTTTGAAATACAAACGACGGTTAAATTATTTGGATATTGTTCATACAAAAATACTAAAATCGCCGTTAAAAAATGGGAGGGTGGGGGTAGGAAGGTGAAAATTTGGGGTTATAGGTATTTTTTGATGCCAAATCAAAAAGAAATCCGAAAACAAATTTTTGTCCAAAAAATAGAAATAGAAAAAAAGTTTCTGGATAGGGACACCCTATTCACCTGGCGGTATGAAATATACTTTACGACCTATTCTCATACACCCAAAGAAAAAAATACATTACAATTTAATAAGATTTCCTCATTAAACTACATTTTTTATGGTTCATTTTAAATCAATATAATTCCATTTAAATATCGTGATTTGATTTTGTTTCAAAATTTTACAGTTTATTATTACAGTTTAAAAAAATTCAAATCATGTCAAAATAAAATACAGTGGTACCCCGGTAGACGATAAGCTCGGTATACGACCTTTTTTGGCTGAGGAAATTTTGCTCGGTATGCGACGCTTCGGTACACGATCATATGTTCATACGACGTAAAATTCGGTTATTTTTATTTTTTATCATAAAAACTTAATGCGTGCATGGTGGTTTGGCGTCTATTGGAAGGGGCTCCGTAACCTTCCGGTAGGCGCAAGTGTACGTACTGCCTCCTCGTGGCAACCACTGGTAACTGTAACCATTAGGCTGAATATAGACTTTTGTGACAGGCTAAAGTACGGCGTTAAAGGAGAAAACCTTGACAAAAAATCCTAATCTAAGGTGAAACAGCATATGCCGATGGATGAATGGCTGATAGGTTAATCAGTCTATATATGCGGACTCTGGATACCAGGCACCCTCCAGTTTTATTTAGCCTTCCTGTAGTAAACCTGGTTGACCTACAGGCGACTTTTTTTTTTTATTCCTAGCAACTCGCAAGAGTCAAATCAAAACGGTAGACGAGGCACGGGAAGGAATACACGGTAGTGCGTCTGCCCTCTCAAAGTCCTTGAGTCCCAATGCTACCGCTTTTCTAGCAGAAGTAAATGTTATTACATCTAGGAGGAAGAGCAATGAGCCCAGATAGTATGTATCACGTGTAGAAGTACTTCCAACAGTAAACATCTAGGAGGGAGAGCAATGAGCCCAGATAGTATGTCCCAGCAACTCGCAAGAGTAAAATCAAAACGGTAGACGAGGCACGGATAGGAATATACGGGAGTGGGTCTGCCCTCTCGAAGTCCTTGAGTCCCAATGCTACCGCTCTTCTAGCAGAAGTAAATGTTATTACATCTAGGAGGGAGAGCAATGAGCCCAGATAGTATGTATCACGTACCGGTCGGCAGTATTATCAGGTTCATTAAGAGCCTGAATATTGGCTGGACGGATAATTAAAACATCTAGGAGGGAGAGCAATGAGCCCAGATAGTATGTATCACGTACCGTTCGGCAGTATTATCAGGTTCATTAAGAGCCTGAATATTGACTAGACGGATAATTAAGTAGGGCTTATGCACAAAAGATCTTTTAGGTCGCAGTGCGGGGCGGCTTGAGCCCCCACATGGCCCTCAAATAATAATAATAATAATAATAATGCGCGTGCATGCGCAGAAGTTATTTTTTAATTTCTTTTTGTTTTCATTCTCTTCACAAAAAGAAAAAAAAAATTCATTATTAGTTTATCACTATTTAACCCTAAACGTCTTAACATATTATGTAGGTTTGTAAACAAAAACAAACACAAAAATATAACGGGATTATTTAAAAAAAAATGTGTTTGCTTTTTTTCTCGTAAGGTTAGCGATAAAATAGAGATTTAAAAAATGAGCATGCTTATATAAATATGTTTTGTTTAAATACACGATAATTAAAAAATAGAGACTATCAGTCTCTTGTTAAGACGTACTATAACAGTGTTCAAATTACAGTGGTACCCCGATACACGACCTTAATTCGTTCCTGGTCGTATTGACGATTGTAAAAGTAAAGAAAGCGCCTCTCGAGGACAATAGTTAAAATGCTGCACCTGATAAAATGACATTTGTCACAAATGCGACGAAAGAAAGTTTAGCAATGCGGTAATTAAAAATTGTTTTTATAGTCCAAAATTGGAATTATTTACAATTATTAGCAATCCGGTAAGTAAAAATTGTGTTTACAGTTCAAAATTGGAATTATTTACAACAATTTCGAACGTCAAATTATCAGGTAGCTCAGTTTAAAAATGTTCCACTAGGTGGAATCCGTGATGCTCCAATCGTCAATACCGAATTGGTCGTATACCGAAACAACCTTTCTCTTAAGAAGCCATGTTAAAAAGAATTACTTAATCCGTTCCGGTCGCATACCGAGTTTGGTCATATACCGGGGTATCACTGTATCACTGTATTTTTGAACCAATTAATATAGTTATATAGGTAAAATGTGCACATGG
Source organism: Tipula helvola (assembly GCA_963556165.1). NCBI lineage: Eukaryota > Metazoa > Arthropoda > Insecta > Diptera > Tipulidae > Tipula > Tipula helvola. The sequence goes on from OY744481.1 coordinate 94,732,358, forward strand.
GAATGGATTAATTCATTTTACACGGCTTCCCATGGCAAAGGTTGCCTCGGTGCATGACTCGCCCGGTATACGACCGAACATTAGGAACGAATTAAGTTCGTATACCGGGGTACCACTGTACTATCCTTTTAAATTATAACGGTAAAATTGATATTTTATTTTCATATGAATACCCTTTTGTTTTTTTTTTTGTCATTCTTTTTGCAGTCATGTTCGAAGAACGTTCCATAAATTCTAAACGTGTTTCAACTGTTCTTATAAAATAAAGTCAAGTGCGTAAATCGTGAAAGTGTGAAATAAAATTTCTTAGCCGTGCATATTTTTATTAATTATTAAAAATATATTATTCTAATATTGTGTTGTGTGAGTTGTGAGATTTTATTTTAATAAAACCAAATACTTAGTTTTTTTGATATTTTAATTATGTCTGGTGAAAACGAAGGCATAACCGTAAACGACCAAAACGTGGTAATTGTTGATTTTGATGGTTAGCTAAAATTTAAATATTTAATGATCCAGTGAGGCCTTTCATTGGAGAAGGCCGATTTTTTGTGGACTTGCAGTATTACGGAAAATGTAATGAAACATATGATCATGATGGCGTACGGAAATAGTAAGTACTTTTCCTACTAACTATGTGTTTTATTTTTATGTAATTTGTTTGAATTGATATATTAGGGATTATCTTTTGAAAACTCCGGCCAAACATGTACTGCAACTCTGCAACAACGGCATCGATGGCTAATAATGGTGTAAATTGGATTCAAAATCAGTACGATGCATCAGATTCAAGTGGAGATTTATTAGGGTTTAACAATCGTCCACCTTTAGTTGATATTTTGAAACAATCAATTACTGGTAAACATTTATTACCAATGGATAATAAATTATCTCCTGAAAACCAGAAAGAGCTGGTTCATACGATAGTTGATTATTTTATAAGAACCAAACGACGAATTAGTGTAAATGATATGGCGGCGATATCAGCCGAAATCGCTAAGCAATTTAAATCCGAAACTGCCGTAAGTCACTATATACATGCATATTTTGATTAATTAAATTTATACCCATCATTGTACATACATACATATTTGTTACAGGAGACATATTTCGTTCATCGCCAAAACGGAAAAAAAAAATCCATCAGGTAAATTATACGATCGCAACCAAAACTCCAGATTTAAGTTCAGACAAAACCTCAACAAAGGCAGTTCCACTAAATCATTAATCGAAACTCCAGATTTCTCACCAGAGACTACTTATACATATATGTTTTATGTATATAATATTATAATGATGGTAAGTACATTACTTTACAAATGTATTTATTTGAACGCTTGGTTGTTGTGTTGCATGTATGTGTGTGAGTGCGTTCGTCATGCTCTTGGTAAGCACCATAGGCCTAATAGTGGAATTTAGTGGAAACCCTTAGGCAAGGTTCCACCAAATTTAATTTATTGTCATATTTATTGGTTTCATTTTTCAGATGAAATGGAAAAACTAAAGTTTGGCTTCAAAATAGTTGCGAACCGTAGGATGATATCAAAGTAAAATGGGGCAAATCCAGCAATTATCGAACAAAACTAATGAAAAGGGAGGATATAAAAGATTTGTCTGCGATATTAAAGGAGTGGCCCTGGTACAACGACCAACGACAGCTCGGGGTATCATTTGGTGAATTACAAATTCTTGCTTAAACTAAAAAATTTAAACCTCTCAGCTTTAAAGGCGGATTCAGTGTTGCGTTCTTTCGTTCCTTCCTTCCTTCTGAAATTTTTTTAAACCAATTTCATTGCTTAGAAATGACGTTATTTTTTATTCTGGCTCCTTTGATTGGATAAAAAAAATGATCAGAAGGAATGAAGGAACGAAAGAAAGCAACACTGAATCCGCCTTAACTCTAAAGTCAAATACACCCTGCGCCATTGAAATGTTCGATTTCGATTATTTACTATTTCATGCAATTCTCTCATAGATTTTACCTCATTCGCTATTTTTTTTTGTTTTTTTTTATTTTTCAGCATATTTCACGCCTTATTAGGTATTTAAAACCAAACTAAGGATGAAATATTCGTTCGGTTTCAATTAAGTAGTCAAAGAGTTAATTTTACAAAGTGTCGCTCTAAATTAAATGCTAACGAAAAAGCCAAAATTTTGCAAGCAAAGGCAAAAAAGTACACACATTCACAAATTGCAAGAGTAATTTAGTGTAGCCAAACAGCAATTAGAAAGTTTTTAAGGCACTATTCCGAAAATCAAACGATAAGTTGGCTCTGATGCAAAGAGGAGAACTTCTGTTTCAACAAATCGAATTTCAGATATTTAGATCTTAAGCAAAGGTTTGCTACGGCTTTGGAGCTGAGAAGTTAGCTTCTAATAGCAACAACCGACACTATTTCAGTTCATACTATTAAAAGGAACTTGGTTTATATGCTTGTCGACCTGCGAGAAAATCATTACTGACAGCAAAAATGGCAGCTGCTAGCCTCAATTCGCAATAGAATGGAAAAACTGAATGCCCAAGGACTGGCGTTGGTTCATATTCTCGGATAAATCCAAATTCAATATCTTTGAACCCGATGTAAGGACAAGGGTTCGGCGACGAAAAGCCAAACGGTATTTAACAGAATGTATTTCGCCGACAATGAACCATTCACCACATGTTAGGCCTGGAGAGCCATAACAGCCTTTGGAGTTTGATCACTATGCCTTCTGGATAGTTCAGCAAACGGAGGAAAATATAAAAAAATTATCGAAACCTGCATCGTGACTGTTGAGGACCCGACTCAATACATCGATATTCCACTCTTCAAGGACGATTACTCTCCGTGAGTTATTGACGTTATTTGTGAAGAAAGAATGCTTAATTTTAATGTCTATTTTGTTTAGGTAGCCGAATTTAACAATAGCTTGGTGATTGAGTCGTTACCCTGGACAGGAAATAGTCCTAACCTCAATATTGTTGAAAATATTTGCTTCTTCATGGGAAAGAAGATTACAAATTACAAGCTGAAAAGTGCCAAAGGACCGAAAAAACTTATAGAAAAAGTCTGGTTTGAAGAAATAACAATATATTATTTAATCAAACTTTAGAATTCAATGCTGATCGGGATTAAGGCCATCATAAAAGCAAAGGGCTGGGTTATTAATCATTGATTTTAAAAAGTTCCATTTCTCTCAAAATATTTTGGTTGAGATGAATTATTTTATTTCTGTTAATTCTTATTTTGAATAAAAATTACCGTTGTCAACAAAAAACTATTTTTCAATTGAAAAAACTTTGTTAAAAACACTGTAAAGACCTACCAAATTGTTACGAGGTAGGGCGGTAATATTCCTTATCCGACGTTATGTAGGTCTAAAATGTCGGATTACCGTTCTTTTTATTTGAATATATTCGGAATAGTGTAAAAATTGTTTTGATAATCAAAATCTATCATTTTTGCTATGTACTTTTGAGGCAAACGGCGGTATTTCCAAAATTTACTATAAAAATTCAAACCGAACATTTCAATGGCGCAGGGTGTATTTAGTGAAATAGTTTGCTATAGAAATATTTAAATGTCCTGACAATTATTTGATATTAATATTCCCCTTCCTCTCAGTGAATATTAGAAATAAAATTATAAACCTGTGGGATTATTTTAAGCGACTAGTTTAACGTACCCTACAATTTTGATAATTTAACTCTACTATAGAGAGAGAGGAATTGTTTTTTATTATCATTGCAGATAGAAATAGATTTCGAGCAATTATACAGTGGTAAAAATAATTTGCTGCTTAGGAATTGACTTTTTATTATCATTGCAGATAGAAATAGATTTCGAGCAATTATACAGTGGTAAAAATAATTTGCTGCTTACCAATTTTAACAATTTTATTAAAAAAGCAACGGTTCTTTTTGATAAAATCAAAGATAAACTAAATTCAGAATTATATAAAAGCTTTTTAAAGGCCGACATTAATTTTTTTTTTTTTCATTTTAATTTATTACGACTGAGACTGCGCTCATCTAGCAATTTTTCTTTCAAATACAAATTTTTATATATCTAGTAAAATTCACGTTTGTTGGGGTGTAACCCACTGGTTAGCCCCATAATCAATTAAACCTATTTACTAATTTTAGTTTGGTAAGTTCACTAGGTCAAGTGGCCTCGTTCTTTGGAGTCTTCTTTCAACGACAGGGTTATCTATCATATGGCGAATATAGGGGTTTCCATGTTCCTGGAGCCTTATTTCGTGTTTTGCGGCATGCATTTTTATTTCCTCTTTGATGTATTCCATCCGTAGGTCCCTGTGAAGGTCTTCATTTCTTGCGTACCACGGAGCATTGACGATGCTACGAAGAACTTTGTTTTGAAACGTCTGTATCATTTTGGCGTTTGTTTGCTTGGTACATCCCCAGAGTTGTATACCGTAGGTCCATATCGGCTTCAAAATTTGCCGATATAGCAGCAGCTTATTGTGAATTGTAAGCTCAGAGCCTCTACCTATGAGCCAATTACATTTTTCTGAACTTTATGTTAAGTTCTTCTTTTTTCTTTTTGACATGCTCTCTCCACTTAAGCTTGGCATCGAGGGTCATGCCAAGGTATTTAGCTGTATTTGCATATGGCACGAGTCGCGAGTTAATTTCTATAGGTAGGTGGTAAGCCTTTTGATAAGTAAAGTTAATATGCGTGGATTTTGTCTCATTAAGTTTGATTCGCCAACGCTTTGTCCAGTTACAAACCGCATTGGTCATCCTCTGGAGTTTGCTCGTTGCATCCGCACGTCGCGCAAGCATCCGACATTAATGCAGTTAAATATTAACTATACAAACTGTACAAACGTTGAAGTTTTAACTGTTTTTCTCTACATCTTACAGACTTGAAGTCTTTTACTGCAACCTTACTGCTACATTCTTTAATACCAGCACCACGTTTGAACCGAAAATTTAAACCAACTATTTCTGATTCTCAAGAAGATTTTAGGATTCACCCTACATCAATAAATGATATACAACCGAAAATAAACCAATGCCGTGATGATGCTTGCCTCCAATGTAGAACAAAAATGCAGCCACGGGTTATTGTGATAGGTAAAAGTTTAGAACAACTAACGGATTTCTATGTATTTTGTGATCGAGTTAAACACAAACTACCAACATTTACAAAAACATTGGATATTTGCGTGAAACTTATATTTGTTTTTAATTTACAGTACATATCTCACAATAAGCAAATTAGTATGGATTTTTAGTCAAGAATATTTTTAACAAATACCATCAGACATTATTTATCCTACAATTCACAATTTTATAAAACAATTAGAAGCGAATGAAAATTAATCGTATATAATCATGTTTATTTGCTTCTTGTGTGATACGAAAGGGACCGCTAATTTTCAATCAGAAAACTCTCTGATTATACATTTGAAGTCTTATCATGGCGCCCCTTCTATTTTTCAATTTAAATGTGCTCTGAAAGCTTGTAGACAAACCTTTCAAAATATTATACTTTTAAGCGGCATTTGGTAAAACACGAACAAGATACACATATCTACATACTGTTTTTTGCAGAAATCGTTGGAGTGGTGGCGCAAGCTATTTTGCTGGGGATTGGAAATATGCGTGAGCAATTCCTATATTTTATATAAAATAGTGGAAAAGCAGAAAAATGAGATTCCAATGAGCCATTTAAAATATGTGAAGTTATTAGTAAATCAGCTAAAAGGAGATTATAGACAAGACCGTAGAACTGGCCGTGATTCTACTTCTGCAGCTACCGATGACCCTGTCCGATTAAACGGTAAGCCACATATTATGCTAAAAGGAACAAAAAAAGATTGTCGAGTGTGCTCTGACGAACAGAGAAAGGTGGAAGACACGAAACTGTATATTTTTGTAATACATGTCCTGAAAAACATAGATTAGACCTTGGAGAGTGCTTCCTAAAATATCACACCAAGGAAAATTTTAAAGAATAATGTTCAAATATTATGTTTGTCGTATGTAAATATACAGGAAATATCGAAATAAAATACTTATATTTAAAATTGTTATGTTTTATTTTTTACAATTTTGATTAAAATTTACCTTCGAGTAGCTGATTACCCATGCTAAAAAAATGTTCGAGTGCAAACGGTTAAAAGTATACAAGTTACATTAGGGATCAGAGTGTAAATTTTTCGTTCTTTTTTCTTTTTTCGTTCCCATACTAACAATTTAATATTTTTGATTTGCGTGTTGATTTGAAATTTGCAATAAAAATTTTAAGGGACCAAAATATAATACTTAATTGGACCAACTTAAATTACACCTATTTTTTTAAGTCCCAACAATACAAATTTAAGAAATTTTTTTTCGAGCTATTTTTTTATGATGGTCAAAACAAGTCATGTGTGCACTAGAAATTTTCCGCCGACATAGGATAGAGATTAGCAAGCCCATAAACACGTGAGAACAATAAAGCAATACCAGTTAGTAACAATGGTTAACAGAACAAATTCTGATTGTTTTTTTAAAAACAATATAAATTTGACAACCCAAATAAATTATATTTTAAAGATGCATTTAAAAAAAGCGATTAAAAAGTGATAAATAGAATTAACCCGACCGAACCGTTTATAGGCGTTTAACAATTTTTAAAACGAATTGAGGAATGAATGTGGTATAAACTAAATGTATTGTTTTAAATTTTTCGTTTTGAATTTTAGTCTATTCTCTATTATTCGTCGGTGATTTATAAATGTACCTGAAGGTATATAGATTTTTATAATATTATATTTGGTGCGAGTACTATTTATTTATCAACCAAAAAATTGAGTAAACAAATTTAATTTGTAGTACATTATTGTTAAATATAATTAGAATTGCGAATTGTCTAATGAAAAGATCCTGACTTTTTAGTAGTGGAAACATTTGTTGCAGGTATAAGTATAATTTTGAATTACAAAATTAGCCAAACTAATAGTCAATTCCTTTATTTGTACAAAATTTATTGCGCCAATAAAACAAACGAAATCTTAAAAATTCCAAAAAATCTAGGTGAATCCAAACAGTTATCCCGCAGTATATGTAGAAACTGAAATAAGAGCTGTATGTATTTTATTTGATAATTTACGAAAACAATTGTATTATCAAATCCCTCAGTAGGAATTCGTCGCATCCCTGCTAAATTGAAGGAATTCAAAATCCAATTCTTTGTTTAGTTTACCTACTTCACGCTGTGTACAGTAGATCACGTTTTTTTAGTTCTATAGGTTGGCTTTGTGAAATTTATTATTATTCTGACTATTTTTTGGGCATATACTTACATATAACTAAAAAAAATATGTACTCTACATAATGCTAAATGTAAACAAACCCAATGCCCAACATTGTATGCGCAAAAAAATCAAAACAAAATTTCAAAATGCTTCCAACCTTTGAAAATCAAGCGAATTCCAAGGGAGAAATTGAGTGGCTGTTTTATTTAAAAAAAATTGAATTCCTATTACAAAGCCAATTCCTTGGCTAATAGTCCAGTAAATGAAGGGTGAAAAAGAGGCCAACGTGTCAATAATACCCTACGACTTTCATACGGCCAGTAATAAGAGATAATTACACATCATTTAAAATAAGCCAAATTCTACAAAAAAAAATTTCCCGGGCGGGCCTGAAAATGGCCCCCTCAAGATCGGGAAAATGTGTCTTCCGCCAATATCTCCTAAAATATGACATTTACAGATTTTTTGTTCAGACAAAAGATGAAGATCATTTCATTCTCTACAAAAATGATCCTTATCATTTTGACATTCATATTTTTTGCAAAAAACGGGGTTGAAAAATTCACAATTTTGAGCCAAGACTCCAAAAACAGTGAAAAATTGGAAATTAACAACCAAACTTTTTATTGAAACGCAAGAAAATTAGTTTCTCCAATTTTCTGGGATGACAATGGACCTTTCGAGGATCCATATTCAGGAAAATTCGGAGTAAATAAGTGTACTTTTAAAAAAGTACGAGCAAATTCCTCGCGAGGTCAAAATTGCGCCGGAGCAGAAAGTTTGACCCGTTTTTCCAATATGACCAAAGAGTCAAAACCTGACTCAAGTCACAGGGGATGATAGCGGCAGATTTCTCCTTTCACATGAACTTTGAATCATGAGAAAATATGCATTTTTACCCAAGTTGCGTTTCAATAAAAAGTTTGGTTGTTAATTCCCAATTTTCCACTGTTTTAGGAGTCTTGGCTCAAAATTGTGAATTTTTAACCCTGTTTTTTGCAAAAAATATGAATGTCAAAATGATAAGGATAATTTTTGTAGAGAATGAAATGATCTTCATCTTTTGTCTGAACAAAAAATCTGTAAATGTCATATTTTAGGAGATATTGGCGGAAAACACATTTTCCCGATCTTGGGGGGGCCATTTTCAGGCCCGCCCGGGAAATTTTTTCCTGTAGAATTTGGATTATTTTAAATGATGTGTAATTATCTCTTATTACTGGCTGTATGGAAGTGGTAGGGAATTATTGACAGGTTGGCCCTTTCATTTACTGGACTATAATAAAATACGACTAAAATATTGAAAACTACCAAACCTAATGTTTTATTGGACTGTGATAAGGGTAATTAGTAATTACCATTCTCTTTCATGTAATAAACAGATAATCTGGGGCCAAATGGTATTAACCTCTTAAATGTATTAAATGTAAATGACAAGTCTCGCCCATTTTCTGGGCCAAACGCGACTTTGACGAACGACGCCAGGCACATATTTAAATACTTGAAAACCTAAAAAAAATTCTTCTAATTTAAAAAACGTATTAGGACTACCTCCTCTATTCTTTACCCTCACTAATCCACGCCAACATCTTCTCGTTATGGTCGCCCATCATCGGTTAATACAAATAAAATTAATATTAGAATTAAACATTCTAATAGTAGTGTACGGTCCTGGAATTACAAAAATTAATTTAGAATTAAATTTCTATTGTACGTGTTCAATTTCACCAAAATATGTAAGAAATAGCCTATTTTTTGCCTGCAAAATTAAATAGTCTGCACACGCACTTTTCTTTGATAAATCGTAAGGAAAAAAGTTAAGCTGGAATCTTAAATATAAATGAAAATAAGGAAATCTGTGTGAATGCAAAACATAAATATTTTGCATTCATACAGGCCTAATAACCTGCTACGATCCTCGATAAAATGTCTACAGAAACAGAATTTTGCTTAGTGACAGTAATCCTATATATTTATACTCTTTGACTTTCTCGTACTATGTGTCTCCTGAAATAACGTCCTCGATTGGCTGCCTTCTCGCTGTTACCATACATTCTGTATGTGGCTCTCTCTTTGAAGGGACCGAGAATTATTAAAATAATCTATCAATTCCATCGTACTTGACCTGACCTAAAAATATTTTAAGATCCCTATCTATTTGCATCGTTCATAAGTTTAGTCCTATTTGGCCAGTTATATTCCAGAACCTCGAAGGAAACCTTTTTATAATCCGAATCCATTGACATAATAATCGGTTAAGAAATAGCCAAGTTCCATTCTAACTGGCTATGTTCCAGAATTTTATCAAAAAATCATGTAAGATCGTAAATGTCGAATACATTTTAAATATCGAATTTCAGCTTAATCGGTTGAGTAATAGCGAAGTTACATCCTAACGGGCCATATTCCAGAACTTCATCAAAAATCCTTTTTATAATCCCATTTCCATCATAATCGGTTAAGAAGTAGCCAAGTTCCATTTTTATTGGCTATATTCCAGAACTATATCAAAAAATCATTTATTAACTCCATTTGCATCGCAAATATCGAATTTCGCCTTAATAATTTGAGAGTGCGTCAAGTTCTATCCTAATCGGCCAAATTCCAGAACTTCATTTAAAAAATCAATAAAGAATTCCATTTAAATTCCACATATTGAATTTGATCAAAATCGGTTAAGAAGCAGCCAAGTTTCATCCCAGTTGGCCAAATTCCAGAACTTCACAAAAAATAACTTTAGACTCCCGTTTATATCGTAATTATCGAATTTCGTCATAATCGGTTCAGTAATAACCAAGTTCCATCCTAATTGGCCATATCCCAAAACTTCATTAAAAATGTTTTAAGAATTCCACTTCCATCCCACAGGTCGAATTTTATCAAAATCGGTGAAGAAACCAAATTGACTATACATATTCCATAACTTCACCTAAAAACCATTTTAAAATCCCATTTTCATTGCAACTGACGAATTTTATCTGTTCCGTTAAAATTAGCCTAGTTCCTAATTGACCATATCCCAAAACTTCATTAACACTAGATTTACGGACATTTCTGATATACCTATCTCTACGGTCAATTTGACTCGTGTTAAAAAAATAAACATTTGGTAAAATAAGTAATTTATTTTTAAAGGAACTTTGTCATACAGGTGTATTGACATCAAAATCATCATAATAATAAAAAGACAACTCGCAAGCTGATTGGTCAGTTCGGACAAAAACAAAGAAAAAAATTGGTATAAACTTTCCGTTTTATAAAGGGAATAGCGCAGCTAGTATCTCTATAAAAAGAGAACGGTATTGTAGGTCCTTTTGTGAGGAGTAAAATATTTTAAATTCATTTTTTTTTTTAATTTACGCATTTTTCCATATGTACATATTCAATTTTATGTACACGTTTTCCACAAACAATCTTACAATTTCTACAAGGGTACTTACTTCTATTTGCTGATGTATGAGGCTCTTGAAGGTCAATATTTTCCTCAATTTCATTTTCTTTCTTACAGGTAAGTTCTTCGACTAATTGAAAAATGAAATCCTTTCTTGATATATTTGATCCGGTACATTCTTTGTACAGTATCCACGCATTTATGTGTGAGAAACCTTTTTGCTTTGATTTTGTTTGTTTTGATTTTGACGTGGATAAGTCTTTGTTTTTGTTTTGTTTTTTATCTCTGCTTTCTACACTACATACATTACTCTATACATAAGAACCTAAAATAACCCTGAAACAGCCACTGGAGACGTGAGATGACGAAGTATTTGCACTGCCTTACCATTGTGTCAAATTGACGCATCCCCGTAGAGATAGGTATACCACATAGCAAACTTCGAAATTCAAAGGCGTAGAAGAAAATAAATGTTGCCAAATATTCGTCTCGCGAAATGCATAATTGTAAGTAAAAGTAGTAAGAGATAAATCTAACCGATTTCCAAATTTTTCTATGTGAAATTGAAAATGCGTCAAATTGACGCGCTTCGTAAACCTAGTGTTAAAAATCATTTAAGAATTCTTCTTCCATCCCACAGGTCGAATTTTATCAAAATCGGTTAAGAAATTGCCAAGAATAACATTTATATCGTAAATATCGAATTTCGTCTTAATCGTTTGAGTTACTTGGACCATCCAAATTGGACAAATTCCAGACCTCATCAAAAATCATTTAAAAATCCCATTTCCATCCCACATATAGAATTTTATCAAAATCGAAACTTTAAATACATAATTATGTGAAGTGTACATACTACAAAATAAATAAATGTAAACATTTTAACTGTTTCACCAAAAGAGAGAACGAAACCAAAAATTTTAGTATTAGCCGCATTTCTTGACGCATAAAGATCCGAATCAGATCAAAGTTTACATTGAAAACAACAACAAAAATTTAAATTTTTGTTGTTGTTTTCAATCTGATCCGGATCACTATGCGTCAAGAAATGCGGCTATTGATGTTCCAAAAATGTATAATGAATTCATATTTTCAACATATAGCTACATCGAAAAGAAGAAAAACAGAAATTAAATAACGTTCCCGTTTTTGAGAACTAAAATAAATTTTTTAATCTGCCGTTCCCTGTAGAAAAAATATTTTTATTTTTTTTTTATAAACGTTCCAAATAAAAAGATAGAGGAACGAAATGATTTTTTTTTTCACTCTGTTAGCGATAAATGTGACAAACCCACAAAAACGGGTTGTTTTGCATTTTTACACTCAACCCCTAGTAAAAATAGAACTAAAAGTAGTCTGGAAACGACATCCAGACTTTCAGCCCATTTATATATTTTATTTAGATCAAACCATTGGTTGGCTCTCTATAAACCGAATCCACCTGATTTTTTGCGACACAGCAAAGTTTGAGGGACACTACCTTAAACACTTCTGAGACCAAACAACAATCAAAACATTGGGCTGAAAGGCGAACTAAAACAATTCTATAAATTACGATTGGATTGCTCAGTGCGCTTAAGTAATAAGTAATTCGTTGTACCTGCTGACTAGGATCTTTCATGTTACTTTTATGTTCTTATAAATTCTAATATGGTTTAATCACATTTTAAGCGACCTTAACCTCAAAGGGGAAAACCAAATCACTCCTACACCACCGAAAAATCACTGCTAATATTGCTAATCGATTGGCGGCTTTCAAAATGAATAAGCAAATTTAATATTTATGATTATAATTATTAAAACATTTGTTTTTTGAATATTGACACCAAGCTGTAAAAAATAATTTATTCAAATATAGTATTTTTGAATTTTCACACCAAACTGTCAACAAATAAATTTGTTTATTGACTTCTGTGCCTAATACTCGTTCAAGTCATTAACCTAATAGTTTCAAATTTGTTATTTTTTCATTGTTTTAAGTCCAACCCCACGACGTAAAAAAAAAAAAAAATTAATTATTGTATTTGTTCTAGCTCATCCCATGAGTACCGATATAGAAGCGCATGATATATAATTCGAATCTCAATCACAAATAATATTCCAAAGTGCTAATATCGTCTAAAAAAATAAAGATGATTAAACTATTCGTAATCTTAGTTCTCACAGAGGTAAACTTAAATAATATTTCGTTTTGATCAAATAAATTAAAGCTTAATTATCATAGATATCCATAGCTGCCGAAAGTACCATCAAACCGACGGGTCAATTAGTATTTGGAAATTTAATTGCAAGGCAAACAATATCTTTTACATGTCCCGAGAATACAAGCGGAAATCTTTGTGCGGACGACTGTAAAACATTGCTAACATGTGTCCAGACTACTAATGTTCCAGCCGAAATTCGAACATGTGCTGATATGTCACCATCTCGACCATTTTGTGTTCCTGGAGCCAAAACATGTTCAGCTGAAAGTGATTCCATCATCACAGCATGTTTAACTGCATCAAAATTCGTGTGCACAGACATCGGGTATTTTCCCGATCCAAGCAACTGTAACCAATACCATGTGTGCACCGATGAATCAGTCGAGACATATCAATGTCCGCCACAATACGTTTATGATGCAGCCAATTTCAAATGTAAACGAAGAATATTTTTGCGCGATTGTTCAAAAATAAATTGTGCTCGTTCACAGGAAAAGTATGTAGCGTACCCGGCGTTAAAATCTTATTATGGGTATTGTGGATTGGACGGTGAAACATTAATGTTTCGATGTGATAATGATAACTTTGAATTTAATTCGAAAATAGTAGATTGTGAATTTGTGTGCAAAGCGGAAGGAGTATTTCCAGATTATAAAAACGAGCAACAATTTTATGAGTGTTATAGAAGTCTTTGGTGGCGTTTAGTGAGTCGTATACAAAAGTGTCCAAATAAATATGTATTCGATTCGGTTCTAAAATATTGCGTTAAAAATATGGCAATAACTGTGGCACCTACAATGACTACTCAAGCAATAATGACAGAAATGGAGTCCAATGATACAACTACAACAACCACTATAATAGAAGCAACAACCATGAATGGAAATATAAACGGTACAACAGAAGCAATATTCACTGATGGAAATATAACCACAACAACCGAAACAATGGTCACTGAAGGAAATGAAGCAACAACAATTAAAATGACCGAAATATCAAACTCTATATCCGAATTAACACTGCCTGATGAAAGTAATCCATTTTTATACGACGAAAGTCCTTTCTATATTGATTTCAGTTTCCAGCCCAATTCAGACACGAAAACTGTTTCAACATCAGACCTGTCTAAAAATGTAACGTTAATCGAATGGCTACTCCATTAAATATGATGCGAAAGCATGTCACAAATATAAAGTTCAAATAAAATCGAATATATAACAAATTGTTTATTTTTTTGTCATTTATCTAGCGACACAATATGTGATACATAATTTTAACATTACAGTACAGTATAACGAAAAATTGCCACAGTTAAGTAAACAATAAGCTATATTATGCTATATTTTGAAGTACTTGCCTCGAAAAGATCAATGATCCATCAATCAAACATTAATCAAGTGAGTCAATATAATTAGAAATGAGAAATATTTGAGTTGAGTAAATAATTGCAGAAAATCTGTGTTAATGTTATAAAAAATCCGTTGTGTTGTTATTGTCGCGAATTTGCTTAGTTTAGAGTAAATATAACTGTCTTGAACATATTGAAATTAATCATTAATTCATAATAATAAAATTTTGGGTTCAAATTTACGCATTTATGTAGCAAAGTCTAGTTCTAGGTCGTTATCAGAGTGAGAATTAATTATATCTGTACAATGTACATACCTAAATTCGCTCAATTTTTACTTTTTTAGACAAACAAAGATCATTTTAAAAATTATTTAGATCAAGATTGGCGACAACCAGAAGCCAAGCATTGTTAAAATCAATTCAAAAAATAATGTTCATCATGTGTTAACCAGTGAACCTAACAATTAGCATACTAGTGTAAACCACACCGTGTCAAGCGCGAATCTGAGGAGTAACGGGATTAATAATCCACTCCATAGCTTGCTGGACACTATAGCGTGATATTTATCAGAAACAGAAGAGATAAAGAAGTAGGAATGGCAAGAAAAAGTTATCACAGTTTCGGGATAGATGATCTAAATAAAATTGAATATGACGCCGATACCCATTACTTGGTCAAGCGATTACACAATTTTTTTGAACCGACCTAAAAATAACAATTGCCAAACTCAAAATAGATTCAGGCTGAGAAAATGTCTGCCCACCGAATCAAATTTAATTTCAGGACATGTTTTTTTTTTTGCACAGTCACGAATTATTGCAAAAAGTTCGGATTGCGGGAAACATTGAATCGAAATATTCTTATTTGGCTAGTTTTAGATTAGCAATTAAAAATTGCGGCACCCATCACGAGAACAGCTTTTTCATGCTCAAATTTTCTGTTCGATGTAAGCATCCGAACAAAGCCATCAAACAGTTAAAAGAATTGCTGATCAATGAAAAATTCGATCGAATTGATTAATGTTTCGAACCTGAAGCTCCGACTTTCGAGTCAGTCGGACGTTTTTTATAATTTTTCTTCAAAAATCATATTTTTTTACGAGTAAATGTTGTAGACAATTAAAAATATGTATGCGAATTATGCCGAATGTGCCTCAAATCAATGGACGGGGATAATCGCCATTGAATGGAAGTAGCACTGTTGCGCCCGAGAAATTATGCCGATATGATGTGAATTGAGCTGGGTTATACGAGGGCATGTTATTATTATGTTGCCAACGTTATTTTTTATTGACACTCTATTGTGAATGAGCACATATACAAAATGGGGTGTCGACAAATTTAGAAGTTAATAGTAAGTATAACCCACAAGTGAAATAACTCACAATGAAATAAAGCCAACTTTTAAATTTTAATGCAAAATTATCTCATTGTGAAAAATAGTCCCCACTTTTAAAATGAAATAACATCCAACTTTGCAGAGATTTAGCTCATTATTAAATAAGTCCCATTTTTGTAATCTGGAAAAAGAAGATTTAATTTTATATTATCCTGAAAAATGGAGATTTAATTTTAAAATGAGAATGCAATTCTCCATTTTCCAGAATATTTTAAAACTACATAATTCTATCCTTTCCAGAAGCAAATTCGCAATCGCTCAATATTTTCGGTGATTCTATTCTAACACAACGGATTAAGTCAACCAAAAAAAAAACTTAAAACATCCAATGTAACACAAATTTTTTAAAAAATTTGAAATTTTTATGAAGATTGAAAAACAATTTTTACAAATGGTTAAAGCGGTGGTTTAGGAGCGGCAGTCCCCATCCTCTAAGGAAGTGCTTCTCAAACTGTGAGCTGCTTATTGGCCAACCCAATACCTAAATTAACTCGATTTGAAAGCTATAATTGCGCATATGAATTCAACTCAATCTAATCGAACTTCTTACTCAAATCCAACCCAATTTCAACTCAAACCCTATTATACCATAATCACTACAATCATACCGCCACACGTACCGTCGTACTACCATAACCTTAAACATTCATTCCATCATACCATTATTTCTTTATGCCATCATCACACTATACCATTATACTATCATACAATCATACCATCGTTCCACAGTAATGTCGAACTATCATACCATGATGTGTATCTTACCATCAATCCACCATACCTTCATACCATCATATCATCGTAACATCGTACCATCGATACCATCATATAATCATACCATAATACTATCAGGCCGAGATATCACCATAACATCTAATCATCACACCATTATACCATCACACCATCATAACACAATACCATCGCATCACACCATCGTACCATCATATAATCATACCATCGTATCATCTTATCATCATACCATCATAGCATTATAACATCATCATACCATCATACCACCATCACTATCGCCATCATAGCATCCTTATATGCAAACCATCATACCATTATACCATCATAAAATCATGTCATAATACATACAAAAATATGAGGTTTGAGAGATAGTTTCAAATCGGTCAAGGCGTGTGGTTTTGTTTAAATATCATTCACATATACTATACATATACATATATAAACACTCACTTTTATATACATATGTGTCGGTTAGATTCAAAAGCGAGCTATTCCACCTTTTCAAAAAAATTTGGTCTATCTGACTCTCGGACGACACTTTTCCCAGAAAGCATCCGTTAAAGATCACCAAACCAGCCATATTTATATTTTACAAACATTTTCCATGTCACGGCTTTTCTTAAATTTGGAGACCTCTTCCCCAATGTCACAATTGGTCACGACAATTTAACTCTTCTACTCTCATACCACCAAATCACAGACTCTCACAAATAATGTTAGATTATTTAGAACTGACCAGTGTTGAGTGGTGCGCCGCCCCGGTGGCACAGTGGTTAGCATGCTTGCTTTAAGCTCCGGAGGTTCCGGGTTCGATTCCCGGCGGGTGATGAAAAAATCACGGCTGGTTAATGTTGGATCAATGAATTAATCTCATTATCCGTTACAAAAAATGATTATGAAACTTCAAATGAAGTGGCCAAATCCCTCCATGGGATGTAGCGCCAGCGGAAAAAAAAAAAAGTGTTGAGTAGCAATCAAAGTCACATTCGCCATTTTTCATCTTCGACCTTTAACAATTAGATTTAGTTATACATCACTAGTATACCGTTGAGAGTAATTAAAAATTTAATTTACTCCATTGAGAGCATCAACAATGTTCAGAAATTTATTTTCTGAAAATTTGTGCCGTTTGCTCAGATCACAATATTATGTGAGCAACGTGAGAATTGGCCGATATAATTCTTTAAACAGTGCTTCAGTCAAACAATACAAAATCAGAATTAACGTAAATTATTATTGGCTACCGAATTCCACCTCATTGTCATATACATATAGCATTTCATTTTATGTATCACCCAGCTCTCCAAACCTCCGCCACCCTATGACGTAATATTATTTTAAAGCCTTCCATAGTAATTTGCTATTAGGAGTTATATACGACTTTGATGAATACCAAGATAATTTATTACTCAGAAATAATACTTTAAACGCGATTTTATTAAAACAATACACAAATAATGTATCGATCAACATGTTATTGAAATTTCAATCATTAAAATGTCAATAATACGTCACAAAAATGTCAATGTCAGTGTTAACCACGATGGCTGAGCGAATTTGCGATTGTGCAGAAACGGAAGTATTCACGATAAAAAAAGCACTCAAAATAAAACACTTGAATCGATTTGTATGAGAGTCTAATTTATTGATAATTCATTTATTAGTTCGTATGTATTAATTATTATCGAGAAGATGGCCACTGTAATTTCGATGAACACGATGTTGTTTTTGTTGGCGATTGACACGAAGAAGAGAAAAGACTAAAAACACGTCGTGTAATTTGACGTTTTCTCCATTTTTTAGTGTTGCCGACGATTGTAAATTTGTTGCTTCAATGTGTTCACCATTAGGCCTTGCACCGGTCGCGTATTCAGTGGTGGCGCTAACAGTCAGAAATGTCAATGTCATAAAAACGGGAATATCTTGCTATATTTAAAAGCTCACTAGATATATGTTGAATTTGATTGAGAGTTTTACTTATATTACACCACAGTGAATAGCTCTTGCTGTACGTTCACGTGTTTTAACTTTAAATAAAAACTACTAATTATATAATTATTCTCTGCTTTGTTTTATTATTATAAATTATGAATTTACACTATACACGACTTATCTATTGCGCTTAGCTTTTTGGAATGTGCGTACATCTTATAAAAAATGCATGTAGAAAAAGTACTTTGACATATCGTCGTTATAGAGGAAAAAGTAATCATCTACATATTTATGATTTCGAGTTATAAGGGTTTTAGATTAACTTTTCTATTAAAAATCCAATTTTTTTAAATTAAATAGTTTGATTACTGTATCGTTTATAATATAAAGGATACAGTAATCAAACTATTTAATTTAAAAAAATTGGATTTTTAATAGAAAAGTTAATCTAAAACCCTTAGAACTCGAAATTATAAATATGTAGATCCCGAGTAACCAAAATATGTGATCACCATGCGGTTCCACCAATTTATGACAAAAACGTTCATCTTTTTTATCACACACAAATGTCGACAAATTTTTCGCAAAAAATTGTTGAAAATTTGTCGAAAAATAATTTTTATTTATTTTACGTCATTCTACCCACAAATTTTTAATCCAAAAAAATAGACATTTTGTTGAACTGATTTTATTGACAAAATCTTCCCCAAAAAACGCGATTATTTCGTAAAACTCAAATTGTTGATGACAAATTATTAACAAAGAAGTGTGGAAGTTTTGTCGAACTTATTTTATGACAAATTTTCAACCACTTTTTAACCAAAAAATAATAACATTTTGCCGAACAAAAATATTTTCTATATTTTTTTCACCAAAAATTGTTGAAATTTTGTCGATACGCCTTTTTGGTAATTACCGTTGTACTACAACAATAAAACACGTATATTTTATTTTGGCAATAAAATAAAACAATAGGAGAGAAAGAGAGTGATATTGCCCTATTATTTCGAACATGATTTTCTCGAAGAATTATGAAAATTTTTAGTTTGAGTTTTGCTTTCATTTCATTAAAGTTAAATTTGTTCTCTAAGCAAAGTTAAGTTCAACCTTTTAAGTGAGTGTATTTTTTTGTTAAATTTATCAACAAATTTTAATAACGTAAGTTCTGATTATATTAATTAATGTATTGATAAGATCAATTACTAATTAATAAGGATCAAATTAATAATTTTATTAATAGACATTTTATTAGTAATTTTATAAAACAAAACAGTAACTTATACATTTGTTGTTTTTCGCAGAAAGTTTAAAATTAGAAGTTTAACGGCTAAACTAAAAAAATACAAATCTTACGCAAACATTAACAGACGATGAAATACCAAATGATGACAGTAATATATTTTAGCCTAGTAATAAGGAGATATTTGAACAGTACAGCGCAAGATGTGAGCATGATGTTGTAAAATTATTGGTAAATATTTTATTTATTAGCATTAGTTTTTTTAAAAATAATAATAAATTCTGTAATTTTTAGGCGAAGAAGCTTTCAACATGTGGAGGAGGAAGTGTGCAAAGGCAGTAAGGAGAAACAAGCAGATAAACTTCACGCGGGAAAGAATGGGAAAAAAACTTGAAATCAACAACATTTCGCGCCATCAATCTATTAAGGAATAAATTATTTAAATTCAAAAGGTGTTATCTTTTATTTAAAATAAAATTTAAAGAAATATAATCACAAAAATCTCACGACCATTTTTCTTGACCATTCTTCTACAAATTTTGTCGCAAAGTATCAAATAATTAGACACAAAGATGTTCCGTATTTGACAAATTTTTCATAAATTTTGTCATAAAAATCAACAAATTCGTCACAAAAATGTTATTTAATGTTTGACAATTTTTCAACCAAAACGTTCTACAATTTTATCGTGAAATTTGAAATTTTTTTATGGAAAAAATGTGAATTAAAACGATTAATTTTCCACAAAATGTTCCACAAATTATCCAAAAAAATTCGACGAATTGATCGACAAAATTGTCATGCAAAAATGTGACAATTTGGTGATTTCAGGGTACCGTTTGTCGACAAATTATTGACAGAAAATTGACAAATTTTTAAACGATTTGGTCGACAAATCACAAATTAATGCCAACTTTTTGTCGATTTTTTGTGACTTGTGGTTACTCGGGTGATTACTTTTTCTTCTATAACGACGATATACTAAGTGCTACCAACTTAACATAATAATACCGAATATAACCCAGTAAACAACTTAATTCAGAATACGTTTACAATTCTTAATATCAAATAACTTGTTGATAAATACAAATAAAATATTTCAACAATATAATTATTTTTAGATGTTGACGATATTATTTGCCACCAGCAAAGTATTTTAGGTAAATTTAGAAATTTAAATTTAATATTACACGGTAATCTATTCATTTTATCTTGAAAACACCTAGGAAACAATTGCTGGAATTACATAAACGCATGTGATGAGTCTCTCGGACTTAAATGTAATTTTTAAAGAAAATGAAACCGTTCGCTACATTTAAAAAAATTAAAAATCAAATTCAATTTGGCATTAGTCATATATGTATGATGAACCTGCCTAAGTGCTGAAGGAAAAATGCATAACTTTTTACACGCTAAACCCAGCAGGTGCCTTCTGTAAGTTTATTGCATTAATTCCTTTATAATATTAGTGGTGTAGTAGACTTACAGAGTATTCACAATGAACATTTTTTTTACTTTTGGCTTACAGGTTCGTATGAATTTCCAACATAACAAGCAAAAACTTTTGTTCGTCAAGTTGAAAATTCATACAAACCTGTAAGTAAAAAGTTTTTTCATTTTGAATGCTCTGTTACTACACTTACATTTGTGTTTAGTATATTCAATTCGTTTTCTAAAGGAACACCTTTCGCAGGTTTGCCACAATTTCAAAAATGGCTATTTTACTCTCAAATTACTTCGAATATAAATTTGTTAAACAGCGAACTGAAGTAAAAAATAAAATTCAGCTTAAATATACTGTCAATTAACAATTTTTTTTTTTGTTACTCTAATTTGAATTAATTAATTAATTTGTATAATTTCTACACTCTTAGGGTCGGTTGCATATTAGAAATTATCCGAATTAATAATTAATTCAAATTAAGAGTACAAAAAAATTGTTAATTGATAAAATTTACTTACACATGAATCTGTGTGAATGTGACGAAGAAAAATGTGTAAGAGAATTTGGCTGTATTAGTATAATTCGCTAATACAACCTGCAGAGTACATTCTGTATATGTATATAGAATTAAATTGTGGTACAATCAGTCCAGTCGCCGCGGTCTGATGAGAAGATTGATTTTTTCATAATCATAAGCTCATCGGTTCGAAACTGGATTAAGTTCTCTTACAATTTTTCGTAAATATTAGCTTCAAATAAATTAAAACATTTTCGCAAATAAATTATTTGCGCTTCAAAATCTGACTACTCGATTGATTTTAACATGAGTTTTTCAATTTTTTTTTTGTGGTTTATTTGCTTTTGCGACTGAGTAGTATTAATTGTCTTGACTTACTTGATTTTATTTGCATCGTCAAAAATTCGGTAGTAACATTTCTATAATATTTTTACTACTCAGTCGCAAAAGCAAATAACATACAAAAAAAAATTTAAAAACTCATGTTAAAATCAATCGAGTAGTCAGATTTTGAGGCGCAAATAGTTTATTTGCGACCTGTTGGAGGATATACCCCTTTAAATATAATGTTCTAAACAGTCGTGACGATGGTAAGGAACTTTCGACAAGTTGTACTAATTATAATCAAGATATTTATTTAGTGCAAAGTAGTGAGTTGTACTAAATTGTAGCCAAGATTTTAGTACAAAGTAAGAATACGTACAAATTGAGAATACAAACCACCAGAATATATCCATTGAGTCGGAAAAGATTCTGTAGGTGGCACTACTATATCGAAAAGAGCGATATTCTTTAGTAATCTGTTAAATTTTAAAGCGAGAACATTAAAAAAATAAAAATAAGTTTAATCATGCGTAGTTTTGTAGTGCAAAAACATAAACAAATTATAAAATATTGTCAAAATCGGATAGTAAGTTGAATCGTCTGTAGACTACGACCGATCTGGTTTGACCATGTAATTTCTTGCAATAATTTAATATAAGCTCACTTGATCAATAAAACCATAGACATTCATACTAGATTTCTCATTTAATAGTAACTAAAGGAAAAAAACAAAAACTTCTGATAATTCCAATGTATCGTTGTGTTGTGTATTTTATAAGGCAATGATTTTAGCATAGACAATCATAATAGATCTCTCATTTGACTAAAAACAGAAAATAAAAACAAAAATTTTCCATTCAAATATTATCGGTGTATTACATATACGTATTATATTTGCAACGCATTCTAAAATCATTGCCTTATAAAATACACAACACAACGATACATTGGAATTATCAGAAGTTTTTGTTTTTTTCCTTTAGTTACTATGAAATGAGAAATCTAGTATGAATGTCTATGATTTTAGAATGCGTTGCAAATATAATACGTATATGATTGTAATACACCGATAATATTTGAATGGAAAATTTTTGTTTTTGTTTTCTGTTTTTAGTCAAATAGAGATCTATTATGATTGTCTATGATAAAACCAAACTTCAATTATTATATTTCACTTTTTGATTTAAATAAATTTCTCCAATTTTTCCAAATAATATTTTATAGTAATTGTTAGTCACTTGTACTGCTAATCACGCACAATCTCAATATCTGCTTTACAGAGATTAAATTGCACTTCAATGGTTAATGTGCAATTTTGACAAGTGAATCAAATGACATACAAAAACCATAAAGAAAGATAAGATTATTTACAAATTACAATAAAGGTTTTTAAATTCTAAGAATAATTTTAATTTCAGGTTGGCATCTTTAACATTCTCGTAATTGGCCTCTTGAATGTTGATGTTGCCGTTTTCACCGTGACAACTCGTACAAGGTTATCTTTGTCAGGATGCACCAATTGTATTCTCCCCATTGGCCAATAGGTTGTGGGTACATTTTTTTCTTTTAGGATGACAATATCTCCAACTTTGATGTTATCATGTTTACTTTGCCATTTGTTTCGCTGATTTAAATTATTCAAGTACTCAACATGAAACCGCTTCCAAAACAAAGTCACTCTTCGACAAATTTCATCATAAATTTTCACCTTAGGTTTGTTGACGTCATCATTCAGAGGTGTGCATTCAGGAAATGTGGTCATTGGTTGGCCAATCAGAAAATGGCCAGGAGTTAATATTCCATTGTTGTCTGTGGTGGTTTATTCTCAGTTGTCTATGTGCCCCTATGAAGTTTCTGCCTTACGCTAGGTAATCCTCGTCTTGCCGTGAATCTTTTGAAGGAATTTAGAAAGACCGTCGTTGATAATACACTGACTACTTCGACATGAACTGTTTTGGTAACTAGGTACACGAAAACTGAATGTAGCCTTCAAACCAGATCGGTTCGAGGTCCGGGTCCGACAAGTTAGATCGTCTGTAGCGCTCTTTAACTATGCGTTAAAAAATACGGCTACTACTTTATTATTCATTACTTAAAACAAATATTTTGTTTACTGTAATTCATTATGGTTAAAAATAAACAAATTTCCATGGAAATTGAAAATGATAAATTGATTTTAAATGTTAATTATACCACTGATTGTAGTCCCCGATATCTACAACTATGTGCAACTAAATGTACACTTTTATCAGTGCAATTATTGAGGTTTAAAAATATCAAAAGAGACAATTTAGTCGTATTCGCGAAATTATTGTGGTTTGTGAAATGGTAACTTGTAATTTAAAATGTTAATTTCGTTAAACTACACTCCTGAGCAACTAAATCAAATCTGTCAAGACTTTTTAAATTTCCTAGAGTAGATTTTCCGTTGATTTTGAATTTTCAGTTGCTCAATTATACAAATTATTTAGATTCTAAAAAATTACTGAGAGAAAAACACCAAATTCAAATATATATTTGGTACATAACCTTTCTTAAGAAATAATTTATTTCGAAACTAATTAAATATATTCTACATATTTCAGTAACAATTTTTGTATGCGTACAAATTTTATCACCGGCGACAAAAACCAGTCTGATAAATTTACTGAATTTGTTTCAAATTCATCAAAAATTTATCATTCGTCGCTTAGTTGAAATCACAAAACACAGTGTATAACAATGATACTTTTATCAGATTTCATTATCATCGAACCAGAATCGCATCCTAGTGCAATAAGGCACGCATAATTTTGTTTTGTGCAATGAAAAAAATTAAAACGGATTACGGGAATAAAAAGTTTTTCATCATTTCAAATTATCACTGAACCAGAATCGCACCCCACCAGGTCTACTATGTATTCCGATCTGAAAGTAATTTTTCCCGAATTCAGAAATTTTGTATAGAGAAAAAAAATAAACTAAAATTTATTTCATAGTCAAAATGAACTTTCAAATCGGTTTTACTTTCAGATCGGATTACACAGTAGACCTACAAGGACGGTAAAAAATATTTGATAATTTGACATATGTAGTAAGATTGGAAAAACGCGCATAATATTCGAAAGTTTGCCAGAACCATGGTCGATTCTATTAAAGCAGAAAATTTCGGTGATTTGCGACTGTGTAAAATCAATTTTTTTCACATTCGATAGTTTGAGATGGCAGCGACGACTAGTTGAAATTAACTCCCGGAACTTTTACAACTACATAAAATTTTTAATAGGATGTACCATCGAACATGATTCAACCATATTTGGAAACCATTGACTCCAAACCACCGATATAACAATGTTCACCAAAAATTGCATGAATTAGCCAAAATAGTTTTTAAAGCATTTAGTAGTTCTGAATAAGATTACAATGCCATCTTAAATATTTAGAATATTTTGATAAGTTTTTGTATATTTTAAAACTAATATTAGACAGATCATTAAAATTTGTTCAGCTTAACAACTAAAGGCACCGAGTAGGAATTTAAGAGATCATGAGTTCCTTCATCTGAATAAACACAGAACAAACTATGGTGACAATGAACCGGTAAACATGATGTCGAAGAGTTTTAATAAAATCGACCATCTGTTCGACTTTTACTTAAGTAAAGACAGCTTTAAACGTAGGTTGAATGTTGAAACATCATTATGCTCCAACCTAAAAATAGTTTTATGTCAATTTTAATTCTTTATATTTAATTTAATTTTTATTCTACCCTGTTCAATATGTTATAAATTCAAGTCAAATTTGTAGACTTTTCTCTGTATAAATAAATAAATAAAATAAATTAATTAATTTTATTATGATTTATAAATCGCACTTTACCAAACTCCGATGTAGGAAACATCGATTTTTCATCGTTAATGGTCCGATAACGTTTTTAAAATTTAATAATACTTCCAGTTGAAAGAAGTTGATTACGAGAAAACGAATACCAAACCATTTTCCCAGCTATCAGGTAAATTCGGGTTGGCTTACTTACATATTTAAAAAACAAACAGAAAAAATTGGCTCTATCCGACTCCTCGGACGACACTTTTCCCAGAAAGCATCCGTTAAAGATCCCTAAACCAACCATTTATATTTTACAAACATTTTCTGTTATTTTGGGCAGGCAAGGTCCCTAAAATATGACACGGCCTTTCTTAAATTTGGAGACCTCTTCTCTAATATCACAATTGGTCACGACAATATAAATCTTCTACCTTCATACCACCAAATCTCAGACTCATAAATAATATTAGATTATTTAGAACTGGCACGTGTTGAGCAGAAATCAAAGTCGCATTCACAATTTTTTCATCTTCAACCTTTAAAAATTAGATCAGTTATACATACATCTCTAGTATACCATTGAAAATCCTTAAGAATTTGATTTATTCCATTCAGAGAGCATCCACATGTTCAAAAATGTATTTTCTGAAAATTTGTGGCTCTTGTTCAGATCACAATATTATGTGAGCAACGTGAAAATTGGCCGATATAATTTTTTACTCACTGCTTCAGTGTGGACGGGGCATCGCTGTGAACCATTCGAAAATAGAAAAAATAAAACACAAACAATACAAAATCAGAACTAACGTAATTATCATTTGTTACCAAATCCCTCCTCCTTGTCATATAGCATTTCATTTTATGTATCTCCCAGCTCTCCCAAAACTGTTCCATCCTAATGGTATGCTATTATTTTAAAGCCTCCCATATTAATTTGCTATTAAGAGTTTTATACGACTTTGAATATCAAGAGAATTTATTACTCAGAAATAATACCTTTAAAGGCGATTTTATGAAAGCAATTCACAAATAATGTATCGATCAATATGTCGCTGAAATTTCAATCACTAAAATGTCATAAAATGTCAATAAAACGTTGCAGAAATGTCAATGTCATAGAAACGGGAATATCATTGGCATATTTAAAAACTCACTAGATATAATTATTTTTAAATGTTTACGATATTATTTGCAAAGTATTTTAGGTAAATTTAGAAATTTAAATTCCATATTACACGGTAATCTATTAATTTTATCTTAAAGACACTTAGGAAACAATTGTTGGCATTTGCAAGGTGTATTAACTGTACAAAAATATTTCTTCGGAAAGTTCGACATTACCTCGGTAAACAGATAAACAAATTTATATAACCCCTTTTTATTAAAATGACCCCCACGCAATGCTTCAATCGATGTCAAATTTTGTGAACAAGTTGATGATGAATTGTCAAATTTATCATCAACATAAGAAAAAATTCGTCGGTCCCATTTTTGAGAAAATCTGTTTTGCAGTTTTCTCTTACACTGCGACTCCCTCTATTCTATACTCGAATGGACTTAAATGTTAACACAAACTGCTTATCACTAAAATCTATCTTTGTACAAAATTTCGACCAAAACTATCAATATTTGTGAGAATGGGAGGCAAAACAAAAATAATAGAAATGTGCGACTGGAAGGACGGACGGAAGGACGGACACGACATTTTTCTGATCGGTGTTTCGGAGTCCTGGTAACCTAATTCGTCGAGAAATGTGAAAATCTGGAACAAAATTTTTTTCGCGATTACAATACTTACCCAATATAACTTCGTTATAGTGGGAAAAGTAAAAAATAAATCCAAGAAACTAAAATCCAGAAGCACAATTATTAAAGTGTGGCCCAAGATAAAATTAAAATTTATAAAATGTCCATAAAATTTGAGTTTTTCCGCAAGAGTCTTAATATTTATGTAATGGAAATTGCTTCGTCAACCTCTCAGACTTCTACTGACCACAAATATTTCAAGTTGTGTTTCGACGAATATATCGGAGCGAATTACGGATTTGTGCTAAATTGGTTATTGCTTCGCCAGCCTTGCAGACACAGATCAAAGGAATTGTATTGCTCGAGTACCGCTTCTACTGACAGATGGACCACAAATGTTTCAAGTGATGACAAAACCTAAAAATGTCAATAAAATTGATTTTTTCATTTATTTTAAACAAAATATATTTTCTGGGTTTTTTTCTGGATACTTTTCTGGTAATTTCTAGATTTTAAATTATTTTTTATAAGCAAACTTAATGTTTTACTCCGATTTTTTTAATTACTCATAATTACCAATTTTACATAACTACCAAATATGCAACCGATCATAACGATTATTTGACTGTGATTAACACCTAGAAGATTAGTATTATTTACTCGCATAATCAATTATTCAACACCCCATAGATATTATATAGTATTTATTAATTTACTTATTTTGAAGTTAATATTGTTCGTAACTTCAAAATAAATAAATTTCTAGATTTTTTCGGGATTTTTTTTGGCGGATTTAAACTTTGCAATTATTCCAGATTTCTTTTTTCAGGCAAATGTAGTGATCCCGATAAATTTAGTTACGGGCCAACTAGAAGAGGGGATAAAGACCGTGGAAGCTTTGAATAAAGCAATATTAAAAACTAAAATCGCATATAACGTTTAGGTGTAACCAACTGCCAGAAATTAAAGAAGTGTGGTTTCCAAATGCTACGTTACAGAGCTAAGATAAGGTTCGGTATGTCGGATTTTTCATTTTTAAATTTAAAAATTGACGAATTTATTAATAAAAGGAGCAACATTTAATTGGCAAATAACGAAGGAAATCAAATCGATACGCAATTGGTACCGACATTCCAGGCAAATACATGTATCTGAACTTCACGCAAACTTACAGTGACCAGACGTACTGGCATCTCCGGAGATGGACTGATTTTAAGAAATATGTTCGATATGTCAAAAAACATCGATGAATCGGAAACTAAAACTAGAAATCCTTAATAGAAGCTGAAGAAATATTTTAAATTGATCAGTTGCACGGAACATCTGAGTTCCTTAAACAAGAATGACCTAAATGCTTAGCTATGTACATAAATTCACTATTATTTAATACAATTTTTTGGGGGCCCGGATTTTATTTTTCAGATTTCGTTCGCCGCATTATGAAAAAGTTTGAGAAGCACTGCTCTAAGGAATAAAACGGATTAAAATAACATTTCAGAAATTTGTTATCCAAAGTTTCTGTTGCACTTCAAATGAAAATTAAATGCTTTTCCCCAAACTAATTTTATTTAAATGGCGGCAAATGCTGTCATGATCCATAAAACGCATTAGGGAGTGCAATACCGGGATCCCGTGATCTCGGGATCCCGGATGAATATTGTTCGATATTCGATACCGGTATTACAAGTTCTAGTACCGGTATTTCGATATTGAACATTAATTTATTAGTACATGTATGTATTAACTTTCAGTAAGAGGGAATTTCGAATAAAATTTTAATTTTTCTCCTTTTTCAACAAATTGTATAGTTTAGTATACCATTTCGCTTACATGATGAAGAAAAAATTTTTTTAGTGCATTGCAAAGTAGATATCATAAAATTTACATAGTAAATCAGCAGAAACATTGCAATACACTAAACTGAAATGGAACAAAACTGTTTCGGCACTGCTTCCACTTAAGCTTGCAGTTGAAGCCCTTTGCCGCAAAGATGCAAATTTAATCTCGGCAGAAATTTTTGAATTTTTATTGGAAGAGCTAGGCAAATTAAATTCAAATATAGGTAATCAACTATTTAATGCTTTAAAGGATCGAATAAACGAAAGGCGGAGGGAACTATCTGGAGTTCTTCAGTTCTTACATCATGCATTCGAAGACCAAGATATTTAGACTGAGGTTTTGAATAACGCACAATTTAATTTTACGAGGCCAACAAAGCACGCTATTACAAAATCGCTAATGGAAATTGCGAACCGAATGCAAGGTTAAGTACTTAACCAGCATGAAGCACAAGACATTGCTCTTACTTCGATAAGGGAGAGGTTTCAGAGGATCGAGAAAAAGTATGCGAAGTAGGACAATGAAACAAATGCTGGATGAAGCTATTTAAAAAAATGAACTACACCTTGTCTTGAAAAAAATCTAAAGCCATTCACGATAATATTAAACTTTTAAAAAGAGAAGTTAAACTATTCGAAGACGAAGGTACATATGTATTTTCAGAAAATGTATGACGATACGCCCGACAAGCGTAGAATCCGAGAGAGTATTTTCGATAGAGGGGCAGCTATGCACCAATGCTCGTTCAAACTTAAAAGATGAAAGCCTTAATGCACTAGATTTTTTAGGATATTTAGGATATTTCCAGTATTTCCAGTCCAAGAAAGAATAGTAAAGTAAGCAAGGAAAACAATTTGAAAAAAATAAAAATAAAGTAAATTATGTGTACGACATTTACTTCGGTCTAAAAAGACCAAAGTGATGAAATCCTGTCAAAAATGACGAAAAATTTGGTTGGTCCAAAACCACTTTTCTCGACGTTTTGAAAGTCCCTGAGTCTGAAAATGCAAAAAAAAAAAAATATCCGTCCGTCTGTCTGGACCCATGGTATCTCGAGAACGGCTTGTCCGATTTAGATTTTTTTTTCGCCAATCTGTTTCTATGGTCAAGGCGGAGATTTGAAAAGCTTTTGGAGACTGTACGTCAAGGGGGTGGGGTACCTGTCATACGAAATGACCCAAAATACCTGCTTTAATAAATATTTACGATTTTTTTATATACGTTTATTTGATTATTGGATTGGGCATTGAATTGGGAATTGATTTGAAGGTTAAATTATGGGTCAATTTGCGCGTTGTGTTGAAGTTGAGTTGGAGTTGAGTTGGGGTTGGATTTGAATGTAGTGAATAGTTAACACATTTTTTATATGATGGAACTTCCCTATTTATCAACCGATTATTATGAAATTTGACATGTGTGTTGGAAATGGGATTCTAAAATGTTTTTTGGATGAAGTTCTGGGATTTTAAAATGATCTCTGGATGAAGTTCTGGAATATGGCCAAGTATGATGGAACTTGTCTATTTCTCAACCGATTATTATGAAATTTGATGTGTGTTAGAAATCGGATTCTAAAATGAGTTTTGGATGAAGTTCTGGAATATGGCCAAGCAGGATGGAACTTGCCCATTTCTCAACCGATTACGATGAAATTCGACATTTGTATTGGAAATGGGATTCTAAAATGTTTTTTGGATGAAGTTCTGGGATTTTAAAATGATCTCTGGATGAAGTTCTGGAATATGGCCAAGTATGATGGAACTTGTCTACTTCTCAACCGATTATTATGAAATTTAGTATGTGTGTTAGAAATGGGATTCTCAAATGAGTTTTGGATGAAGTTCTGGAATGTGGCCAAGTAGGATGGAACTTGCCCATTTCTCAGCCGATTACGTTGAAATTCGACATTTGTATTGGAATTGGGTTTCTAGAATGTTTTTTGGATGAAGTTCTAGGATTTTGAGACGATTTCTGGATGAAGTTCTGGAATATGGCCAAGTATGATGGAACTTGACTATTTCTCATCACATGTGCGTTGAAAATGGGATTCTAAAACTGTTTTGGATGAAGTTCTGCAATATGGCCAAGTATGAGGGAACTTGTCTATTTCTCAACCGATTATTACGAAATTTGATATCTGTGTTAGAAATCGGATTCTAAAATGAGTTTTGGATGAAGTTCTGGAATATGGCCAAGCAGGATGGAACTGGCCCATTTCTCAACCGATTACGATGAAATTCGACATATGTATTGGAAATGGGATTCTAAAATGTTTTTTGGATGAAGTTCTGGGATTTTAAAATGATCTCTGGATGAAGTTCTGGAATATGGCCAAGTATGATGGAACTTGTCTATTTCTCAACCGATTATTATGAAATTTAGTATGTGTGTTAGAAATGGGATTCTAAAATGAATTTTGGATGAAGTTCTGGAATGTGGCCAAGTAGGATAAAACTTGCCCATTTCTCAGCCGATTACGTTGAAATTCGACATTTGTATTGGAAATGGGTTTCTAGAATGTTTTTTGGATGAAGTTCTGGGATTTTGAGACGATTTCTGGATGAAGTTCTGGAATGTGGCCAAGTATGATGGAACTTGCCCATTTCCCAACCAATTATGATGAAATTCGACATGTGTATTGGAAATGAGAATCTAAAATGAGTTTTGGATGAAGTTCTGGAATATGGGCAAGTATGATGGAACTCGCCTATTTCTGAAAGGATTATTATGAAATTTGACACGTGTGCTAGAAATGACGATTCTAAAATGAGTTTTGGATGAAGTTCTGATGATGGAACTTGCCTATTTCTCAACCGATTACGTTGAAATTCGACAAGAGTGTTGGAAATGGGATTCTAACATGTTTTTTGGATGAAGTTCTGGAATATGGCCAAGTATGATGGAACTTGGCTATTTCTCAACCGATTACGTTGAAATTCGACATGTGTAATGGAAATGGGATTCTAAAATGAGTTTTGTATCAGGTTCTAGAATATGGCCAAGTATGATGGAACTTGCTCATTTCTCAATCGATTATAATGAAATTGGACATGTGTATTGGAAATGGGATTCTAAAATGATTTTTGGACGAAGTTCAGGAATATGGCCAATTATGATGGAACTTGGCTATTTCTTAACCGATTATAATGAAATTTGATATGTATGTGTATGGAAATGGGAACATTTGATATGTGTGGAATATTGCCAAGTAGGATGGAACTTGGCTATGCCTTAACCGCGGTTATCATTAAATTAGCCATGTGTGTTGGGAATGGAATTCTAAAATAATTTTTTATAAAGCTCTGGAATATGGCCAAGTAGGATGGAACTTGGCTATTTCTTAACCGATTATGATGAAATTGGATATGTGTGTTGGAAATGGGATTCTAAAATGAGTTTTTGGATATAAAGTTCTAGAATACGATTTCTCGTTTTAAATTGGATGCCTGTACCCTTGTTACTGAAGCTTTTGACCTGTTTGGCTGTTGTTGTATAAGTAAATATATGTTGGTTAAAATAGAAATCAATAATGTCAAAACTGTCACACCAACTTTTTGACATTATTGAAGATAGCAAAGACCGAAGTTCTGATCCCCTCGTGAGGTTTCAGCCCTTTATATTTGATATATTAAGTTTTAGTTGTATTTTATTTATGTTAACAAATTTAATTACACTACCCTGCAAAATTTTGCCCCTGGACAATGAATAGTTGTTTCCGAATTAATTTTTCACGCTGGATACGAATCCGGGCTCAGAATTGCTCTATCACGTCAGGTTTTTGAGATATTCTAACCTAAAAGTGCAAAAAACAATGTTTTTTGACATGTTTGAGGTTATGTAGCAATGCTGTTTTTACTTTTTTATAAAAGCCATGTAGGGATCTTATTGTACAAGTCTTCTTCTTTCAAATGCCGTTGAATTTGCTCAAATATCATTTTTTTTCGTCGAGGTATCGCATTTTCAAATTTGCATATTCGTGAATTTTTCTGTATAAAAACACTACCCTGCAAAATTTTAAAAATTTGGTGCCACTTGACAATGAATAGTTGTTTCCGAAGTAGTTTTTTACGCTGAATCCGAATCTGGGCTCAGAATTGCTCTATCACGTCAGGTTTATGAGATATTCTAACCTAAAAGTGCATATATACCGTAGGTATAAAAGTTAGTGTATTAAACAGTATACCGACAAATTCATGAACATGCAATTTTGAAAATGCGATATCTCGGCGAAAAAAAAACATATTTGAGCAAACTCAAAGGCATTTGAAAGAAAAAGACTTGTACTATAAGATCCCACACATGAACTTTTGAAAAAAATAATAATCGCGGTGCTAGATAACCTCAAATATGTCAAAAAACAGTGTTTTTGCACTTTTAGGTTAGAATATCTCATAAACCTGACGTGATAGAGCAATTCTGAGCCCAGATTCGGATTCAGCGTAAAAAATTACTTCGGAAACAACTATTAATTGTCAAGTGGCACCAAATTTTTAAAATTTTGCAGGGTAGTGTTATTTATATCTTTCAGTTAAAATTAAAAATATTTATTTTTTAAATAAATAAAGGTTAAAATATTCGGTATTGAATACCGGGATCCCGGTATTCGATATGTCAGTTCCAAAATACTGGTATGATATTTTCGTCCGGTATTGCACTCGCTAAAACGCATGTTTAAAGGCATTTGCCATCATATCCGCGAAAGTGATAAAAAAAGAAGTAACTCTCTCGGACGTTAATTCGTTAATGATGTTCCCATTTTTTTGGAATTTCGATTTTAAATAGAAATGAAACAACTACCAAAAATATATTTTTGGGACTTATTTAAAGTTTAAAAAATGAAATAACTCACATTTTTTTTAAAATTATTTCACGTTGAAACTATGCAAAAATTGTTGGGAATTATTTCATTTGTTTCTTCGGAGTTATTTCATTGAGCAATTTATCATGACTATGAACAGAAAACACAGGTTATTCAGTATGGAAAGCGATTAAGAGATTGAAACAACCACAGTAGCTTATTCTGCCGAACCTCGACGTTATCGAGAAATCATCGTGAAAAGGTTGAAGTATTTGAAGAGCATTTTGAACGAGTATTTTAAGTTTCAACCATATCCATTAGAAACTATGTACTACCTTCCATCTTAGAAGTTAAAAACATATAGAGAGTAATAAACAAGTGAAATTAAATCCTAAAAAGGCGCCAGAATATAATCTAGACCTTATTAGAAGAAACATTTTACAAGAGTTCCTGTTGCTGGGTGTACGATTTCTTGCTCACTTATCAACGCAATACTTTTCAATGCAATGAAAGGGTTTACAAGTAATATTAATACCATAGCTTGCCTCCCAATCAAGCTACGTCATACAGACGACCTAAAAGCTTACTACCAAATAAGCCTAAATTATTTGAAAAACTATTGCGCATCTAAATCCCATATTGCTGCAGAAGAAGCTGATTCTGAACAAAATCGATCTAGAGCAAAACACTCAACAACAGAACCAGTGCATCACCATTCTCTAAAAAATAAGATAGTCATATTTTGATTTTCCCTTACAAAGAAATCGGACATGACGGTTTTTGCATTTCTTTATTTCCTGGTCGATGTCGATGGTCTACAGATGCGGTTTAGTTCTATAACAGATTTGTTTGAAATTTGTACCATTTTAGAAAGGTCTAACTGGATAATACTAAATTGATGAACAAATAATTTTTTGGATGTATCATTATTTGTACATTTATGCCCAGTTTGACGATTACACTGCTATAGATTGAAAAATCGTATTTTTCATCAGGGTTTCAATACTAAAACCCGTTAACAATAAGGAAATATTGCAAAATAGAACTAATATTTAAAATAAGTGCCATTATTAGTTACTCAAATATACAACGTCAATGCTTACTTATTTTGGAACTTATTCTCATTTTGTACGTTTTTAATAATGAAAAACTAAAAAATACGATTTTTCAATGTTCATCTGTAAGCTGACTACCCTTCTCTTTCCGTATGGTGTACCGAAATATTAATTTTCAGTGAGTGGTGGCTTAAAACAAATGGTATCAGTTTTAAAAATATTTGTTATAGAATCCAAGCCGTATCTGTAGTCTTTGACCGATATTTGGGACTGAAACTGCCAAAAATGTATTGGCGCGTGTTATATTATGGCAAAGAATAAAGAATACTAAGAGTGCCGAAGACAAATAAAAAATTTAATCACATATAGCACCAACAAGGGTGGTTTGGCGTCTATTGGAAGGGGCTCCGTAAACTTCCAATAGGCGCAGGTGTACGTACTGCCTCCTCGTGGCAACCACCGGTAACTGTAACCAATAGGCTGAATGTGGCCTTTGGTGACAGGCTAAAGTACGACGCTAAAGGAGAAAACCTTGACAAAAAATCCCTAATCTAAGGTGGAACAGCATATGCCGATGGATGAATGGCTGATAGGTTAATCAGTCTATATATGCGGACTCTGGATACCAGGCACCCTCCAGTTTTATTTAGCCTTCCTGTAGTAAACCTGGGTGACCTACAGGCGACTTTTTATTCCCAGCAACTCGCAAGAGTTAAATCAAAACGGTAGAAGAGGCACGGGAAGGAATACACGGGAGTGGGTTTGCCCTCTCAAAGTCCTTGAGTCCCAATGCTACCGCTTTTCTATCAGAAGTAAATGTCATTACATCTAGGAGGGAGAGCAATGAGCCCAGATAGTATGTAACGCGTGTAGAAGTACTTCCTACAGTAAACATTTAGGAGGGAGAGCAATGAGCCCAGATAATATGTATCGCGTGTAGAAGTACTTCCAACAGTAAACATCTAGGAGGGAGAGCAATGAGCCCAGATAGTATGTCCCAGCAACTCGCAAGAGTAAAATCAAAACGGTAGACGAGGCATGGATAGGAATATACGGGAGTGGGTCTGCC
Organism: Tipula helvola; assembly: GCA_963556165.1. Lineage (NCBI taxonomy): Eukaryota > Metazoa > Arthropoda > Insecta > Diptera > Tipulidae > Tipula > Tipula helvola. The sequence goes on from OY744481.1 coordinate 94,768,471, forward strand.
CTCTCGATGTCCTTGAGTCCCAATGCTACCGCTCTTCTAGCAGAAGTAAATGTTATTACATCTAGGAGGGAGAGCAATGAGCCCAGATAGTATGTATCACGTACCGTTAGGCAGTATTATCAGGTTCATTAAGAGCTTGAATATTGACTAGACGGATAATTAAGTAGGGCTTAATGCACAAAAGATCTTTTAGGTCGCAGTGCGGGGTGGCTTGAGCCCCCACATGGCCCTCAAGTAATAATAATAATAATAATAATAGCACCAACAAATACTAATTTTTTAATTTTCCAAGCAGTTACATTAAAACAACTTTTTAATCAATCGTTTCTGCCTTAAATAACCTATACGTCATTTTTTTATTTGTAAAATTGGATAACTCGAGTTATACGGTTGCATAACCTATTTTATAAAATGTTCCTTCAGTTTCGTTGCTCTTGGTATTACATTCTCTTTGATTATGGTTAAACCATACAAACAAGTTGTGTATTGTCATTTTCGGTTACTCACAACATGAAGCTTAAACCAAACATTTTAGTCAGATATTAGCTTATATCTTAAAAATAATAATTTTTAAAACCATATAATTTAGCTAAGGCCCCGCTGATAGGAACCGGAGTAGAATAAAATTATGTACATATGTACATATTTGAAAAAACAAATTTATGGGATATGCAATCTAATTGGCCTGTACAAACCGGTTTAAGCTTAGAATATTATAAATACATACTATCTTATAAAATATTTTTTTTAGCTTGTTTATAGTTCGTTTGTTTATGGAGAAAATAAATACTCACTGATTTGTTTACAAAATTTAGTTCTTTCTCAAGTTCAAACCCATTCATGCAGATTTAAATTAAATTGTGTTTTACATAACACGCTAAGGAAATGTTGAAATTACATTTGGCAACACCAAAATATTCCACAATAAAGATCTAATCAGCAGATATAGCAAAAATGCAACAAATTTTATATTTTTTTAGAAAATGGCACGAGAAAATCAAGTGAAAGAAAACCCGATTTATTTACCAGGAATAAACGATTCTTGCACTTTTTCAACTTAAAGGCCGGTACGCAGCTGAACTGAAATGAAATTTTTCATATAAAATTGACCCAAGCGAAAACGAAAATGAAAATTTCACCGCTGAATTTCACTTTGCGGTACGCAGTTTAGCTAGCGAAATGGAAATTTTCGTATTAGAATACAGATGTCTCTATTTATATCTCTACACATTTTTCACTTCATTTTTATCTTCCCGGACGATAAAAGTGAAGATAAATTTTGACAATTTCATTTGTTTTTGCGTATTGAAGATAATCAACTATCGAAGTGAATTTTACTGTATAAAATATGTTGTTAGAGCAAACGTAAAGTTATACGCACTAAAATATTTACGAAACTCGTCAAATTAAATTTTCACGTCAGATTTGTCTTCTTATTTTTGGAGATCAGTGAAAATTTCATTTCACTGAAACAGCGTACTAAGTAGGCTTTATATAAATTTATTATATGGAGGTATCTGATCTAAAATTTTACGAAAATCGACAAATAAATTTTGTTCATGCCAAAATGCAATGCTTCTAGTGACGTTAGTTTTTGCGCATCGGCAGAAAAATGAATAAAAAACAAAGAATCAGCATTAAATTTAGTTTTAAAAATGGTAAAATGCTAACGAAATGCATCGCTTTATGGTAAAAACTGTTTATCTCAAAAAACCAAGTTTTTCATAAATCCAATTTTTGAGTGGCATCGATGATTCAAAGACGACAGAGAAAATGTGGATGAAAACGGCCAACACGACGAAAACAGCAAAGAAGCGAGTGCTTTGTAAAAAAATCGATCGTCCCTCTCTGATGTACACCAAAACGGGCTGGTTTGTGGTCTTCGATTGAAGGTACCAGTTTCCTGAAACCTTCTGAATACTCTTGAGACAGCAGATTGGCTCATGTTAAGCTGACGAGCGACTTCTTGTTGATTGCGTCCTTCTTGCAATAAAGCAACAACTTGTGCGGATTTTTCTGGAGTGGTATCCATGATTTTAAGGAAACAATGAATTAAACCTGGTAGAGATTTGTTCAGGTCAACGTCTGACTCATAAGTGACGACAAATATCGGTCAACGTGGCATTATACAGGAGATTGCATCACGCCAATTGTTTTCACCAAAACTTCGCATTTTGCTAAGACTGCTTTAATTTGAAAAGTACTGTATGGATTTTAATGATAAAGGTATCCTTGAAAAGATAAAATACCAGGCTGTCAAAAGAAGGTTGTTTTTCAAAAATCGATCCAGCCATTTTAAAAAAATATGCGTTTTGATGGTCTAGTCGATTCAGTTGCTCGGGAGTGTATAAATTTTCAATGATCATCATCTTCAAAATACAAAAAATCAAAATAAAAATCATGTCATGTAGAAAAAAAACAACGAGCGAGTTCACCCTCAACTCGCAAAAGATTTATGTGAAAACTTTTTTGTAGAAATATCTATTGAACCATTTCAAGCCATTTCGTTAAAGCTCAGAAACCCCTCCATAAAGACGGATGTTGTTCGCTAAGTATTTCAACTAAGTTACATTTTTGGTTCAAAAAGTCAGTAAGTTATAATTCTATTTTGAATTTGGAGGACAAGCTTTACTCACAATAATTAAGCATGACCAAAATACAGTTCTGTTAAGTTAATAACCTACACCTCCATAGTAGTAAATGGTCACGGCAAACTCACTGAACAAAGCAAAATCAGGTTACACGTACGTTAAATGATCGTTACAGTTCTCGTTCAAAATTCTCAAATAAACATCGAACTCGTATTGTAACAACTCATTTACCGCCCTTGTGACGTAAATGACCATTACACTTCACAAGCATAATTTGTGGTCCTTTTACTCGTATGTAATTTTCATTTTCAAAAACCCTTGCTGCTGCGGCCATATATAGCAGATATTTTCACAACAAAATAAATTAAAGTAGGCGCTTTTTTTTAGATTTTTTTTTGTATTCGGTTCACGATGTTTTTGAAATGCCGGATGATGTTGTATATTGCATGTGTATGCGTAGATTTTGCATTGATTTTACGTTTTATTTATTTTTTATTCTTATCGATATTCACACATACCAGCAATATTTTTTGTTCGGCATTTTTGTTTCCGTAACCCGATTTCTATACAATTTTTTACTTACTCCTGCCGCTAAAGATGTTTTCACATCAAAAATTGCCAGAAATCTTCAGTGAAACTCATGGACTTGATACACTGAAAACAATAATTCATGAGATTTTAACTGAAAAAATTGGCCTGCGAAAGTAAAATTCAAAGTTTCTTCCACATCGATTGACTGATTACCAAAAATTTTATAGGATTGTACATTGTAAAGATATCATTAAACACGCTTGAAGTATTTTCTATTCCCTAAACTTCATTTACCGTTTAAAGGGAACCGTTTTGCATCAATTCAAGACATTAAACAGTCAACCACCGACGCGTTTAGTGACATAAATAAGCCATTCAGTGCACTTATTCAAAGTGCAATTCGCTGTATTCGTGATCTATATCAAAATTAGTTGATAGTTGTTGAAATGCTCATTGGGAAATGATCAGACCAATTTAATATTGAATCAACTCATGCTAATATCTAAACGTCAAACTCATATTGTTTTTTTTTTCACTTCCTTGTAATACAGCTAATAAAGCAGTTATACTTTTATTTTAATTAAAGCATTTCGGTTTCCTTTTATTTTATTAAATTAATTACAGCTGGCAAATAGATTACGAAGTTAAAGTAAATCTATAGTTTCTACAGGTTATAGGCCCAGTAAATATCGTTTGCCGAAAGGTGAAAATAAAGAAACCAAATAAAGTTAAAGTTTAAAAAAAAAATGGCAAATTCAGAAATAAAAAGAAGCTACGATGTGCATCCATTGAACGGTGAAAATTACTTCGACTGGAAGTATGAAATGGAGCATTTCTTGAAAGAAATCAAATGTTGGTCGATTTTGACGGAAGCAAAACCGGTCGCTACTGAAACCAGTGCAAACGAGGCTGAAATCAAGGAATGGGAAGAAAGCGCAAGAGGCTCATGCAAAAATTGTTTTGAACACATCGCGGCCACTTCACAGTATCACTCGATCGGCGAAAACGGCAGCTGAAGCTTCGAAAGCATTGGGAGACCATTTCCAAGGTAGGACACTCGAAAATCGAATTACAATCATACGGCGCATTTGCAAGAAAAGGATGGCTGACGGCGGCAATGTTGAAACGCACATAAATGATATGAACGATTTGTTTCAACAATTGGTCGAGCATGGTGAGACGGTGATGGAAGCATGGCGAGTGGCGATGCTTTTGAGCAGTTTGCCAACCAGCTATGATGCATTGATTACAGCGCTTGAATCAAGGGACAAAGCTGATTTGACGATGATATTTGTCAAAGCCAAGTTGATTGCCGAATATCATCGACGCATCGAAAATTCAGGCGTAACTAAGGAATCGATTTTAAAGACGACTACCAGCCATTTGGAGTGCTATTTTTGTAAATCTGAAGGTCATCTAAAGCGAGACTGCAGAAAATATGCACAGTGGAAAAAGAACAATCCAGAAAAGGGTTCAAAACATAAAGCGAATACAGTAAAGCAAAATGGCGACGAATTCTTGTTCACTACATCGACCAGTGACATCTACACTTGGGTGGTCGACAGCGCTGCAACAAGTCACGTGAGTGGCAATAAAGGTTTCTTTGTTGAATTGGGCGCGACCGGCAGCAGCTTGACTGTTGCAAACGGTGAAAGGGTTCACGTCGAAGGAAAAGGTGCATGCAAAATCGAATTTGTCAACAGCGATGGGCAAATCAATTCAGCTACACTTACGGACGTTTTGTATGTGCCAGGAATTAAGGGAAATCTAATTTCGGTCAAGGAATTAGCAGCAAAAGGTTTTAAGGTAATCTTCTACGACAAAATGTGCGAAATCATCAAGGGAAACGTGCAAATCGCAATCGCAGACGAAATCAACGATTTGTATGTGTTACGTCAACCGAATAAAGTCAACGCAGTTGTTCAAAGGCTTGAGCACAAAGCGAATTGTATTCACAATTTGCATCGAATTTTTGGTCATCGTGATCCAGAAGCAATCAGGGAAATGTGTTCGAAGCAAATGGTTGATGGTATCGAAATCGTTGATTGCGGTATCAAGGAAAAGAGCGAAGTTTGTTTAAAGGCAAAACAGACTCGGTCGCCGATTCCAAAACAGTCAATAAGCAAATCAAAGAATGTTTTGGATTTGGTTCACACGGACGTGTGTGGGCCAATGCAAACGGAATCGCCGAATGGACGACGCTACTTGTTGACGATGATCGATGATTTTTCGAAATATACAGTTGTATATCTGTTAAAGGAAAAGTCGGAAGTCTTCGAAAAGCTGCAACAATACGTGGCAATGGTTCACAACAAGTTCGGTCGAAAGCCAGTTATTCTCCGATCGGATCGAGGAGGAGAATACACCGGCGCTGCGGTAAAGAAATTTTTACAGGACAACGGTTTTCAAAATGGCGTTGCTGAACGTAAGAATCGCACGTTGATTGAAATGGCTCGATGCATGTTGGTGGATGCTAATTTGCCAAACATGTTTTGGGCTGAGGCGGTGAATACGTCTAATTATTTGCAAAATCGTTTACCATCAAGAACGATCGAAACTACACCATTCAAGCTATGGAACAACAAAAAACCAGGTACGAAGCATTGCGCTATGTTTGGTTCTAAATGTTTCGTTCATATTCCATCAGAAAAGCGACAAAAATTGGACAATACGTAGCGCAAATGGTTTTTGTTGGTTATGATGAAAACTCGAAAGCATACAGATGTTTTGATCCAGTAAATCAAAAGGTTGTCATAAGCCGTGACGTTCGATTCGTCGATGGCAAAGGGGAAATCATTCCATCGACGGTATCAGTCGAAATCCGAGAAGACGAATTCAATGAAGACGTCGAAAGGCCAGAAGATGAATCGACACCAGCAATTGAAGAGAACGCAGCAATCGACGAAAACGAAGAAGGATCCGAAGACAATTTGGCTGTTGGGGGACAACAACAGCAACGGCGCGTTTCACAGCGATCAAATAGAGGTGTTCCACCAAAGCGATTAATTGAAGAGATTCACATGGTAGAACAAGACATCATCGAACCGAAGATGTTATCACAGGCGCTAAAAAGTAAAGAATGCGAACAATGGAAGCTCGCAATGGAAGAAGAAATGAAGTCATTGCATAAAAATGGCACGTGGCAATTGTGCAAATTGCCAGATGATCGTGAAGCAGTCGGATGCAAATGGGTTTTCAAATTGAAAACAGATGCTGATGATCGTGTTACTCGTTTCAAAGCACGACTGGTGGCTCAAGGTTTTTCGCAGAAGTTCGGCACCGACTACGATCAAGTGTTCGCTCCAGTGGGAAAGCAGATGACATTTAGAGTATTGTTGGCATTGGCATCCAGAAACAATTACATCGTTCGTCACATCGATGCCAAAACAGCATTTCTAAATGGAAATTTAAAGGAAACAATCTACATGAAGCAACCTCCAGGCTTTGAAAGGGGCGAAAATAAGGTTTGTTGGTTGAAGAAAAGTCTCTACGGGTTGAAGCAAGCAGCTAGGTCATGGAATGAGGCAATCCATGCGATCTTGGTCGATGCAAGTTTTGAATGCAGCACAGCAGATCGATGTTTGTACCGAAGAAACATCAACGGTGAATGGTGTTTTTTGTTGCTTTACGTCGATGACGGTATTGTTCTCGGAAAAACAATGGAAGCAATCAATGAGGTAATACAAATTTTATCATTGAAATTTGACATCGAAGACCTGGGAGATATAAGGAAATGTTTGGGCATAGAAGTCGGAAGAACAGCAGACGGCTTTTATTGTTTAAGTCAATCAAGGTACATTCTAAAGATGACATCGGATTTCGGTTTGAAGGACGCTAAAGATTCAAAAGTACCAATGGACGTTGGTTACGGAAAAGCAGTGAGCAAAGATAATTTGCTGATCGACAACAAAAATTATCAAAGCTTAATTGGGTGTTTGCTATTTGTTTCGGTAAACACTCGTCCAGACATTTCAGCAAGTCGCGTTGTCAAGTACTTGAAATCTACAGCAAGTTTAAAATTAGTACTTGGTAACAGCAAACATGACGGTGAACTGTTGTATGGCTATGCGGATGCAAGTTTGGCCGAAGACAAGAGCGACAGAAAATCGAACAGCGGTTATGTATTCATCGTCAATGGCGCAACAGTCAGTTGGGCGGGCCGAAAGCAAAAATGTGTGGCACTCTCATCGACAGAATCTGAGTTCGTAGCATTATAGGAAGCGTGTCAGGAGGCTTTCTGGCTCAGGCATTTGCTAGAGGATATGCAGCAACCGATAGCGTCAGCGGTAGTGATACATGAAGACAATCAAAGTTGCCTAAGTTTGATTGAAGAGGAAAAGTTGTCAAACAGAACAAAGCACATCGATACGCGACGAAACTTTGTTAAAGACTACATCGAAAAGGGAATCATAAGGTGTACGTACTGTCCAACAGATGAAATGCTGGGGGATATCATGACAAAGCCGTTGCCAACATCAAAACACGTGAAGTTCGTCGAGCAATTACAACTATTAAATTGAGGAGGAGTGTTGAAATGCTCATTGGGAAATGATCAGACCAATTTAATATTGAATCAACTCATGGTAATATCTAAACGGCAAACTCATATTGTTGTTTTTTTCACTTCCTTGTAATACAGCTAATAAAGTAGTTATACTTTTATTTTAATTAAAGCATTTCGGTTTCCTTTTATTTTATTAAACTAATTACAGCTGGCAAATAGATTACGAAGTTAAAGTAAATCTATAGTTTCTACAATAGTATCTGCTGTTAGTGTTGGTGATTAATTGATTATTTATTATTTTATCATTTATTTTATTAGTTTCCGTATTAACTTTTTCATTTAAACATAATGGATAGTTCTTATGTTTGTGTATCTCAAATTACTCTAACCTATCCATAGTCGGTCTTTTAGTAACTCAGAACACACTTGTAGAATGATATCCATGTCGATGTACACCTATAGAACAAAAGTCTACATATACCCTGATTTAATAGGATTATAAAAAAATGCACAATTCTGAACAAAAAGTTTTTCTAATATAACAATTGAATTGCAACAATAAAGATCAAAGCATATAAATTTATTAACTGCCTTTTATTCACTATTCCCTAAAATAATAAATAGAACGAAATAGTTTGTGGGTTCTTTAAAACGTAAAGCAAAATAACGTCCCGTTTACCCCATATAGCATTTGGGGCAATTATTACACTTTGTTTTGTAAAAACCGGTTGATTGAGTTATGTTTTTAATTTACTTTTTAGTGTGTCGTTTGTTTTATGTGACATTGTCTATCACATAATCATCATCAATAATTCTTGGAAATGGAATGTTCTAACACAAAATCAACCTAAATACATCTGATTTATTCGAACCAAATTACATGCTACCGTTCACTTGTAGTGGAGTATAATGTTTTCAAAAACCAACACTTGGACACCGAAAATACGACAACGGAATGAATTTTGAAAACCTCTTAAAATGTGTGGTACAGTATTGTAATATTGGAATAAGCCCACGTGAACAACTTTGTGGTTTGGTTATTTGGTTCTTGTAAATTTTGTTAATAATTTGTTCCTCAATACATAAGATAAATGGTTGTCGAATATAATAACTAAAACAAACCAATTTATGTATAAAAATATATATACCGGTGAACACTCACAGAAGGATCGTTTTTACAAAACCACTAAACTCTATACTAAACTTCGACCTCGTGACCAAAATATGAATCAAATGCAAATTTCTGAAATACTTATCAAAACTTGCTTTATTTCATCGTTCACACCAAATAAATAAAGTATGTCAAACAGTGCCACATATGGTACAACTAACTTGTCTGCCTCTCAAGTCCAAATAAGTCAATAGACTGTCGAATAATTATACAGACTACACCACACAAGAAATGTCGGATTAACTGATAATCCATCAATCCATACGGAAGCTCTGAAAAAAGCACTCAGCATACTTATTGAAAACGAGCTTGACTTAATGAGCGAACAAGTGCTTACGTTTCTCGGAGGTCAGTCGTATGACAATGCTCCAAAATGTCAGGAGCTACTAATGAAAATAAAAAGGAAGCAGCAAAAGATTTTGGGGCATAATAAATATGCAATTTTTCTATAAGCTATACGCGGCTCGTTCTCTAAACAAACTACTTGATTTACTTTTTTAGTATAGTGTGGTATTATTTTTTCAAAAGTGTACTGGCGATTGGTATTTTTTCAAATCTACGGAAAAAATAATTAAATTGTAAAGTTACTACTGAGGGGCTATTTGTGAATTCGATTCGAATGTATTCGACTCTTCGAATTATAAGATTCGTATTTGATTTAAAGAAGAAACGAACGAATCTGATTCAATTCAAATAAGAATCCAATTCTTCGAAGACTCGAATACGTTCGAATCGAATTCACAAATAGCCCCCCTGTATTTGCTACTTACCTACCATCTTACCTCCCAACAAAATGTGTAGGAAAAAATAAATAACGAAAAAAATACCAATCACCACAGTTGGAAAAAATAAAACCAAACTAGCTACACTAAAAGTCGCACAACATCAATTTCACAAATTCCACAGGAAAACTAGAATAATGCCACTGAGCATAGATTTTGGTCTTAAAATGAGACTTGAGAATTTAGTTGTTCGTGTATGTACATATGTACTTCCCTACTATTTGTACAACAGTAAATTTAATTTTTGTTTGATTTTATTTTAATATGGAAGTTAGGCAAAAATCGTATCTCACAAGTCTCATGTTACGACCAAAATCCTTGCTTTGGTTAGTACTTAGTCCTAAAATTGATCGATTGAATTTTGGTATTAAACTGTTGTATCGAGAATGTAGAAATCCCAAGGATTGCTCGTTGAAAAATAAAAAATCTTGAATCCGTTGTAAGGTAATTCTAACTTACACCTACTCTGATATCTAAAAGGTCTTCCAACATATCCACAAGTTTGTGGTTTCGAAACCTTAACACATTTTTTTTCCTCAAATATGTAACTCCAAACAACCAACCAACATGTTTTGTTTAAATTAAATATCTATAGCCCATCCTTCTCCTAAATCTGCGTTATATTTTCGGAAACTTTACCAATCGTTTGATAAACGTAGGTTAAATGTAGTATATTATGGCAAATAAACCGTTACATCAATACAAATCGTATTTCCATCACATTCCAATAAACCACCAAAAAAACTATCAAAACACAAAAATTTACATAAACATGAGAATTTTCGCACCAACGAACATTTTTTTATTCTTTATATTACTGTAATGATTTAGTGTACAATCAAAAATAGATAAAAAGAAAAATGTAGAATCTGTTTTGATTAATTTTGATAAATCAAATAATTGTATACCAAAACAATTTCATAATTGTATAAAAAGAAATTACATTTCTCATCACTCAATTATTTTGTAAAAGCGAATCATCAATAGCGGCCAATAAATATTTTTTTTATTTCGTTACTGATCGCGGTTGTGATGATATCAACGTTTGTGGTTAGGGCAAAAATAAAAATTCTAAAAGTGCAAAAATTATAGGAGTAATATTTTGGTATTGTCATAGGTAAGGTAAATATAACGCTACTCCATTCAATGTTAATGACGAGTAAGCGGAAATATCAGATATTTTATTACCAAATCCGGGTGTTGCAACTTGTGATAAATAAGAAATTTACTGAACATTTCTGAATAAATGTTCCGATTTATCAAGATCATCATCGTATAGAATACCGCATCAATCCGCCCATTGGTGATCCAAGCATACCCGAGTGTCGTGTTCCAATTAAATTTCAATGTACTGCAACTGGAGATTTTTTCCAGATCCCAAAAATTGTTCAATTTATTTATCCGACTCAAAATTATAGATGCAACGTTTGGCATCGGAATGTCCATCTTGCGTATCATTATTATTACTTGAGGGCCATGTGGGCGTTAAGCCACCTCGCACTGCGACCTAAAAGATCTTTTGTACATCAAGCCCTACTTAATCATCCGTCCAGCCAATATTCAGGCTCTTAATGAACCTGATAATACTGCCGACCGGTACGTGCTACATACTATCTAGGCTCATTGCTCTCCCTCCTAGATGTCTACTGTAGGAAATACTTCTATACGCGTTACATACTATCTGGGCTCATTGCCCTCCCTCCTAGATGTAATAACATTTACTTCTGCTAGAAAAGCGGTATCTTGCGTATCCAGGTAATAGAACATTTTTCGGTTATTGTGGAAGTTAACGGTGAGCTCGATGTAACAATGGGTAGAGATACCCAAAATTTTATTTTCAACCCGAAAAAGGCCAAATGCAAGTATGTTTGCAAAAGTGAGGGTTGGTTTTATGAGACCTATAAAAATGGGAATAGATTATTATATATATGGGCCATACAAGATCGACATCTGTCTATTCTTATCTGTGGTTCTATTTCAAAAAATTTGTGCAGTTGATTTCTTTCTGGAAATTTCGATGCCAAAGATGTATGTAATCTTTGAAAAGGACGATGAAATCGTGCAAAAAGTGGGACAAGACAGGCATATAAGCAGCCTCGATAACGCTGAGGAACTCAACATTTACCATACCAAACAGTTTTAAATCGTTTGGAGAAAGTCGGATTCAAAACGAAACTGAATGTTTGGGTACGATACGATTTAATAGTAAAAATTTTAATGGACCGAGTTTCGAGTAATGAAAAATAGATCACATACGACAATAACGTGCGAAAAACTTGGCCAAAACGTGGTGAAACAACACAAATGGTGGCAAATTCACATTTAACGCCAAGGAAGGTGATGCTTTGTGTTTGGTGGAATTGGAAGGGAATCGTGTATCATGAAGTGCTATAACCTGTGCTACAAGGTCAAACGATGGATTATATTCGGCCAAAATTTGATCAACAGAAAAGGGTTGATTTCCATCAAGGCAACGCCAGATCACCACCACATATTTAATGAGAGCTTGGTTGAGAAGTTTTAATGCAACCACTGTATAGTCTTGATTTTACACCGTCCGACTATTATTTGTTTCATTAACTGCAGAACTCTCACTGCAAAAATTTGACTTCAAACCAGACCTGTGAAAATTACTTAGATCAGTTTTTCACCCAAAAGTCACAGAAATTTTACACTGACAGGATAATGGTTTTACCAGAAAAATGGCAACAAGTTATCAACCAAAATGGTACATATTTAGTTTAATAAAGTTATAAAAAAAATAAAAAAGTTCGTTTGAAATTCGAGTAGAAAATGGCGGAAATTTTTTAGACCATCTTTCATAAAATTGAAGAATTTCGTTCATCATCGTTTTTAAGTCCATTAAGACGAGCTTAAAATCTATGAGCTTATGAAGCTTCACCGTATAAAAAATTTAAAATATCTAATGAGTTCACTATCGGTATTTTGGGGAAAGGGTAACGAAAGTTTCCAAAGTTGTTTTTTTGTTTAAATATTACTAATATGTAGAATTAGTAAAATGATGGTAATTTCAAACTACTAAAAGTAAGCCCTTCTAACGTATACTATTTTATGGGCATAAGGCACGATTGTGGTTTGAAAAATTTAAGGTTGTTTCTCCAATTCAAATTTATATGAAATAAAATAACATAACATGAATTTTACCTCACCTTTTAGATTATAGTTGACTATTTTGGCACAATATAAGAGTAGCGCCAAGCTAGATTTTATAAAGGAGTTTGAAAAACAATATATTTAGTGGTGTTTAGTTTTTCGTTAATTTGTTTTAGGAGCGAATGCGGCTTCAGATTTTAAACAACTTTGATATGCTGATTCCGAAACTCATTAAAATGACCTCTAAGTTTAAAATTATGTTGTGTTAATCTTTATGCTTCGTCTTATCTTACTACGTCATGTTACTCACGATACGATTTTTTACACAATATAATCATACAATTTGTGCCTCGCTCGTTATTAAATTTTATAATCATTTTTACTTTATTTACGTTAGTAAAATACAATTTAGTAATCATGAAAATGTTCAAACTTGAGTCCCTACGTCCGAAAAATTAGATTTCGAAGTGGTGCGTATCGGTTTGTCTGTCTGTGTCTATCTCTACAGCTCAAATGGTTTAACCAATCGAACTTAAATTTCATCTTTAAGATTTTTTCATAAATTGGAAGGTTCCAGTGAATTCAAGCGAAAATCGGCCAACCAGAGGTGACAGCTTACATTACCAGAGAGCAGTGATCGGCAAATTTTATTTATGGAATTCAGTAGTATGTTTAATGGGCAATTATTTTATTGCATTAACATAGTACCGATTTCACCTAATATTATGTCCGTTCCGAAAAACTTGTCGCCTATAGTTATCCTTCTTTCATTTGTACTATAATGTCGTATAACTTGACTTTTTATGAAAAACCTAGATTTGATTATTGAAATAAAAAAAAAATCGTAGGTGGGTTTTGGTTACTTAATTTTCAAAGCGTAAGACAATACAAATCATCAACGATTTGTATTGGCTTACGCTTTTAAAATTGTATTTGTATAGTAGCTGTGGTAGTAAAATGGGACCAGCTTAGGTAGTCGCAAAACGAAAAGAAAACATAAAACTCAGAAAATTTGATTTTTTCTCTATAATAATGGTGACTATTTTCACAAATAGAAATGGGGCATGCTGCAGCTATCGGGGGGGGGGGGGGGGTCACAGGTGGTGGATAGTGGAAGGCCTATCGATAGTTAGGTTAGCGGTGAATTAAATAAGCCGCCCCAACCGCAGCCCTGCTGGGAGGAGAGTCTCAGGAAACTGGGAAGTGGTTAACCTCAGTTTAATAAATTCTGAGTGCCTATGATACCCGGTATGGAATGGCTGGAATGGCGAACTGTTGGCGCCATAAAACCATCAACTAATAACTGAGCGTCACATTTTCCGGGGTTTCCAAGTAGTGAGTGAGGGGCGCCTTTAAGCGGGTTACCCTCTTGAATGGAATGGGTCCTATTGGTTTGGGATATCCATATGGATGGGTGAATGGTTGGGTGGAAGATGGATAGGGGCGGGGGTGCTGGGGATGGGATGCTTGGTGAGCCAATGGGCTGGATTAAGGTGTTATGCGACCCGTGCTGATGGTTGGCTAGGCTGGGGCCCATTGAACAAAGCCCAGGCCTTAACGGAGCCCTCTGGATACCTGGCTGCTTCCAGTTGCATCTAGCCTTATCTGCGTATACGGATCTCTGCGCAGGTGGACCATTATTTCTCCGACACTCGTGGGAATAATATGGAAGATGTAATAAATAAAAATAAGGGAGCCGGTACCCTTAAAGGTGGAGCTACCTCATCAGTGGCAGGGGTAAGCAGTACCATGGCACCAAAGCCAGGAATCAGCGATACCAATGCCAGGCAAGAAAGCGGGGGATCGGGGAGGATCCCTCCTGCAAAGCGACGATATAGGGAGAAGCGGTCGGCGCATACAATTCTGGATAAACTGGCTGCAACCCCTGAGGGGTAGCTTACAGTAGAACAGAAGCAATCTGTGGCATGGGCGAGGGAGATCCTTGTGCCTAAAAGGCAGAGGTCCCAGGATGAGCTCGAAGTGGGCGGCAGCAAACGAGCCAAGACGGTCACAGGAGCGGCATCGAGAAATCCCAAGGAGAAACCGAAATTATTCAGCGAAATCCTAAAGAAGAACGTACTGGTGGTAGCCGTAATTGACAGAAGTCAAGAAGATGGGAGCATCACGGTAGGGAAGTGGAGGGAAGTGTATAATGCACTAAACTCCATTTACATCAAGGTCCTGAGAGAAAATCCAGGACCTCCTCCGTTCTGTAGAGATGCGGGATGGCACCAAGGGCGCATAAAGTTAACTGCGTGCTCGGATCAAAGATCGGTGGATCTTTATAAAAAGGCAATAGCCGAAGTAGGTGAGGTGTGGATAGGCGCGAGGCTAGAGGCAGTTCGCAAGGAAGAAATTCTGAGTAAACCAAGGGCACGCGTCTGGTTACCAACCAAACCAGCAAGCCAGAAGAGATCCTTAAGATTATTCAGGCAAGTAATCCAGATCTTCCAACGAAAGATTTGAAGATTGTCAAACAGGAGGACGCTAAAGGGGGCTTCAGAATGGCAATCTTGCAGCTCAATAAGAAGTCCCTTACACCCCTGTCAGAGACAAAGGGAGTGATCAGCTACGGTTTCGGGTCGATCACTCTTAACGTCTTTAAAAAAGATGAGGCAGGCATGCGCTCGGAGGACGGGCCGGAGGTGGACGTCGGACGGACCCAGCGGCAGACAGTCGAGCAAGCGCATGGGGTTACATTAGATAATGACGTGGAGCTGCTATTGGAGAAAGGCAGCCTTCTCTCGCTTGGATCCGATGGGGACACCCTGTCGGAATCTGAACGAAGGGTGACTGGAAATGATTCTCAATGCAGCGAAGCGTTAACTAACGGGGGGTGACACGGCGGATATCAGCGGCCCCCGGGGGAAGGTAGCATTAGCCTGAAACAGGGAATGCGTGTAGAGGTAAGTGAGATAATGCATGATGATTAATGTTGTGCAGATTAATCTTCACCATACAAAGGCTGCTTCGGCGGCTCTCGTTCTCAGACTGACTAGATCAGGAGAGGAGCTAGTGTTAATCCAGGAACCTTGAATTAACAAAAACAGGATCTGTGGCCTTAAGGTGAAAGGGTATACAACTTTGTACTCAAGTAACTCTGAGAAGATAAGATCTTGCATTTTAGTGAAAAATACTTTAAAAAATTTTCTACTTTCTTAATACAGTAGTGGTGACGTGACTGCGATCAGTGTGGAGGTTGGCAGAGACAAGTTTTGGCTGGTCTCAGCTTATATGGATCGAGAGATGGAGATCCCGCCGGATAACCTGGGGGACCTGATCCGAGAAGCAAGGCAAAATAGGTTTGGTGTGGTACTCGGGTGTGATGCAAACGCGCATCACACAATTTGGGGGAGCACTGATATTAATGAGAGAGGTGAGTTATTTTTTGATTATTTATTAAATACTAACCTTTCAGTCTGTAATGTTGGGCAAAAACCAACATTTATCGTTATTAATCGGCAGGAGGTTCTAGATGTGACCCTCGCCTCGGATACTATTCTTCAGTTGATTAGGGGATGGAGAGTGGCGAAGGAGCATTCATTCTCTGATCATCAATATATAACATATAACCTTAACATTCACCCGGTTACCCAGAAGCCGTTCAGGAATCCTAGAAGGACAAACTGGGAGAAATATGAGGAGGTGTTGGAGGAACTATTGCCGGAGGTCCCGGACTTCTGGAGACAGTGGAAGAATTGAATTGCATTGTGGATGTTGTCACAAAAGCCTGCAATCTTTCCTTTAATGCTGCTTGTCCCCTGATAAAGCCAAGGTGCCGGCAGAAACCGATATGTTGGTCCATGGAGTTGGAGACCTTTCGGAAGGCGTGTAGGACAGCCTTTAATAAAGCAAAGAGCACGAGGCATATTCGGGACTAGGACTCCTATAAGGAGAACCTAAGAAAATATAAAAAAGAATTGAGGAAGGCACAGAGGGGAGCTTGGAAACTCTTCTGTTGTAGAACGGAGGAAGTCTCTGAGACTTACCGCCTTAGGAAGATTCTATCTACTAACCCAACTAGTCTTAGTTACTTAATTAGACCAGACGGGTCATGGACAGCTTCAAGTGCGGAATCGTTGGAGCTTCTCATCGATACCCACTTTCCGGGAAGCTTTGATGACTCAATGGAGCCTGGAACTCATCGAGGAACACCTCCAATAGATATGGAGGGCATATTGGATAGGGGGCGGATCCAGTGGGCGCTGCAGGGATTTAAGCCTTATAAATCGGCGGGTCCGGATCGGATTATACCAGCAGAGATCCAAAAGAACTCGGCAGTCATCCTCCCCTGGCTAGAGGTTATCTTCAGGGGATGTCTGAAACTGGTCTATATTCCTAGGAATTGGACAGAGGTCAAAGTGGTCTTTATCCCGAAATCGGGAAAGAGCTCACATGCTCATCCAAAGGACCTGAGGCCTATAACTCTATCATCCTTTCTGCTGAAAACCCTGGAAAGTTTGATAAATGTATTTATTCGATCAAGAATTGAACCCAGGAATTGGGCAATGTCGCAGCATGCGTACTGTAAGGGAAAGTCGGTGGACACAGCTCTGCACGATTCTAGTACACACGATTGAGAAATCAATTTACTCGCAAGGGTTTTGCATGGTAGAATATCTCGATATTGAGGGTGCTTTTAATAATGTAAAAAGGGAGGCGATCATGGAAGGATTGTCTTTTTTGAAGGTGGACTGCTCTATAAGTAGGTTAATAAATCAGATGCTGGTAAGCAGGACTTTTACCTCGGAGCTGGGAGAGTCCAAGATTAGAAGACGGGTGGTTAGAGGAACCCCACAAGGAGGTGTAATGTCCCCTATTCTCTGGAGTGCAGTTATTAATGGATTGCTGGAACTAAAGAGAGAGGGGATAGGGGTTGTAGCATATGCTGACGATGTAGCGATAGCTAAGAATGCACTCCTGATCATTACGAAATGGGCCAGCAAGTGTGGACTGGGGATCAACCCTTCCAAGACAAGCCTTATACTCGTGTAGGAACGCTATAGGTAAGAGATGGGGCTTGAAACCGGAGCTGGTATACTGGCTCTATACCGCCGAGGTAAGACCTGTGCTAATGTACGGGGTGGGCGTTTGGGGCCAACTCTGGATAAGGTAACATATAGAGGTATGATGGAGAAGGTGTAAAGAACGGCCTGTATGCTTATAAGCGGGGCGCTTAGGACAACACCTACACGCGCTTTAGAGGTTATGTTCCACCTTACTCCAATCGACCTTCATGGTAAACAGATAGCAGCCAACGTGGCTACGAGACTCTTGGCTGTCTCTCAGTGGAAGTGTCTTCAGGTGGGACACTCGACGATAGGTAGATTCGCTGGCGAAGAACTGGCGAATCTGGATTATATTACACCAACGTTGTGCTTCGATAAAGGTTTCCGGACCATCTTTCCTTCAAGGGAATCCTGGAGAAACGGATCAATACTGGAAAACGAGGCAGTGCAATTTTTCACTGATGGCTCGAAGCTAGACGATAAGGTAGGAGCCGGAGTCTTCTGTGATAAACTTAATGTTAATATTTCTGTTCGTCTCCCTGACTACTGCAGCGTGTACCAGGTTGAAGTGGTGGCGATCGGGGAAGTCATGACATGGTTGAAGCATAATGTGGTATCCGTGAGGGATATCGCAATTTATGTGGACAGTCAGGCGACGGTCAAGTCACTAGGGGCAGGTTGTCTGAAGTCGCCAGTGGCGCTGGATTGCCGATCATCTCTTAACGAGATGAGCGAGTATTTCAGCATCCAGATAATCTGGGTCCCGGGTCACTCGGACGTCACGGGGAACTGCAGGGCGGACGAACTAGCTAGGTACGGTACGACTCTTCAGATGCAGCCGGAAATGGTAGGTCTGGGGAGGCCTATGGCAGTGCTAAAGTGGGCGCTCAGTAAAAAGGCAATCGCCTTGAGAAATGAGAGGTGGATCAACATTCTCACGTGCAGGGTAGCAAAGCAGGTTTGGCCAAAACTGGACATGCGGCGCTCCAAGGTATTAATATCCCTGGGAAGACAATAAATAGGATGGGTCGTGGGGATAATGACAGGTCACTGCCTTTTTGGGGAGCATGCGAGAAGGCTGGGGATACAGACGAATGACTTTTGTAGAAGTTGCATGGACGAAGAGGAGGAGGAGACTTTGGAACACTTCCTAAGCTCATGTCCGGCGCTATCATACAAAAGGCATAAGTACTTGGGTGTGTACGGTATGGACAGCCTTTCGGAACTCGTGGACTGTGGAGTGCGAGATATTTTACGCTATATAAATGGCTCTGGTTGGTTTCAACGGGAGTAATGGGGAGATGGGATCCTGTGGTATCACAACGGACCACTGCTGGCCTAAGAGTGCGATAGCAGCCACTCTAACCTAACCTAACCTATCCTACATCAAGCTGCGTGAACACTTTTTATATTATTAAAATTAGCTCATCGGCTGTCGAGCGAGATACTACTAAAACAAAAAACGGCGACCAAAACCGGTGACCAAATTCGCCAATTTTTGAGGCGTTACCAGATCGCAGGCGCAAGATTCTACGTCATAATGTTTATATCTTTTTCGTTGCGAAATTTTCACCTCTTTCATCTGGAAAATTCCGTTTTTTGAATATTTTTTTAGTTTTCGGAAAACGTAATTTTGTCCAAAACAATTTTTTAAATTTTATACCTGCACGGTGATTTGAATATTGATACACTTTTTAAATTGTATAACTTATCCGTTGGGAAATATTTTTAACAACGAATTTAATCACAGTTCTAAATCTCCAGCTTCGAATGCGATATTTTAGGAGAGAAATTGGGAAAAGTTGATCCAAGTTACAATACTGCAGAGGAGGATTTGATAATCGAGAAACGAATTCATAAACTGTGGGCTCATGTTTTCTAAGAACTGCTTCGCCAATCTGATTACCTATTCAGGAGGATTTACATTCAAGGCAACTCAATTTTTACCCTTATTTTTAAACGGTTCAACCAAATCTTTTTCACTATTTTTTTTCGTTAAAATCACCCCCACGGAATATATCAAAAGACTTCAAATTTTGTTAATAGGTAGATGCTGGATTGTCACATTTATCATCAACTTAAAAAGAAAATCGTTACTGCCGTTTTGAATTGTTTTTCACTGCACCCCTTTCTATTTTCGATTCGAATGGATCCAACAATGAACACAAACTGCTTTTTGCTAAAACCTATACCTATTTGTGTAAAACTTTGGCCAAAACTATCATTACCTAAGGAAGGATGGAAGAACGGAAATAACCAGTTTTATAATCGATGTTTTGGAGTCCTAGTAACCTAATTTGTCGAAAATCTGGAACAAAATTTTTATCGCGATTACAATACTTAATTACTTACCCTATTATAACTTCGTTATAATGGGAAAAGTAAAAATCACAGTAATGATAAACTTAATTTAAAACACGTTTTTTTAATTACGCAAAATTTTGATTACTGTGATAAGATTATTTTTGCTTAGTGTAGTTTGATTGGATCTCGACATTTGGTGGGTACTTGTAAATAATTGATTAATAAATCAAAACTCATTTTATTGTTACGATTAGATTAGAATTTACCTATAACAAGCTAATTCTAGCCAAATTTCTAAGCACAAGTATAAAAACAGGTGAATCGTTGTTTTCGGTATCAGAAACTGTTAGTCAATTGAGCTCGACGTCAAAATGAATCAATTGTATTTCATAATTCTTGTAATCGCTGTTGGGGTGAGTATACTTTATTTATAAAGGTAGATTTATGAAGAATTAAAATAAAATTTATTTTCAGATTCCTCAAGCGGTACTAGCATTGGAAACTAAACCAGGCATTCTATTACAAAAATATTCGCGTACAATTAACCCATTCAGGTCAGTTCGTGCTGTAGATCCACTTTATTGCCCGGCAGACGTAATGGGGCCAGTTTGTTCAAGCGATTGTAAAACCATATTGACTTGTGTATCCGGGAACCTTATTAGTTCATCAAAATGTGCCGACGCTTCAAGTGCTTATCCATATTGTGTACCAAACACATTTGGATGTACAGATACACCCGATTTATCATACGAAACTTGTTTACCAAGTGAAAATCCAGCAGAGTTTACTTGCACTGGCGAAGGATATTTCCCAAATCCGCACGACTGCACCGGATACTATTTCTGTACTTCAGAATCATTTTATAAATATACTTGCCCACCAGATTACGTATACGATGCAATGACTAATACATGTCGGTACCAATATTTATGTTCCACAATTGATTGTGGAGAGTCGGCAAATAGGTTTCTTGCACATCCAGGTAATCCAGCATTTTACGCTTTTTGTTCATATGTTGACAATGGTATAGCAGTTATAATGTTCCGCTGTGATCATTTCGATACGCACATCTTCAATCCGGACAGGGTACTTTGTGAATTTCATTGTCCCTCAGAAGGATGGTTTGCGCACGAAACAAATCGAAACGATTTTTATGAATGTTACTTATCGGAAGGTGTATTAGTACATCGAATTCAATCGTGTCCAGTCAACTATATTTTCGATTCATATACTAGAAGTTGTATAATTGGTACGACCAATCCGTAAAAGCAAGGGAAACCAAACTTCGATTTATTATTTCTAAAAATTTTTAATTAAATAAACAAGTAATAAACATAAAAGATTGTGTACAGAGATTTTTTATTAGTTTGATCACTTTATGTAGAACTAAAACACAGATTTTTCCCGATTATCTAAACAACATGAATTGTTGCAATAAATATCGGTTTTGAGCCTACACATAAAACCATTTGTTTTCCAATTTGTTTCACCATTTCAGGTCTCAGAAAGTACAGTGGAAGAAATAATAACAAAATTAAATCGTTTTATATATCAAATAAAAATTTGCGTCACTTACCGCGCGGTACATTCTTTGGCCACTTCTCCTGATCAATATAAATTATGAGATTCATCGGGTGGTACATAAAAATATGATGAACATCGATTTTTTTTAGGTAGTTGTTTGTAATCTCACATTCTATGGTGGTCTCGTGTATTCGAACCACTTTAAGAGTAAAACGATTGCCTAGACTACTCATTTTATGGTACAAACTAACTATCTCATCGCCGCCCTTATCATTGTTACAATCGACTTCGGTTGCATCGTTTATATTTAACCATTTAAGACGATTATAAATGAAATTTTTGAGATGTTCGTTTATGTGATCGATATAATCGTAATGATTTACAAAATTTTTATTACATAGAATACAGCATTTAGTTGTGAATTGGAAATCGTTTTTTGGATTTACTTCCGTTGTTGTTAGCGTACATAAATAATCGGCTTTAAGCAGTCGAACATCTGGAAAAAAATGAAAATATAATTTAGCAGGGAGTTTATATTATTTTAGAGTGATAAATAACCTCTTAAAGGGAGATAACCATTTAGAACGCCGAAATTGAGCAGATTTTTAGGATTTTTTTTTTTGAAGGAGAAGAAATAAATTGATCTTTTTGAAATTTTGACAGTGTTTATTATAAATATTTTAACGAGTACTTTCACATGATCGCGATAGCATTTTTTTACAGTACCAATTGTAGTGACGTGAAAAATGATCTGAAACAGAAGGGCGAAAGGATGTGGTCAGTATATGCCTGTGGTCACTTGATAAACCTAACATTTTAATAATAATAATGTATATGATTTTAATATGTTCCGAAGATTGTAAGAGAATTAATCCAGTTTCGAACTGATGAGCTTATGATTTTGAAAAAATCAATCTTCTCATCAGGCCGCGGCGACTGGACTGATTGTACTACAATTTTACATTCTATATATACAGAATGTACTGTACTTGTTGTATTAGCGAATTTTACTAATACAGCCAAATTCTCTTTTTAATAATAAGTTAAGAATTGGAGAAATGGCAGACATAAAATCAAAAAAAAAAAATTCGATATTCTCGATTTTTTTCTTCTTCTTTGATCAAAAAAACTAGGTAGTTTATTTTGAGAAATTTAAAATATGTTTAGGTTCGCTAAGTGGTCCTAAATGTTACGAAGGAAGCGGTTCCCGTACTGAATGCCTTCTCGTGCCATGTATTCTTCATATTTCTTATCTAAGTATTCTCCTCCTCAATCCGACCGCAAGAACTTCATTTTCTTTTCAAACATTGTTTTGGTCATCTCGGTAAATTCTATGAATTTTCCAAATACTTCAGATTTATGCCGCAAGAGGTACATTATTGTGAATCTCGAAAAATCATCAATGAATGTTACGATGCATTTCTTGTATTTCTTACCTGATGGTGTTTGCGTTTGCATAGCGCATACGTCAGAATGGACTAAATCGAGAACAGCTTTTGATCGATTTTTCGATTCTTTAGGGAATTTTATTCTGGTTATCTTTCCCTTTAGGCATATTTCGCAGTTCACTTTCTTTTGCAATCTGCGATCGCGATGCCTCGATGTCCAAGAATAACATACCATTGGTGCGCACACATACTTACACGTTTTGATGCTATGTATGCTCTTTGTGGTTCTCTTAACTTATACAAAACTGACTGTGTCCTTTTTCTGTTCTTCACTGAAATTAAATTTCCATCGATTCCAGGCATAAACAGGATATTCTTCAACTTCACAAATGTTTTTGTACCAGCTCCATTCAGAAAAGCTACTCGAACACAACCTTTTCCTTCAGAGACAATTTCTTGTCCATTTGCAACGAACACTTTTTCACGATGCATATCCAACCATCACATTTTCCTGTTGTAAACAGAAATTCGTCATCCGATTCTTCATTCACCATGTTCGCTTGCTGACTTTTATACCCCTCAGACTCATTGCGTCTGGAAGCGCGAAACTTACTGCAGTATTTACGTACATGTACTTTCTTTTTGCAAAAATAACATTCAGTCTCTGGTTTCGCCTTTATTGACACTTTCAAAGCAGCTTCTTCACTGCCATTTGCCGACCGATCCATTCTTCGCTTATACTCTGCGATGATCTTTGATCGAACCAAACTCGAACTTAGTTCCTCCTCCGATCGCGCTCCTAATGTGGTTATTAGCCCATCATAACTCTCCGGCAGCGATCCTAACAGTGTTGCACTGATGAAAAATTCGGGTTTAATTTTTTCTCCCAGCGCCAACAACTTTTGACTTTTTCGCTGTTTCATAACTGTTCGCAGAACAAACACACGATTACCAGGAATATCCTTTTCGTGGAATTCTTTGAGCGCGTCCCATGCACCTTTCGCTGATTTGCAATTTCGGATAAGTTGTATTTGGCTGTCTTCTACCAAGAGTGTAATGCAACTATGTGCCTTCTCATCTTTTGTAGTCCAATCTACGGTAACTGGACTTGGCACTGCTTCTTTTATAGCACCCTATGCTCCTTTTCCCCTTAACAACATTTCCATTTTGTATCGCCAGTTGAAATATTTCTCAGAATTCAATATAAAATATTATATTTTGAACAATTTGCAAAAATATTAGTATATAGCGATTTGCCAGCCCATTGTTATGTAACCAAAAAAAATTCAAAATATACGATTGCGAAAGGCCCTAAAATTATATATGAGTGCAGTACTAAATCAGCAACAATTGCCGGATTGACTACCAGGGTGACTTGGGCGCTGTGATCGACCAAGCAACGGCTATAAAAGCCAAACAACAGCCGATTGATGAGGCGGTATAAATTCTGGGTCGAGATGGATATTAGAAGAGTGTGGTCATTAAATTTTCTAAAATATATTGTAAATAACAAACTCACTCCTAAATAAATAAAAATAATAAACTAAAAATTTATGTTTGGGACAGTTCAGTTAAGTGTTTCAATTTTCCCACACATTATAATGAAAATCATGTCGTCTAATAATTTTCCACGATACACAACAAATTGTGGCGCAGCCTGTAGAATACCGAAAAAAACAATAAAATTGTCGAATAAAGTCAATAGGCGGATCCATGATAACATAAAAATGGTGCAAAATTACACAGGTGAAAAAAACATTTATGCATTTATAAAATTTTTGCAAAACTAAAAATAATTTCGGTCAAATACAAAATCTAAATTGATAAATAAAATTATAAACTGATAATTAAATTTAAAAAAAAAATATTGTAAATAAATTTATCTCATTATTGTATCTTTACATAAAAAAAATAATCTTAATTAATTGAATTATTGGAAACCATATCTGTAAAATTGAAATGATTATCATATCTACGCGTGACGTGTAATTTTTAAATTAATCGAAATGTTTCTCAAATGCGTTCAATCCTGCATGTTTTGAATCGCAAAAGAAATTAAATGGTGAAGTACAGCAATTGAATTCGAAAACAGCCTTGCGTTCGTTTCAAAATGGGCTACGAGGACCCATTTGTCTCATTGTAAAGGCAGGCACTTATCATTCACTTAGAAAGGCAATTGAAAAGGCTTTAGAAGAATAAATACAGATAAAATCGAAAAATTTCATTCAACGCCATAATGCCAATAAATTGAAACCACAAATTGCAAAGTGTCAAATTTGTCAAAAGAATGGACACATTACCTCCTTTTGTTTCTCTAGGTACTCAAATTCAAACAAAATTCGTAACCGTCCGGAAGCTTCTACTAATCTACTTCCTTTAATCAATCTTCAATCAGAATTATTTCTTGCGTATATTGTAAGAAGAAAGGACATCACATAAACGAATGCTTTAAAAAGAAAAACGCAGATTTACGTAACTTGCAATCCAGTGGAGATATCGCAAATAATGTTGAAGTTAGTAATACAAATTTCAAAATTAAATCGGAGCCACAGGAAAACATTTAGGGTCTCGCAAGGCAAGACACAAGGGTATTTCCTTTCGAGGCCCAAGCAAAGATTAAGTGAGCATCAATCAAACAAGAACAAAATGTACTAATCAACCGTCTAACATTTTCTTATCACCTCAAATAGAAGACAGCATTTATGTTTGCTTATATCATGACATTTGTACTTCAGATCGTTTTAATTTCTTAGTTGACACTGGAGCCGATGTCAGCGTCATTAAACAATCGTGTGGGCTTGAATCGTATATTCATTATCCAACCCTAAAATGTCAAATTATAGGTGTTACCAGTGGAATCGACGAATCTTTAGGATTATTACCTTCAGAAATAATTTTTACTGATGGGGCATTCTCTGTCAAATCGGCCAACCCCTTGCACATTTCATTTTTTGAGATAAATAAACTTTTTTGGGCTTAAAATTTTGCTTAGAATGTCTACTTTTTAATGCCGTATGACGTTTTTACGGCGTCCTTAAATTTTCAAAATGGCGGACCATATTTGCTAAGTAAGTCTCTAATTTTTATTAAAATTGATATAAAAATGGAATTTTAACTCTGTTAATTTACTCAAAAGTGTTTTTGGTGTCATAGATTACACATTTTTTATTATTGTATTTTTTTATAATTCCAAGATGGCGGATCCAAGATGGCCGCCAAAAATTAACAAATTTTTCGACGTTCATAAAGATTGTTAGAAACATATCCTAGAAGGTTTTCGGGGTCGCTCATCACGAATTTGATGTCAGAATTTTAATATTCAAGATGGTGGACACAAGATGGTGGTCGAATATGGCCAAAAAAAGGCTAATTTTTCGACGGTTATAGAAATCAATAAAATTTCGGTCTAGGGGTTTTCGGGGCCGGTGATTATTAATTTAGGGTCAGAATTTGAAAATTCAAGACGGCGGACCCAAGATGGCCGCCATAAATGTCAACTTTTCAACGTTTATGAAAATCGATAAAAACATGATCTAGGGGTTTTCGGGGTCGCTGATCATGAATCTGAGATCAAAATTTAAAAATTCTCTCAAAAATGTACCAGATTCTCGATAAAAAGTGTTATGTTTAGACATTTTTTGAAAAATATCTAAAAATACCACATTTTATCAAGAATCTGGTACTTGTTTGAGAGAAATTTTAAATTTTGACCTCAGGTTCATGATCAGCGATCCCGAAACCCCCTAGAACATGTTTTTATCGATTTTCATAAACGTTGAAAAATTAACATTTATGGCGGCGATCTTGAGTCCGCTGTGTTGAATTTTCAAATTGTGACCCTAAATTAATGATCACCGACCTCGAAAATCCCTTAGACCGAGTTTTTATTGATTTCGATAAACGTAGAAAAATTAGCCTTTTTTTGGCCATATTCGACACCACCATCTTGTGTCCGCCATCTTGAATATTGAAATTCTAACATCAAATTCGTGATCAGCGACCTCGAAAACCTTCTAGGATATGTTTCTAACAATCTTTATGAACGTCGAAAATTTGCCAATTTTGGCGGCCATCTTGGATCCGCCATCTTGGACAAAAATAATAAAAAATGTGTAATCTATGACACCAAAACCACTTTTGAGTAAATTAACAGAGTTAAAAATACGTTTTTATATCAATTTTAATAAAAATTAGAGACTTACTTAGAAGATATGGTCCGCCATTTTGAAAATCCAAGGACGCCATACGGCATTAAAAAGTAGACATTCTAAGTAAAATTGTAAGCCAAAAAAAGTTTATTTATCTAAAAAAATTAAATGTGCAGGGGGGGGGGGGGGGGGAGGGAATTATAGTTTTAATTATTTAAACAATTTATTTTTTTAATCCAGAGCGATATTTAAATTTATTTTATTTTTTATTTAAACAAAAACTACAATGATATCTGGATGAGTACAAAAATAATAATGAATCTAAAATATAATTTTAATGTATGGCAAATATTACTCGTGCCTAATTTAGCAAACTAGGCAGAATGTATGGGGTCATATTATATGTGGTAACTTTCCGGTGTAATAATTGGTATAATTGGTAGATACAACGTGATATATTATTTTGTTACATCCATCCGGTTGTGTGTTATGTCAGCTACAATTCCGAAGTCATTGATTTGGTGTATATGCAACGTGACATCAAATTGTTTGGTATTTTATGTTTTAGCTTCATCAGCTAGAATAGGGAAGTGGATGTCGGTTCGTTGCAGGTATGTATTGGTGTTGGTTCGTTGGATGTATGTAACTGGGGGGGTGTGGCCGATTTGACAGAAAATGCTCCTGATACATTTAGCATTTCTCGTAAATTCCAAATGCAGTGGACTTCTTGGGAAGGATTTCTTTACACGTTATCAATGCAAAATTGATTTTAAAAATCTTACGTTAGAAATACCATTAAATCCTTGACCAATTTTACTTGATCTAGTAATATCTGTACGACGAACATAATTATTCCTCCAAGAAATGAAAAGATGGCAACTATCATATGCAATAACATTGAAAACAACGCGGAATAACTGTGCCCTGGCGGGAAATACAATATTTGAACCCCACAAATAATCAATTTCACTTAAGTCTTAACTTAATAAACACCAAAGAAGAATCAGTTTCAGTTTCATGCAATGATTTAATCTTTGTTATATTATCACATTATGACATTTTTCCTCTAAAATCATGGGCAAATACAAATGAAGATAGATTAAAACTACTTGAATCATCAATTAACTTGACGCATCTAAACACCGAAGAACTTCAAATTATTCGACAAATTATTAGAGAATTTAGTGATGTTTTTCATTTATATGAACATGGTGAGGACGTATCAACTGCGACACACAGTGTTAAACATAAAATGAAGCAGAACTTTTGATTATGCACCTATCTATCAAAAATCGTACCGCATGCCTGATGCAATTAAAACGGAAATAAATCAACAAGTAGACGAAATGTTAAAACAAGGGATAATTGAACCAAGTGATGGTCCTTGGAATTTTCCACTGTTAGCCTTACCTAAAAAGTCTGCCGATAGTTCGCGTAAATGGCGCGTTGTTGTCGAATTCCGGCGCTTGGATGACATCACATTAGATCGCGTGTTTCCTTTACCCAACATCGTGGAAATTTTGGATCAACTGGGAAAGGCATCATACTTTAACAGCTTGGATATGACGAATGGATATCACCAAGTGCTACTTGATGATGAGCAAAACCAAAAACAGCCTTCAATACAACTGCTGGGCATTTTAATTTTAACCGCATACATTTTGGTTTAAAAGGAGCTCCAGCAACCTTTCAAAATCTTATGAATACCGTTCTTTCCGGTTCAATGACCTCAAATGTTTAGTATATCTAGACGACATAGTCGTACACGGTCAAATTTTATATCAACATAATCAAAGACTCAAAAAAGTTCTCGAGTGCTTATGAAAATTCAACTTAAAATTGAAATCCCAAAAAGTGTAAATTTCTCCGTCAAGAGTAAACTTAGGCAAATAAACGCCATCGTGAACTATCCTGAGCCCAAGAACCAGCGTGACGTCAGAGTATTCCTGGGAATCGTAGGATATTACAGATGATTTGTGAAGAATTTTTCCAAAATTGGCTTACCTTTAACAAGTCTTCTAAAAAACGATACACCTTTTATTTGGTCACCGTTTTGCAATGAGGTATTCAAAATTCTTAAATCTATAATTACCAAAATAACAATCTTACAATTTCCAAACTTCGAAAAATAATTTACATTAACGACTGATGCAAGCAATATAGCTATCAGGGCAGTGTTATCTCAAAGCTTTGAAGTCGGAAGACTTCCCATTGCTTTTGCCAGAAGGAACTTTTAGCCGTTGTTTGGTCTATCAAACATTTTCGAGCGTATGAGTTTGGAAGGAAATTTAAACTCATTAGTGATCATAAACCATTGGTGTGGTTATTTGGTATGTTATCAAATCTGTCTTCCCGTTTGATGAGATGGCGTTTGGAACTCGAAGAGTACGAATTTGAAATTCCTTACAAACCTGGGGTACTCAATAAAAACGCTGATGCACTTAGCCGAAATTCAATTGATCGTTCAAAACTCTTAACAAATTCCATAAATACTCCAGATTTTTTAAATAGTAAACTATCATGTTCAAATACTTTAGTTAATCATGTTTCAAATAACTCTGATTCAAATGCATCATCTTCTATGCATATTAACGCAATTACACGTGTACAAAGCAAACTAACTACTTCACGTTCTTCAGATAGTCAAACTAGATTACCGCATATGATAGTAATTCAAAATGTAATTCTTCAAAGAATCGGACTATCAACAATAATCAAGAAATTCAAATTAAGGACAACCCAAACCTTAACAAAAACAAATCAAATTTAATCGAAGTCTCAGATCCTCAGGAACAACTAAAACTTATTAAAGAATTCCATAACACATCACTAGGTGGTCATCCAACGAACATACAAACAGATGCGAAAATATTATTACTTCCCGAAAATGCTAGGGATGATTGAAAGATTCATCAAGTCCTGTGATTCATGTCAGAAAAACAAAGTCAGTCATACAACAAAAATGCATGACGATAACTTCATCTGCAAATATGCCCTTCGAAATAGTTTTTCTTGATATCGTAGGTCCTTTACTGTCAAGTTATCAGCGGGTGAGTGCCCAAAATCACTATTAACTGATCAGGGTGCTAACTTTATGGGTTCAATTTTCCAAAATCTTTGCAAGCTCTTAAAAATTTCAAAAATCAACACATACGCTATTCATCATGAAAGTAATGGAACGATGGAACGTTCACATCGAACGCTCATGAATATTTGCGGCATTTTATTGATAAAAACGGAATGGACTGGGACTCGTGGATTAGATATTCGTTTGTTTACAATACCACTCCTTATTCATCTACCAATTTCATCCTTATGAACTCGTGTTTGGAATGATACCTAATCTACCACTTTCTTTTCATAATGAATGTAACGTCCTATATAACTATGACGACTACCTTGTAGATTTTAAATATAAAATGCAAAAATCATATGCAACAGCTCGACATAATGCAATACGGTCAAAAACGAATTCAAAAGTATATAACGATCGTGATTCAACTAATTTTAAATCTTAAGTCCTGTAAATTCTAACCTTGAAATAGGAAGGAAATCCAGAGTTGTGCATAATAATCGCATTAAATTGAAGATATAATGATCATATCAGCCTAAGCTCTGCTCATAGAACCATACAGAGCTTACGACAAAGCGATGATTACACCTGACCTGAAGGAATTGCTAGAAATGTCCATCTGCTCTGCGCTATAAGGGAACAGGCGCAGAGTAAGTGGAGTACAGTTTCTTCCTTCTGAGACTCATAGCCTGGAGCATGCCAACCTATTGTATGTAAGCCCCTCGATCATACTAATATGACGTCGCCGAAGTGATAACAGCTGTCCATTCTTGACCGATCTAATTATTGGCCAGATCTTCCTATAGTTATCAGTAACACACGAGGATTAGACCATTTATAGTTCGCTGCTCGCCTAGCTCCTTGCTGAAGCAAGAGTTACATGTAAAGAAGCGAGCGGAATTTCAAAATTTACCTTACTTGGTAAAATGAGGCGATTTATACCCGCAACACTAAAGTTGAACTGATCTGCCGTCTCGTTAAGAGATGAGAGGCTGCTCTGGCTACGTTCGACGTAAGGAAGCATGATGTCCGTAAAAAAGCGAATATCCCTTACAGAACATTAGACCTCAACCAGTCCACTAACCCTATTATCGCGATTAGTTCAGCTTGAAAAACGCTGCAATAGTCGGGGAGATGAAATGAGACGTTCACGTTTAATTTCTCACAGAAGACACCACCACTACCATCCATCTTTGAACCATCCGTGAAGAAATTCAAAACTTCTGAGTTCAGAATTATTTCACTCAGCCAGTCCTCTCTGAGAAAATATCAGTTCGAAACCTTTCCTCAAGAGATGGTGATTGAACCATGCAGTATGAGTGTCCTCTATGAAAAAAGCCCACTAAAGTTCAACTTTATTTTCTAATGTGGTTTTCCAGTTGACAGAAAAAAAAAGACTCCGAGCAATTACAAATGACAGCAGCTGTCACTTGTCGCTAGGGCATCCAATTCCGGAATTCGGAATTCCGGTATTATATGATAGATCACAAGATATATGATTTGATTAGTTCTTCAAAAACGAAAAAAATAAACATATTATCGCAAAAGTGTATCTACAAAATTCATTGAAACTGGTTTATTGATAAGAAAATAGTGTTTGCTAAACTTTCAAATTAAATTTGTGACAACAAAAGTGTAAAGGTGAAAAAATATTCAATGTTGTTAGTTAATTTTAGAGTTTCTGTTATGGCAAATTCGCTCATTTTTCAGGCTTAGCAAACAGCCGTATGT
Organism: Tipula helvola; assembly: GCA_963556165.1. Taxonomy (NCBI): domain Eukaryota; kingdom Metazoa; phylum Arthropoda; class Insecta; order Diptera; family Tipulidae; genus Tipula; species Tipula helvola. The sequence continues at coordinate 94,800,341 of OY744481.1, forward strand.
AGCAACGCTTTTCCTTTCATTTCGTAAAGAACTTTAATTTTGGGACGATTGAGGTACCCTCGAGGCGCTATTCATCACAATGTTTATGAAAATTTACCATCACTCAGCATCGAGCCTGAAAGAGCGTATTTAGCAGCAGGAAATATCGCCACTAAAACTCTAGCCTGCCTAAATGACATAACCGGTGCGTTAGGTTTAATGAGAAAAACTAGAAAAACAGGAAAAATTGCAATCAATTAATTATTAAATAATGAAATAAAAGAAATTAGTTGTTTCTTGTAAAATTTTGATTTTTAATTTTTAATCGAAGATTATTTTAAAAAAAATCGGAATTGATTCCGGAATTCCGGAATCGAGAGCATTAAAATCCGAAAATTCCGGAATCACATTTTTGCCCAAAATTGGATGCCCTACTTGTCGCTCGGTAAAATTTGTCGGAGCGATGCACTAGCACGATTACATTTATATGTCATTGAAATGCCATTTAAACGTCAAAGTAACTATGTATAAGTAAAAATATTTTCATAAAATAATTAATAAATAATAAATTGATTTAAGAAAAAATGTTTGCTATGAGTAAATAGAAATGTCAAAAAACTGTCATTTTTCAACTCTGATTCGACTCTGATGGCTGTCTCATGAAATCAATCGGCGACCGCGACACAACATGATGGAGTTAAAAATTCGTGATCTCGAAATCTAGTACAACTTTTCTTATTTTTTGTTTTTGTAAAAATAGGTGTTTAGCCCTTTAAAAGCGTATTTTGTTGACCAAAATTGAATTCGAATTATTTTGGGTTTATGTTTTTCCCAAGAAAATATCCAATTTCATTTAATTTGCAAAAGCCAACTTTTCGAAATAAAATAGCATGTTCCATTGGCGTTAGCAAACTACTCACAAGTACTTGTATCTACTGGCAACTACTCATGCTCAAACGATGGTGTAGCTGAGAAGTAGTTACGCATAAAATTAACGGCAGAGAGATTTTAGTTTAAATAATTCTAATAGATGGCTCAATACCAATTTTGTTTGTGTGGAATGTTAATTTTTTGGAATGGGTACGAAGGGCCGAATTTCAAAGGGCCGAAAGGGCCGAATGGGTCGAAGGGCCGAATTTTTTTGTTTATTTTTTTTTTGTTTTTAGAAATATATGGTTTAGTGATGTAAATTGTGGTTTAGTGATGTAAATTAGTGAATAATAAAAATTCGGCCCTTCGACCCATTTCGGCCCTTCGACATTCGGCCCTTTGATATTATTTCAATTTTTTAACCCTAATACAACCAAGGTGTGCTTCATGAAGCTAAATATCATTAGAAAAATACTTCATCAGAAAAATACTATTATAGCTACTGATTTATAACTTATGGATACGGTCAACGCTGGGCAAATTACAATTACACTGAGTAATTAAAATAATTTTACGAATTATAGCTAACTCAGTAATTAAAATACAAATTACAATTACTTTGCATTTATAAATTGATAAATTTGATTTGACAAAATCTGTTTAGTGAAAAACCGAATCATTAAAATAATAAACTTTAGCATTAGGTTTTATATCGATGGCTCTGGACCCAAATCTTAATAAGCCTTATAAAAATGTAACAAGAAATTATAAAAACTGATGTAATTAAAATACAAATTACAATTACTTAGGATTTAAGTAATTAAAATAAAAGATACTGTTACTTGGAAAACGAGTATCATTAAAATACAAGTTACAAATTGTAACTTGTATTTTCATTACGTAATTCAAATACATGTATGTAATTCGTTACTGCCCAAGTTCCCAGCCTTGGATACGGTCATATGTACACTATAAAACTATGGTATGAAAAAGAAAATTAAAAATCGTTCTTAGTGTGTGACAGAGAAAGTAAAAATGTATCTTCTTTGTCTAGAATTTCGAATTTTCGAAAATCCAATTCAAATTTATCCTAAAACGCGAGTGAGTAAAAACACAAGATAAATACTAAAGACACAATTAAACCGAAAGTGATCTGAGTGAAAACGTCTGAGTTAAATTCAGCATGTAAACGGCGACTTGTCAGCCAAGTTATCTGAGTTCGGTCAACTTAAATTTGGTTGGTTGAGTCAGTTTGTATATTGAGTTAAACATTATATACATTTTAATTTAGTTGAACTGACAGATTTTTTCATACTGTTAAGAGGCAAAAGCTTTTATACATTTTCGAAGTGATTTTAAATATTTTTTTTTAATAATTTAAATGTAATTTTAGAACAAAGTGACATTTAAAATGTCAATTCAGATCAAATAAAAAAATCGCATGAAACCACCAACCCAAAGTTTCAGTCAGATCACTTTTAGTCATAACTCAGTCAATCACTTTTGAACTTGAGCAAGATGCGCGCTATCCAATTATGCCATCATAACAAAGTCGTCAATCTTACAAAGTAACCATATTAATTATTAATGTAATTTAATCTTTTTGATACGATTGATTGTTTATTCGAAATGGACGTAGTAAGATAAACAAAATAACAAACTACTGTAGTGTCTAAAATAAATTTCGTTGTTTTTGTTCTAGCCATATTAAATTATCTAAACATACATACATATATGGATTATTTTCAGTACTACACGATCATCATTTTCATACAGAAACTGATAACAATCATATTTACAAATTGGCTAAAACAATAATTAAATGTTTTATTAAGATAAAATTTTCTCAAATATCCAAAGAAATCAAAGAATCAAATATTACACATAACCGGCAGTAGAATATAGATTATTATTTTCCGACACGAGTGAATTGAAATTAATATACATATTATGTAATCTATTGACAAAGTACAAAATATGTAAATATTTTTATTGGACTTTTCAAAAAACAATAAATCTTGAAATAATTAACTTTACGTTTAACTGAAAATTTATTGTACATATATATGTATATGCTGCGAGTCGAGTCGAGTTTAATCCTAGTTTAACTCTCACTATATACAGAGTCGAGTTATTTTCCAACCAACTCTTGGTGTATATACTGCAGAGTTAAAAATATACAGAGTTCAAAAAAAAATTTTAACAAAAAATCATTTCAGATGATCATCAGATTGATTATTCTTTTTATTGATCACCATATGTATTGTTTTAATTTTTCCAGCGATATTTTGCCTAAAATATTATAATTTTCAAATCCTTGACAAATAAGGGATATAAACAAGAGTTTTAAAATAAAACAACGAGTTTGATTGAAAAAATTAAAAAGAAAATTGTTTAATATATTTAACACGTTGGCGGACAGTAGCCAAAATTGAGCGGTTCAAAAAAACACACTAACTTTTTTTGTAGATGCATAAGCTTTTAACATCCATAAAACAAAATATGAAGGCCTTATAACATTAGAAGCATTTTATTGCTAAAAAAAGGCAGGACGGCAAATGCCGTCTTGTCACTGCAAAAATATTTTTTAATGGACCAGAACAATGACGTGAAATGCTGTCGAGTGAAAAGCAATGTGTTATACAGCAAAACATATAATTATTAAATTCATAAATATATAAAAAAAATTAAAAATACTAAAAATCCATGCTTTTTATAGGTATACATACACATACAATCTGTTCAAATATAACCCGGCATTTTTCATTCAAACCGACCGCACTGAATATTTTGCTGAATTTTTTTTAGTCTACGGTTGGTAGCACTGTCAATAGACTTCATGTCAAATGTGAGCGCGATCAGTCACTTATACGGTAGACATAAATCGCGTTAATCGCGATTTTCATTTATCCCGATTGTCAAAAATCGCGTTGTGGAAACGAGATAATCCAGTTTTTAGTGAAGATTGTGTAATGACAGTCATTTGTCATTACACGATTTTCACCTAAACCGGATTATTTTATTTCCACAACGCAATTTTTGACAAAAATGACAACTGAAAATCGCGATTAACTCTGTGTCTGTCTACGGTATTAGTTTGTTTACAGCTAGCGTCTAAACAAGTCGAGGGGATTCGTGTATGTCGAAAACTCAAGTATATCGTGTGATGAGCCTAAACCCAAAACAGCACGTCAAAGCCGCTCAAAAATTAAAGTTCTTTTAACTGTTTTCTTCGATTCTCGAGGTATTGTACCTACAGAAAGAATTCCTTCAAGAGGAACAAACAGTCAATGCACAGTATTATTTGGGCATATTGCAGCGTTTGATGGAGAATATTCGTCGAAAAAGACCGGAATTGTGGCAAAACAACTCATGGTTTCTTCACCACGATAATGCACCTGCTCACACATCCCGTCTTGTTCTTGATTATTTGACCAAAAACAACGTCAACATCATTCCGCAAGCCCCGTATTCACCTGATATGGCACCGTGTAATTTTTTCTCTTCCCCAGACTCAAATTACCGCTTCGAGGAAGACGTTTTGAGTCGATTGAGTTCATAAAAGAGAATTCGCTGAGGGAGCTAAAGGCCATACCTTTGCCGGCCTATGAAAAGTGTTTTGAAAACTGGAAAAAACGTTGGCATATGTGTATCACCTCCGATGGTGATTATTTTGACGGGGATAAAATAAATATTAAAGAATAAATTAACTGTTGTTTTATTTTAAAATTCCGAGTTATATTTGAACGGATGGTACAATACATATTACTAAATAATAAAACTATATTTTGTTGTAGTTTTCAAAGCATGGCTCGATGCATAGTGGTGGTGTGCCAGGACATATTTTACACAAATATTTCGTTTCGTTGCGTCTACCAGAAATCATGCATTCCTTGCATCTCAAAAAATAACTCTTGTTCGGCATCTTTGGGTTAGGAATGCTGCTTGGGCAGTGCATATTTTGATTTTGCTGATCATCTTTATCTGTATCAGCTGGATTTGGTGAATTAATTCTTGATCATTTGCCCCCATGCATTGGCATTTCACCAATTTTCTGCCATCGCTCATGCTGTTTGGTATGCCGAGAAATTCTCTGACTAATTCTTCACGAAACTCTAGCAAAGTCAGCTTACTGTTGAATTTTCTATTTACATAAAAAGCATTCCATGTCGCTATATCTAGTAGGTGGAACATTACATTTTTGTACCATCTGACGGTTTTTCGATGTGAAGAATAGTAACTGACCATCTGATCATTTCGGTCGACTCCTGACATACTATTATTGTATTTCGAGACTTCTTCCGGTTTAATTTTTTCCTGCCCGAATCGGTTTTTTACAGGAATAAGCTTGGGATGATACTTTGTTGTAATTCAGAGAGCTTCCTGCCTGTCCTTCCATTTAGATACATACATATATTTTTCTGAATCTCTGCCACTTGTGTTCTCCCTTTCTTAGTTTTAGCTTTGTCAATGCACTTGGATTGTTTCGCCTGTTTGAACCCAAGGTGCCGGTAGGGTGCGTTTTTCTGGTTAGAAGTCTATTATATAGATCCACGCTATTGTAAAAATTATCCATAAATACATGGTGACCACGATCCAAATAAGGCTCCATTAGAGACAATACTACACAACCACCGATTTTTTATCTCAAGTTATTTTGACTGACAAACTTTGTTTCACAATAGAATTGAGGCTTTAGGCCCTTTTCCAATTACCGACTTATTTCAAACTTATTGGCTTATTTGACGCCATCTTGAATAAGTCGGTAAAGTCATTCCAATTCATTTTGCTGACTTATACTGTTTTCCAGTTATACAAAAAAAAAAAAACCGGGCGAAACCGGGGCGATAGCAGCTGTCATTCGCCGCCCGGTAAAATTTTTCGGGGCGACGAATATCGCCCCGGTTTTTTTTTTTGTGTAACTGGAAAACAGTATTATTTTGACATCCAATAAAATGTTATTATTTTATAACATTAATGATGTAAATAATAAATAAAATGGACAAAAATAACAATTTTTGTTGTTAAATTATTTAACAAATAAAAATATAAAACTGAACCAAATTAATGGATGGCGATAAAGATTTGTTGTCTGGAAAAACGCAAGATGCGGGTGGGTGGTATACAGTTTTTTTTTAAGAAAAATTGTAACATAATTAATAAATAAATTTAAAATATTATTGTACTTTTATATATTTATATCAGGGATTGAAATATTGCTCCATTACATCGCGTATTATTCTGCTTTCGTTTCATTTTAAAATTTTATAATATGAAATACAAAACAAAATATTTTGAATGACAGAATTTTAATGTTTACATGTAACAGAACTGTATAGTTTACATGAAACCAAATAAGTTTTTTTATGAAAGAAAGAGATAGAAAATAAGTCACCTCATCAGCAGACTTATTTAAATAAGTCGGTGAAAACAAATAAGTCTGTAATTGGAAAAGGGCCTTAGTCACGATTAAAAATCGAATTGCTTTGGTAAAAAAGGATTAGATTTAGGTTTGGATTTAAAATTTCAAAAAGCAACCCGCAAAGATTTATTTTTGAATTTACTTTTTGTTTGATGTGTTTCATATGAAGCAAATTCTAGTGGTAGGTATTGAAACTAAAAATAAGATTTGATTTAATAAATTCAAAAAATAATTGGATTTAGCTGAATCGTTTTTGGATTAATTTAATGCAATTGTTATTGTATTTTTTTGTAAATTTACCAAAGCAATACACTTATTGTTTAATTCAATATTTCTAAGATTTATACATTAAAACACACTAGATTTTCTTTTTCCTCAAAATTTATTCAGCACAAATTGTTTAAGATGTCATTGATTTTATAACTTCTATCGTAAATTCACGCCACTTGCATTTTCAGCAATGTTTATTTCACATTGTAGTGCCACTTGTGTCATCACTAAACCCAAAACAACGAGATAAGCTCGAAAATTTTCAAGGATTAGTGCAGTAATCTCGATTAGTCACTAATCCTCAAATAAAACGAGATTAGCTAAGGGTATTACTTTGGTAAAAGTTATTCCTATCCGGATAGGAATGAAATTTTGCCCAAAGTAAGAGCAATTCTTCTTCAGAATAATTTTTTTTTTACTTTAAACAGTTGGTACCAAGCTCTTAAATATATTTATTATTTAGAATTTTAACAAATATAAAATAATGATATCAAATTATTGAATAAGGTATAATTATTCCAAATGATAATTAATATAATTTATTATTCTGATTTATCGAAAAATTGAAAATTGTTATTTACTACCAACCCATAAAACTAAATATATCTAATATATTTACTCTAGTGGTAAACATTGCAACTAGGTGAAGAAGAGAATTTTTCTATTCCTTCTTCTCAGCGGAATGAAACTCTTCATTCCAGAATGAAAATACACGGCATTGTTGTTGTAAAATTGCCAAAGTAAGACTACAGTTTTTCGACGAAAACAATAGTTTTCGATGTGCATCAATTTTTATTTTTGATGATTTTGGGTGAAAAGAATTCAACATTAGTTTTAATTTATTTTGTGTCCTATTCTTTCCTATCTACTATGTACATACTACGATTTAAATATAAAGACATTTTTTTTTTGGCTTTATGCGTGATTCAAATACCAGGGCCCGAATTCCGGTTCGATGACAAATGATAATGAGAAATGACTTGATTTTTTATTTCAACTAGTCGGTTGCATTTTTATTTAGAGTAGGCGAAATAAAAAATCAAGTCATTTCTCATTTTCATTTATCATTGAACCGGAATTCGGGTGCTGGTTAGCCCGATTTTTCAAACCACGTGTTCGTGACGTCATGCACTTCTGATAAACTCAGTCAAACTTGGATATAAAAAATCGGGATATAAGGAAAGTCTTGCTATAAGGAACTTATATAAAATCCCAAACTTCGAGAAATACATACAAATGTAGGTAAATCGATCTCTTGACATAGGGGTAGATGCTCAATATGTTCTAGCAAGCAAATTAGCAACTTGCGAGCTGAAAATGACATTTTGGTATGCTCGAACGTTTTAGCGACTTCCTAGCAAGCAATAAATTACAAAAAAAACTTGCGAGTGACTTTTTGAACTCGCAATACAGAAAACAAAAAAATGTGTAAAGGAAAAAAATTATAACATTATAACATTATAAAACATTAAATAGAAAGCAAAAAAGGTATAGATATCTTTGTCTGATTTGCCTATAGAAAACAAAAAGGCGACAACACGATAAAATAAAAATAAAAACACGGTGTAAAAATACAAAAATAAGAACAATAGACATCCTTTTCGTTCTAATAGATATACAATATATTGAATATTTTAAGAGTTGTTTATTTTTTTCGTTTGAAAAGCTTTTGTAGTTTTGCATGTAGTTGTGAATAAAATTATGGAAATTTAAATTGTATTTTGCAGATTAATTGATAAGATTCCAAGTTTGGTTTTCATATATGTCTAAATAAGATTATTCATCTACGAATGGGTGAAATAAAATTACCGAAAATAACGAGTTTTCATTCAAAAAATGTAAATTTAAAGAAGTCTTTTTTACACCGGTTTACATGGAACATCACAAAATCTACACCTCTTATTGACGATTGTAAAAGTAAAGAAAGCGCCTCTCGAGGACAATAGTTAAAATGATGCACCTGATAAAATGACATTTGTCACAAATGCGACGAAAGAAAATTTAGCAATGCGGTAATTAAAAATTATTTGTATAGTCCAAAATTGGAATTATTTACAATTATTAGCAATCCGGTAAGTAAAAATTGTGTTTACAGATCAAAATTGGAATTATTTACAACAATTTCGAACGTCAAATTATCAGGTAGCTCAGTTTAAAAATATTCCACTAGGTGGAATCCGTGATGCTCCAATCGTCAATAGAAAGCACGTTTAAAAAATGGCGGCATCATTAGGGCTCTTATATATACAGAGGGCTCTGCTCGTACGTATCGCAAGTTAACAAATTGCGATGGTCAAAGATGGCGAATTTGCCATCCCTTTTTGAGTTTGCTAGACCCCTTTTAGAGTTGAATGACAATTCTCAATTTATCTAGCAAATTCGCCATATTACTTAATTTTCAGCACATGATTGCTGAATTATAATGACATTTTAATAAAAACCTAAACACAAAATTAACTATACGTAGTATTTCAGCACATACATATTATTCTTTCACCTTTTCAACTATGAATTGTTTTGTAGAAATAAATTAAGCAAAAAATATGTGTGTGTAGGTATCAGTCAAACTCCGGTGAGGGTGAGGGATAAATAATGAACTTCCTGAAAATATCGGAAGGCCGAAAAGTTCCACAATTATAGTTTTACCGGTAGTTTTGTTGGTATAAAATTATTCTACTTAGGCTGCGCTGCGATCGAATTCTCGGGTAAATCCGCAAAATTCGGTAAATGCATTTACCTTGTTTTGCTGGAAAGGGAAATGAAAAAAGGTAAATCTTTTACGTTTAGATACTTTATTCTTTATTGTTATAAGAATTGAACGAGTAAAAAGTACAAAAAAATGCGTAATTTAACAGAAAACGAACATTAAAAATGTAAATTTACCGCAGTAAATGATTTACCCGAGAATTCGACCGCAGCCTTAGAATAATTTTGAAATTTTTTTTTGTTTTTTTATTTAATTTTTTTTAAATCAATAAGATTCTTTCGGCTTTTTATAGACACAAACACAATATATTAATAATAATGGCATTCACAACATTTTCGACTTGTCAATCAGAAAAATGAAGAGGCCAGTCATTTATAATATATCTACCAAAAAAAGTAGAAATATCAAAATCCCCCCCGTACTTTAACCCCAGAGTTAATACAAAATGTATTTTGACTCTAAAAAAGAAAACCTTTCCTTGCGTTTTCGTGGGTAGTTTGGTTTCGTACTGATAATCTCAAAACAAAAAGTCCGATCTACTCATCAGGTAGCTACGGCCAAACTACAAAAATACAATTCCAACTCCATACATTAAGTATGAGGAAAGAACGTAGTTGACTTAGCGAATTATGAATAAATTCACCAAATCAAAAAACACAAGGAAAACTTTTCATTTCTGTGTGTTTTATGCCAACATTTTCGACTAACCAACATTGAGATTATCAGTACGAAACCAAACTACCCACGAAAACGCAAGGAAAGGTTTTCTTTTTTAGAGTCAAAATACATTTTGTATTAACTCTGGGGTTAAAGTACGGGGGGGATTTTGATATTTCTACTTTTTTTGGTAGATATATTATAAATGACTGGCCTCTTCATTTTTCTGATTGACAAGTCGAAAATGTTGTGAATGCCATTATTATTAATATATTGTGTCTATAAAAAGCCGAAAGAATCTTATTGATTTAATACAGACAACTAAACTTCTCTTTCAATTTTTTTTTTAATGTTAATTGATGAAAGTAAAAAGAAAATTATTTTCGGTTTTTATTTTGGGGATAATTTGCACTTTTATTTTATACCAAGAACTATTCCAGTAACCAACGGCATTTGTGCAAAATACAAATCAAAATGTGCAAACACCATTTTTGTTATTTATGTTTTTTCGTTTTTGTTACGAGTTTGTTAAAAAAAAATCACATATTTTTAATACAAATTTTGTAATTTTCTAAAGTTCATTTGTAACTGAAATTTAAATACCTCCGTACAATTGAAATGTCATTCAAAATATTTTTTCCTGTACATTTTTTTTTTTTGGTTTTCTGTATTGCGAGCCAAAAAGTCACTCGCAACTTTTTTTAATTTTCTGCTTGCTAGAAAATCGCAAAAATGTTCGAGCATACCAACATGTCATTTTCAGCGCGCAAGTTGCTAATTTGTTTGCTAGAACGTATCGAGCTTCTACCCCTTAATGTAATGAGGGACTTTCCCAAAATCGATTTTAGTTCATTTATCCCCACGCTTGGGCAGCGCTGATTACATTTTTTTTTTTTACATGTAAAAATAAGCAAAACTAAAATCATGTTTACAAATACAAGTTTCTTGTCTAAATTAGTGGATGTCCCCTATTTTTTTTATGATTAATAAAATTGAGTATGTTACGAATTATCATAAATATCAAATTTTAAAATTAATTTAGTCGAAATTAATAATTTAATGAAAAATTCAAACACATGTTTGACCATATAAAACTACATACGAAATATTTTAGCCGCCAGCCAGCAAGCGTTGAAATTCTATTTTGAAAAATCCCTAATACAGGCCTTAAAACAGGTTGGTATGAATTTCCAACATAATAAACAAAAAAACCGTTCGTTATGTTGCAAATTCAAACAAAAACAAAGTAAAAGTTTTTCGTTGTGAAAGCTCCTTTAATAATACGCTGTTCAGTTCAGAAACTACATATCTATTATTTAAATATTTTTTATCAAAGTATATTTACCACTTTTAAATCCATTCATTTTGTACTTTGAACAAGACAATAGGCAAGTCTCATGAAGGCACAAAATTTGATGTAAACCTAAAAATAATAGTCGAATTAAAAAAATGTACTCATACTCATTACTCATTCCATTGGGAATTAGCGTAAATTTCGGTGATGTACCGTTCTTAGAACATTGATCGATAAAAATGATGACGAAATTTACACGTAATAAACTTTTATGTAATGTAACTTACAATACTATAAAATAAAACACAATGTAAATTTTTAAATGATAGACACTATACAAAAAATATGCATTTAATAATTAAATAATCAAAGTCACTCAAAATAATCGATATAATTATTTATTTGAACTTGTTTGTTGTTTCACAGAATAAACAGAAAATACAACTAATAAACAAACATAAACAAATCACGATCACGACACGATAACTGCATTAAAACAATAATTTTTAGTGACATCTAAACTAAAAGATAGTGTACTAATTTTGTTTTATACTCTTTTAAGTTTCACCATAAAACATACTCATTATAACAGTTTCGGTAAATCGATGAATATTACGTCACACTGCTGTCAATACAGTCGTCTCTTTTTGGCCCTGTCATTTATCCTGGAGCGAGAGAAAACAGAAATAAAAAAATACTGGTGCATGTGCCTATTATTTAATATCGTAATTTACAAAAAAATTAAAATAAATAGAATAATTTGTAATAATACATAAATTCAAGGCAGGTATTTAAAAATGGGTAATGTACTAGCAACGTCAAAATCAATAACTGGAAAAGGTTTACCATTGACACCGGGTGATTTGCCATCGCCCGATAATCCAACTGTGCCCGCAGCTCCAGGCTCTAAATCAGATCAAACCGCAAATTCGGTGATTTCATCACCCATCTACAGTGAATATATAAATAAATTAGAAAATCCCGGCCCATTTGAAGAGCTACACAAACGGTGTAAAGGTTAGTAAAGTGATTATAAAATGTACATTAAGTAAACATAACCTTAAAAAAATATATGTTTCTTTTTATGTGCGATTTCCGTTCAGATGTGATGCCCATGAATTTCGAGGGTGCTCGTCTCATTGTAAATAAAGGATTGAGTAATCATTTTCAAGTGTCACACACAATAAATTTAAGTTCGGCCGCTCCAAGCGGGTATCGATTTGGTGCAACATATGTTGGTACGAAACAACTCTCTCCAACTGAAGCGTTTCCAGTAATTTTGGGTGATATTGATCCATCTGGCAATTTAAATGCCAATATTATACATCAATTTACACCCGCAATGAAAATGAAATTTGTATCGCAGGTAAAATTAATTTGACCTAAATTAAACGGGTTAAAATTAATTTTCTAATTGGATTGATTTGATAATTCGCAGATACAACAACAAAAGGTGACAGCATTACAAATTACGACAGATTACAAAGGAAGAGACTTTACAGCATCACTAACAGTAGGCAATCCAAATATATTAAATAGCTCCGGGGTCATAGTGGCACATTATTTACAATCGGTATCGAGTAAGCTATCATTAGGTGGGGAATTAGCGTATCAATTTGGGCCCAATGTGCCTGGTAGTGAGATTGCGGTTATGTCGGCAGCAGCTCGATATCAAAATGGTTTGTCAACAATATCGGGTACCCTAGGATTAGCCGGTGTACATGTGTGTTATTATCAAAAGGCAAGTGATCAGCTGCAAATTGGGGCAGAAATCGAAACAAATTTTCGAATGCAAGAGTCAATTGCATCGGTCGGATATCAAGTTGATTTACCAAAGGCCGATTTAATATTTCGAGGTGAGTTTAGTACAGAAATTTATTTACACTAAGGTCTTGCAAAATGCTTACCGTCATGTTTTATTATGCACCGAAAGATCAGGGCAATCGCCTTACTCTTTTTCTCATTTTTATTGAATGGAATCTCTTTCATTGGTATTCCTGTCAAGCAAAATAAGTGGCAGTTAAGAACTTTTAGTTTATTTTAAACTCGTAAAAATGTGTAACAAATTATTCCAAGGATATCCAAATTACCTCCGGGTGGTTGATTTTTTACAATTCGTAATCTCATACAAAAAGCCAGTAAAGGTTGTATTAAAAATGATTCAATCAACTGTTATCGGTATAGATAATTTGCACATATCGTAGAATAGTGACAACTCAAAAAATTGCGTTCCTCATTTAGTATGGCAGAAAGGTGCGCCCATAAACGATTTCAAAATTTAGAATCAGGGCTGCGAAGTCGGTTTATATTTCTCTGCTAAAATGCATCTTACCCTTAGTTACAAAAAGACTCTAATCAGTATATTTGACCCTCGGTCAATATTATAAAGAATGGCGTAGAGCGTAATGTTTCACTTAGAAAAAATCTGAAATATCCTCGCAACAGAAATAAAATCATCGTTAATGCATAGAAAAATTGTTCTGATTGATAACGAGATATTATTGGCGGGAATTTATGTCGACCCCCAGGTTAGAGTATTTTTAAGTGATGATCAACAAAATAGAGGCAAATCGGCGCTATGTAATTTGGCAATCGTTTAAAATGATTTTTTTAGATATTACCGAAAAACTCACAGTCATAGTGACCAGCCGTCATCTTCATTTATTAACCACCATGAAAATCATCTTGTAAATCATGAGAAATCGAAACGACTTCGATTACAAAAATTCAGGTTTTAATTGTTTGATCGCTTGGAGAAAGTGGAAAAATCAACAGAAGTACGAGTCTTAATATTCTTGAGGCCATACAAATTTTAAGAACAAATTCGTAATTACCTAAATTAAACTGTCGGATTTTTTTCTTTTCCTTTTATTTCTTTAATTTGATTGTTAATTTTTGTTATGTTAGAAGTTGGAGTCGAAGAATTATTTTACGGACTCCGCAGTTCTGTTTATAATAGTGACTTTTTCATGTTTATTTTACATGGCAGAGGGTTTAATATGACGTACATACTTCTCTTTTTGCACTCATATAGAGAGTGCTGTAAAATCGAAATTGGCATTTTTGTTTTTTGCTTTCCTAAAAATTTGAGTTGTGTCACTCATAGAATAGTTACGTGTTAATCCCCTTATCAAACTAAGAAAAAAATGTAACCTTTTTGCTTCGACTAACTTCTTTGTTAGGGCCGAACTGAGGTTTCAAATGTTGGGAAATTGCAATGCATGCGATTGTTCACTGATCATGAAATATAAAGCAAATAGATTTTTTCAGATTGTATCGTTTAATTCGGATTCGTAAATTATTTTACGACTGCAGAAAATAACACCCCAATGGAATAGCTCTCCCAACCATATATGAAATAAGTCCCCAATATTAGGCGTTTATTGCATAATGAAATGTATTGCCAAATTAAGAAGTACTCCTAGGAGACAAAATGAAATAATTCCCCAAATTTTAGGGATTAATTTCATTTTATTAAGTTTTCAATTTCCATGAATTATTTCCTGTAGCCGTTACAAACTACTTATTTATAAACAAACCACTTATTTTTACTTTTATATCAATTCAGCTGCCCTCGACACAAATTGGACGGTATCAGGTGTATTGGAGAAAAAATTACAACCACTACCATTTTCGTTTGCACTTAGCGGTGTACTAAATCATCGGAAAAATCAATTTAAACTGGGAGTCGGTTTAATTATTGGATAAAGAAGTTAATCAACTTTAATCTTATCACGTTGTAGAAAAGTTCATTTATTAAATAATAATAATAAAAGAAAACCCAACAAAAAATCAAGAAAGTAATTTTTCTTGTTATAAAATTTTTTTTTGTTATTAATTAAATTAAACAAACATTAATTGTTTTATAATCCAAAAATAAAAGAACAAACAAAAATTATTTACACTTAGAGCTTAAAATTAAAAGAGAACCGGTAAATAGAATTTTATAATTTAAATAGTGCATATGCGTATATAGTAAAAGTAACTATTAAATAAATTTAATTTTCAGCAGCTGATTCCTATTTTATTATTAGGTACTATAAAAATTTAATTTTAGTTTTTATAGATTTAATAATTTTTGTTGTGCCAAAAACGCGCGACCATTTTTTTTTTAAATTGTAATCTTAGTAATCGTTATTATTTATCTAAAATACAATCGGTAATTAAAATGGTATCCATTTTGCGTCAACAAATAATGTTAAATTTATAAACGATTATGTGACTTCATTTAAAAAAATAGACAATTTATGTAAGATGCCATTCTTGTTGTTGTTTTATTAAATTCGAGGTCCTTTTGCATTTAACAGACGACAACCTTTTTTGTTTCCTTCATCCTGTTTTTTTTTTTAAATTTTATTAAGAATCTTTTTTTTTAATTGTAATATTGTAAAAAATACAAAATAAATAAATTAAATTTCACTAAAAAAATTATAAACTAGTTGAAACAATGTTTAATTTTGTTTTGTGAGTTAACGAAGTTAGGAAGTTCCAATTCTCTGAAAATAGTTCCAAGCCGAAAAAAAAACCTGGCATTGGTTCCCAAGGACTTTTAGAGGGCAGTCCCACTCCCGTATATTTCTAGCCCTGCTCCGACTTCCGTTTTGATTTTACTCTTACGAGTTGCTGGGAATAGAAAGTCGCCTGTAGGTCACCCAGCTATACTACAGGAAGGCTACATAAAACTGGAGGGTGCCTGGTATCCAGAGTCCGCATACTTGTCCGGACTGATTAACATATCAGCCATTTATTCTTCGGCATATGTTGTTCCACCTTAGATTAGGGTTTTTGTCAAGGTTTTCTCCGTTAGAGCCGTACTTTAGCCTGTGCCAAAAGGCCACATTCTGCCTAATGGTACCAGTTACCAGTGGTTGCCACGAGGAGGCAGCACGTACACTTGCGAATTGTGATCAGGTTATCCCTAACACTATTGTACCCATCTCTGCCTGATACATGACCAGAACAGCTCACGTGATGCGCACCCTACTGGAAGGTTACGGAGCTGATAGTTTAGTCACAGAATACCCAGAAGCGACATAACGCGGTTTTTATATGGAGAAAATTGGACTCATTTTTTTGACCTTGGTTTATCAAAGGTAAGATTTTCGGTGTTAAATTATCGTTCAGTGGCTGAAAATTCAAAATTTACATGTAAAATATAAGGTAAGAGCAAAAATTTCTTGGTCCACGTAATGTCGGTTCTGGTTGTTTATTATTCTGTGGTTTAGTCTACTCAACTTTAGTCCCCCACTATATCATGTTTAAATGTCAAATTTTCTACAACCACAAGAGCTACCATCTTTCGAAAAACTCCGAAAACACAAGCAACTTTCACATAATGCCACTAGGTGTCCTAAATATTTGCTGTCAAAAATTGTATGACATTTTTATGTGTGGATTTTGTAAATAAAAACAAAAATATTTTCGTGTTATAAAAGTGGTTATTATTAATACGTAATAATTAAATTGATTTTGGCCGTCTCCTTTTGAAAAACGTCAGTAATATTTTTTGATTGTGTAATGTGTAGTGATATCTAGTCGCAACTCGCAAACGCTCTGTACTTTTTCTTTGATCGTGCTGCCTCTTTCGGAAAACGATATATAGACGCCAAACCCAAACGACCAAGTCATCCACATAAACGGCAACATAAACTATATGGTTTTTCTCAGAGTTGATTATATTACATTGTTCAGTTTGAGGTTCCGCGGACGACTCGCTTGCTTTAATCCGAAAATTGCCTTTTTTAACAAGCATATACTCGGCCACTGCAGTCAACAAAACCTTGCGGCTGACGCATGTAGATTTTTTCCTCAACATCGCCCTGTCTAAGTCGTACATCGAAGCCAACGCCATAAAGAATCGACTCGAAGAATAGTGGACAACTGGCGAAAAAGTTTCTTTATAATCTTCTTCCAGTGTTGATAATTTTCACCCGCCATCGCTTTATTGACGATTGGAGCATCACGGATTCCACCTAGTCGAAAATTTTTAAACTGAGCTGCCTGATAATTTGACGTTCGAAATTATTGTAAACAATTCCAATTTTGAACTGTAAACACAATTTCTACTTACCGGATTGCTAATAATTGTAAATAATTCCAATTTTGGATTATAAAAACAATTTTTAATTACCGCATTGCTAAATTTTCTTTCGCCGCACTTGTGACAAATGTCATTTTATCAGGTTCATCATTTTAACTTTTTTCCTCGAGAGGCGCTTTCTCTACTTTTACAATCGTCAATAAACCTAGACGGTTCATCGATGTTGCTACATGCCAAATATGTAACATAATCCGGAAAACGTGTCGGCTTGTTTGCTCTCTTCGACTGTCGTAGAACAGATTCGACATTATCGGCTGGCTGAATCGAAACATTTGTGGTATCAAACATTTGTGGTATCAAACATTTGTGTAGTCGAATCATTATTGTTTATTGCCCCTGCATGCATCGTCGTTGGTGCAGTTTTCAAATTTGACGAATTACCTGTCTCCAAGAAAATCACATCTCTGCTGTTGATCGCTCAGGATGGTATCTGAATCATACATTCGATAACCTTTGGTGATTTCACTATATCCAATGAAAATTAGCTCACACGATTTTGCGTCAAATTTTTTACGTCTTCCACCTGGGATATGCATACTATTGCCTCGCGATTCAAAAATTCTCGTGGCTTAAATTCAGCCTAGATCCAGTTCAAATTTCGATCGGAGTTTTTTCTCCAAGAACACGAGTAACAGAATGATTTTTCAAATAGTAAGTTGCAGTTCTAAATGCTTCAGCCCAAAACTTCTTCGGAAGATCTGCTTCTTGTAACATGCACTTTGCACGTTCAGTCAAAGTACGAATCGTTCTCTCAGCTAGTCCATTTTGTTGTGGCGTATAAGGTGTTGACGTTTGCCTTTCGATACCACTTAACTTAAAAAACTTTTTGAAATGTTAATTACAAAATTCAGTTCCGTTTTCTGACGTGAACTTCTTGACTCGCTTTCCAGTTCGATTCTCGACATAAGTTTTGAATTCACAAAACTTCAGGTATGCTTCATCCTTTGATTTAAAAAAAAAATAATGATCGACCAAAACCAATGCATAGCGGGCACCGCCAAGTGAAACGTTTTCAATTAGTCCCGCTAAGTCAGCATGAATCACCTCTAAAAGTTGTTCTGCTCTTGAAACATTGAAAGAGTCAGTCGTATTGAATCAAACCGGACTACAGGACTGAACGTTTCGTAGTAATTCAAACCATGCTGTTGTTTGAATCCACGAGCCACAAGTCGAACCTTGTAGCGATCGATGTTTCCATCAGGATGACGTTTAATTTTAAACTTCCATTTATTGTCAATAATTGAATCACCCTTTGGCAGATCGGTTAAATGCCATGTTTGATTTTGTTTGAGCGATTCAATTTCCGCATCCATTGCTTTTCTCCATTCAGTCGAATTCTTGCAATTGAGGGCTTCTTTGTATGTGATAGGGTCAAAATAGCCAGTTATGAATGTTGAGCATTCAGCTAAATCTGGTTCGATTTTGCAGATTAGGTAATTCTATCGTATTCTTACTTATTTCAGTATCGTTTGGGATGTGTCGTTCTTCAGATTGACACTGAAGCTTCAGTTCTTCTACATCATTATTTGCGATCGCATCACTCTCCGCATTATTATCCTTCTGTACCATTGAATCTGTCCTCGCGATAGTACAGCATTCTCGAAGTCCTGTTTGTTTCGACGCTGTCATCAGAATTATAAAATCGTTAAATCTTCACGCCTTTCTCCAAATGTTTGTTCGCCTTCGTAAAAAAAAATCTTCAAGGTATCCTGCTATAGCACTGCTATATCCTGGTATACCTCTGATTTTTCTTACAAAAAATTACATTTTCCAGTGTGACAAATCGTCTTTCAGTAACAGGAAATATCGCGATTCACAAATTGAATTTTTTGCTTAGGACCACATAGAGGTCGGCGTGTATGAGTTGTCCTATTTTTGTACTCTTCGTGTCTGAACTCGGAAATGGAAGTCGATGCATTTTCCCAAAAATACAGGCATCGCAACAGAAATCTATTTGATCTTCAAAGTTGATGTCCTTTTTCATTAAAAAATCTCGCACATGTGGAAGGTTTTGATGAGCTAATTTCTGGTGCCAAATTTGGATTGGTTCCTTCGTGATTACATGAGCCTCTCTTTCCTTTCTTGGTATTGTCATTTCAAATTTCATCCGATATAATTTCTTCCATCGTTCTCCCACTTCAACTACATCCATTCCGTGACAATTTACAGTTCGTATCGTTTGATTCGAGTTTTAGATCTTTATCTAAAGCGGCTCCCATTGAGAAAAAGTTGTATTTTATCTCCGATAGGTAGGTATATTATACAATACGTCTGACATATAAGGCCTTGGTCTGACAGATGTCTTTTCCATCCTTTTATTTTCGTTAGGCTGGCAATAAACCGGCACACAAAAAATTAATATTTGAGATACAAAAAAATAATAAAACGGCACAAATTAATGAGCAACAAACAAAAATTTCTTGGCATCACAATAATAATTTGGCAACATTTATAATTTTTTGGCACTATTGGAAGGGTACACAAAAATTATTTTTTGGCATCGAAATAAACATTTTGGGCGACAAAAATAATTAACTGGCAACAAATTTATAAATAAAAAAATTAAATTAGTTTTAAAATATTCTGGAAAATGGATAATAAATAATACAAAATCGATTAAATTTAATTTTTTGTTTCGATTTTTTTTTTTTTTTACTACTAAAAATTATTTTTTTCTGTTCCAAAATATTATATTTGTTGCCAATTTATTAATTTTGATGTCAATGTTTGTCGCCACAGTATTTAATAATGTCCTTCAAAAATATTTGTTTGTTTTTTCATATGTGGTGCCAAAATATTATTTGTGATGCCAATTTATTATTTTTGATGCTAATGTTTGTCGCCAAAATTTTTTTCTTGTATGCCCGTTTAAATTGTCCCTTTTCGTTAAACGTATAATATTTATATCACCCTAGCCGTACGCAGGAATGTGTTTACCATTGCACAAGCACACTGGTAAGTGTTGTTCAAACTCAATATAATTTATAAACCACTCATGTTGGTTTTACATGTGATCGCTAGCACCAGAACCTAAATACCATGCTTCAACATCAGTCTCAATTGATGTTGTTGACGTTAGTGTTTCAATCATCAACGCGTCACCTTGTTTCCTATCTTGAAGTTTGTCTGGTATGTTTTTCTTGTTTCTGCAATTTCTTGCCCAATGGCGGGCTTATTGCAATTGAAGCACCTTCTTTTGTTGTCCTGCCGCTGACTTCCTTTATTCCCAAAATCCTTGGAATTGTTTTCTGAACGGTAAAACCGTTCCCTTCTGATTTACTTTGGGAATTGATTCGAGTTTCTTCAATCGAAAGTCTCCAAATTAGGTTTGGTAAGGTTCTTTCATCAACTCGATTCAGAGTCGATTCCCAGGCACTAATAAAATGATTGTACTGAGTAGGCAGAATCATCAAAATTTTTGTGATGATTAATCAATTCGAAATTTCTTCCCCTAGATTTCTTAGTCGTGAGCTAGATCTTCCAGTTTCGATTCGCATGGCTATGTCATCTTTTGAGCTTTTTGTCATTGTATACCACTATTGTTGCAGCATATGCACGCTCGCATCTGATTTTTGTTCGTGAACGGATAGAAGCTTATCCCACATTTCTTTGGCGGTGCTGAAATTTATGATATGAAACACAGTTGTTGATCTGCTATAGCTTAAAATTGTCAGCTTTCGTCCATTCCTCAAGTTGTTTGTTGTATTTCCTTCGTAGGTCCTGGTTTGACATTTTTACCGTTAACCACGTCCCAATCATTATGGGAATTTCGTATGTCGACAGTGACAAATTTTCTGTTTTTTAATTTCGAGATTCCCACGAGTTCACTTTCATATTTTATTTTTCTTAGCTATTGTTTTTATTTCGCTTTGCATTGCACACACTGGCTGGATAAACTTAATTTCGAAATCAGTGAACTCCCTAAAATTTATATTTTTATTAAATATTAATTCGATTTATTAATTCAATCATTTGACGTTATACTGGGCCCTTAACCTGTTAAGTTATGTTTAGTTTAAATAAAAAACCTCGATAATTTTGTTCAAAGAATATAGTACATATTACATTTCCATAAGCTTGAAAACACCGTCGTGGCAAAAACCACACTAAGGAATTTTTGTTATACAAAACAAAAGGTAACCAAAAGAAATTACATTTTCAGGGTTGCTAATTCATGAAACCATTAAACCTTTTTCACAGTATGTGCGTACTTAACCAAAACGTAACTAAACATAATAAAAACTTAACCTAATTAAAAATCATTATCGTTAACACATTTGTTTTGATTTTAAAATCCGGTACCTCGCAAATCAATCTTCACAATCCACGTGCTTTTGGATCGATTCAAACAACATTTTACTCAATTGATTTCAAAATGAAACTCTACAACATCTATTGATTGCTAGATGTCGCCACCAATTTATTTGGAATTTTGCACACGCACACACAATCACAAACAATTTGCTGATTCGCTGACAAAACATGACATTTCGAAAACAACAACAAAAAATTATTTAATCATTTTTTTTGTGTCTTCTTACTTTTTAGTGTTTTCATATGTTGTATTTTGGTTTTACTTTCTACAAGAAATAATAAATAAATAAATGTGTTTAGTGAAAAGCAAAATAAAAATTTAAAAAAAAATTGCCTTTATTATTAAATTCATGTATTTTTGTTAATCATCATATAATAGCTTTGATGATTAAATGATAATAATTGTGTGTAGCGTGTGTATCTCGGGTACAGAGAGCAAATTTTCGAGTTTTTGGGGGTGTACGTACGGACAGTGAATAATTTAAATAAGTGCAAGTGATTGTGTTTTGTGTGTCATGTTTTCCAGTTCCACATATGGGAGAAATACACAAATAATTATAACCTAAATATATAATTTATAAAAATCTAGTTTATTATTGTGTTCAATTATTAGTTTGTAGGATATAAGTGTGACAATATTTTCTTAGGCCTAAAAATGGATATCGACACCAATACCAAAATTAAAGGTAGCTAATAACCGTATAATTTATTTTGAGACATATTCTAATTAAGATTTTTCGTTTAAAGATGCTGTAGCTTCTACAGAAGGAGGGGATTCTGATGATATCGTTATTGAATCTCCGCTAGTGTTGCAAAATGAGGCTACTGCATCGACTTCTACAAATACCAAAAAAATGGGGTAAGTCTATATATGTACTTACTTTTAAAGTTAATTTTTAATATTTTTAGTATATTTAAGTATGAAAAACTAGTAAGTGACTAATCGATGTGGGGTCAACAATTTGTATTAGTGCCAATATTTACTTAGATATCTTGAAAATAATACAAAATTGTTTTGAGTTGTTTCCAATTTCATTCGGCGACAATTATACATAGTAATAATGAAGCAAGTAGCTATATGCGGGCATAATTGTGGATTGTCAAAACAAATCTTTAATTTAATCTGCTATAAATATTATAGAGTGGCTTTTGTAGTTTATAATAGCTTAATTTCTCATTTATTGAGTTGAGTTGGAGCAAAAGTTTTGCGAAATAAAAATTCTTTCAAATAAAAATAATCTTATCTTTCGTTTTGTAGCTATTTTTCGAGTGTCTATTGATTTGTAATTTAATTACTTTAGACCATAGGTTCGTCTAGATTTTGGGTTTCTTATCGGTTATTATTAAAAGCTCTAAACAACATCGCTGGCCCGGCTTTTTAAAAACACGAAGAAAATAAGCTTCTGATAAGTACATATTTCCAATGTTATCGTTGTGCATTAATGCATTATATTACGTATTATAATATGTAACGCATTTTTTAATCAATGCGCCATAAAATGAGGGGCTCAGAACCATAGTGGCCTAATCCATATTTTGAAACATTTTTCTTTAATCGGCTATAAATGTTCTTGGAAATGGAATCTAATTATACGGACCTCCAATTCCAAAAACAGTTATTTTCAGGTTACTTATTATAATATTTGTTTTATAATAAATTACCATTTCAATGGACATTTATGACCAATTAAATGAAAAAATGTTGAAATTTTGAATGTGGGTTAGGCCACTATGGTTCTGAGCCCCTCAAATACACCAATGCAACGATAACGTTGGTATTAAAAGTATATTTTTTCGTGTTTTTAGTAAAGTGAGAGATAAATATATTTCGTTGACCTTGGTTTGGCAAAGTTAAGATTTTCAGTGTTAAGTTGAGTGGCTGAAAATTCAAAATTAACATATAAAATATAAGTTACTTAAGAGCAAAAATGTCTTGGCCCACGAATTGTTCCTTCTGGTTATTTATTATTCTGTGGTATTACCAACAATATGAACACTAAATTTGTTGTATTAGTTTGTGTTGAAAAAATATGAATTTGGCCAGTTTGTGAAGTTGGTTTAAATATCAGATGACAAAGTAAAATCGTAGTCAGTGTTAATTTTGATGTAAACAAAAGTAAAATTTTTAGTTTGTCTTAGTCTCTTTCTCATATCAGTTTTGGTTCAGCTTCCAACCTATACGTAATGTGTTGAAAGCTAACAGATAACTTATTGGGTCCTCATAAAAAGAGTAAAAGTTTGAAGAAATATTAGAATGATCGCTTCCATGGCTGAGACACTCTCAATGATGAGAAATACTAGCCGTTTCCTATACGTCATCTATTAAGTTTTCGAGAAAAGGAATAAACGCATTTTACCGACACTATGTTAAACATTAATGATATTGCTAAAAGAAATTGCAGGAAATTAAAAAAGTAACAAAAAATGTAGTTACGATTATTTTTTGTTTGTGCTGCGTTTTCGTGTAAACAGCAAGAAACTAACAGCAGTAACTAAAACAAAAGTTGACGTAATCTAAAATGTTTAAAATTAAAAACTACAATTATAGATTCGTAAAACGAAAGTTAATTCATAATAATTGTTTATATTTCGGTATTTTATTTAAAAAATATTACAAATGTATTGCAAGTGTTGACTACCTTCCTACAACCAGGTTTGACACCTCATGAAAAACAGATTGAGAAGCCACTTCACATCCTTCTTCAGGGGCGGATTAACGCCTAGGTAAACTAGGCTCATGCCTAGGGTCTGTTCTATTATTTATTTATTTATTAACCAACATGCAAAAAATTGCTTACATCAGTATAAAAAATATTTTTAAATAAAAAGTTAAAAAATTGAATACAATAAAAAATTAAAGGTTACTAAACAACATCAATAGTTCTAATAATTAACACAAAACATTTTAAAACAACATTTAAAACTAAAACCTACCTAAAATCCGCTATACAGTGTTGAGATCTCGTTGAATGCGCACTATATGGCCATGGAAGCTGTAGTTGCTACTTGTAGTCGGAAAATGAAGAAGTTCTCCGGGGCGTAAGTTGTGTTGAGGAGCATAAATATTAAAACGTGAAAGAATGTCAGAACAGTCTATTTTACCACAAATGATGGCACGTGAAAATGTGGCACTTGCGCATGTACGCTTAGCACTTAAAGATTGGAGATCCAGAAAACGACATCGGTCTGCATACGGTGATAGTCTGAAATTGTTGTCACGCCCGAAAGGCGGTAATTTTCTGAGAACAAATAACAAAAACTTTTTCTGAACACTTTCAATTCTGTTTGATTGAGACTCGTAGAACGGGGACCATATGGCAGTCGCGTACACAAGCTGTGAACGAACAAATGAAGTGTACAGTGACTTGAAAGTTAATGTGTCGTGAAAATCCTTCGAATTTCTTTTAATAAACCCAACATCGAAAAGGATTTGTTAACAACTGCATCGATGTGAGAGTTAAACGTTAAATCCGAGCTAAAGATAACGCCCAAATCAGTAACCATATTAACTCTCTTCAAACTAACGTCATTTAGAAAGTAGTCAAAAATTACAGGAGACTTTAGACCTGGAATAGATGATTACGTGACACTTATCAACATTCAGAAACATAAGGTAAGCAACACACCAACCGCAAAATGTGTTCAGGTCCCTCTGAAATTGATCGCGATCCAATTCACATGAGATATTTGCTTTTGCATATATTTTCATGTCGTCAGCAAATAAAATACAGTCTGCGAATTTGAAGCAATCCTCAACATTGTTAATGAGTAATGAAAATAATAATGGGCCTAAGTGACTATCTTGAGGCACCCCAGATGTCGCAATAAAACATTCTGAGAACGTATCGTTAATCTAGACAAACATTTTGCGATCCGACAGATAAGACATAAGCCAATTTAAGGGAATAATGTCGCAATTAAGTTCACTGAGCTTATTCACTAAAACCCTGTAATTTAGTTTATTGAATGCTTTAGCGAAGTCGGTATAAACCACATCGACTTGAAATTTTGAGGCAACAGAGTTAATTAAATTATTTTGAAAGACTGCTAAATTAGTGACTGTTGAACGGCCAGGAAAAAATCCATGCTGACGTGTGCTAATACGTTGCTTTTAGAGTGGAAGTAGATCACATTGTTAACCATTGACTCGAATATTTTAGGAATGCAAGATAGTAATGCAGTTTCACGATAATTAGTTACATTACTACGGGGGCGTTTTTGTGAAGCGGTATGATACTTGATATTTTCCAAAGATCAGGAAATTTGCCTTGGCTGAGGCTCAAATAAAATAAATGGCATAAAGGAGCGGCAAAACCAACTGCACACAGCTTTAATAGAGACACTGGTAAACCATTTGGTCCAAGACTCTTAGAAACGTCCATGTTCATCAAAGCCCTTATCACGACAAGTTCTGAAAAAACAATTTTTGAATTATTGGAGTTAGAAAACACTGCTAAAGTATTCAGTGAAGAAATCGCAGATTGTCTGATTTTTGACTACGGAATTCTAAAAATGACGGCAAGCCGTTATTATGGTTCTTAAATTTGACAAATTTCTAGAAATTCTTCAGATTACATCGCAAATCGTCTTCAATGTCAATTATGTAATTGTTATACAGGAATCGGTTGAGATAGCAAAACTGTTTGCGCAGAGACTTAAACTGGATATAGTCATTGGCCAACCCTGTACGCCTATACTTCCTATGACATTTATTACGCAGGATTTCTAGTTGTTTGAGTTCTTTTTTTTTTCTTTTTTTTAAATTAGGGTGGGTGTTTGCAGCCCAGAGCACTGCGACCATTGAGGCCTATTGTGCGTCCCTAGAGGTTCTTAGCTGAAATGTAGGTCTATGTCCTTGATAAACGCCGCTACCTGATGCGTATCCAGTGGGTCGGCATTAGGCCACTGGATTGTGTGCGCATTGAGAAACTTGAATCTTTTTAGGATGATAGCATCGCATGTGAAGAGTACGTGTTCCGATGTCTCCTGCCCGTAGTCACAAAATCTGCACTGGTTCGTAAGGGACTTTCCAATTTTATGTAGATGACCATTAAAAGGGCCATGCCCTGTTAAAAACCAGATAAGGGACCTTAGGGACTGGCGATCCACCCTCGGTGCCTCTCCCAGACGTATAATATTGTAACTGAGTAATTTCTTGGCCTGCCTCATCCCAATGGAGGACTCCCAGAGTAAATTCCTATAGTTCTGCTCCCAGTCCCTTATACCTTCTGCCAAATGGGTTTTGGAAAAGCGATACTAGGACTGGGACCCAGGAAATCCCGGCTTGCTCCCATTTTTGCACAACGGTCTGCTGCCTCATTTCCCTTAATGGTGGAATGGCCAGGAGACCACAAAAGGGGGAGAGATGAGATAATATTCTCTACCAGTGCCCGATGGTAAAATTCCTCCGACAATCGATTGTCCTTACCATCAAATCTGATAGTTGGAACAATTCCTCCTTGAGATTTAATTTATGTAGGATACTGTTGTGTCCT
This sequence comes from Tipula helvola, assembly GCA_963556165.1. Classification (NCBI taxonomy): domain Eukaryota; kingdom Metazoa; phylum Arthropoda; class Insecta; order Diptera; family Tipulidae; genus Tipula; species Tipula helvola. The sequence goes on from OY744481.1 coordinate 94,827,449, forward strand.
GACCTCATGGTTTTGGGTGCATGGCTCAGACCTCTTGAACCGGCTACTTTTTTAATGTGTTGATGCCCCAGTATTTTCTCAAGGGCAGCTGTTGGACAAGTCCTCATTGCTCCAGTTGCACCCACACAAATTAACCTCTGGATTTTGATTCTTCGTGCACCAGTCTGCTCCGTCTTTGGCCACCACACAAACGCCGCATAAGAGACCATAGGTCTTATGACGGCCCGGTAGAGCCAAACCAACATTTGTGGGTGGGGATTCCATGTCAATTTCTGATCAAGCACGGCATCCAGAAATTTAACCTCCTTCGACAGTTGGAGAGTTACCCTTGCCTCCTCCCCCCCCCCCCCCCCCCCAGGGCTATCGGCGGAAGGGCAGTTTTCCTCCGGTTAGTAAAGAGAGTGCAGCTGACCTTATTAGGATTTACCGTAAGGCCCACCTCCGTGCACCAATCATTTACTACTTCTAGGGCTTGTTGCATTCTTTCCCCTACTCTATTTGCAAATCTGCCCCTAACCATCAAGACTAGGTCGTCCGCATAGGTAATGTTTGAGAAGTCTGGATTTCTCAGTCTGGTAAGTAATGGATCAATCAACCATAATAAAGGAGAGAGGACACCTCCCTGGAGGCAGCCCCTGGTGGCCGCTATGGTGATGGTTTTGTCTCCAAAAGAGGCCGTAATCCTCCTGTTTTTCAGCATGTTTATTATCCACCTTACGGTGGAGGGGTCTATGCCCATTGTTAGTGATTGTTCCTGAATTACCTCGAAACTATATTATCAAAAGCTCCCTGGATATCAATGAAGGAGCATAGTAATTATTCTTTATTCCGGAGCGTATCTTCGATTTCCAATGTCAGTTCGTGTGGAGCTGTTTCTGTTGATTTCCTTGCTTGGTAGGCGTGCTGCCTAGAGCCCAGAGGGTAACTTTGAAAGGTATTGGATCTAATACAAAGTCCCAGAATTTCCATGGTTTTCAGTAGAAATGATGTGAGGCTAATACATAGGTGTATAAGACCTAATCTCCTCTGATGATCGTTTTCCCGCTTTTGGGATAAAAATCACCCGAACTTATCTTCAGCGTTTTGGAACATATTCGAAGCTATAACTGGCTCTGAAGAGTATAGTAAGATAAGGCAGCAAATTCTGCAGGCCTTGTTGTAAAAAGGCGGGATATGTGCAGTCCCCTCCCGGTGATTTGAAAGATTCAAAAGATTTGACTGCCCAGCTTATCCGTTCCGGCGTAAAAAACTGCCTCGAGACTTCTGAGCCCCCTTTGGAACAGATACGGATGTACACTACTTGCGTTGGATTCCTCCTGATCCCTCAGTATAATACATTCTGGGAAGTGACCTTTCACTAGACATTCCAGAGTCTCCTTTCTGGTTGTGGTTTTCTCTCCACTTGGTTTCCTTACAGACCCCAAGGGATTCCTGTGCTCCAAGGAGAGTGCCTTCTGTAGTCGACACGCCGTAGGTAATTTGTCTAGTTTCTTACAGAAGTCTCTCCAGCTTAACCTTTTGCTCTGCCTGAGGGCTATGTTATATTGGGTAAGGGAATACTGATAGGTAGTCCAATCGTTCGTCCTCTTAGCCCTATTAAAAAGTTTACGGACATTTCGTCTCATGTTTTCCAAGTTTTGGGTCCACCAAGGAACATCCCTTATGCCTCTGATACGCACCAGTGATGAGCTTGAGTGGTCGGCATTAATTATTGCCTCTGTAACTTCATTTGCTACTCTGTCGAGGTCTTCGACAGAGTTTATCGAGGTCTGTAGACCAGCTAAGTTATCCAAAAGTTTATCGTTATAGACTGGCCAGTTGGTGCGTTTGGGTATCCTTAACATCAACTCTTGTCTCGAAGGGATATTGATATCAAACCTGATATACTTATGATCTGAGAGGGATGCTTCCTTGGACACATGCCAGTCGGGAATTGCACCGGAGGTACCCATGTCAGACAGGGTAAGATCCAGTACCTCTCTCCTAACTGCATTCACAAAGGTCCCATCACTCCCTTTATTATTTACTGCTAAGTTATTACTAAGACAGAATTCAAAAAGTTGCTCACCTCTTAAATTGGAGTTGCTGCTTCCTCAGACTACGTGGTGTGCATTAGCGTCGCAACCAATGATAAATTTTTGGTGATGAATCATGCAATAATTCACGAAGCTCTGTATCGATTCTGGAGGGGGTCATTCTCATCCCTGGGAAAATATGCAGAAGCTATGTTAATCACCCTCCTGCCTCCTTGGGATAAGGGCATTTCTATTGAAACAGCCGTGATGTCCTTAGAAATAAATTGGTTAATAGAGAAGATATTGTGGCTTGAGCAACAGAGAATTGCTGTCCTCGGCCTATCAGCAGCCGTGTCGTAGACTAGCTTACCTGTATTGGCCGCAAAACCTTTAATCTTCCCATTGTTGGTCCAAGGCTCCTGTATGAGCGCTATATCCCAGTCATTAATCATAAAAAGACGATTTAGGTTGTTTGTAGGCGTCTTCGATCGATGCAGATTAATCTGCGAACCTCAGTTTTGTTGTTGTTGTTGTTTTTTTATTGTGTATCACCATGATGTATGTATCACAGCTCCACACTATCCTTCTTAGGCTTCGAAGAGCCTGGTATTGCTGCAGGTTGCTGTAGAGCCACCCTTATTCTAGGAGTCAGCCCATGGCTTTTCCCCCTCCCTCCTTGGCCCGGTTTGGCCAGTCTGCCTGTTCCGGAGGTGCCAGGTCTCCTGGCCTCCTCCGGCCCAGTGACCCCACCACCGCGGCCAGAGTTCTCAGCCAAAGCTGCCCCCGACGTGCCGGGCAGATTCGGCTCCGCCACTCTCCCCCTGGCTGCATCCACCGCCCCCTCCTTCTTTGGGCGGAAATGTACAAAGTATTGTATATATATATATATGTGTGTGTGTGATATTGGTGATTGTCTTTTAATGTCTACTGCTTTAATATTGTATATTATGAGATTCTTATTTTTATATATATTTGTATGAATATTGTAAATATGATGGTAGTTGTTTATTTTGTATCTACAACGTTGATATTGTAATTATGTGTTGTTGTCGTTCCGAAGAATTATTCCTGAGCCGTGTATTGTTTGGATGAATTTAATGTTAATAAGTTATGAATCTTTTACGATGTTTCACAGCTAATCCTGATTAATATGTATTTATTCTACGCTATATTTCTTATAATGACATATTAAGATCCTAATGTATAAAATTGCTCGTGTAGCGTCTTCTATCATGTATGTACTGATAAGTGTAGAGTATTTGTTTAATTCTATTCTGTTGTTAGTTTCAGAATAGAATTGTATGTGGAGAAGTTTTTTGTCTTGGTTAGTAGACTAGGCTTAACTAAGGAATTTTCTCTTATTAACCAATCAATTATTACAGCAATTACGCCGCTTTTCTCTCGATTGGTTCGTCTTAGAAAATCCCGCTTTATCGGGTTAGTAGGATGATTGTTAGTTATATTTACCAATGTTTCAGTTGACTGGGTGTCCTGGATATATCGTCTTTTGGTAGATGTTGAAGATTTTGATAATAAAAATTTTATTCTTTTTCTTTTGTATCTGGATAATAATTCTTTTATTTAGATTTTTGTATTTTTGTTACAAAATATTCTTAATTTTACTGGACTTAATTTAATTTACTTTAGTTGAATGTTTTAATGTTGAAAACTTATTGATTTGAATACTGAATACTTTATGAAAACTGAATGCAGAATATCAAACTGGAATGTTATTTACAGAATGATTTTTGGTTGTAAATTTCTGTGCTTATATACTAATTTTTCTGATATTTTACACTAACAATTTGTGTACTTAATTTCTATTTCTGCTAATTTGCATTATTCTAAGAATTATAACGCATGTGTATCAAATTTTCAACTCATCATAAATTATTTTGGGTCATTATATTGTTCGATTTTAATTGAATTGCTTAATATTATTTTTACTTTGGGTCAATATTCTTGGTATTCCAATTTTCGCTTTATTTTTGATGTTCTACATTTTATTTATTACATATTACTTCTATATTACAATTTTATAATTTTCTTTCGAATTGCATTGTCATCAACACATTAATTATGTATTTCTTTATTTCATTGTCAACGTTTTATTATATAACATGTGTTTCATTTCCTACTATTTTTGTTTCCTTAATTTTACTCTTTTGTTTTGGTCTTTTTATTTCATCTTGACCCTTTTTGTTTGATCTTTTTATTTTGTCTTAAATTTTATTAACTATTATCTTATTTTGTATTCTGGGAAAAACACTTGTGAAACATTATTTTGAATTTTTGTGACTTTCTAATTTTTTGTTATTTTTCGAAACTAGCCTTAATATTATCATACTACAATTTCTGCTGCATTATCTCTGATTTATCTTATTTTTCCTATTAGATTTTATACTTCATTTAAATGTTTCACAACAAAAGCCAAACATCCAGTTGACTCTGTAGTTAGAGCCCTTGAGTATCTCCGCCGTTTTATGTGAAACGGACACCGTAATTTGAAGGAGGTCGCCTTCTCGCTCCTTCCTCGCAATAATTCTCCAATCTGCATCTCTTAGGTCCTTATTCTGGATCGCCAGACGACGCAGTATCTTTTCATTTGTCTTCTTACCACCTCGTGGCAGGTAGACAAAATAATTTTTGGGCGAGGCAACTCTCCTCCCCAACTGCCTTCAGGGATGCCCCGTCCCTTGGTTTAAGTGAGGGCACTGTGACCCTAGGCCACTCTACCGTGTCTTCATCGGTACAGTTGACCGTGAGCCAACCATTTCTGGTGCGATATCCCAAAAGTTTGGGCTAACACCATCTACCGGAAGCTCCGCCACTGTGTCCATTATCGCATCCTGTATCGCCAGAATCTGGGCAATGCCCAGTTCGATCTCGGGGAAGCCTTAGTCGGTGTTTACGCTGATTCCTGAAAGAAAATAAGAGGAAACACAAAGAATCAATTTTTATTAAATAATTATAATTTTTTATACGTATCTAATTAATCGTAAGATGCAGCTTAACTGGATTTCATTATGTAACTTTTTATTAACTGAAAAGAAGAGAATTATTAGATTTAAGTATATTATATAATTTTGTAACTTACAATCTTCGAATGTATCCAAAATTTATTTGGTTATATATATTTTGACAGTTAGTTGAAAATCACTAAAACAAAGGGGCAATAAATTAGTACCCATAGAACGATAGGTGTATAAAAATCTACGGTGATAGTTTAAATATTTGATTTCAGATGGCACTTTGTTATCAATAATATTGCAAACTAGAAAATAAAAAAAGATTGAATTGCGTAGAAAAAGAGAGGAGTAGCTTCGTGAACTTGATACTGTAAACATCTTTATAAAATAAAAAATAAAAACTGTGAAATACAGGAAAAAATAAGAAATCGTCATTTTTTTTTTGAGCAAGTGAGTTTTTTACGGGGAAATTATATCTGCGACATAAGGGTTATCACGGCGAATCAAAAAGTTGGCTTGTTCGATTATATATGTGGCATAGACCAAGTTTCACAAACAACAACAACAAAAATAAAACAGAGTTTTTTACAGTCGGTAATCTCCAGCCTGATGACCTTCACCGCATTACTACATATAAGTAGTAGCCGTGTCGGCCGTTCTCGGGGCAACTCTCTTTATTGTCGCCCTCTATGACATATTTTGGGGCGGCTTCAAGTATCTTTGGTGAAGGACTGGAAACTTTCCCTTTCTTTGCTGCAATCCCTTGTGGGGTAGAGTCGTCATCCGATCTGCTTCGTCCGCCACGGCGGCGCCTCTTACCGTGATAAGTCTGATTGAAACCGGAGGTCGCCTGGTATCCGGAGTTCCGTGCTAGCGACCAACTAACCCATGATCATTCATCCTTCGGCGCACGTGTCTCACCTTAGATTTGTTTTTTTTTCAAGGTTTATGCCATCCTTTAGCGTCGTACTTCAGCCTGTTGATCGGTAAATGAGCCAACAGTTTCTGGTGGTCACCACGAGGAGGTAGTACGTACACTTGCGAATCACGCTTAGGTTAGGCCCACAGACAGGACTGCCTAAAACATGACTAGAACAGCCTACTGGAGCTCACCCTAAAGGAAGGTTACGGAGCTGGTACACAGCTTTATTCCCCCCTTCCTGAAGACGCCAGACCTCCATCTTTGCCTATTGGCAGTCTGGATAATGCGTCTGCATTGGCATGCTTTTCTGTTGGGCGATATTTGATATTATATTTATACCACTGGAGCGCAATAGTCCAACGCTGAAGTATTTCAAGAGTTGCAAGTTTTCAAATGTTGTATATCACAACAAGGTTTTGAGATAATTAAAAAACTAATTCCAGATTGTTATATTTTTATAGTATTAATATTAACTAAGCATAGTAATGTAATACGACTTATTTAAATCAAGATCGGTATTATAAAATGTAATAACGGTTAACGTAATAAAAAAGAGAAAGAGAGTGTTATTCATATTTATCGTTGATTAGGTGTGTTTGTAAACTCAATATTGCAACATGATTGAACAGAGTCGCAAAACAATTATGATGCGAGATAAAATGTATGACTCCAAAAACGAAACAGGAACTAAATGGTATGAATAAAATACCTTATTAGTCAGCTGTTGGGAGTATCTTATTTGCAGCTCAAGTTATGCCGTTAATTTGCACCGAAAAAAAAAGTTGGTGTAATTGAAAAAAAAATAGATTGATTGGATGAATATGACATTTACGTGAGGTTTTGAAAATATTTTTTTAATTTTATGTAAAACTTGCATCAAAATGAATATAAGTTTACTTAAACAAAATAAAACAGGATCCTTTAATTCGGAAATTTTGAAAAACCTTCCTTAAAATTGCTTATTATTACTGTAAAGGCCGGTATTCACGTACAATTAATTTGCGCAATATAATTGTGTGACGTCAATATTGCACAATAAAATTTCAAAATCTTGAATAAACTTTGAGAATATTGTGCAATGTTCTGACGTCACACAATTATATTGCGCAATTTAATTGTACGTGAATACCGGCCTTAAGGCGATTATCATGAAATTGGTGACTTTGTTTCAAAACTAGCAAACTGTATTATCAAAATGAGGAAAGCAACATACGAATGGATTTCTTCATTGATGATTTGACCACCATTCTTAAACTGCCGTTTCATTAAAATTGATACTCATTTCATTAATCGGAATACTAACGTTATATATATATATATATATATATATATATATATATATATATATATATATATATATATATATATATATATATATATATATAATAACTATATAACATTTTGGAACTAAAATACATTTCAAGGGACCGTTGCAAAAATATTTCTACAATAAATGACAACAACAAAATCTTATGCAACTCAAACAATTTATTAAAGTCAAAACTTTTTGAATTACAACATTAAGATACATTTTGATTATGGTTTGGCTTAAGATATTCAATATCTTTATTATAAAACTTCACTTAAAAACGAATCCACCATCGTTAGACAAATAAATAAATAATTTAATTAATAAAACTAAAAACAATTTCAATTCGCTGATTTTCCACTCTATTTAGGTTTTATCGAAAGTTAGCACCGAAAAGTGCAACGTTTGAGACCAACTAGTGACCTATTCTCACTAAATGTGGCATTTTAACGAATAAATAGATGGAAAATGATATTCGCAATCTGCGTTCGCGCTGCTTGTTCGGAAGTAGGGATGTTATCTTCCTAATACTTACTTTCTGATATATTTTTGGAGTTTCTTTGAACTGTTTATGTAACATAAGGCACGGATTAATCCTTTATTTTTTCCTCACAGATTTGTAGTATTTTTGGTATAAATAGTTGGTATCCTAGAAAACTGACCGCATGTAGATATAAATGCTGCAAATCAATGTTGATCTGAAAAAAAACGCATTATTTGTTGTATTAATCATAACTATTTTTAAACATTATTGTATACCAATTTATACCCCAATGGTCTGGGGAGGCCTATGGCAGTGCTAAAATGGGCGCTCAGTAAAAAGGCAATCGCCTTGACAAATGAGAGGTGGATCAACACTCTCACGTGCAGGGTAGCAAAGCAAGTTTGGCCAAAACTGGACTTGCGGCGCTCCAAGGTACTAATATCCCTGGGAAGACAAGAAATAGGATTGGTCGTAGGGATAATGACAGGTCACTGCCTTTTTGGGGAGCATGCGAGAAGGCTGGGGATACAGACGAATGACTTTTGTAGAAGTTGCATGGACGAAGAGGAGGAGGAGACTTTGGAACACTTCCTATGCTCATGTCCGGCGCTATCATACAGAAGGCATAAGTATTTGGGTGTGTACGGTATGGACAGCCTTTCGGAACTCGCGGACTGTGGAGTGCGAGATTTATTACGCTATATAAATAGCTCTGGTTGGTTTCAACGGGAGTAATGGGGAGATGGGATCCTGTGGTATCACAACGGGCCATTGCTGGCCTAAGTGTGCGATAGCAGCCACTTCAACCTAACCTAACCTAACCTATACCCCAATGGACTTTTATATTGTTTCCAGTGGTTTGTTTTCTCTGACGTCGTTTTAGACATGTTAATGAAATTATTCACTCTATATGCTGCCGTTTCTGCTCAATAACTCTCTAAGTCTTTCCAGGAGCAAATATTTCGCTCGATTTCTTCTGAATGTATTTCTATAGATTCATCTACTTCTATACTGAGAAGAAAGATATATGAAAATCACGGTTGCAATTAATGGTTTTTATATACATCAAGCACGAAAACTTGTTGGCGAATATCTCTCTTATCTAAATTTGTAGACACAAAAGAAAATATCTTACCAGAAGTATGTGGGTCAGCAAATGGCTTTTCGCAGTTAGAAACGTTATATGACCTTTTACCCTGAACTCCACTTTTTTTCAATACGCGCTGCTTATTAAAAAAAACACTAAATAATAGCCCCTTCGGTTTACATCGATGACACTATAAATACCAAGTGCTCTGCAAAAAAATGATGTTTACATTTTAAAAGCTATTTAAAATATCAGGCTTTTAATTTACCTGTTGCTCCGAGCTAAAAGTATTAATAATACTTTCCGATAATTATTTTGCCAGCGTAACTGACATACAAATTCGATATTTTTTCCCATATAACTTATATTATTTAATTAAACTGCTTAATTTCTAACCGACACTTACTTAACAAAGAAACCAAATGACGCCTTGAAATAATTTTAACACATTTTTTTCTTGTACAAAAAATTATAACAAAAAAATATTCTCAATTTTATTACAAAATCCTCAACGAGATGACATTTCTATTTCAATATTACTTGTTTTTTATTCCGTTATAATTTCAATAAACCCTGAGGATTAGAAATTAATAATATTTTATTGAATAAATAACCATTTCTTTCATTAAAACAAATTACAAATGTGTACATAAAATTAATAGTAGATTGTTCTACAAGTAAAGAAAAGTGATAGTTTTCCAGCGAGTAAAATTGTTTAATTTACGAGCGAGCGCTAGCGAGCGAGTGGATTAACAATTTTACGAGCATGGAAAACCATTTTTCTTACGTGTCGGACATGCTATTTTTTCGTGTATTTGACGACAAATCAGGTAAAAATAAAAAAGGTAGACTCAGTTTAGATCAAAGTATGTATGCATAGCATGTACATAACAATCGCAGTAAGCAAATAAATAAAAGTCAAAAATTCAAAAATCATTTGGAAAAAAGCGTTTCTATGAAGAAAAATGTTTATAGTGAAGAAATGTGTTTCTAAGGAGAAAAGTAGCAGTTTTCTTTACTGTTTTCAGCCAAGAAATGACACTCTTTGCCATTCAGTACACGAAAAAATATTTTTGATGTGAAAACATCTTTAGCGGGGGTAAGTCAAAAATTTCATGTAAAAAAAGGAACGGAAAATCCGGTACGATCAAAATTGCAAATTATATACGAGAAAAACGAACACAAAATGCACCGAACTTGCATACGATATAATTCGAATTACAATTTCAGTCAGATTAAAATGAAAAGGCACAAAAAGTATGCATGTGTAGTGTAAGTGGTTCAAAAAAACTGAAATGGAAGTACGTTAAACAAAGACAAATGCACCCATACTTTAAATATTAAATATTTTACATCTTAGCGAGCTGTTAAAATGGCACTTATACGTAGATATAAAATAATAATTTTGAAATTGTTTAATCGTTATGCAATGTTTTTAGTATTGCCATTTTCTAAAGATATGCGCAAGGAAGAAGCCGCAGGGAGACATTTTACCGTCTCTCAAGTTACTATGATTTTACTTGACTTTTTATTTGTCTAATAGAACCGCCCTATTTCGTTTAGTTCAAATCAATCACATCAGCGATGCCATTTTGAACAAAACTGGTTTGCCGTGACCATTCCCAAAAGTCTAAATATGTAATCTTCAACAATTGCCGTGTTTGAGTAATGGTGAATTTTAAAGCATTCAGAGCTGGTTTTGATTATTAACTTAACAGAACTGTATAGTCGGTTATAAATTTAAATTTTCAATTAAACAATTAATATCGGTAAGGTTCGTCCTCCAAATCCAAATAGAATAACTTATGACTTTTTAACCAAAATTGTACCGTAATTTAAATACTGAGCGAACAGTAGCCGTCTATCTGCATTGGTTTCTCAGGCCTATCGAAGAGACTTGAAATGATTCAATAGTTAAAGGTTTTCACATAATTCTTTTGCGAGTTGAGCGTGAACTCGCCCGTTGTTTTTTTTTTTTATTTCCTCGTTAGAATAGAATTATGTAGCAAAGTTCTAAAAAACAATCGAAAATTATTTTTTATTTTAAGACAAAATTTTTCAATCCAAATTTAAACACTAAGAGTTAAAAAAAATAATAAAACTTCAAGATAAATTTGTTAAAATGAAAAATGTTTTATCAATAGTAGTAAATAGTAAATAGTAATGAATTGTTTAAACCAAATTGATGAAGAATCAAATGCTGTGGAAAAGTGTTTCTAATTGGAAAAAAATTGTCATAGTTTTGAAGCAAACAACTTTCAAGAGGATAGAAATATTTTATAAAAATTGATAAATTCAAATTAATCAAATTCACCTATTTATTTTTTTGAGTGTGGTTAGTCGAGTCAACAATAACTCTGGCAAGGCTCATTGGACAGCTGTCAAACAAATACTGCGTTATCTGAAGGGAAGTGCAGCGACTAAATTGGAATTCAGCAAAAGAGATGGCAGCGGATTGTTTGTTTTTTGTGATGCTCATTGGACGAGCGATTTGGAGCAGAGGCGATCAACTATGGGACACGTCGCTATACTAAAAAAATACCCAATATCCTGGATGTCCTGAAAACAACCTACAGCAGCATTGTCAATAACTGTGGCCGAGTATATGGCATTAACTTCGGCCACACAGGAAGCAATTTGGTTAAATGGATTACTGCGAGAGTTATTTATCGAAACTTCAAAGTGTGTGTGAAGATTTATTGTGACAACAGAAGCGCTATCAATTTAACTACAACAACCAGTTATCATCCAATAATCAAGCATATTGATGTAAGACATCATTTTATTCGTGGCATGATGAACAACGAACGTATCGAACTTGTGTATATTACGACCGATGACATGTTATACCTGATGTATTGACAAACGGGCTCAACACTGTCAGACACCAGGAATTTATCAATGCAATGGGTCTTAGAAATGTGAAGAAATAGAATTCTGGTGAAGGTGTTGAAATGAGAATTATATTTCTTTAGTTGGTATCACTAATTTGTTTTTTGTATAATGCTTGTATAGCTTCATTTGTAAATAAAATGGTCTTCTCTTCCGTCTGTTAATTCATATAGTAAAGACGTGTATTTTATTTCTGCTTCGAATATTCGTATCTATCGGCAAAATTACAACAGAATAAATGCAAACAAATCGAATTTACGTAGCTGTAGCCCAATCCGAAATATAATAATTTCAAAGCAATAACAATCCGAGATTAAATAGGTTCCAACCACTTTTTTGGGGAAAATGACGTAAAACTCGGTACACCAAACCCAATAACTAGACATTTTTTCAATAATTTTAAGAAAAAATTTGAAGCATGCTTTATACTTTTCAATCAACCCAATATCACCTCTATTTTTTTAATCAACTGTACACGCTAAATAAACGTAATAATTAATCCAACAACAAATTGTTTATAAATTGAAATAAACAAAACAAATACAAAAATCTTATTCGTGATACGAGTTGTGTAGAGTGTGTGCTTGCTGCTATAGTTATTGAAATATTTTTCTACATTCAATCAGTATTTGCGTGCTCTTGATCCGCTATGGTTTGAAACAGTGCTTCTGGTGAAATTTTAAAATATTCATGTAGTTTTTTGTTTATTTATGTGTAACATATGTGTGAAATGAAATAGTTCTCTTATTCAAAGTTATTCTTTTAATTGTATATTTGTGAAGTGTTTTTGTACGTTATGAAATAAAATGATTGATTATTTATAATTAGTAATTACATATTAGTAAATTATCTAAAATAGTGATTAATTATAATATTTGTTTATTATAAAGTATTTAAGTAAATGTAATTGTGTCTTGTGTTTGTGATATATAAATAAACGTGCAGCTATCAGTACTGATGTCATATCTGGATATAAAATTATTATTTTTGGAAATTTAGATAATAAAATGGATAAAATAAAAAATAAATTGAACCAGTATACCTTTCTCACGTTACTTGGCCGTAATGAAAGGTAATTTTGAAATCTTTTGCAGTATGTTCGTTTATTATGTATTTATTTGCCACGTTAGGCCAAAAGTATTGGTGTATTTAAGATCGTCTTGATTTTTTTTTTAATTTCTGTTTTGACTTAATTTTTATTTTTTATTTTATTAACTGGACTGTTAAGCTGTGTGTATGTGCATTCCTCGAAGTAGACGACATCTCTAAAATACCATTTTATTGTGAACAATTTGCTCAACAAACTCCTTTAATACGACCATCTCTCGAAATGACCATATTTCTCCGATACGGAAGAAGGTCAGCTTAAAGAAGTTTTACGTACTACTGCCTTTACTACCAATTTTGTCTCGGTCGATTCGAAAATGTGAGTTAAAATTGTATTAGCTTTAATCAAACCGACCGAATGCAAAATTCAAGCGCCGTTTCTGCATTAGGTGGGACTATAAAAATAAACTTCCCCCATAAGCTGATAAAATAAAGAAACAACAATTTTTATCAACTCTAGTAAGCTTAGTAGAATATGTAAACCAAGTTTTAATTTTCTCCAAATTAAAGTAAAGCTTATAAATTAAATTTATTAACTCCTAAACATACAGGGTAATTCAAAATTACCGAAATCGGAGGTCATCGTGAAAATGTTAATGACAAGCACAAATGTTAATGATTTCCCACTAAAATTATTCTACGTTTAAGATTTATTACAAGCGAGTAATACTTAAAAATAAATAATCATGAAATAATGTTTACAAAATTTGGATAAAATATTTAATAAGGTAATTTTCAACAACTGAGCTCTCTCGGAAAGTTTCATACTAAATACTAATTTCATATTAAAAAATAATGGTTACTACAATTAACATTCTCACGACGTCATTGACGGGACCTTTAATGGTCAACCCCAAGGTTTATTCAATATCGTCATTAATTTTTTTACAACACACAACAATTGAATATGCAATTTCGAAAAGGGCACATGTCTGAAAAAATAAATTTTTCAGAAATTAAAGAAAACTACCTATTTTCTAAAGTAGTATACACCCTGCGCCATTGAAATGTTCGGTTTGAATTTTTAAAGTAAATTTTGGAAATACCACCGTTTGCTTCAAAAGTAGATAGCAAAAATGATAGATTCTGATTATCAAAACAATTTTTACACTATTCCGAATATATTCAAATAAAAAGAACGGTAATCCGACATTTTAGACCTACATAACGTCGGATAAGGAATATTACCGCCCTACCTCGTAACAATTTGGTAGGTCTTTACAGTGTTTTTAACAAAGTTCTTTCAATTGAAAAATAGTTTTTTGTTGACAATGGTAATTTTTATTCAAAATAAGAATTAACAGAAATAAAATAATTCATCTCAACCAAAATATTTTGAGAGAAATTGAACTTTTTAAAATCAATGATTAATAACCCAGCCCTTGGCTTTTATGATGGCCTTAAACCCAATCAGCATTGAATTCTAAAGTTTGATTAAGTAATATATTGTTATTTCTTCAAACCAGACTTTTTCTATAAGTTTTTTCCGCTCTTTGGCACTTTTCAGCTTGTAATTTGTAATCTTCTTTCCCATGAAGGACCAAATATTTTCAACAATATTGAGGTCAGGACTATTTCCTGTCCAGGGTAACGACTCAATCACCAAGCTATTTTTAAATTCGGCTACCTAAACAAAATAGACATTAGAATTAAGCATTCTTACTTCACAAATAACATCAATAACTCGCGGAGAGTAATCGTCCTGGAAGAGTGGAATACCGATGTATTGAGTCGGGTCCTCAATAGTGACGATTCAGGTTTCGATAATTTTTTTATATTTTCCTCCACTTTCTGGACTATCCAGAAGGTTTAGTGATCAAACTCCAAAGGCTGTTATGGCTCTCCAGGCCATAACATATGGTGAATTTTTCACTGTCGGCGAAACACATTCTGTTAAAACCGTTTGCCTTTTCGTCGCCGAACCCTTGTCCTTACATCGGGTCCAAAGATATTGAATTTGGATTTATCCGAGAATATGAACCAACGCCAGTCCCTGGGCATTCAGTTTTTTCATTCTATTGCGAATTTGAGGCTTGCAGCTGCCATTTTTGCTGTCAGTAATGATTTTCTCGCAGGCCGACAAGCATATAAACCAAGTTCCTTTTAATAGTATGAACTGAAATAGTGTCGGTTGTTGCTATTAGAAGCTAACTTCTCAGCTCCAAAGCCGTAGCAAACCTTTGCTTAAGATCTAAATATCTGAAATTCGATTTGTTGAAACAGAAGTTCTCCTCTTTGCATCAGAGCCAAATTATCGTTTGATTTTCGGAATAGTGCCTTAAAAACTTTCTAATTGCTGTTTGGTTACACTAAATTACTCTTGCAATTTGTGAATGTGTGTACTTTTTGCCTTTGCTTGCAAAATTTTGGCTTTTTCGTTAGCATTTAATTTAGAGCGACACTTTGTAAAATTAACTCTTTGACTACTTAATTGAAACCGAACGAATATTTCATCCTTAGTTTGGTTTTAAATACCTAATAAGGCGTGAAATATGCTGAAAAATTAAAAAACAAAAAAAAAAATAGCGAATGAGGTAAAATCTATGAGAGAATTGCATGAAATAGTAAATAATCGAAATCGAACATTTCAATGGCGCAGGGTGTACATATAACTTTATACAATATATTTTAAGGTTAAGTGTAGGGTCAAAAAGTAATTGAAAATTATATAAATATTTAATGTTAATCTTTATTTTATATATTTTTTATGTATTATATGCATACGAGATGTGCCCTTTTCGAAATTTATAAAATATAAAGTAAATCTAATTAAAAACACAACGTATAAACTTTATGAAACTGTTATCATAAGTATCAAAATCACTTCAGCGACAGATAGAGATATATCGCCGTCGCCGATTAATAAAATGCATTAAATTCGAAAAGGGCACATCTCCAAGAGTTGTGACCTTTTCGAAATTATTGTTATACAAACCGACACTGGTGGCCGTATTAATTCAAGAAATGTGCCTATTCCAAACCAAATAGGTGCGGAGATATATTTCCATCAAATTAACGTGAAAAAAACGTTTTGTCAAAATTTTCGAGATGTGCCCTTTTCGAAATTGCATATTCAATTGTAACGAACATTTTTTAACAAAAACTCTCAATTCCATGGAGATATTTGACTCTTCCGGTAATTTTGGATAACCGTAAATAATTTTCATAAGTAGAATTTACTAGCTAATTTCATTAATTAAAATATAACAATTAATTTTTGAATTAATTATGTATATCAGGATATTTTTAAATATGTAATCTTTTCAAATCGTTTCTATTTTATACTGAATTGGTTCATTGTAAAAATGAAATGTTGGGAATCCTAGCCTATAGCGCAAATCTCAACATACGGCTGATATTCAAATGTTTATCACAGTAAGTGGACATCATGTCGAGTCGAAATCATACAAACAATTAATTAAAGTATTAAATTCACAAATATTCTATTCATTTTCGGCTAAACACATATGGCTATAGGCAAGGGTGGGCAGTAATTAATGACATGTAATTTAATTACGTAATTAAATTACATTTTTTTTATATTGTAATATGTAATTTGTAATTGTTATTTAAATTACTTTATTTCATTGTAATGGTATTTGTTATTTCAATTACTTTTTTTCCCGGTATTTTGTAAGGTATTTCAATTACATATAAGCAAAATTATTTTAATTAATTTTATTTATTTTTTAAATTTTATTCTTCCAAAATATTTCCTTGTAAAATCCATACGAACGTGCTTATTGATTTTTTTACCAATATATTTATTGGGTTCTTTATGTCATTGCAAAATATTGGTTGGCGGGACATGTTATTGAAATTAATCATGCATTCCGTTACCAGCTTACAACCATTATTTAAATTGAGTTGGCTTCCAGAATATTTACCAGAATTAGACGACATAAAAAGTAAAATACAAAAATGATGCCTTCTAGAAATGCAGGCTCTAAATAATCAACAATTAAGCTCCGGAGCAAATGAATTTAGTAGTGCCGATGATGGAGAGAATTCGTACATTTTAAGTTCAAATTTAGGCTCTTCTAAGAGTCAATCGAAATCGGAATCAGGATTGTTGTCATTTGTTTAAATGTTGAAAAACAAAAATTAAATATTTTCTTTCTAAAGTCTACAACTGCATGCATCGTTACGCGACACTTCCTCCTTTCTTACCTCTTTATCCACAAAATTTGTGAGAGGGGTAATATTTTTTTGCGTCGATTTCAACAAAAAAAATTGTGGTGGACAAATTGCAACTCACAAACACAAACAAAAAACCAATCAAAATAGTTAAAATTTTGTTCATCTAGTATGCTCACAGCAACAGTTGATGCAAATAACAATAGCAAATGCATGCAGATGTAGATTCAGTCATTAGTTTCGAGAAATTGTCTAGTGTTGTGTCAGTGTTGTGAATCAAACTGTTAAATAATTTAAGAAAATTAATATTATGATGGCACAGCTCTCAGGTGAGGCAGTACATTGATATCCATTTTGTTTACGGATTTTACGATGGTAATGCATCATAATGAATATCAACGCAGGTTTCCAATGCGTCGCGTTCCTAACGCAAGAGTATTTACAAATATTCATAGAAGACTGCGAGATATTGTAACAATATTAAATACCCGGGCGGAGCCCCATTCAGTCTCACCAAATCATTTGGATGTCGACGAAGAAATAATTAGTAATGTAACAGCAAATCCTTCTATTAGCATAAGGAGGCTCGCATTACAATTAAGTACGTCTCTCGCTAGGAGAATCTTCATCCATACCATATAACACCAGTTCAAGAACTGCATCGATAGACTACAATAAACGATTAGAGTTTTGTAATTGGTTGATGGAAAGGAATTTGAACAAAGATAGTTTTGTGAAACGTATTCTATGGATGGATGAATTGAAACAAAAGAAGAACTAATACACAACAGCACAACAGATAAGGGTCGAATTACCAAGAATTGAAATAACCAAAGGCATACTTAAATGAATATTAGCCTGTATTCAATCACAAGGAGGACATTTTGAGCAAACTTTGTATTGAGGGATTGTAGAGGAGGTCCTGGGGAATTTAAAACAAATATTAAAAAAAAAAAATTATAACGGTTTTCTTTAAGGAAAACTCAATTTTATAAAAAAAATTTTTTTACTTTAAAGCATCATAGCTCTCAAACGAATGCAGATGCAAGATAACTTAATATATGGATGTACTTTTTTTCTGAACCAAATTTCTTAAACTTCCTGTATCTCAAAGGATATCAAAAATGGCTCCCCCCCCCTCCCTCCCCATACGATTTTTTTCTTAGAATGATCCAAGGAATCACCCCTTGAAGGATCAGCATCTCACTTCTTCCGATGTTGTGAATCCAAATCCAGCGCTCTAATTTGGTGCATAGATGTTCTACCGGATTCATGTCCGGTGATTGGGATGACATTTTAAGTTGATGTGGAGAATTGTAGATAAGCCACTCGTGAACAATAAGAGCAGTATGCTTTTAACGTTATCTTGTTGGAATGTAAATACTCCATCAAGACCAAGATGCTGAGAACTTGTCTTGTAAAATATTTAAATAGCCAAATCGTATCATCGTTGAAACCACAAGCACCAGTTTCCTCACTCCTGCTGACGACATACTTGATATTTCCTCACACCATAATAATAGCTCTGTCGTGTTTAACTGTGCCTACTGTATTTTATGTTTGCAGTTCAGAAATTGGTTTACGGCGCACTCTGACCCTTCCGTCGTTCACATAGATACTAAACTAAACACGTCAAAGAAAATGAAAGAGTCCCAAATTCTTTAGACTTATGAACATGAGATAATGCAAAATTAAGCGCTTCTGCCGATTTTTGTTTGTTTATAAACAGCTTCTTTCTGGCAATGTGGCTCCTAAATCCAGCTCGGTTAATTATTCCGGTAATAGCGGATCGATGACATTTTTTTCCTGCATTTACACACATGTCCGCGGCATTTTACTTGCAGATTTACGTGGATCAGCTGGACAATGTTTACTCTGTAATTGTCCAAAAATTATCAAAGCAACACCTTAATCGCCTGAAATCCAATTGAAAACCTGGGGCAAGAATTTAAAAATCGAGTTCGAAAACATTCGACATCCACAAAAACGAATAATGTCGTTTGTAAACGAAGTGGAGTAATATTTATTAACACAAAAGTAACGGAAAAATTGGTACATCAAAGAAGGGAAATCCTACGGTGCACCAAAGAAGGGAAATCCTACCAAATATTGCGTCGAGGAAAAAGTTCGTGTCGTTTTTCGCCAAAATTCAAACACATTTTTCTTATATTTTAAATGAACTCTATTTAACCAAATATGTGCTGGTTTAATCGATAACGTTTTGCCATTTTTCTGGTAAAGACATTATGCCATCATTATAGAAGCTCTGTGATTTCTGGGCGAAAAAAATGAACCAAGTGATTTTCACAGCCCTCTTTTGAAGTCCAATAAGAGAGTTTTACAGAGAGCGAAACAAATGGTATTCTGACGGGACTAATGATGGAAGAAAACTCCTTTCCTATTGATCAATTCGGTCCGCTTTACCTCAATTGCACGCTTTAATCGCATTAGTTGTTGACTGTAGTGATTTTCTTCCAATCCCACCAAAAACAAAGCATTACGTTGCATCCATCCAAGCTTTGCCACCGTTTGTGCAGCTTCACCTATCTTGAATCATGTTCTTTTTCGCATATTATTGCCGTATGTAATCTACTTTTCATCGCCACTTATCAAACTGTTATGGTTCGATTTGGAAATTTGGTCCATTAAATTGTTCACTGTTAATTCATGCGGTACCCAAATATTGAGCTTGTATTTGTTTCCAGCTTTTTGAAGAATTTCATCGACTTTTTCAACGATTGGTCAACCAGAGCACGAATTTCTAGAGCGGAAACGAGCAAACCATTTGCATGCTGCTGATTTTGATAAAGCATCTTCACCATAAGCACCAAACAACACCACACCCGCCTGCGAAGCGTTATCGCCTTGGTCGAAGTGATATTGTAAAATGTAGTCCATTTTTTCATAGTTTTGGCTCATTTTCAAAACGCAATCGCTTTCGACTGAATTGATAAATGTCACAATGTTTATTTTTTAATAATCTATGGACTGTCACCTTTCAAACGCTCTATAGTATGGTCTGATAGGATTAGTATTACTCAATAAAATTAATATTAAATAAAATCTCTGCTCATTAAAATTAATATTAGTTTTTACACATCAGGATAGGGATTCCGACTGCATTTTGGGTTAGTTTCTTAAGCATTATTTTTAGCCTTAAAGTAGGCAGTGAAACTATATAAATAAAATATTATTAATTGCGTGCCTATCACTGAAAATGTAATAAATACAATCTTGTTATAATTTTAACAAATTATTTTATGACCGTTGTTTGAATATACATTACATAAGTATCGGTCAAAAGATCCGATTGTAATTGTCTTAAGCTGAAACCAACATTTCGTTAAGATTGTAGAATTCGTTCTAATTGTTCGTAAATGTATGAAAGTTATTGATCATTTAATTGGAAAACCCCAAGTTAATGAAATTTAATCGCACATAGCGGACTTAACGTAATATAAGGGTTCGCCGTACATATTTGAGAATTTGAGATGTTGTGATGTATGTACATATGTAGGCAACTTTTCTTTTTTTTTTTGCATTTGTAATACATACATTTGCTTTCCAAAGAATTTATCAATATTGCAAAATTTTAATTCATAACGTAAATTCCCTTAATCTTTAGTAACATTTAATTCCCTTAATAGCATTTTGATCATTTATTCGTCTTTGTGGGTGTTCTTCATATACAAATTTTACTTACAATTTGTGAAATCATTCATAATGAAGTTATGGGATATGGCCAATTAGGAAGAAACTTGGACATTTCTCATTCGATTTTGATCAAATTCAACGTGTACGATGGAAATGGGATTCTTAAATTGTTTTTGGACGAAGTTATGGGATATGGCTAATTAGGAAGGAATTTGGCCATTTCTTACCCGATTTTGATGAAATTCTGCATGTACGATGGAAATGGGATTCTTAAATGATTTTTAGATAAAGTTCTGTAATATGGCCAATTAGGAAGGAACTTGGCCATTTCTTATCCGATTGTGATGAAATTAATCATTTAAGACGGAAATGGGATTCTTAAATGGTTTTTAGATAAAGCTCTGTAATTTAGATAAGTTTGCTAGGTAAATCCTAATTTTGAAGTTTAATTTTAAATTTTGGAATGAGTGCCGTTAGCTGCATTGAATCTTGTCGTCAAAGACTTTCGATTTACTTCGAAATTGATTATTTTTTATAAATATTTACGAGACACAATGGATCCGTTTCCCTGGTGGCGCAGTAGTTAGCATGCTTGCTTTAAGCTCCGGAGGTCCCGGGTTCGATTCCCGGCGGGTGATGAAAAAATCACGGCTGTTTAATGTAGGATCAATGAATCAATCACTCATTATCCGTTATAAAAATGATTACGAAACTTCAAAATGAAGCGGCCAAATCCCTCTATGGGATGTAGCGCCAGCGAAAAAAAAAAAAAAAATGGATCCGTTTGACATTTCGGAAGCTTGGTAAAAATTAGAATAATATACAATAATTCCTTCCTACCTATTTCGAATGACATCACATATGTATACATTGCACAAAAATAATTTTACAATAGATTCATAGAAATGTATCGGTTACCTCCATCTATTTGTGTAAATTTTATAGAAGAAATAAAAGCTTCAGGTTCCAATGCTATTGCAGATTATATTATATTATAAAATTGCAATTGCAGCGCAGATCATAGAGTAAAGGCTTGATATGCTCGATTTTGTATAATAGTCCATTTATTTGCAGTTTCAAATAATAATTGTCCCAAATATCGTCTCTTTGGTAATGAAATGGAGTATAAGAAAAATCATAGTTTTAAAAAAAATCGCATTTAAATGTTTTGTGAATATACAGGTTGGGGCAATGAAATGTGCCCTTATTTATGCAACGTGTTTTCCTAACAAAATACTAATGATATTACCCAACGATTTAAATGCAGAAAATAGCTCAATTCTAGATCAAATTTCTATCTCGCGGTTTATGATTATAAGCGGCAAACATTTTTATAATATCGTCGTAATGGTCATTAAAAAACAAAATATGTCAATGTAACCACTACGGCTTAATATACACCCCATTACGTTGAATCGCTTAGGAAATTCTCCACTTATATCACGTTCCCTTACGATGGGACTATAGCAAAGCATTCCAACCAATCCAATTGAGCTCCTATGTTTCGAATATTTACAACTCGTTTACGTTTTTTCAAAAGGTTACCATAAATAAGTAAAAAAATTAAGTTTAACTAAGGTTTTCAAATTAAAATTTTTCATCGCACACTTTTATTGACACACCCTGTATTTTTTATTTACAATTTTTGAATTAAATTTATAGCACGAGTTACTACCTTGATATTATCAAAATTCTTTAACTTAATCCTCTTTAATAAAACCCTAAATCTATAAAAAAACGAAAACAAAAACGTTTAGTTTTCTCACAATAATTTTCAAATTTTGCTTTATATTCAAAATTCTAAAACCTTCTGGAAATTTATCGAACCTTCTAGAAAAAGGGAGCTCATTTTTTTCTGTAGCAAATAGATTTTTCTGACCGAAAAAATTATAATTCTATTTTCTAAATCAATTAAACAATTTTCTTAAAATAGTTATTTATGATAAATTCGAATAAGTTCCAGAAGATTTTATCTAAAGACAATCAAAAATTTTGAAACGGCTAAAAAATTAACGCTTCAACGGAATGAATCCCATTTCCATCGTACACGCTGAATTTGATCAAAATCAGATGAGAAATGGCCAAATCTTCTTCCTAATTGGCCATATCCCATAACTTCGTCCAAAAATCATTTAAGAATCCTATTTCCATCGTACATGCTGAATTTTATCAAAATCCAATAAGAAATGGCCAAATCTCCTTCCTAATAATTGGCCACATTACAGAACTTCGTCCAAAAATCATTTGAGAATCCAATTTCTATCGTATATGCTGAATTTCATCAAAATTCAATAAGAAATGGCCAAGTTTTTTTCCAATTGGCCATATCCCATAACTTCGTCCAAAAACCATTTAAGAATCGCGATTCCATCGTACACGCTGAATTTGATCAGAATCGGATGAGAAATGGCCAAGTTTTTTCCTAATTGGCCATTTCCCATAACTTCATTATGAATGATTTCACAAATTGTAAGTAAAATTTGTATATGAAGAACACCCACAAAGACGAATAAATGATCAAAATGCTATTAAGGGAATTAAATGTTACTAAAGATTAAGGGAATTTACGTTATGAATTAAAATTTTGCAATATTGATAAATTCTTTGGAAAGTAAATGTATGTATTACAAATGCAAAATAAAAAAGAAAAGCTGCCTAGATATGTACATACATCACAACATCTCAAATTCTTAAATATGTACGGCGAACCCTTATAATACGTTAAGTCCGCTATGTGCGATTAAATTTCATTAACTTGGGGTTTTCCAATTAAATGATCAATAACTTTCATACATTTACGAACAAATAGAACGAATTCTACAATCTTCACGAAATGTTGGTTTCAGCTTAAGACAATTACAATCGGATCTTTTGACCGATACTTATGTAATGTATATTCAAACAACGGTCATAAAATAATTTGTTAAAATTATAACAAGATTGTATTTATTACATTTTCAGTGATAGGCACGCAATTAATAATATTTTATTTATATAGTTTCACTGCCTACTTTAAGGCTAAAAATAATACTTAAGAAACTAACCCAAAATGCAGTCGGATCCCTATCCAGTTTAGTTAATTATAATTTAGAGAGTAGGTCGGCCGCCGCCTCTAAACTACTGCTTGCCCAATTTTATAGAAATCCCACGATTTATAGGAATGACAAAATTTTTCAAAAATATTTGGGTAGATTACATACATACATACATTATACTAAAATCGAAAACTCCTCTAAGCCACTTAGCGTTAGACCCCTTTGCGTAAGAATGACAGAAAACTTCAATGGGGTTTCTTTATAATTGACATACTAAACCCAAGGCATCCAAAGCCGCATTCTAAAGGGTAATTTGTATTCAGTCAGGACCCTTTTCTTTGAATTTATGCACAACATTTAAAATTATAAGCTCAGTCGGGCGATTATTTTACCGAAAAAGTTTTTTACGCCCATTTTCTAAATACGCTTGGATAATTTTAACACATTGTTATAGCGAATACAAGGGTATTACCGTAATTAATTTGTAATGGCAATGTAATAAAAACTGACATTTGAGAAACGAGCCTATCGGCGTGGTGAAACTGTAATTGATACTCTGTATGTTTCCTGGCTTTTCGTGGCAAAAATATTTTTTGGTCTTTTCGAATTTTAAAGAATGTGGACTGCCAAATTCGAAAAATTATAAAAACTGTTCTAAGTTGTTCCTTAATTTGCGAAAAAAAAGTAATTTTATCCCCCTACCCTCCCCTTCCCCTCCCCCTCCCCTCCCATCCCCTCCCCCACCCCTCCCTTCCCCCTCCCCTCCCCTCTCTTCCCCCTCCCCTCTCCCTCCCAAACCAGGGATATAACCCTCATAATCTAAATAACTACCGATTAGGTAATTTTACTTTTTATGAGGAATAATTAACAATTTGTTTTATCAAAAAAAGTGAAGTAGAAGCCAAGATATATCAAAAACACGTTTTTTGAGGTTAAATTAAGTGGTGGTTTTAACCCCTAAAAGGTGTTTGGTTGCCGATAAAAAAAAATGGTTTCGTTAATATCTCACAGAGTACTACAACTTAGAACAGTTTTTTTATAATTTTTCGAATTTGACAGTTCAAAGATTCTCTTGCTAGACAAAAAATATTCCAAAATGGTATGGAATATTTCTGGTTTAAATTCCAAAATTAAATTTGACTCAAATTCTCTTGGCATAAATTTCGGTCACCAAATAATCACGCCTATTATCATTGACGAGTCAATCGACAATCGACACGACTCTATATCGCATTTTCATTTTTTCATTTGATATTAACAATATGATCGACAAAACCTCTAACCCACCCGATCGACTCGACAATCATAATAGGGGTGAATATCTTAACACAAAAGACTTTTACATATAATGATTATACAGTCGTTGGCCAAAAAACTTGCGCACCCGATTGAAACCACATAAATATTTTTTTTAAAAATCAATTACACTGTTAAAATTTAGAAAAATATTCCCCAGTTTTCTGCCTATGGCACTATAAGATTGTTGCCCAGTTTCAATGACAGCAGTTGCACCAGATTTTTGTTTGACACTGATGTCCTTTCCGCCCATTTTTTTTCGAAAAACATAGAATTTGAAAGTCTTACACAAAATTTCACTTTAACACCACTGCCTCAAAATATGACGATATCACGTAAACAAAACATGAAAAAAAACGAATTTTTTTGACATAAACGAATTTTTAATGGTTCACAATTACTGTAAAAAAAACGCTGTTAAACAATAACTAACAAAACATTAAATTTAACAAACAAGTCATACCCTGTTCACTGTAAAAAAAACACTCAATCGATCGGTTAAATTTTTTTTTTTTTTTTTTTTTCGCTGGCGCTACATCCCATAGAGGGATTTGGCCGCTTCATTTTGAAGTTTCGTAATCATTTTTTTACAACGGATAATGAGTGATTAATTCATTGATCTTTACATTAAACCAGCCGTGATTTTTTCATCACCCGCCGGGAATCGAACCCGGGACCTCCGGAGCTTAAACCAATCATGCTAACAACTGTGCCACCGGGGCGGCAAAATGCACTTATAAATAAAAGCACGACGACGAATTGCACATCGCATAAAAAAGTAGAAGCAAACTTATGTCAAATTCTTTCGGGTTACTCGAAATAAAGTAACTTTTTTATGTCCAAAAGAATATGAAATATTTTTGTAGTTGTGTTGGTATAAAAAAAGCAACAAAGTAAGGTTATGTTTTACTGTCAGTCAGATCAATAAAATTTTTTTTTATTGTGATAACAACAAGATGGAACCAATAACTCAAACAAGTTTTTTTTTTTAATAAATCTTTCAGAAATTTTAGCGCATTTAATATTCACATAAACCACAAATGAAAAATGAAATATCAAAATAGAGTTTTGGTTTTGTTTACAATTCATTTTGACATTTCACATTTCTATGTATTTGCAAAGAGCAAAGCAAATCTACGAAAAAATCCAGAGTAAAGCAAATTGCTCTCGAGCAAAAAAAAAGTGCTTTATTTTCTCCATTCTTTTGTAATGTCAATTTTTTACCCTTCGAGTAAAATTTTTTACAGACGGATAAACATTAAATATAGAAACGATATCATAATGAAAATTTCATTTAACTTTATTAGAAAAAAAAACTTCATTCAATTACAAAAATCAAATACACACCCAGGTGTGTCGTGTTGACAGGAAGGTTAAAGTGAAATTTTGTGTAAGATTATCAAATTCTATGGTTTCGAAAAAAATGGGCGGAAAGGGCATCAGTGTTAAACAAAAATCTGGTGCAACCGCTTTCACTGAAACTGGCCAACAATTTTATAGTGCCATAGGCAGAAAACTGGGCATATTTTTTTCTAAATTTTAACAGTGTAATCGACTTTTAAAAAAATATCGTAAGTTTTTTGGCCAAGGACTGTAATGTAAATTATCCGGATAAATAAGTTTTTATATTGTAAACTATTTAAAATTTTCAATCAAAATTAAAATCTTTTGTGCAAGTATTTTATAGTTTGTTTATACTATTATTAAGTAATTTGTATTTCCTGTTATCATTATAAGTTTTGTGTTTTAGTAATTTTCAATTACATATCTCGTAAAACAAACAACAATGTAATACAATTTTTGTTATGAAAAAAGGTTCTTGAGTAAAGCGGCTGGTAAAACATATGAGTTCTTTAACAAATAAAATTTCGTTTTATTTTATGAAATTGCCACACCAAGAAAAGTTATCTCTTGGCAGGGTTAACCGAAGTCAATTTTATTTGAAGGTAAACGACAAGAAATTATGACTTCGTTTCGTATGCATTAAGAATTTATTGAGGCAGAAAGCGTTGCGTGAATTTAAAATAAAAACTAAAAACAAGTTTTGCTTGTTATGTATGTACATAAATGTACTCATATGTATGTATTAGTATCGATATGTGAAATTATAAATAACTTAATACTTAATAAATATAAATGCATGTTGAGTTCTTGGAAAATGCCTAGCATATGCAATATACAGAATTAATTTATGTGTATCTACTGATATATTGATAAATAGTTCGGCTTTGCAATTTTAAGGAAGTCAGATGGTCTACCGGCATTTTTGAGTCGGACGTTTGTTATAATTTTTCTTCAAAAATCAAATTTACTAGTAAATTTTGTAGATAATTCAAAATATGTATGCGAATTATGCCAGATGTGCCTCAAATCACCGGACATGTGATGCCATGGGGATGATCTCCGGTGATTGAAAGTAACACTATTGCCCGAGAAATTATGCCGCTATGATGTGCACTCAGCTGGATTATACGAGGACATGTTAATATTATCTTGCCAACGTTATTTTGTATTGACACCTTATTGTGAATGAGCTCATGCTCAAAATGGGGTGTCGTAAAATTTAGAAGTTAATAGTAAATAAATAAAATAAACATTTTTACAAAAACCGTAACCGAACCGAAATATTAAAATTATTAATCATTAACCGTAGCCGGAAACGTATTTGAAATTTTGAAAACAAAACGTTTTGTTTTAAAACCAATTGGCAATTTGTTCTATTTTTTGGAAATTTATCGTAATTCTCTCGTCATAGAAATACAAATTACTTATACAGCGATTCCATACCAAAACGATCACCAGTTGTCCTGACCCCTTTATATTTTTATGAAACTTCCCATAAATGATCTATATATCAAATTACTCGACACGTATTTTTTTATTTCCTTCTTCGGCACTGTTCTTTCAAACAGGGGCGTACGGCGTTTTACGTTTCTTCTGTTTTTTCTGAAAAATTCTAATTTTTGGAGGCCTCTGTCGCGAGAACCACTTAACCGATTTTATCAATTTATATCTCAAATGAAAGGGAATGAATGGATCTTATAAATACCGGTACAATTTTAATTTTAAAAAAATTCGATTTTAAAGAAAAAACGTTTTTTTTTTGGAAAATGTGATTTACCGTTAAGTTGGACTTAAACGAGTTATCGATTTTTTAATTTTTTTTGAAAGCTTATTCATTTTTTAAGCAATTATAAAAAAATAAAATCGCGAGTGATACCTTTCATTTTTAAAATATGATTTTTTGAATATGTCAAGATCTGAATATTTTAAACGAGAATTCAGAAAATTTGCTTCTTTTCCGATGGATTCGGGATCCAGTACAAATACAAAATGAATTTCTACAATTTATGCAATTTCACGGAGAACTTCGATATGGAAGCAGAATGGGATTTTTTTGCAACTTGCCATGGAAAAGGACCTTGTAATGCATTAGGAGGAGTTCTCAAGAGGAATGCTGCTAGAGCGAGTTTAAAGAACTTTTGAAAAACAAATAACTACGCCACGTGAACTTTGTACGTACAAGGCAAAAACTTTTTGATATTGAGTAATAAAGATTATATTTACAATTAATTTATGGTTTTATTGCATTGCAAAAAGCGGTTGAATTGCAAAATTAAAAAATAAAAATTAATTAAAATCATAAAAAATTATCAAAGGAGAAGTTTGAATATATAAATTAATTAAAACAATAAAAAATAATTTATTATTACACTCCCGAGCAACTGAATCGACTAGACCATCAAAACGCATATTTTTTTAAAATGGCTGGATCGATTTTCGAAAAACAACCTTCTTTTGACAGCCTAGTATTTTATCTTTTCAAGGATACCTTTATCATTAAAATCCATACAGTACTTTTCAAATTAAAGCAGTCTTAGCAAAATGCGATGTTTCAATCTGCTGCCTCAAGAGTATTCAGAAGGTTTCAGGAAACTGGTACCTTCAATCGAAGAACACAAACCAGCCGGTTTCGGTGTACATCAGAGAAGGACGATCGATTTATCGTCCTAACTTCACTGCGAAATCGCCATCTCACGGGCGTCGATGTGCAGCAGGAGCTAAGAGAAGTTCGAGATGTAGCTGTTGGTCAATGGATAGTAAGAAGACGCTTAAAGGAAGCCAACCTCACTCCAAGACGGCCCGCTAGAGGCCCAAAATTGACAACACACCACCGCAAACAGCGACTCGAATTTGCTCGCGAACACATCAATTGGAACATCGAGCAATGGACGTCCGTTCTATTTACTGACGAGTGCAGAATATGTCTCCATGGTAGTGATATGAGAGACCGGCGTCCAGGATAGCGATTTTCGCAGTTCTGTTTTGCTGAAACAGTCTGATACGGCGGCGGTTCATGTATGGTGTAGGCTGGCATATCATTTGAGGGAAAAACAGAGCTTGTTTTCGTACCTGGTGGAGGAAGTGAAGGAGGTCTGACCGCTGAACGATATATCGAGGGCATTCTCTTGGATCATGTAGTGCCCTATGCAGGATATATAGGCGAAGATTTCATATTGATGCATGACAATGCCCGGTGTCACACAGCTCGAACCACTCGACAGTTCTTGGATGATATCAGACTCGAGACGATGAGGTGGCCAGCACTCAGTCCAGACATGAATCCAATTGAGCATTTATGGGACGAACTAAAACGGAGGGTCCGAGCTAGAAATCTGGTACCATCTAACATCAGTGACCTGAAGATTGCGTTAGAGGAGGAGTGGGGTGCGATCCCCCAAGTATTTGTCAAAACCATAATAAGGTCAATGGGGAACTGCATGCGAACCGTTGTAGACGCAAGGGGGGCCATACTTATTATTAACCAATAAAATTATTTTTGTTTTGCTTGAGTTTTTTGTTGTAATTTAATTTTAAACACCCCCAATATTTTTTGCTTAATCATCAATTTTGGTTGCGTTTTCATTCAAAATTCATTACAAAAAAAAGTACTAAACCAATTTTCATAAAAATAGTGTCATTTTAAAGCAAAAATATCAGGCTTTCAAAAAAATAATGTCTTATGAAAATCGGTTTGACCGTTCTAACAAAAATCGCCCTTATGTGAGCGCTTAAGGTTTCAGTCGATTCAATTGCTCGGGAGTGTAGATCATTTTTGAAAAGTTTCATAAAAATCTAAAGGGGTCAGGACAAAATTTGCGTTTTTTTGATCGGTTTGGTATGGAATCGCTGTATAATGAATTGACAATAATATTGTTATAAATTATTTATGACAAAATATTGAATTATCTCTGTAATTAAAATTTAATTGTTTTGAAATTGTAAGTATGGATTACTCAAAGAAACAAAATATACGGATAACAATGTAATTATCTGTTTTGAGGTTTTTGGGTAAATAATAAAATAGGAGTATCAAAAATCCCCTGTATTTTATGGAATATAATTTAATTTGTAATAAACTCATTTCCGAAAGTATGATAATTGATAATAAATCGAATTATATAATTAAAGTTTATTACGATTTTTAATTTCTTTATATAAATAAAATTAATGATTTACTTTACTGTTACCATTGCACGGTCACCTCGTGAAATTGTGAGTAATGCCGCCTTGTCAATCAAACAAAATGCACCTTTGTCGCCGCGATTCGGATAAATTAGCGCGCTATTTAACCTTGACTGTTACATAAAATGTTATAATTATACGTATTAAGTCGTGCTCAAACCAAATTCACAACTTAAAATCTCATTGGAACACGTATTTGAATATTTCAAACTATATACATATCTTATAATCTTAAAAAACTCCATACTTTACTTTCATTTTTTTTATTATTTTATAGATCTAGTAAAATAGCCGAATAGGTCTTAACGTCAATTATAAATACATAACATAACTTTCATGTTGTTTATAATTTGGATTATGTTAAACTATGTTTTTGTATGGTAACAGGCGAGGTAATTTCTACTGTAACGGTTCGAGAATTTTATGATTCAAAATGCGTGATATAATTGTGTGTGTGGTTTTTTGAAATACATACAAAAATTCGATTGGGATTGTCAAAAAAATCAAGTTTTTGATGACCAATCGTACGCACAAGCAGCATGATTTATTTCAAGGTTGTATTGGTGAATATATGTATGTGAAATTTTTTTTTAGGTTTTTTAACCGTCAGTAAATCTTTAGTTTATTTATGCACAAAATTACACAGATTTTGTCACAAAAATTATTTTAATAACACAACTAGTAAATAACGAATTAGTAAAAATTGCAAAAAACTCGATTTGTCAAAATTGATTTAAATCAAAAAATAAATGATTTATTCTGCCCGATCATACCGTATTGATTTAAATCATTTTTTTTTTTTGATATTTGATTGATTTATTTTGCCCAATTGAACTGTACATTAAATTCGATTTGCCACAGAATACCAATTATGATTATAGCATTACACATAAACGATCGTATAAAAATGATCTTTACAACTTTGTACCTTCGATAGTGCATTCTTATAATTTTCGAGTGAATGATTTCAGTGTCATTAAATCATCGTTAATTCCTGAGTTGGCAACTTGCAATAGATAAAATTGAAGTTTTACAATAAAATTGATAATTTCACGCAACGTGTAGTAAATCAAATAATTACACGTACCCAAGCTTGGTTTATAGATTAAAGACGCAACAGTTCCATTGTTCTAGTTTAAAAATTTAAAAAATGGAATCATAAGAATTAATAATACGTGCGAGTACAATAAAAATAAAAATTTAGAAAAATTGCACATACTCCCGCCATTGTTTATGATTCTTTCTAATAACGACAAATTCTTGAATTTTTATTGTAGATTACTTGGTCCCATTCTCCCGTAGCAAGGTGCGGAGATTCAATAAAAATAACTACTTTGAACTTTCTTGTTTTTTCCTAAATTAAATTAAATAAAAAACGCGTCGAATACTCTATTGCAAAAAAATCATAATCGAGATAATCGACAGAACATAATCTTTATGCCTTGGTGTAAGGCAACACAGAATAATTTTACGATAAATGATTCTTTTTGATAAATTTATTAAGTATTTATAGGAAAAATAAAGTGTGTATCACGCTTGCAAAAAATTTCTTGAGCTTGGAAGGTTGAAGCGCGACAAAGTACTTTGCGTTGCAGACATTATTTTCCACACAAATACTTAACCCTATAGCCAGCCAATTTTTTATTTTGGTTGAGATAATTATGGTAGAGTAATTTTAATGTAAAAACGTCAAAAACAAAGACAACAATTATTTCAGATAAAAACTACGAGTGCCAGGGACGAAAAAAGATAGGCCGCCAAAAGGCGGGTTAGCCGTCACACGGGAGAAATAATACAGATTTATAACTTAATTTTTCGAATCTTTATTAGTAAAATTATACAAAAAAAATTAAATAATTCATATAAGCTTTTAAAAAAATAATAGATATGGGACGTTTCACGTCAACCGGGCCACCTCTGTCTATGCCCAAAATTTAAAGCATCCAAAAAATTTTTTAAGGGCACTAATATTTTCGTTGAAATGTCTACTTTCGAATGTCGTGTGCCGTTTTTGAAAGAAAAAAACAAGATGGCGGCTCAATATGGTGGCTAAATTCTATATAATCGTTGGTTCGTCTCTTAGTGATCGTGTAACTTCTGAACGACTTAACCGATTGAGGTTATATTCACACCATATATTTGTTTTGTCGAGACTATGGTTCATAGCTAAGCTATTATCCGATAGGTGGCGCTGTAGTCAAGTTATTAACAAATTCTATATGCCGAAAAAGAATATCACAAAATATGGACCCGATAGGTGGCACTGTGGTCGGGTTATTAAAGGATTTTATTTTTATAATCCGAAATGATCCATATTTACACAATATGTCGCGTGGTCTACAAAAGTTGTTTAGTATATGATGTCGTCCAATAGATGGCGCTATTTTTTGGAAGAACTCAATTTTGACATACGAACGTAATTTCTCTTTGGATTTCGACATACAAGCATCATTTGACTGTGTTATTGCGTTTATCAACTCAATATTTAATCGAATTTAATATCAATTATTAAAAAAACAAGTAGAATAATTTATTGCTAACTTAACAGCTTAACAATCGGTCCATTTTGCCCAATTTTCTACCTTGCCCCTTATCGATTCAACCAATTAACGCGCACGCTCGAGATAATTCGAGCATGTGATACTTGCAGAAATGTGCATTCGAGCAACTATTTTTAAATGTATTTTATTAAGCTTGGTTTTTGTAAGTAAAACATTGTTATAAATTTTACCATAGAGCTTGTAGTTTAGAGCTTTTTTGGCCCGATTCTGCCTTTTAAAATTTTATGTTTTGTTACTTTTGGTTTTTCAATAGGTATAAATTAAAATATGTTCAAATAAACATTATAAATACAAAAAAAAAATTATTTTTTCTTGACGTTTTTTTTTTCAAAAAATTATCCGTTAAGGGGTTAATTTAAAATAAGTTAGTTTTTTGCGGACAATTTAATTTGTTCAAAACTGCGGCCTCTACTTGTTACTGCAAACTTGTTTTTGCGTTTTTTAATAAAAATTCCTATAGCCATGGTGGTGAAAATGCCCTTTGGTACTCTAACCAGATACTCGATATTATATTTTTATAACTATACAAAATAATTAAATTTCCTTATTATCTATTCCTAATTTTATTATTCTTGCCGCAATATTGAGCAGGCATCTCGTTTTTTTTCAAAATCGGCACTAAGCATTCGAAAGTAGAGGTTTAAACGGAAATATTGGTGCCCTTAATATATTTTTTGGATACTTTAAATGTTGGGCTCGGCGGTGGCCCGCTAGAGGTGAAAAGTCCTAATCTCACTTGTTTTTTTAATAATTGATATTAAAATTCGTTTTTTAGTAAAAAATATTCAAAATATTGAGTTGATGAACGTTATAACAGAGACAAATGATGTTTGTATGTCTGTATGTCATAATCCAAAAAGAAATGATCTTCATATGTCAAAATTGAGTGCAACCAAAAAATAATGCCATCTAGTTATCGGCAGCATATACTAAAACACTTTTGTAGACCACGCGAACATATTGTGTAAATATGGATCATTTCGGTTTATAAACATAAAATTCTTTAATAACTCGACCACAGTGCCACCTATCGGGTCCATATTTTGTGATATTGTTTTTTGGCACTAAATCAACATATATAGTGAATATGAGTCATTTTGTCCATATTATAGAATTTGTTAATAACTTGACTACAGCGCCACCTATCCTGTAATAGCTGAGCTAGGAACCATCGCATCGACTAAACAAATATATGGTGTGAATATGACATCAATCGGTTAAGTCGTTCAGAAGTTACACGATCACTAAGAGACGAACCAACGATTATATAGATTTTAGCCACCATATTGAGCCGCCATCTTGTTTTTTTTTTTTCAAAAACGGCACTCGGCATTCGAAAATAAACGTTTCAACGAAAATATTAGTGCCCTTAAAAAATTTTTTGGATGCTTTATATTTTGGTCATAGAGGTGGCCCGGTTGACGTGAAACGTCCCATATGTATTGTGTACAACACATCTATATAACATTGTGGAATATTTGGAAGCACTTTTTGCTTGGCGACAAACATAGATTCAATTTTAATTTCACGCAAATCATTTGAGTCTCAGATTTGCAACCAGGCAATTTACACAGTTTTTTGCCAGTTCTGTCTAACATAACAGGCCAATGGCCAATACCATCAAATCGAATATCATGCGGTGGCGCATACACTTTCTTCGAAGAAGCAGCATATTCAGTCATTGCTTTTTGCGTGCTTTGCGATGGCCTTCTAACGGCCTTGTTTTGTTGTTTTTGAGGAAACGACACATAACATAAGCAATTTCCGATCGAAAATCAGCAAGTTCAAATGAAGTGAATCCTTTGTGAATGCGTCGGTGAAGAAGATAGGCATTTACGATTGTCATATCAATTAAATGATAAAATAGTCCAAGCAACCCATCCATTAAATCTACCTCTACCATATTCCCATATGATAATTATATTCCTTGATTATGTTAGGGAAATCGTATCTAGTCGCTTTAACTGGTCGCGGTTCGACTGCAGATTTGAATGGAATTATTCCAACATAAGTTGAAGCTAATCTTACATTTTTTGTGTATTTCCATAAAACAGCTGTTAAATCAACTACACAAGCACGTCCCACATATTCCACTGACTACCCTCTAGGCTCTCTTTGAAGCTCCTTGTCTCTGTCACTTGGAAGTTTGCAGTTGTTTATGCGACTAGTGCGAATTGTGCCTACCGAATATTTCCTCGACTTCGTAGATACACTAGCGGTGGTAGCGACGTATAAAAATTATCAAAATAAAGGATATGATATTTAAAGTCAATAATTGTACAGATAAAGGAGAACGGGCCGCTTTGCAGGTTTCTTCGGGAGCTTCGATAACGGTTGTGCTTGTGGCTGTTCTATATGTGATTGCATCGACGAGGTCTCTGGCTGTGATTCATCTTCTGCTGGTTGTACTATATGCTGTTCTGTTGTTAGTGTCTGTGCTGAAAATTCAACGGGATGTGGCTCAACTTCTACTGGTTGTATATGTTCATCAGCAATCGAGTTATCGTCATCAAAGTCACCATCATCCGCTTCACTGTCGCTTGATGCACTGCTTATTGAATTCCACATATCCTGAATTTTCTCATCATTCATAGAGCTAAGGTTGTATGGTCGACAAAAACCTGTTGGGCGTACGTTAACCTCTTTCTGTTTCCTATTTCGTGGCATTTCTGAAAGCAACAGTCCAATTCAGTTGACAAAATAGCGAAAACAAAAACAAAACAATCAAAAATAGACCCAATCCACTTGAAATATTTTCAAACATAAACAAATATGTCTATATAAAAAAATCCATGAACCGGCAAGTCCGCCTTTGAACGGTGTTTATATAATGGGGCACAGAGGCATGCTAATATTTTTGAATCACTAAACAAATTTCACTATCACAAAATATACAAATTTTCCAACTTACCAATAATTTTTTGAACAAAATCAAACGATTCCAAATATTTTTTATTTATTTTTTAAAATTCTAACGCACAGAAAATGATTTTGTTATAATTTTGACATGCAAATTCGACTTCTACTGTTTCAATAACACAAAAGATAACCGTTACAATATACAGTCAAACTTGTTTTTGTGTGGTCTTTTTTTATGCGATTTTTTTACTCGATTATTTTCTATGCGATTTTTTTTGTCGCACAAAAAATATCGCATAAAAAAAGACCGCACAAAAACAGGTTTGACTGTACACAACAAAACTATTGACGATTGGAGGGTCTCGATTTTTATGTATCTACTTCATTTTTTCTATTCGAAGCGCTGATAACACATTTACTATGGTTGCGTCGCAATTTGTATGTATCTGGTCCACTTTTTCTATCTTCCGTAAGAGGCGCTTTTCTTACTTTTACAATCGTCAATAGCATTGATAACTTATATACATGCGTAACTCTATGGCTAAGGTAAAAGAGAAAACAACAATTTTAAATAAATATTTATTTTTGTTGTTTTTTCGTACACTGACTAAAGGCGGGACTGCCTGCTAGAGGGTTAATAAATTGATCAAAAAGAATCATTTTTCATAAAATTGCTTTCCTCTCGCAGGTGCGACAAAGTGCCACTTTGCGCTCTACAATCAGTAGTATTGGATCTCAAACAAGAAGAAAAACAATTAAAGAAATGTAAAATTTGAACACCGCATAAGAAAAGTAATGTTTTAGGTTGCCAAAGCCATCAGTCGTGTTGGATAGTAGGCGTTTATCGATTTGATTATGGATAATTTTATAAATTAATCCATTTTATAAGACTGTGTTAAACCGAGTCAAAAACTGGAAATCAGCAACAATTTCGTATTTGCGCAAGATAATGACCCCAAGAATAATTCTGAAATTATCAAGATTTGGCTGCTCTATAATAACAAAAATATACTTTACATTTTCCTCAATCCAATTTAGCATCTCTGGCTTTGCTTAAATAAAAAATTGTATCAACATGATAATACTTCTTACTCATTGTTGTTTAAGCTAGGAGAGATTATAATCTATGGAAAATCGTATATATCATAATGGAAAAATAGTATATGAAAAGAAAATTAGTAATTCTCCTAAAAGTTTCAGTGCTGCTGAAAGTGTCAGCGCCACTGCTCCGCAATCTGCTTCAGATAATTTTATATCAAAAGTGGTAAATATTGTGAACAACGTTATTATTGGTACTGGGAGTGATACGGACGGCATTTTACGTACATAACCACGGAAGCAGATTTTTGTCTCAAGAGTGCATCCGGACGGATATCAATGCATTAAATATTAGACAATATCTGGAGAATAAGTTTAACTTAGATGGAATGCTGTGGGTCATCGGTTTACGCAAAATATACGAGACAATTTTACACAGGACAACTCGCCTTTTAAAACATGGGTCTCGAATGCCGATTTTGAAAAGCTAATGCCTTCAACTTCATGGCCAGCCGGGGTTCTTGTAAAATAATTTCAGAATTTAGCCACCCGAAGTCTTCCTTTCGTCGACAACCAAACCAACAAAAGGCAATATAGATGTAATATCTTTGCCTGACAACAACTTGAAGAATAATCAAACCTTTTTATAGTTCATCAAAATATTAGAAGCCTAAAGTCTCGTTCTCATTAGTCAAGTTACTTGATTTCAGGTACTTGAATTCAAGTAACTTGAACCTACTTGACCAATATGGACGTGTTATTTTGCTTGAATTCAAATTAATTTTAATTGACTTCAAGTTTCAAGTAAAGTAGTAGAAGATCTTTCAACTTTTCTATT
The DNA here is from genome assembly GCA_963556165.1 of Tipula helvola. Taxonomy (NCBI): domain Eukaryota; kingdom Metazoa; phylum Arthropoda; class Insecta; order Diptera; family Tipulidae; genus Tipula; species Tipula helvola. The sequence goes on from OY744481.1 coordinate 94,865,178, forward strand.
CCAGTCGAGTCAACTGAGATGAACCACTTTATAAAATTTAGTAGTGTGGAATGTATTTTATCAAAATAGTGAAGTTATAATTTTTGAGATCTACTCTTTTTTATTTTGGCTACTAAACTTTTCAATAACATATCAGTTGAGTTGAAAATTTGTATGAAACTCAAACTCTGTGGATAATTTAATGCATTTTCAAGTGTAGGAAATTTTTAATTTTTTAATTTTTATCAAGTCTACCTTTATAATATTTTTTTAGTTTTTGTTTTATTTATTACTATTTACTATACATATTAATCAACACTATTACTATATATCAAATTGCACCCCACACCATTACTCCTCCTTTCCTGGCATGATGGCGATTCAAAAATGTTTCTTCTTTGCGAATGTCATGAAAATAATAATTATAGCCATCTGGTCTGGTCCATCTAGGTTAAACTTTTTTTCATTCGAAAAGGTAACATTTTTCCAATTATTACTCATTGTTTGCGGATTCACATCCCAAGTCATGTGCTGCTTGGCGAATTCCAATCTTTGTTGCTTGCGTACAGGGTTTAACGGTGTTTTTTTTTTTAATTTTAAAAATGGAGCTCTTAAAATTGCTCTACGAACTGTTGATTTGCTGGCACTAAGCCCAGCTGCCGTTCTGATTTTGTTTATGGAAAGGGCTGAATTGGATGCTAGCCTATGAATTTTTCTCGCTCGATTTTACGAGCTATAGCGCGGTTAGAAAATCCCTCCAAGTGGTAGACATCGATTTTTGCCCTTTCTGCCGTATTTAAAATATTTTTTCTACCCATTTTAATTTTTGATCAGCTACTGAATGCTTATTTTGAAAATTTTAAAACACAAATACTTAAACTTTACACCGAAATTTACTCACAAACACTTAAATTTTGTAATGCGTCTATTCAAGTGAACCGATAAAGTGCGTTTAGTATAAACTATACTCCAAAAAAACAAAGAAAGGTGCAGTTAGATTGCTATGTTTAAATTTTTATTCATTACTGTTTTACTGAGCACTAATTTCTCTCTCTCTCTCTCTTCTCAATAAAACTATTTTCTTGGTTCTGCGAAAAATTACAGTAAAATTTTCATTTAATACCCCTATTATGGTTCTCGCCTCGCCGAACGATTCTCCGTGAATCATAAAATCACGTGAGTTAGTTTTTCTTATTATGGTTTTCGCCTTTACTTTGACGAATGCATGAATGCCAATATTAGAAATTATCATGCACCAAGCACCACTTATTATTTTTTGATAATTTTTTTGACATTTTCGGTCATTTGGCATCTGTTGTCTTATATTTGTTTTCAGCTTGTTTTGTTTCAGTTAATTTAAAATTTTTAAACGTTTGATAATGATGTATGTATATAATAAATATGTTATGCAGCGTCGATTTGTTGTTTTTAATTTTCTAAAAAAATATACGTACAAATAATGTAAAAATACACGTAATAATAACAAAAAATCTTATAATTATTCTTGAACCTTCCATTTTTTATGTTGCTAAAATAAAAACGAACATTTTTATATGGATTCGCCTAAAAATAGATGGCGAACAATTTTGACATTTTAGCTCGTTCACGGTGAAGACCATAATACGAAATTTTAAATTCGCCGACTTCAACTCGCCGTAAAAGTCAAATGTGAAAACCATAATAGGGGTATAAAAGTAAAATTGCAAGTGCGTCTAATCAAGTGAACCGTGGTGTACGTGCCATTTTTTTATTGTATACTTAATTTTAAAGCCATATTTATTTCGTAAGGAAAATTGCGGTTTTAGTGATCAATAAACCAATAAATTTTTGAATAAAAAATTATCTAATCTAATTGTTAAATGGCTTGTTGGTCGGTCTCTTGCATTATTTGATGCAAGAACGTTTGTTTATCGATATTAATTACAAAATGGCATCAATTATCAATGTGTTATCAAGCATTAATAATAATCAATGTAAATTAATCGTTGAAATTATATTTTAGAGGTATTTGGATATAAGCAAAGGTTTATCTGAAGCATACCAGATTAGTTCCTTAGGCGATGATGTGAACCGTTTATTATGTTTGATAAAACATTTAGGGTACTAGTTTTGGGTTCATGTTACACGCTGCGTTAGATAATGTTATGGTAAATGTTGCGTTAAAATGTTGCGGGTCATGTAAAATGTTATATTAAATAAAAAAAAATCGTCTCTTTTTATTTATCACATTAAAATAGAAACAGAAAAAGACAAAAAACATAGCGAGAGTACTTTGATGGCGGTTGACGGGTCTCCACTTGTATATTTTTCTCTTGACAAAAAATAAATGACATTCAGCTCATGACATTTTTTATACAACTACTAACATAAAGAATATAACAAATTTCTCTCTTTGAGAATAAGAAAAAAATTTGAATTTGGTTACTTTTTTGATTTAATATAATTTTTGGAATATTATATTTATATTCCACAATTTATTATTTATGTTTTAATTTAATAACACAGTTTTTATTTGTATAATAAAAACTAAACAAACCAAAAATTGTTTTTATTCCTTTCTAGCTGCATTGTTTTATTGATACGTGGCTTTGTTCTTCTTAAACCAAAGCCAATATTGATTTGCCCTTCGTTGGCCATGTGAAAGATGAAACAAACAATTTAAGTTGTTGTTGTATTCCGCAGTGATACTATCTTTAATATATTCAATCAACGGTAGCACAAATATTATTACGAACTGGGCTGCTGAGTTCGTTCGAATTTTGCAATTAAAAACACTGTGTACTTTTTATTTCACTCTACCTTTATACACTTTGATATTTGCTTTCTTTTGATATTTACCTCTATTTTTGATTTTATGTTTTAGGTACCAAACATTTGCGGTTCAGGTGGAGCTTGAACTCCATTCGTTTTTGTGTTAATCCATTTGTCAAAAAAATTAAGTTATTGATAATAGTAGAGATCTTAATAAAATCTTTTTATCAATAAATAATTCAAAATCCTCGATACCTTTACATTTATTGAAATTCAAATTTTTAATTATCTCATTACAATAAAATCTGCACTTGCACTACTTTCAAAATAAACGGCTCATATGTATAACGGGTATTTATCACTCTAGATTGAGTGTGAGGGCCACCGCAATAGTTATTGCATCCCGCCCGTGTCCACCCATTACCGCGTTTGTTCAGTTGATTTATTTTTTAATCGAAGTTTTATTGCTCTATTTATTTTTAAAATTTGTCAAAAATACTCCTTTGGCTTGGAGTGAACTTTGGCTCTACAATTAACCTTCTAGAAATCATGGGAAATAATTTTGTTTCGATTTCGAAGTAATCTCTCTTATAAGGGCTTATAAAAATGTAAATTCTACACCGAAAAAAAAAAATCTAAAATTTTATTCATGTTATGATTGGCTGATGAAGTGATCACGTGTTATCTGTTTTGTTTCTTTTTTGCATTTTCCATTCCCTAAGAAATTTTACATAGTTAGTCCTGAACCCTCTTGATTTTGACGAAAACCGTGTAACGAAATGCAATGGAGTTTGGTGTCTTTCAAAAACAAAAAAATTTAAATTCAGAAAACCAAACCTCAAGGCACGGCAGTTATCAGAATATCCACGTCATTTTAATTTCTCTGGGCGGTCATTTTGCCGGCTAAAGCTCAGGGGAATGCGTGGGTTTTCCAGAGACATGACGTGGATCTAGTTGGACCGCAGGAAGGGGAATAGATGGGGTAGGTGACAACAGCTTATCCATGTACTCACCTAATTACTTACCCTGAACTCATCCTATAAAGTGTTCCTCACTCCATTATTACACTACACTTTTGACAAACGCGGAAATTATGGAAACAAAGTGAAAAAAACCAAGCGACGCTGAATTTGTGAAGATTAGTACTAGAAAATACCATAACCCAAGTAATAAATTGATGATAATAGTTACGATTAATTTTTTTTATTTTTTGTGAATGTTGTTGTATTTGGTTGCATGTTGATTGCAGAAGTTGAATGGTGAGTTGTTATGAAGTTGTTATCTTTTTTTTCTATTCCACTTTTTATTTTTATATTATGTGTTAAGTGTTTTATGACTGTCTATAAAAACATAAATTTTATTATTGAATTTTGGATTATTCACTTCTTTATTAAAAACTTTTGAATTTTTAGGGCCAGAACTTTCTGTTGTGTTTTATTATTTTTCTTTATCTGAATTCTGTCTTTGATTAATTAACTAATCTTCATTATAACGGTCACTTAGGCACAACATGAAATATTAACCGGAACCAAAATTGGCCATACACTTGACTTTAGACCGATGCGTGTGTTACCAATATAACGCTTCCCAAGTATAACAAAGCTGAAAACATGAATTTTTTTTCCGCACATTGGTACAAAAAATCGGAAAATGATGAAATTGGGTTGGGTTTCCAAATTCCAACTTTTAACACAGCAAAGATGCTGGCGTTGGTGTGTACTTTTTTATTTTGTGTTTACAAATTACAACTTTAGTTTTGTGTGAGACGTACGCCATTATGGTTGTTGTGTTTTAGTTTTTACATTTAATTAAATTTTATTTTGATTTTTGCTGTGGCCGGTGTTGTGCGATCAGTTTTTAGTTGGTATAATTTTTATTTTTGTGTTAGCGAATAATTGATTAATATACAATTTTTTAATATCAATTACAGTTTGTACGTATGGAAATAAAGCGCGAATTGGGACTTGGAGAATGCACGGCGATATGATGGCGACGATTTCTTTAGTTCGGGTGTATCATTTTATTTTGTTTTAAATTCGTTTTTTTTATTATTTAATTTAAAAATGTACAATTATTTATAAAAAAAAAAATTATGTAAAAGAGTTAATAAAAAAAATTATATAAAATTTTAAAATAAAAAAAAATATATTTTTATTTAAATATGTATGTATGTATGTAAAGTGAAATTTCCCCGCCAAAATTTATATTGTAAGCCCCGCCCATTTTTTTGTGCGACATAACCTCACTTGTTTTGTCATCATTTTCCGATTTTTGTGGCCAACTTTCATAGTAAATCTTATAATAAGTCGGACATTATTTCGGAAAAAAGTCGGTGATGAAATCAGCAAAGTGTCAGAAAAATCCAAAACTTGTCGGATATAAAAATACTTGGGTTGTTGAGCGTCGCGGATATAATTTATAACAATAAATTAACAACTTCTTCTTCTTCCGCTGGCGCTACATCCCATGAAGGGATTTGGCCGCCTCAACGACGCTCCTCCAAATATTTCGATCCGCCATAATAGAACGCCAGACACGGTGACCGAGTGTGTACAGGTCCCTCTCAACGTCGTCCATCCATCGAATAGGAGGTCTCCCACGAGGTCCTACTTTCGCTGGTGCCGACTCCAAGGCCTGTTTAGTGGTCCGATTTTGTGAACGTAGTACGTGCCCAAGCCATCTCAGCCTTGACGATTTTATGAATCCTATGATGTCGACTTTATCGAGATCATTTCTGATCTCGTGATTCATTCGCATTCTGTACGTGGCTCCCTCTTTAATGGGACCGAGAATTCTTCTTATCATCTTAATAAATTAACAACACACTAAATTAAATGTATGCGGTCGCACAATATTCCAAATATGCGCCGTCTTTATTCACAAGTCAAAAATTCGTGTACAATATAATATGGAAATTAATTTCCACCACCACTAAACTTGAATTATTCCGCGGAAAACGCGTAAATATGTTCACGAAATTGCACTTAAAATATGGCCGATGGTTGGCTTCACAAAATCGAAGAATTTTATTAAAAAGAAAATAACTAATTTCTGTATTGACAGAATGAATGTTGCGGCAAGAGTGTGTATTTTCTCTTGTGCATACGATTGTATGTGTATACTCCAAATGTTAAAATCATGGACTGAAAATTTATGATTAATCAAATTATATTTTGATTAGTTGTAAATGTCGACAATAGATGGTGGTGAATGTTTTTCAAAGATAACACACAGTAGTTGAGGTGTATAAAATATATGTGGAATATATTTTCATTTGCTAAGCAAAGATACACACTACCCAAGTATATTTAATGAGTCAAATATGCTAGAATGTCACTACTGTACAGTAAAGAGTTGTTCAAATACAATTATGTTTGATTGTTGAAATGCGTTACATTTCAAATAATTGTAGAGATAAACGAATGAGAATTAGCGAGTTAAATGAGTGAATCGCTACATGACTCCTCCTCAAATGAAATCCCTCCATAAAGAAATTATTTGGCTGAAATACGGACAGTTTTAGTTATACGATGAACTGATTTTTGATCAGTTGAACAAAGAATGCCGTAAGCTGGTTTGAGCCTTTCGATTGAAATGGTTTGGTTTTTACCATTAATCAACACGGTGAATTGTTTGCGAAGGCGCCGAATGACTTTGTATGGACCTTCGTATGGAGGAGATAATCTGATGCGAACCTTGTCTGTTCTTACGAACACAAAATCGCAATTATTGAGCGACTTTTGAACGAAAACGTCGTCTTGTTTGGACTGACGAGTGGATTTTGGTACAAGGTTTTGCATTGTCTCGCGTAATTGGTCGATGACTATGTGGGTGGTTGGTATTGGTGAAAGAGGATTTTCGACAAAGAACTCACCAGGTAGTTTAATGGTTTGACCGTAAACTAATTCTGCTGGTGAGTATTTTAGATCTTCTTTCACTGTTGCTCGAATTCCAAGTAAAACAATTGGTATTTCCGAGCTCTAATGAGTTGTATTGCTTCTAGCCATTAATGCAGCTTTGAGTTGCCGGTGGAAGCGTTCGACCATGGCATTAGCTTGCGGATGGTAAGCCGTTGTACGTATTCGATGTGAGCCAAGGAGTTTCGTTAACTCGGTAAAAAGTTTGGACTCAAATTGCGTTCCTTGATCAGCAGACATATTGGTCATGCAGTAAGCTTCGGGCCAGCGAGTGAAGCGATCGACACAGGTAAGTAAATATGTGTATCCATTAGATGGAGGAAGGGGACCTACTATGTATATCTAAATGGATATGTTCAAATCGACCAGGTGGAATTTCGAATTTGCCATGGGGTGATTTCGTATGACGTTGTACTTTTGCACGTTGGCAAGATAAACAAGACTGATCCCAATTGCCTACGTCTTTGTTTATACTGGGCCAAAAGTAACGAGCAGCGATCAATTTACGAGTTGCTCGGACACCAGGATGCGAAATGTTGTGCAGTGTGTCAAAGATGGTTCGACGTAGTGTTTCTGCAATGTATGGGCGATTGTAGCCAGTGGATGTTTCGCATATTATTTCAAGGCCAGGCAATTTAAAAAGTTCTAGTTTCAGTGATGAACTATTGTGATATTCGGAACCAGAAAATAAATTCTGAAGTTCTAGGTCAACTTTTTGAGTGTTTACTATTTTTACCAAGTCGAAATTCGTTTCGACTGCGGCCGTTTCGTTGTCGGTAGTGCGGGATAATGTGTCCGCGACAACGTTGTCATATCCCGAAACATGTCCGAAGTAAATTGTGTGATATAATCCAAGTGGCGTGATTGCCTTGGATTACGTTCAGTTTTTGACTGAATCGCTCGTGTCAGAGGTTTGTGGTCGGTGTAGATTGTAAAATCTCGACCTTCAACAAAATATCTGAAGTGTTTGACTGCCAGATAAATTGCGAGTAATTCCCGGTCGAATGCGGAATATTTCTTTTCGGCATCCGAGAGCTTGTTCGAAAAGAATCCCACGGGCTCCCAACACTCATTATGGTACTGTTGCAGTATTGCACCGACGGCAGTGTTTGATGCGTCAGTAGTCAAATTGAGCTTTGAGTCACTCAGTGGATGCGCCAGAAGTATTAGCTGTTCCAATTCAGTTTTCAACGACGTGAATGCTTGTTGGCATTCGTCGGGCCAAGAGAAGTTCTTGGTGGTTTTTGGCTTTTTAAGTAAAGTAGCCAAGTGACCGTGAATTGGGGCGAGTGTTTGTGCGAGTTTCGGTATAAATCGATGGTAGTAATTTACCATACCGACAAATCGCTGAATGCTTTTAATTGAATTTGGAGCTGGGAATTCTCTGATTACGTTAATTCTTTCTTCTGATGGCAAAATACCATCAGGTGTAATCTTGTGACTGAGGAGATCAAGAGTGGTTGCGCCGAAAACGCATTTTGCGCTCTTGATATGAACGTCAAACTGTGCTAACTTATTGAACAATTGTTCTAAGTGTAGTTTGTGCTGTTCCTTAGTGTGCGAAGCAACAAGAATATCGTCTATGTAGACGAAGACGAATTCTAAGTCACGAACAACTTCGTTCATGAAGCGCTGAAATGTTTGTGCGGCGTTTCGTAGACCGAATGGCATTCGAGTGAACTCGAAGAGGCCAAATGAGGTCGTTATTGCCGTTTTGTGTACATCCTCAGGCGCTACGGGAATTAAATGATACGCTCTGATTAGATCAATTTTGGAGAAAATTTTGCATCCATGTTTGATCAGACACTCCTCAATTGTACCATTGTTAGTTATTTCAGTTTTAAATAAAAACAAACCCTCGGTTGTGACGGTGGAGAAAATTTGTTATTATATCTGTCGTCACAACCGGTAAAGATTTTCTACATAAGAAATAACTCGAGCCAAATTTTTTGGTTTCCTTTTGAACCACTGGTCAGAATAGTTCAGCTTTTCTTTTTCAAAATTCAAATTTTTAAAGGATTTATTCTCAAAAACTATGTAATCGAAGTTAATAGTTGATGCTTGATGGCTCAAATGAAAGGTAATAAGCTGATATTTAGTCGTTTATATAGGCCTATAGGTCTTCTTATAATCAAATTATTTTTTTGATAATGAAAAAGAGCGTTGCTTTGAATAATGCCATTTTTCGTGATCGTGGATAGAACCAGCTAGTTTGAAAGTACATCTTACCAAAAGCAAGATTCCCGGGATACGCTATGTCCATCATACACTATAACATATAACAAAACCGAAGGATAGAAAAGGAATGTTAGCATTATAGCACCTATGCAGTCGATAGTTTGTCGTTTTCAAGTCAAATTCGGAAAGGACTTAGCTGTCTCTTAATCGGTTGTGATGAAATTCAACATGCACGATGGAAATGGGATTGTAACTTGATTTTTAAAAGTTTTGAAATATCGCCAATTAGGAAAGAACTTGGATTTCTAAAATACATCAAAAAGTGCGTTTTTTTCTTTATCTAAATTTAAATTTGTCGCGGTATTTGTTGGTGAACTCAATTTATTTAACTTCAAATTATAATTTTTAATTAAATATTGCTCAGCGAAAACTTGATATTCAAAATATTTGTTTTCCTTTATCTCCCTGATTTAGGAGCAAAGGGCGTCTACTACTTAGGCTACACCATCTGACTCTATTGGGGGCTATTACTTTCAGTTTTCCCTTGATTTACCAAGTTCTTTTGCTTCAGCTAGTATCTTTTTTTCCAGATTGGAGCTAATCTTCCCACTTTCCATCCGTGTTATGTCATTAGAAGTTTGTCTCAGTATGTGACCGACCCATCTCCACTTTCACTTTCTTATTTCGGTCTCAATGTTTATTTTCTTTGTTTGGCACAGAAGTTCTATGTTGTTGATTGTGTTTGGCCAGAAGCATTTTATCAGCCTTCTATGTAAGGCATTTGTTCACAAACAACTGGAGTCTTCTTATGGTCTTCTGTGTGTGCTTTCATGTTTCACTCCAATACAGCAGTACTGATTTTACATATGCATTGAACATTCGCATCTTTATGTTTCTTGACAGGAAGAACACATTCTAGATCTTGTGAATCATGTTGAAAGTATTTTTTGCTTTGTCGATGCTTCGGTGCCAGCTGTTTTTGCCACAATACAACCAAGGTATACCAATTTGTCAACCTCTTCGATTGGCGTGTTGTTGGTAGTGATTGGTGAACTAATTTTCGTGTTCAGTCTCTTGTCTTTTGTTTTACCGATATTGATTTTGAGATCGGCTTCATGAGCCAGGTCTGATAGCTTCTGCATTTTATATGGAGATATTCGTTCAAAAATGATCATCGCTAATACTGTTATTGTGCTGTTGAGGAGGGATATGCCTCGAAAGTTTCTGCGTTCTCTTAGGCCTCCTTTCTTTGGTATTGTTATGGTCAAACCTTCTTGTCATTTCTGTGGAATTCTCCATGTATTCCATATGTCAGGTAATAGTGGTGTTAGAGTTTCTGCTGCTATATATGCGTTACCTTTGATAATTTTAGCTGGTATATTGTCTTTTCCAGCGGCCTTACTGTTCTTTAGCTTCTGAAAGGCAAATCTATCTTCCCGTGCTATCCGGAAGCTCGTAATTTTCTTCGCCATCTACGCAGTTGCCCTCAAAGTGTTCTTTCTATCTATTATAAGTTGTTGCTGAGTTGTGTTTAAGATTTGTAGATTTGTCCAGTTATAGATCCCTTATGGGTGGCATATTCGCGTATTTTCCGGTGGCCTTCCCTACACATTGATGTAGTGTGCATATGTTTCTGATTGCAGATGCTGCCTCTGCTACTTATTGGGCTGTGGTCTCATATTTCCTTCGGATTTCTTAGCTTAAGTTGACGAAAATAAAAAATATTTAGCTCTATCGATTGACATTGAGCCGCTATCTGGAGCCATTTTTGTATGACGGCTCTAGAGAGCAGTTCTGATGGCTATGATGAAGTAATATTTGTCAGTACTTTTTCTCTATTTTATTATTTACTGTATTGCATAACAATACAATATAAGCTGCGTTTTTTATTCGCTCCCGATAGCGCTCCGTAAATAGGTAGGGCGAATACAAATTTTGTATATCAAGTTTTCACTAAACAATTGGATTAAAAATGATAGTTTGATGTTAAATAAATTTAGTTTATCAATAAACAGCGCGTCAAATTTAAATTTAGGTTTAGCAAAATGAAGGCTCTCGATAGCAGCTATCGGGAGCGAATAAAAAAACACAGCTATTGAATGGAAATCACGTATAGTAAGCTGTTTACTGAACTGAAGTTGCATTGAGTGGCATATTACCGCCTTCACTATTTCTTCATTATTTTTGCCGCATTTTCGTTTTATTTTTTATTAGCATTGCCGGTTATTGCATTATACTCTTGTGCTAACATACAAATTTTTGCATATCAAACCTAATTTTTGTAGTTATAAATTCAGTGTTGAACTGATAACGCCATTTAAGCGGACGTTGCAGTGTCGCGCTTAATAAACTATAGTTGAAAGTAGTTTGTACTTATTTGCATAATAAAAGTGCATTATTCATGGAAATGTATTGATAAGCTATCAGTTAAAATTGCCAGACATTAAACGTTGCAATTGAACTGTAACAAGAACACTGATCATTGTTTTGCACTAGGCCAAATTACAAATTTTGTGGGTTGAAAGAAATATGATGTTTGCAAATGTGTTGACGTTTAGTAAACGTGATTCGAGCCATTTTGTAGATTTTTTTTTTTTTAATTGTTTATTCAGAGATAATATTTATTTATACTTAAATTTATAGACATTTTATGATTTGCGTGAAATACTTTTTCTTATCAGCACCCCAAGTTCATATACTTGTGCCGCGTATGCTATTAAAATTCTACGATGCTTATTGTACTACAGGTTTTACACTTCAATTTGAACCTTTTGCAAATTAAACTTATCAAAACAAATTTTATTTCTTAATCATCAACCCACTTAATCCCAGAATTAAAATTTTTATAAATGTTACATTAATCATTAAAATTTTCGTTGGGAGAGATTACACCTAATTTGTTAATTTTGTTAAAAATAAATCCACCAGGTGGCACCATTAAGCGTATTTTGTTGACCAAAAATGTAATTCGAATTATTTTGGTTTTATTTTGTTCCCAAGAAAATAGCCAATTTGATTTAATTTTCAAAAGCCAACCTTTCGAAATAAAATATAAATTTAACATGTATTATGACATCTGGCGGCTTCTATCGCTAAGAACGAAAACTAAAAAATGGGATAAGATTTAAATAATCCCAAACAAAATTTGGGATTATTTAATGCTTCTCAGGGATTATTTAGTGCAATTGTTGTTGTAAATGTCTCAAGTAAGTACGCTAATTATGATTTTTCCCAGGAATTGATTTATTTAAGTTTTAGCGTATTTTGGTTTTATTTTTCCCTAAAAATTTGATTGGGAATTTAATTCCAATCGTCACAGTAAGCTTTGGAAAAATACATAATATCAAAATACACTCCTAAAATTTTCTGGGAAAACCAGAATAGTATCACAGTACCTACGGAAAAATGGAGGGAAATTCTAGTTTCGAAAAAAGTCAGTGGAGAATTGTAAACGCCAAAAAATTTGTTTAAACCAATCGATTTTGCTGATCGTCGATTGTTGTTTTATTCATGTCTTCTATGGAAATGGGGATTCTAAAATGATTTTTAGAAGAAGTTCGGGAATGATGGAACTTGGCCGTTTCTTAACCAATTTAGATGAAATTCGACATGTGCGATGGTTACATGATTCTAATATGATTTTTAATGAAATTCTAGAATATGGCTAAACAGGATGGAATTTGGCCATTTCTTTATGATTTTGATTATGGTGAAATTCGACATGAAACTTGGCCATTTCTTTACCGGTTTTAGTGCAATTTGGCATGCGTGATGGAATTGGCATTCTAAAGTGATTTCTAAAAAATGTTCTGGAATATGGCCAAACAAAATGGATCTCTTTTTGTTTTTTCACAAATTCAACGACATATAACCCTGCCTGGGATATTTGTCTCAGATTCCAGACTATCAAATTGGCCTGGGTCATTATTCCTGCCTGGGCAAATTGGCTCAGATCCGTGACTCTGAAATCGTGTAACTTCCGAATCAAATTGACGTTGGACAAGTGTTCGTTGGACAAGTGTTCGTTGGACATATTAAAAATTGTACAATGTTTTCGTTGATTGTGAATAATTGACGATTAGCTTATAGTGTTGCCAGATTTAGTTTAATAAATTCGATTTGCGCTGTATTTTGACGTTTACATTTTGGATACATTTTTTAAACAATAAAAAATTAAAAATATGAAAGATAAAATGTTTTAGGTTGGTGCACGTTGGCAACAAGCGACGAGAACCAGTTTCCCTTTTTCAACAAATTTTGTAAAAAAATTGTTAAAATGCACGATGTTTTAACTATCGTTAATTAAAAACATACGGGTTTTTACTATTTTAACAATTTTCTTACATAATTTCTCAATGTGTACCGACCTTATCTGCTAGTTAATATAAATTATAACTCCCTGTATAAATAGATAGAAAAATAATTTGTGTACTAAAAACGAAAATAATTTAAGTTAGCTGTAAATTGCATGATCGTTGTATTTCCTATTTCCTTAAGTATTTCTACATACATACCTGCTGCGCTTACCCAAAACTAAAATAAAGGCCGCGCATTAACTTAAAAAAAACTTTTACTTTTCTTAATACTTTTGAAATTGTAAAAGTTTACGTAAATAAAACGCAATTAAAAAGAAAACTGTGTTGTTCTACTTACAAAATTTCAATGTAATTTCTTCAATTGCAATGTTAAAATCGGTGATTTTCTTTACTTTGTCTATTATGGCAAATATAATTGGCGAGGAAACAATAGAGTACAATGCGATTATCTAAATGCGAGAAATTATGCAAGTGGTTTAAATATCTGAGAAATGATTTTTGTTTGGAATAATATTTGGTTTCACTAAATTACATACATTATCGGTTATTGCTCCAATTTCAATTCGAAAAATCGTTTGTATTACGTACATATTTCTTTGAATTCAAGCTGTAGGTATAACATTTATGTATTGTGGTGTGTTGGCGCATGTGTAACACGTTTGCTTGTCCGTTCGTCTGTTTCTTATAATTAAATTTAATATTCATAAGATAACTAATGTTCTTCAGTAGAAGTTAAATCCACAGGATATAAACTGATCAAAGTCTGCAAATATTTAGTCTAAATATGAAAAAAAAATTAATATTCAAAATTTGATTGGCTATCGTTGAATTTGATCCGTATTGCTTAGTTAGCTACGAGGTTGTAATATAATTCTTAGCATCGATATCAACAAATCTAATTTTTTATTTTTTAACGTAATCTACTTCAATATTACTGTATTTATTACAATTTCCTAATAATATACATATACCAGCAAAATTCTCGTTTGTAGTATGCCCATTACGTCGGAACGCCTTGTTCGTCTCTTTAGTCAAATTTGAAAATATGAACTAATTGTCAGGTGCCAAACCCGGAATAAAGGGTAGGTACTGCATTTTTTCAAAGCCGAAAACATGCAGAACAGCTTGAGAAAATGTGGCTTTGACCAGTGGACAGTGGAGAAGAAAAGTTTTCTTTCTAACTTGACCGACGCATTTTACCGTGCGCTTTTAAATTTTTTCAAAGTTTTGCTTAGTAACCCCTTTGAACAACAAAATTTCTGCAGAATCCCAAAAATTGTTTGCAAAAAATTAATTTTATTTGATGCTGGTTCACACATCATTTTCCAGTGCATTGACTCTTTTTTGGGCTTCGGATCCCAATGAATCCATGCGAGTAATATTATTTGTAAAATTATCTGACAAACATACATATACTTAAAGCTTATTTCGAAGTTTTGATACGACATTTTTTATGTTTAGTATGTAAGCAAATCGTGGCACCCATCTTACACTCAGTTTCGATAAATGCAGATGTTGATGCATAATTCCAATACAATCCACTTCCAATACAAAGCGTAATCCTTTAGCTAGTCCTCCAATACCATTCAACGGTTCTTGAATACAAGAAGTGCGCAACAAAACAAGGTCGTAGATGCAGGAATTAATATGGTTTTAAAATTGGAACTAGACTCGGAAAAAATTAGAATTAAAGAAATTCAGATTCTGATGTTCTTGGAGATTGTTGCGCGGTTTATTCTGCGGTTTATTGTATTTTATTCAAAATAAAATTTCCTCTTTCCCAGAATTTCACACGAGCATGGAAATTCAAGTCATCAGAATCAAAAAATTAGAACGAAATTCGGAAAAATTATGGAACTATAAAACACAAAAACAAATTTTTTTATTCGAGTTTAATTATATTTTCCGACTTTCGCTTCTCTTGTTCTGCGAAAATAAGTCGAAAACTCTATACAAATTTTGCGTCTTTTAATTCCATTTTTTACGAGTTGAATTCCTGCGATCTTATTTTGCGGAGTTACAAGAGATAGGTAAAATTACATTTTTATCGGTAAAGACGTTAGATTTTCATTTTAGGCGCTCATCATCTTCGAATGATTTTCGACCACTTTTCAATAGTTATGTTATAGCCATTTGATAACTGCGAATTGTGGAATATTTTAGTCCACATTCTCTGGAAAACTTTCAATGTATTTTTGGTGGATTAAGCGCTGTACCTTGGCAACAACCATCAATGAACGTTGCAGATATTTATTTACACAATATGGGGATGGTTAAAGACGATCCATAGTAAAGGTATAAAACGGTTTCCAAGTGATTCATCTACCTCGAAATCGTCGGCTTCAGGTAGTCCATTACATAAAATCACAGAATACGTAGGTTCAAATAAGAAAGATTTTCACTCCTGCCATTTTATTGCCCGAATGAGGGCCAAAGACGGTGTCCCATTTTCCGTTTTAATTATATCAAGTGAACGAGTTTTCTCTGTCCCTCAATAAAGATATTGTTGGAATAACTATAGATGGCGCGTCGATAATGAAAAAAAAATAGTTAAGTTGATTGAACCAGAACATCAGCTTTGTCTTGCGGATGGTATTCAGCTGGCCGTCTTCAATGAACTATACAAAAATTCAAGTTTAGTTTCCAGACAGGGATAATGCAGATGATGAGCACGCTTTCCAGGAACTCTTGGAATATCAGTGTCACATGATAAACAATCAGAAGAAAGCCTGGTTATTAGGCGGGAATATAGTGATAAGCTTCATTCATTTATATGCAAAATAAGAATAGTTATAAAACTTTTTAAGACTTCTCCAACTCGAAATTCTTCTCTACAAAAATATGTTAGGTCGCATCATGGAAAAGAGCTAGATTACGATGGAACAGTTTACTCTTAATTATAATAATGAATGTTGTACTTAATCTCGACTATTCATTTGCGGAGATTGAGTGGAAATTGTTAAAAGAAACAATAAATGTGGTCTTATCTATAAAACCCGCTGTAGATGCTTTATATGCCGCGAAGATGCAAATCTCGTTACGGCCAAAGCAGCCAAACAAAAAACTTTCAAATGAGTTGACAACTAAATTAGAATGGGACGCTCCGAAACCCCGTATGCCAAAATTCCGTAAGTACAAAATCCCGTAAATTTATGTAACCCCGTATTACAAAATCCTGTATTTCAAAATCCCGCATCCCAAAACCCCGTATTCCAAAATACCTTAGTTATAAAATCCCGCATTCCAAAATCCCGTAATTGGAAAATCGTACGGTAAAACATCTGTCTATCGATCAAAAAAGCCTATCGAACAAAAATTTATTTAATTTGGGAGCGCAATCCATCCAGCAAATAGTTTAATAGAAAGTAGTACAAAAATGCCACGCGAATTATTTCGTTTATATAGCCCGTAGTGGCTGTAAAAATCGCCGCTGTAAAAGGGCGAACGGTACGTATATTCCCGATGATTATTCACCTTCACAATTATAATTAAACCACTCTAATTGTTCGAGATAAATTTTACAATTTTATTTTATTATTTTGAAGAAACGAGAAATATCTCGATTTATTATTATTAAAACTAATTCACAAATGTTTTTCTTTATTTCACTAGATAAATTACCACTTGTGTAAATCCAACAAAATGGACGCGCAAAATATTAACGCGATAAAAAATAAAATAATATATATAATAATGAGCCGTGTTTACTAGTGTTTGCATTACCGGTAAACCGGTTTACCGGTAAATTGCTCAGAAAGGCTATTCACAAATACCGGTAAATTAATGTTTTTGCACCGGTAATTCGGTAAAATTGAAATATTTTAATTTTACTGATTATTTAAGATAAATTAACCAAAAAATATGTTGACAACGTAATAATAACTACGAACAAATGGAACAAATATAAAATATCCGTGTGTACGCCAATATTGTAAATATTAAACACAGGCATTGTTTTACCCAAATTCTAACCATTCGTCAGACTATAGTGACGAATCGTAGCGTGCTTTTTCAGCGGCTGGTATAATCTGTAAGAAATTCAGATCAAATTTAAATGACGACAGCATGGATACAATTTGTTTTTTAGGAGCCTATTTTAATAGCTAAAAGGAGATCTAGGCACTTAAGAAAACTGAAAAAGTTGGATTTTATATTTTATGTTTATTAAATTAATGTTTATTAATTAATAATAATTATTTAAATTAATTTTATTGAATTGCTAGAATTGAATTGAAACTATGTAAATACATATATTTTGGAATAAATTATTATTGATTGCGTTATCCACTAGTTTCCGCTGTTTTTCATCTGTTATATTAGAAATAAAATTAGATTTAGATTTACCGGTAAAAACCCGGTTAACCGGGATTTTAAGAAACGTTTACCGAATAACCGGTAATACCTAAATCCGGTAATTTTGCAAACTATAGTGTTTACTCGGCTGCACGTAAAATACTTCTGTGTATTAATGTTACCAACAATAAAAAATCCCAACACCAAATTGTTTTTGTTTCGATGAAAGTATTTTTGGTCATTTTAGTGTTGGCATACGAGACGAATCGCATGCCAAGGTTCGTTGTTCTCGCGAAAACGAGATGGAGCATAACAAACCAATAGCAAATCAAAAAGAGTTTGAACTCGCTAGCGAAAACGAGATGGAACAAATATTACTAAAGAGAATTTAGAGTTCCGTGTCATTTACGCTAGGTGAAAATGAAAATAGTTACGCTAAGAAGAATCTTGTGCGCAAACCCAAATGTGTATGTGGTGGCGAACGAAAATCAATATATATAAATAAATAATTTATATAATTGATTGCGTGAGGCGCTACAGGACTCCCCCGCAAGTGAGTCCCCCTCCCTACAGAAAAGTTTATTCGGCTGCGAAACGAACATGTTTATGTGAGCACTGAACTGGTTTAGCGTCAGTGGAACACAGTATGCCGTAAGCCGGTTTGAGCCGATCAATTGAAATGGTCTGATTCTTCCCATTAATTGAGACGGTGAACTGTTTCCGAAGGCGTCGAATGACTTTAAACGGGCCTTCATAGGGAGTGGATAAGCCTGTGCGAACCTTATCTGTTCTTACGAACACAAAATCACAGTCGGCAAGTGCCTTTGGTACAAAAATGTCATCTTGTTTGGCTTGCCGCGTTGATTTCGGAATAAGGTTTTGCATTGTTTCACGAAGTTGGTCGATAACTGTGTCGCTGGTTGGTAGAGGTAAAAGAGGATTTTCGACGAAGAACTCACCTGGTAGCTTGATGGTTTGTCCATAAACCATTTCAGCTGGTGAGCACTTCAGTTTTCTTTTACTGTTGCTCGGATTCCCAGTAGAACGATGGGTATTTCCGAACTCCAGTTGATTGTGTTTCCTCTGGCCATTAACGCGGCTTTGAGTTGCCGGTGGAAGCGTTCAACCATGCCGTTGGCTTGAGGGTGGTAAGCCGTTGTACGAATCCGATGTGAGCCAAGGAGTTTGGTTAACTCGCTGAAAATCTTGGACTCAAACTGCGTTCCTTGATCAGTAGTGATATTAAGGGGCACGCCGAATCGTGAAACGTAATTGTTGACAAAAGTCAAGGCAATGGTTGAAGCTGACATATTAGTCATGCAGTATGCTTCGGGCCATCGAGTAAAACGATCGACACAAGTTAATAAGTATGAATATCCATTAGAAGGAGGAAGAGGTCCTACAATGTCTATATGGATATGTTCAAAACGACATGATGGTATTTGGAATTGTCCATGGATAGATTTAGTATGCCGTTGTACTTTGGCACGTTGGCAGGATAAACAAGACTGAGCCCATTGGCTTACGTCTTTGTTCATACTAGGCCAAAAATATCGAGCAGTAATCAATTTACGAGTAGCACGAACACCAGGATGCGAAATGTTATGTAAAGTATCGAAGATTGTTCGACGCAGTGATTCTACGATAAATGGGCGATTGTACCCAGTTGATGTTTCGCAGATGATTTCGAGGCCAGGCAATTGAAAAAGCTCCAGTTTCATAGATGAACCAGAGTGACATTCGGAACCAGAAAATAAATTCTGAAGTTCTAGGTCAGCTTTTTGTAAAATTGCAATTTTGGTTAAGTCGAATTGTGTCTCGACTGCGGCCGTTTCATTGTCTGTTGTGCGAGAGAGTGTATCTGCAACAACATTGTCATGTCCGTGAACATGCTGAATGTCCGTGGTAAATTGACTTATATAATCCAAGTGGCGAGCTTGCCTCGGATTACGTTCAGTTTTAGACTGAATTGCTCTAGTCACAGGTTTGTGATCGGTAAATATCGTAAATTCCCGACCTTCGACAAAATATCTGAAGTGTTTCACTGCCAGATATATTGCGAGTAATTCCCGATCGAATGCGGAATATTTCTTTTCAGCATCCGATAATTTTCTTGAGAACACTCATTGTTATACTGTTGCAGTACTGCCCCAACGGCAGTGTTAGATGCGTCAGTAGTTAAACTAAGCTTTGAATCGCTCAGTGGATGTGCAAGCAGTGTTGTTTTCGCAAGTTCAGCCTTAAGTGACGTGAATGCCTGTTGACATTCGTCAGTCCAAGAGAAATTCTTTGGAGCTTTTGGCTTACGTAGAAGTACGACCAGATGGCTGTGAACAGGTGCGAGTATTTCAGCAAGCTTTGGTATAAATCGGTGATAATAATTTACCATACCGATGAATCGCTGGATATGCTTGATTGAGCTTGGAGCTGGAAATTCCCTAATGGCATTAATTCGTTCTTCAGACGGCAGAATACCATTAGGAGTTATTTTGTGGCTAAGGAAATCAAGAGTTGATACGCCAAAGACGCATTTGGAACTATTGATATGAACATCAAACTCAGTTAACCTGTGGAAGAGCTGTTCCAGGTGGAGTTTATGCTGTTCCTCAGATTGTGATGCCACAAGAATATCGTCAATGTAGACGAAAACAAAGTCTAAGTTACGAACGACTTCGTTCATAAAACGCTGAAATGTTTGAGCGGCATTACGTAATCCAAACGGCATTCGAGTAAATTCGAACAGGCCAAAAGGAGTTGTAATTGCCGTTTTAAAAACATCATCAGGTGAAACGGGAATCAAATGATAAGCTCTGACTAAATCAATCTTAGAGAAAAATTTGCATCCATGCAAGTGCATGGAGAAATTTTGAATGTGAGGTATCGGGTAGCGATCCGGTGTTGTTACCGTGTTTAAACGCCGATAATCCCCACATGGTCTCCAATCATGATCTTTTTTCTTAACCATGTGCAATGGACAAGAGACAGGAGATGCAGATGGCCTGCAAATCCCTAATTCCACCATATGTTCAAATTCCGTAAATGCGGCTTTATGGCGGACTTGATCTAGTCTTCTTGATCGTGATACAGGGAGATGTCCTTCTGTGACAATGTGATGGACCACATTGTGTCGGACTGGCAATTTATAGTTTGGTTCTGCTGTAAGTTGAGAAAACTTTTTAAGCAGGGTACCGTAGCCGTTAGTGATTGAATAATGGATCGGAGTCGGTGTGTCGACGTGAACCATTGCGGCATTGATTGACAGCTTTGTCGCTGAATCAACCAGCCGTTTATTTTTTAAATCAACCAAAAGTCCAAACTTACACAAGAAGTCGGCGCCAATGATAGGACGATTCACAGCAGCTAGAATGAAAGCATGCGTGAATGTTCGTTTTAGTCCTAAATCCAACTGAAGCAACTTTGTGCCGTAAGTATGGATGTTAGTGCCATTGGCGGCCGAGAGAACTAGATTTGAATTGCGTTTGAGTATATTAAATTCATTTTTGAAATTGAAAGCTGGAATAACCGAAAGGTCAGCGCCAGTGTCGACTAAAAAGTTATAACGATTTATTCGGTCGAATGCGAATAAACGAGAAGTATTTGGGTTATTATTTATAGGGATCCCGCCCCTGTGTCCTGGTAGTTTTTTGAGCTACCTCCATTGTCATCAATTTTATTGATGTGTTGCGACGTCGATGGTCGCGACGTTTTAAAATCGCAAGGTGGCACACATTTTTTTGCGGCTGGACCAAATTTTGTATGGTACCAGCATCTGCCGTGTCTTCGCGAGTAATTGGCGGAGCTGCGGGATCTAGACCGTGAGCAAGCCGATGCGCTTGGTCCCCGTGATGTGTCTCTAAGCAAGCCATCTAGTTTGGCTTCAAGCCGAGCAAGTCGATTTTCGAACGAGCCAGTATTTTGGCTAGTTGATTGGTTATGATCACCGCGCACAGTGGGACGGGATTGCCTATGAACTATTTGCGAAATATTAGAGTTTTGTTGTTGGCCGATATTAATCGCTTCGTACATGCGATCAGCGGTTTTTGATAGTGCGTCAATGGAAATTGAATCTGGCTGTGCAACCAAAGCTATCTTAATGATCTCCGGCATACGTCTGATCCAGAGAGATTTAATCGTTTGCTCGTTGAAATGTTTTCCTGCAAGCGTACGAATGTGACGCAGCGCGTCAGACGGCCTACTGTCACCAAACTCTTGGCCCGTGATGAGAGCTTCAAGCTGCCTTTCAGATGACGGCGCTAATCGGTCCAACAAAGTTTTCTTTAAAGTGGAGTACTGTTCTGTTTGTGGGGGATTCGACAAGAAATCTGAGATACAGTCACAAGTCTCTGGTGCTAAAGACGACAGAGTATGTAAATATTTTGCTTTCTCAGATTTAACGCCTTGAAGGTCAAACTGAATTTCAGCCAGCAAAAACCAATTGTGTGCCTTTCGCGGCCAAAATGGTTGTAATTTTACTGTATTTTTCGCGGCTGATACCTCCAAGGGTGCTTGTTCCTCTAGATCCATTTCTTGGGGTTGTGGTGTATTGATCTCAGTTTTGTTGTCTGTTTCGTTGACCATTTTGAAATTCAAAAAGTAATTGTTTTAAAAATAAAACCAGTGACTTGTATGAATTGTGCAACGTAACCAAACACCCAACAGATTTGAAAACGCGACTAACCAATATGATATTTATCAAATTCGTAAAATAAATCAACACAAAAAAAAAAAAAAAAATATTTTACAATAATAATGAAAAACAATAGGAATGGTTACCTTGAAGCAGAAGGCTATGACCGATTTTGGCACTTTGGCCACGAGATACCCCCGAATTACGAGACGAGCGTGTCACAGCGTATTGGGGGGGCTCGTTGAAATGTATATTATATGAGTGCCAAATAAAATAAATAAGTAATTTATAATGAAAAATATCTCATCAAATAATAGTCGTAAATGTAACCAATGTCGAAACGAAAACAATTGCGTTGCAAGTTATTCGAAGAAACGTTAAAAAAAAAAAAAATTTTAAATTAATTATGTGTACCCGAGCAGAGTGGTAAAAAATTTACATTAATATAAGCTACAATTTTGATTCTGTGTTCCAATATTTTTAACTTTGAGTGTAAAATGCAATTGCTTAAATTCGAATGTCACAAAAAAAAATTTAAATTTACTAATACATATTGTGTAAACAAAAATATGTGATTTCTAAAACAGAAATGTTGAATAATAAAAATATTGGACACTTATCTGATGTAATTTTTGTTGTTGCTGCTGCAGATGTTGTTGTATCTTCTCCAAACTCCCGTTGTTTGATGGCTGTATGTACAGAATTTTATTTATTCTGTGTAACCGTGCGTTCCGCTTGTTGTATGTATACCGTAGTTACTCCGTTGTATTTTATTTTTGTTGTATCCTATGTTGATGGTATCCCGTTGAATGTGAGTACCGTTGTGCAAAAATGTATACTATACTTCGTATACTCGTGGCACCATATGTGTAGGCGCACCGTAATTGTTTAATTCCCCGTTTGTTTAAATATTCACTTATTTTCCTTCATACGCTCGTGGCATCATATGTGTGTATATATCCGAGCAGAAAAATTATGAAGAGGAAGAAGAGAAAAATCGTTGTTAGATTTTGTTTGATTATATGGGCATTTATAACCCTACAAATTTTTTGCACAAAAAAAATGTAATGAATTACGTACCTTTGTACCTGACACTTTGTGTGTGCCAGGTTTCCAATATATAATGCGTTATAATTCCCTAAAAAGGGCGTCGTGAGGTCACCAAATATATAGCCCGTAGTGGCTGTAAAAATCGCCGCTGTAAAAGGGCGAACGGTACGTATATTCCCGATGATTATTCACCTTCACAATTATAATTAAAACACTCTAATTGTTCGAGATAAATTTTACAATTTTATTTTATTATTTTGAAGAAACGAGAAATATCTCGATTTATTATTATTAAAACTAATTCACAAATGTTTTTCTTTATTTCACTAGATAAATTACCACTTGTGTAAATCCAACAAAATGGACGCGCAAAATATTAACGCGATAAAAAATAAAATAATATATATAATAATGAGCCGTGTTTACTCGGCTGCACGTAAAATACTTCTGTGTATTAATGTTACCAACAATAAAAAATCCCAACACCAAATTGTTTTTGTTTCGATGAAAATATTTTTGGTCATTTTAGTGTTGGCATACGAGACGAATCGCATGCCAAGGTTCGTTGTTCTCGCGAAAACGAGATGGAGCATAACAAACCAATAGCAAATCAAAAAGAGTTTGAACTCGCTAGCGAAAACGAGATGGAACAAATATTACTAAAGAGAATTTAGAGTTCCGTGTCATTTACGCTAGGTGAAAATGAAAATAGTTACGCTAAGAAGAATCTTGTGCGCAAACCCAAATGTGTATGTGGTGGCGAACGAAAATCAATATATATAAATAAATAATTTATATAATTGATTGCGTGAGGCGCTACACGTTTCACTTGAATAAAGCAAATGCCTTGCTGCCACGTGAATTACATTCATTCCAATGTAATTAAAATATATTTCATTTTGATTTTTGTACATTTATTGAACTTAATTAATTTTGAGTATTCATTTTATCTTAATAAAAAACTGAATTTAATTCAGCTAATAAGTTAATACAACATTTATTGATTCTGAGGTGATACGAAGTTCGCCGGGTCAGCTAGTATAAAATAAATTAATAAAATGGCTAAATTTTATTAAAACTAAACGACACTTATATATATATATTATTAAGGGATTTTTCTTAAATGAATTGAAATTTTTTTAATAATTTTGCTTATAAATTAGTTTTATAGTGACTAGTATTATAATTTGGTTGCACATTTAACATTAAAATTGCAAATTTAGATCTTATAAATCTGAATTTCCATATATTCATTTATATTCCCACGACCAAAATACGGCTCCGGGAATTCCAGTCAAAAACAGAAAGGAATTTCAGTCAAAAATTAAAAGGTAACTCAGTCATACTAGTTTTAGACTGAAATACCTTTTCAGAAGAAAGTTCAATCAAAAAACTAAAAAGTCATTCAAGTCAAAACTTTATTGACTGAAATCCTTTTACATTTGTGACTAAAATACCTTTTGAAAAAGTGATTCAGTCAAACAATTAAAAAGGAATTCCAAGCTAAAAGTGTTCTCGGGGAATATAGTCAAAAACAATTCAGTCAAAAAACGAAAGGAGTTTCAGTCATAAAATTTCCCATACAAATATTAGGCCGTATTCCGGGATTTGAAATCTCATGTTATTTTATGTTATTTTTGTTTTTTCAATACAAATTCAAATAGGAAGCGGGGAAATAAAATAACATAACATAGAATTTTAGGTGCCATAATACGGGGCATTATGGCTAAAACTTCTTTTATAAAGGAAAAAAAGGTATTTCGATCAGAAAATAGTTTGACTGAAATGCCCTTTGTGTATTTGGACTGAACAACCTTCTTGAAAGCTGTTTTAGTCACAAATTTTTGAACTGGAATACCTTTTGTTTAGTTTATTTTATTAGTCACATCGTAAATACAATGTTACAATTGAATGTGAACAATTGATTGTAGACACAATTGATCGTAGACACAATTGATCGTATGAACTATTGATCGTGGATCCATGGTCAATTCCACGTATTTATTTGCAATTATAACATCTTGCATAACAAAATAGTGCATTTTTTTTTTGAGGTGTCATTAATAGATTCTACATAATCCGCAGTGCGACATGTTTGCTGATCCCGGCTCCTACGTCCCCGCAAGTTCAAATCTAAGGCCCCTCGGAGAGCTAAGCGGGGGGAAGCGCAACGACCTCGCGCGTGCCCGTGAGTGTTACCGAAGCCGTTAGCCTCTACAATTCTATAAGTTAAATTAGTCGGAATTAGGTCGAAAGGCCGAACGCCGAAACGCCGATGTCGAAAGTCTGCAAGTGTCGAGAGGCCGAAAGTGTCGAAAGGCCGAATGTCGAAAGGCCGAATGTCGAAAGGCCGAATGTCAAAAGGTCGAATTTTGAAAGGCCGAATGTATCGAAAAGCCGAATACGTCGAAAGGCCGATTGTGTCGAAAGGCCGAATGTTTAAACGTTGTTTGTATCGAAATTGATTTTAATATTTCATCTTTTTATGAATGAAAATTTTCAAAATTTATATTTTTATGAAAACCAAAATTTATATTTTTATCAAAACTTTTGTATAAAAATGTTTAATAGTAAATCACCTTAAATATTAAAATCTTCTTACGTTTTTGTTGTCATATAATTAAAAATTAATTAAGCGTTGGCTACTTTATCTAGAAAAGAAATACAGAAACTGCAAATCCCGAAAAAAAATCCAGAAAAAAAAATCCAGGAACGAAAAACTCTGAAAAACCAAAATCCAGAATACTAAATCCAGAAACAATTATCAAAGTGCGGACCAAATTATAATTAAAATTTATAAAATACATATCTATCGAATTTGAGTTTTTCCGTAAAGTTTTTAATATTTATGATAATGGAAATTGCTTCGTCAAATTGCTTCTACTGATAGTCTAAAAATGGGGTTGGCCACGTATCACTGTTTACAAAAGACGGTTTCTAAAATCTTTTCTCCAAAATTTTATTTTACAAAATCTTATCACCAAAAGTCTTTTTGGAGAAAATCTTGTTTTCAAAATACTGTTTAATTATGTTAATAATGTTTTCATTAATCTTTTATAGATTTTACATTAAAATAAAATGGCATCGACTAATTTAACTTCGAATTATAGAGGCGAACAGCTTCGGTAACTCCATCCAACCATACGAGGGGCTTTAGACGTAGGAGCCGGGATCAGCAAACATGTACGATTTTGTAATTGCAACATTTTAAAATGCAATATTTTATATCGATCCCAGAAAAACCATTTCGCTAAATATTCATTTTTTCACTAAAAAATAACCAAAATAATTATTTCAACAATTTATATGGTAAGAATTTTATACGGTAAGAATTCAAAAAACAAGTTTGAACGGCAAAACAAGATTTTGTCTTGCAGGCAAATACCCCTATCCCCTAAAAATGGCAATAAAATTGATTTTTTTTCATTTATTTTAAACAAAATATTTTTTCTGGATTACTTTTCCGGTAATTTCTAGATTTTTTCGTAATTTTTTTTTTTTTCTAGATTTTTTCTTTTCAACTATTCTGGATTTTAAAATTTCTGGATTTTTTTCCAGGCAAATGTAGTGATCCCATTAATTAATTACTTACAATATAATAAAAAAAAAAAAAAAAATTTGTTTTTCGACAAAATTTGGTCACATTAATATGCTACATGCACAGGATTTATTAACACGTATTTTCAATTAATTTAAATTATTTTACATTAAGAAATAAATTAAATGGTTTTAAATATTCATTTCAATCAATCAAGTGAAGGAAAATTTCATGAAAATTCGATCTTGTGACATTCGGCCTTTCGATTTTCGGCGTTTTGACCTATTCGGCCTTTCGACATTCGGCCTTCCGACACATTCGGCCATTCCACCTATTCGGCTTTTTGACATTCGGCCTTTCGACACATTCGGCCTTTCGACATTCGGCATTCTGACCCATTTGGCCTTTCGGCGTTCGGCCTTTCAACATTCGGCCTTCCAACATTCGGCCTTTCAACATCGAACGATCAGTCACAAAACCAAAAGAAATTCCAGTAAAAAAATCTTTGGCTTGAATGCCTTTTTTAATGAATTTAATTTTTCAATAAAAGGCATAAATGTCTTAAACTATTTTGACTGAGTTGCCTTTTAAAATTTGACTGAAGCTCCTTTCTTTTTTTGACTGAAATGCTTTTGACTGGGGCCCGGGAGCCAACGTATAGGTCTACGAGGCATTTCAGTAAAAAAAAACACCAAACAAAATGTATTCCAGTCCAAAAATTTGTGACTAAAATACCTTTAAAGAAGGTTGTTCAGTCAAAAAATACAAAGGGCATTTCAGTCAATCTGTTTTCTGACCGAAATACCTTTTTTTTTTGAACTGAAGTTCCTTTTTAAAACGAGTTTTAGTCATAGTTTTTGTATGCGAAATTTTATGACTGAAATGCCTTTTGTTTATTGACTGAAATGTTTTTGACTGAATTCCCGGAGCCCCAAAATACATGGTGAGATTTTTTTTTCATATGAGAAGATTTCGACGTCATTTTTTTCCTTCTCATGAAAAATAATCGAAAATCTGTATGTATTTCTCACTGAAAATCCTTTTCATTATACTTTTCACAGAACGAGAATTGACCCCCTGTGGCACTATTCTGGTTTTCCCGGGGAATTGGAAATTGGAATTTGATTATTGTGATATTTTTAGTGTATTTTGGTATTATTTTTTCCAAAGCATACTGTGGCGATTGGGTATTTTCAAATTTTGGGAAAAAATAATTCTATTTCATAGCAATTTTATTATTTATTTTCCCCTAAATATTTTGTTAGGAATTTTTTGGTAGGCAGTAATGTTAAAATGGATATATTTTTCCCAAAATTTGAAAAAATACCAATCGCCACAGTATGCGTTGGAAAAGATAATACCAAAATACATTAAAAAAATCACAATAATCAAATTCCAATTCCCAATTCCCCGGGAAAACCAGAATAGTGCCACTGGGGGCTAATTATTCGGAATGATATCAAAGGGCCGTATGTCGAAGGGCCGAAATGGGTCGAAGGGCCGAATGAAGGGCCGAATTTTAATATTTACTAATTTACATCACTAAATCACAATAAAATTATTTTATTCGTCTAAATAGAATTTTCCTTCACTCTAACGAATATAAAATCGTCTGAAAAAAAAAATTATCGGCCCTATATTTCTAAAAACAAAAAAAAATAATAACGGAAAAATTCGGCCCTTCGACCCATTCGTCCCTTTGAAATTCGGCCCTTCGTACCCATTCCAATTATTCTCGTTCTGTGAGAAAATCGAATAAAAAAAATCTTTCGATTTGGTTTCCATCACGTCTCTCTTTTTTCATTTGTATCTATTCACGCAACAATATATGCGATTCTCGTTGTCCAAATGAAAAAAAATCGTAAAAAAAGCTGAATACGTTTTTATTTATGGTAAGCCACACTGCAATCACATTTCCGCTAGATGATACAGCAAATGGTGTAAATATTAGCTAAATGAATGATAAAGTAGATTAAAAGCGATTGTTTTCGTCATTGTCTGTCAAAATATATAATAAATTATAAAAATGACCAAATTCTTTTTTAAACTTAACTAAATTAATTATTTGGAGACTTTTCTTAAATAAACGGAATCGTTTTTAATAAATTTACTTATAAATTAATTTTAAAGTGAATCATATTAAAGTTTCAATGCACATTTAATCCCAAAAATTACAATTTATTTTTATAAAATTTTATTTCCATATTTATGATGTTCTCACTGCCAAAATGGTCGGTGAGAAAGTATTATTCATATGAAAAGATTTTGGCGTCATTTTTTCCTTCTCAAGGAACATGAATCGGAAATGTGTATTTCTCACTGAAAATTCTTTTCATTATACTTTTCTCGGAACAAGAATTGACCCCAGGGGAGTAAATTTAGAATTAATTTATAAATTTTTATTGACGAATCCACCCACTAGTGTGCAAGCTGAAAGAGCATTTTCGTCGTCGGACAAATTTGTATCAGAATTAGGACTGCTTAGTTTGTAATACATTACGCAATGCGTGCAAAAAAAACGATAAGTACGAGAATAATGATTACCTGCATCTGTGAGAGGCTTTATCAATGCATCTAAATAATTTATTTTACATATACTCCTGCACAAAAATGATCATGGATGACTAATTATTTTTAAGTAGTGAATGTTTGATGTGACTAAAAAAAAATAAAACAACAAAACACTTTGAAATCATAAACAACAAAAATATAAATAATCAATTAACAATAAAATTTATTGATTTAATAAATTGTCTCAACCACTTGTAAAATAATAATTTGTTTGTTGTTGAAGTGTGATACGGTGCGGCTTCGTTAAAAACTAAACGAAACTGCTATAAACATTTGTCAGAATTACGTTTGTTTTAAGTTGTGAGACATCACGCTGTATAATTTAAAATAATTTAAATTTGAATTGAATAATAAATTCAATCAAACAATCATCGTTTGTCATATTTAATATATAGTCTTTATGTGTTGTGTATAGGGCTGCGTTTTACATAACGAAATAAATCTTGATTTTTTTTTATATAACTAGCTATGTGTAGCTTGCTGTTGAAAAAACTCGAGTTGCATTGTATTTTCAATACAATTGTTTAGGTGAATTCATATATGTTTGTTATTTAGATCAGTGTTTCTCAACCGGCGGTCCGCGGACCTCAAGTGGTCCAATATATATTTATACTATTCGACAAAAAGTTTACAAAATTTCGTCAAATATTTAAAATAGGTATAGATGAAAAAATTCACAAAGTTACTTAACAAAAACATTTTCTTTGGTCCAAGTAAATATACACCAAATATTTTAAAGGCCATCGTGCAGTTTGAGTTAAAAACCACTGATTTAGATGACTTACTTACAAAATTTTATTTACGTACTTGAGACTTTTGAGACTTAAAAAAAATGTATTCAAGAGTTTATGCAACAAATTTTAGTTGATTGTTTACAAAAAAATGTTTTCTTCATAAAATATGTTTTCATGTTGAAAAGATTTTATGTAATAAAATTAAATAAACGCAAATGCGAATCCGTAATATATTTTACTAATTGAGATTGGTAATGAAAAAGTATATCTTAGTGAAGGACTATAATAATTTGGATTACTGTGTGGTATACCAAAAAGCATTATTTGCGAATATTTATGCTTTCAGGCATAGCCTAAGTTTTTTATGTACAAAATTTCTTTATTTTTATTTTGAACGACTAGGTCTAGGTACGGACCATATTAGATAAAATGATAATACCAACCAAAACAGGCTTTAAACAATTATTCAGGCGGTCAAAACCATTTTTACAATTCTTAATTAAAAAATCGAAAATGAAATCTCGAAATACTGATATCCCGTTTCACAACCGAGCATTTCTTGGGCTGATAGAGAATTCTCGATATTTATCGATGATTTAATCTAGAATGGTGGGTGAAATTTTAAATATATTTATTTAAAAATTACAAATGCAATATTGAATGTTTTGACCGCAGATCCTCTTGACGGGAAGGGCTTCCGAGTGACCAGGGGTCCAGATTACCTGAAAGTTGATGACTTGAAAACTGATTCCAGCGACCTTATTGCCGCCAGACTGTCCACATAGATTGCGATATCACCTCAGGATACCAAATTATGCTTCAACCATGTCACGACCTCTTCAATCGATATCACCTCAGCCTGGTACACACTGCAGTAATCAGGAAGATGAATAGAAATGTTTGAATTTAATTTATTCCATAATACTCCAGCTTCCGTATTGCTGTCTAGCTTGGACCGGTCCGTGAATAATTGCATAGCTTCGGTTTCAGATAATGACCCGTTCCTCCAGGATTCTCTGGAAGGAACATGGTACAAAACCCCTTCTCGAAGCATAGAGTAGATATAATGTAGTCAAGGTTCGTCAGTTGATTCTATAGCGAACTACCTATAGTCGAG
Organism: Tipula helvola; assembly: GCA_963556165.1. NCBI lineage: Eukaryota > Metazoa > Arthropoda > Insecta > Diptera > Tipulidae > Tipula > Tipula helvola. The sequence continues at coordinate 94,896,249 of OY744481.1, forward strand.
TGTCCCATTTCCCATATTAATACGTTTCCACTGAAAAACGGCTGCAAGCTGTAATGGCCGCCATCTATTTGCCAAAAATGTCAACCGGAAGAAAGTGTCGACCTCAATGCCCCGCTCACAAGCATAAAGGCCGTTCTTTGCACCTTCTCTATCTTATTTTTATAAGTTACTTTGTTCAGAGCTAGTCTCTAGTCACCACACACTCACCCCACACATGAGTATAGGTCTCGGCGTTGTAGAGCCAGTGTACTAGCTCCGTCTTCTGACACCTAGTTTTACCAATGACGTTTCTGCAGGAGTACATATCGCCGGCTGAATGCTTAAGTGCCCTATACGCTGTTTTTGTTCACTTTCCAAATAAAATTTTGATGGAGTGTCAATTTTGGTTTAATGTTCTAACAAATAAAATCAAAAATGGATATAGGACACTTAAAAAGTATTCAACCGGCGATATCTATAGTAGCTTTGTTTACTCTCCAAAATGTTAGGCCCCCAACTGAGCTTACTTTCCAAGATAACGCTCAAATATCTTGCTGTCATAACAGCAATTCTCGTGCCATAGCCATTTAAGGTAGGAGAGACAACTACCGGGATTTTGTATTTCTTAGTGAAGAGAACCAACTATAGGTTAATTCTCTGTCCACATTTGTCAGCCCATTTCGTAACGATTGTGAACGCATACTGCATTACGTCCACAATCGTCTCCAGGTATTTCCCGGAAACAGCGGTAACGCTACGCTGTCTGCGTAGGCGATAACTTTTGTACTCTCTCAATCTAGTTCCAGGAATAACCCATTTACCATTATGTTTCAGAGAAGAGGGACAAGGCACCCACCTTTAAGTGGTGGAATCCTCCAGCTCCGAGTTACCTGGGAAGTCGGTCGCGAAGAGAAGCTTCAAAAACGCTTCAGTAGAAGCTGTACACGACTCGTTCGGTTTAATCAAAAACTAGGACTGGATGTAGTTTTGGAGAGAATCTTTCTAATGTGAGAAGTTTCGAAGACCTCTTCCATTTTATCAAAAAGGGTCTCCTGGACTTCCTTATCTCTCTCTTATACATTCTTAGTTCCTCCTTATAGGGGTTCCAATCCTGAGCCTCCCTTGTATTGTTGGCCCTATTAAATGCTGTCATACAAGCCTAACGATAGGTGCCCAGTTCCCTGGGCCATCATATTGGTTTTTGCCAATGGGTATGCAGTACTATAGGACCGGTTGCATGCGCTTGTGACGCTATCCACCATGTCTTCCAGTTTTGTCAGTGTCGTTGTGTGTCTGTGGTCCTCGGCGACAAAAATATATCCAATATTTCCTCATATTTGTACCAGTTGGTACTCCTAGGATTCTTGAAGGCTTTCCGGATAGCAGGGTGGACATCGAGGCTATAAGTTACATATCGATGGTCAGAAAAGGGGTTGATATTCGTGCTTCTCCAGATAGTGTCATGCACATTAGCATCAACTTCCAGTACCACACCGATCTTTTTTTGTTCCGCTGCAAGGATCAGCTCCCCAGGTTATCCGGAGGATCCTTCTTTTTCCGGTCCAAACCAGCCAAAATCTGCAAGTACATACCTCCAGGCTCACCCCAGTTGTGTCACAAGAGTACAAGATCTGATCTTCCCAGACTCACTAGAGTATAAAAATGTATACCATTTGGTTCTAAGGCCACAGATCCTTTTTTTGTTAATCTAAGATTCTTGGATTAATACTATTTCATCACCCGAATTTGTCAGTCTAAGGAATAGAGCTGCCGAAGCTGTCTTAGAATGAATGGTAAAGGTTGTTTGAATTATCCTAAGCATAACTCTTACTTACCTCCATATATTTCCTGATTTTCTTCCCATTTGGCAGTGGCCTCCCGCCTAAACCGGCTGCAACATCCTTCTCCACCGGTTTACCAGCTGCTTTGCTCATGTCGTCCTCCTCGTCCTCCAGCTGAATCAGCCCTAAGCCGAAGTCACTGAGCACCTTTACCTCGCTATCCTCAGCTTCTCCCACCACACTGCTGGTAACGACTTCAGACCTGGCTGGGTTGCCACCATTCCCAGGTGGTCTCCCGTACACACTCCGCCCCATCCTTCTTTTGAAAGATATTGCTCCGAAACCGAAGTCAATTACTCTCATCGTTTTTGCCGGAAGGACTAGGAACTCCTTATTAATTACCATAATCGATAACTTTGAGCCCCTTTCGTTTCCCTCCTGTTTAACGATCTTCCAATTATTAGTTGGAAGATCCGGATTACTGGTCTGAATGATCTTCATGACCTCATCAAGGCTAGCCGGTTCAAACGGCAGCCAGACATGTGCCCTTGACCTGATAGGAATATCTTCCCGGCTAACTGCCGCAAGCCTCGCGCATGGCCACACCTATCCAACCTCGGCTACCGCCTTTTTATAGAGATCTACCGATCTCTGGTCTGAGCATGTAAATTAACACGCCCTTGGAACCACCCACCATCTCTGCAAGATGGGAGGGTCCCAGATTTTCTCCTAGGACCTTCAGGAAGACAAGGTTTAATGCGTTGTAGACCAATCTCCATTTTTCCGACGTGATGCTCCCATCTTATTGCCTTTTCTCAGTTGCGGCGAGGATCAAATCATCCTCGCTCAAGACATCGCTGAACAGCTTTGTCTTGTTCTCTTTGGAGAGGGGGGGGGGGGGGGGGAGGACCCGACTTCTTCTTACTTGCCACACTTGCTGTCGACAAATTCTACCTCGTCTTGGGATCACTGTCTTTTAGACATATGGTCTCTAACTGAGGATCTGCAGCCATCAGTGCCCCGTGTCCAAGCCACTGGCACTTTTTGCTCCTCAGTGAGCTGCCCCTCGGAGGTCGCAACCCACTTCTCCAGGATTCTAAAGGCTGAACGACGATAGCTGTACCACTGCTTTGCTGGAGGGATGTCTTTTTCTCATTCCCTTGTGAAGCGTTGGTACCACTTACTCCCGGCTTCGGCGCGTTGTAGTCATGCTCCTTCGGCTCCACTCGTCTTTTGAAGAGTGCCGGTCCTCTTGTTCTGTTTTTCAATCTCATCCATTTGATTCCTATGAGTATCGGAGAAACAAAGATCCGTATACGCAGGTAAGGCTAATTACAACTGGAGTTTGCCTGATATCCAGAGGGCTCCGCTCTCGACTGGGCTCTGATAGAGGGGCCCTCAGCCTGGTAGATTAACAGCATGGGTGGAGTCGCTTTAAATTAAATCTTTTTCCAGATTATAACTTTTTGGGATATATGTATGAAATAAAAATTTGAGGATTTACCAGATTTCACTTAAGTTTTCCATTTTCTTTTTGTGGTTTATTTCGTATTTCTTAATTTGGGCATTTATTTCATTATGACGTAAATGCCCAATAATGTCACGATTCTAACGGAATCATGATAAGTTTTTATTTTGACTACTAGAAATGGGCTAGCAATAGTTTCTACTAATTTTGCCTTTGAAAGCGATACAAGATTTTACAAATTTCACCAAATTTATTAAAAAATGAGCCAGCGATTGGAAGTTTATCGATTATTTAACTAAATTTGAGATTACAAATGTTATCTACCTGTGTTAATGCAGCAAAAATATGAATAAATTGCAACATTTTATTGATAATTTTCAAATAGTAGAGAAATTCTGAAAATTTTAAGTTACACAATTTTTAAAAGTTGTAAAATTGAAAATTCAGAAATAATTATGAGTATTTTAGAAAATTGTTTAATCCAAATCTTTTAAACTTATTTTGTTTTTTCTTGGGTGCGACTTATATTCAGTAAAAACTTTAGGTAAGAACAAGACTGAATGTAAGAGTTATTGACCCTCCTCTGATCGAGGTCGCTTAAAGAAAATCCTGGTCTTATTAGATTTAATTTCTTTAAGTGAAATATTCCGCTTGAAATGGCCCAATACACTAATCCACTGTAATTTAATGTATCTCCAGCCGTAGATTATTATTTGTGTTCATGATTTTTCATCCCATTTTAAGATATCTCTCAATGAAATAAGAAAAATCGTTGATGTATTTGTAATGGTTTTTATATTGTTTACGTATTACACCGCGTGCGTCTTATTTTGTATAACAAAACACACTAAAATTTTATGTTGTCTTAAATATTATTTTACATTTCTTCATTCTCATTCAGTCAGTTAACGTTCGTATACAATACAATAACGGAACCAGCGTATAGTGCGCGGACTTGATTTTTTGTATTAAATTAATTCATAAATTTTTCGAAAGTTACTTGTTGAATGAATGTGTTTATAAAACAGTTAAGTAGTGTGTGCGATGGTGTTGTAGCAGATGGTTTCTTTAAAATAATGTGCTAAGTAAAAGAAAAAGAAAATATTAGTGAAATTTGGAGTAAAGAAATGCCAATAACAGTGAATACTCGACATTGTATTTAAGTGTGAGGATGTTAAGCGAACAAAAATTCGCAAGAATTCGTGTTTTGGTTCTTATCACAAAATTAATTGTAAGCTTTTTGTTTTATTTTGTTTATACATGATACACATTTTGTACACAGTGATTTATTTTGTGTTGTCGGATTTTGGTTCCGCTTTCATATAGATTAGATAGGCGTTTAAAAAATAAAAGTATGTAGCAATTTTTTTTGTTGACTAAAATGGTTTTTCGAATGCCAAAAAACTGTATGTGTTGAGTGTAGTGCTATGGATGATATGGTGCTATTCCATAAATTGTATTTTTTTTATGTTTATTCATGTGTGCTTGGTAAATTTTAAATTTGGAAACTATCGAGTGATAAAGTTGATTACATTAGATATTATGTTCTCTCCAAACGCTGTTTTAATTGTGCCACATATATTTTGCTTTACTCATGCTTTGTTATGTACGTCATAATATCGTACATTTATTGGATATTGTGTTTAAAGTTGTTTATCCAGTTTTGTGTGGCTACAAAAAAAAAAAAGAGATATTTGCTTTTGTGCTTTATTATAGTAATATTTTAACCCTGTATTGCGGTTTAAGAGGTGTGTAATTGCAATTTTGAATTTACTTTCAATTTTTAATCTGACAAGGCAACCTGTTTGTTTGTGATTGAATAAAATTTGGCTTTAAAAAATAACTTGGTGTTTATTATTATGAAATTTTGTTAAAAGATTGATTGGTTTCCATGTTAATATCGCGACACGTTAGTTTATAATTACATGCAAATAGCGCGCACTTTCGAATCCACCGTTCCATGTTAATGACTCTTTGCAGAAAATTTCAGAGTATGTTGTTTTAAATTATTCATTTGCTTCTATCCTTGCTAATTAAATTAGTCATTCAATTTTAGTCTAACCGATAAGATAGTTCAATGCCAAATGGATATTGCGTATTTTTAAAATCAAAATCGACATCTGTTGTAACGATTCATAAACAATAAACTAGTCGTAGACAGTGTAATTATATTTTATCATGTTTTGTACTTAATCGTGGTAAAACATAGATACACTTGTTTTGAAGGAGCGTCAAACACAATTTTTGCCTTAAAGCAATTTCTTAACTACGAATGTATTTTAGAATATCAAATGCTCGCAATCAAGTTAACACGTTAATCAATTACGTGAATCATATTCATATTGTTGAGTTACAATTCAACAAATCACTAATTTACTTATTTGTTTTGGCACATTTTGAGAAACTAATAACTTCAAAGTTTTACATAGTTGCATATCTAAGGCTGCGGACAAATTCTCGAGTAAATCCGCAAAATTCGGTAAATGCATTTACCTTTTTTTGCTGGAGAGTAAGGGAAATAAAAAAAGGTAAATCTTTGACGTCTAGATACTTTATTCTTTATTGTTATAAGAATTGAACGAGTAAAAAAAAGGAAAAAATGCGTAATTTAACAGAAAACGAACATTAAAAATCTAAATTTACCGCAGTGAATGATTTACCCGAGAATTCGACCGCAGCCTAAAGTAGCAAATGGGGCCAAATGAGGTCTAAGTGAACCAAAGCAGCCACTCTTACCTAAACTTGGCCTTAACTTTTATAAACTGTCTAATAAAAATCAAATATGTATTTATTTTTTACATATAATACAGCTTCAAATTTCAAAATTTGTTCCCGCTCCTTATTTATTTAACACTAAACCTACTATACGACCGGTTAAATGACCGTTTTTCAAATTTTGATTAGAATTTTCTATAGTTATAAAACCAAAACATAATTGCACCGCCTTGAACCGTATGAACGTCAGAGGCTGCTGAAACATTTCAAAATGAGAAGAACTGGACCGTTTATGGACATCATTGTAGTGCAAGAAACAAATATGTCAGTTTCAGAAATACTGGCAACAAATTACAGATGGTTATTCTGATGGAATTAGGTTAGGTTAGGTTGAAGTGGCTGCTATCGCACACTTAGGCCAGCAATGGCCCGTTGTGATACCACAGGATCCCATCTCCCCATTACTCCCGTTGAAACCAACCAGAGCTATTTATATAGCGTAATAAATCTCGCACTCCACAGTCCGCGAGTTCCGAAAGGCTGTCCATACCGTACACACCCAAATACTTATGCCTTCTGTATGACAGCGCCGGACATGAGCATAGGAAGTGTTCCAAAGTCTCCTCCTCCTCTTCGTCCATGCAACTTCTACAAAAGTCATTCGTCTGTATCCCCAGCCTTCTCGCATGCTCCCCAAAAAGGCAGTGACCTGTCATTATCCCTACGACCAATCCTATTTCTTGTCTTCCCAGGGATATTAGTTCCTTGGAGCGCCGCAAGTCCAGTTTTGGCCAAACTTGCTTTGCTACCCTGCACGTGAGAGTGTTGATCCACCTCTCATTTGTCAAGGCGATTGCCCTTTTACTGAGCGCCCATTTTAGCACTGTCATAGGCCTCCCCAGACCTACCATTTCCGGCTGCATCTGGAGAGTCGTACCGTACCTAGCTAGTTCGTCCGCCCTGCAGTTCCCCGTGACGTCCGAGTGACCCGGGACCCACATTATCTGGATGCTGAAATACTCGCTCATCTCGTTAAGAGATGATCGGCAATCCAGCGCCACCCGCGACTTCAGACAAACTGCCCCAAGTGACTTGATCGCTGCCTGACTGTCCACATAAATTGCGATATCCCTCCCGGATACCACATTATGCTTCAACCATGTCATGACTTGCCCGATCGCCACCACTTCAGCCTGGTACACGCTGCAGTAGTCAGGGAGACGAACAGAAATATTAACATTAAGTTTATCACAGAAGACTCCGGCTCCTACCTGATCGTCTAGCCTCGAGCCGTCCGTAAAAAATTGCACTGCCTCGTTTTCCAGGATTGATCCGTTTCTCCAGGATTCCCTTGAGGGAAAGATGGTACGGAAACCCTTATCGAAGCACAACGTTGGGGTAATATAATCCAGATTCGCCAGTTCTTCGCCAGCGAATCTACCTATCGTCGAGTGTCCCACCTGAAGACACTTCCATTGAGAGACAGCCAAGAGCCTCGTAGCCACGTTGGCTGCCATCTGTTTACCATAAAGGTCGATTGGAATAAGGTGGAACATAACCTCTAAAGCGCGTGTATGTGTTGTCCTAAGCGCCCCGCTTATAAGCATACAGGCCGTTCTTTGCACCTTCTCCATCATACCTCTATAAGTTACCTTATCTAGAGCTGGCCACCAAACACCCACCCCGTACATTAGCACAGGTCTTACCACGGCGGTATAGAGCCAGTATACCAGCTCCGGTTTCAAGCCCCATCTCTTACCTATAGCGTTTCTACACGAGTATAAGGCTACAATAGCCTTATTCACTCTTTCCAAAGTGTTAGGCTTCCAGCTGAGCTTACTATCAAAGATTATGCCCAGAAATCTCGCTCGGTCAGCAAAAACTAGTCCGCTGCCGCTTATGATAGGAGGGCTAACCACCGGAATTTTATATTTCCTAGTAAATAGTACCAGCTCTGTTTTGGACGGGTTAATCCCCAATCCACACTTGCTGGCCCATTTCGTAACGATCAGGAGTGCATTCTGCATAACATCCCTAATCGTATCTAGATATTTGCCTGAGACAGCTATCGCTACATCATCAGCATATGCTACAACCCCTATCCCCTCTCTCTCTAGTTCCAGCAGCAATCCATTAATCACTGCACTCCAGAGAATGGGGGACATTACACCTCCTTGTGGGGTTCCTCTAACCACCCGTCTTCTAATCTTGGACTCTCCCAGCTCCGAGGTAATAGTCCTGCTTACCAGCATCTGATTTATTAACCTACTTATAGAGCAGTCCACTTTCAAAAAAGACAATCCTTCCATGATCGCCTCCGTTTTTACATTATTAAAAGCACCCTCAATATCGAGAAATGCTACCATGCAAAACTCTTGCAAGTAAATTGATTTCTCAATTGTGCGTACTAGATCGGGCAGAGCTGTGTCCACCGACTTTCCCTTACAGTACGCATGCTGCGACATTGCCCAATTCCTGGGTTCAATTCTTGATCGAATAAACACATCTATCAACCTTTCCAGGGTTTTCAGCAGAAAGGATGATAGAGTTATAGGCCTCAAGTCCTTTGGACGAGCATGTGAGCTCTTTCCCGATTTCGGAATAAAGACTACTTTGACCTCTGTCCAATTCCTAGGAATATAGACTAGTTTCAAACATCCCCTGAAGATAACTTCTAGCCAGGGGATGATGGCTGCCGAGTTCTTTTGAATTTCTGCTGGTATAATCCGATCCGGGCCCGCCGACTTATAAGGCTTAAAACCCTGCAGCGCCCACCTGGATGGAATTAGATTCAGTATATAATGCTGGCGACTGTTGGTGAAAACCATGAGAACACGGAAAAAAATAAACTGGTCCTCAGCTAAGAAAACGGACTTCTAATTCAAGAAAATGTACTTTTTCTTGATTTAAAAGCTAATTTTCTTATTTCTTTCGAGTTTTTTTTTTCATTTCAAGAAACACAATTCTTATATGAAGAAAAATTCGATAGAAACAAGAAAATTAGCTTTTAAATCAAGAAAAGTACATTTTCGTGAATAAAAAGTCCGTTTTCTTAGCTGAGGACCAATTTATTTTTTTCCGTGAAATGCAGCAAATTTAGAGCTGCAGAAACAAATGCCGCTAACCCGAAGAGAAGGAAAAGTTTAGCACAACTGAAGCGAGCGGTATATGAGAGAAGAAGAAATTTCGTTGACGGTACTGTAGTAGCTACAAAAATGCAGTTATATAATCTGCAATGCAGCAGAGCAAAACGAGAGGAGTGTCACGAATTCTTTTCAGCCCTCGGTAACTATAATCCACAAGACAGGATAAATAAAACATATCAATTTATTAGACGATACAGGAGGGTCACCCAACAAATAATAACTTCATCATTTATACCATTATCACAATGGGAACAAGAGTTGGCCAATTTGCAGAGAGGTTTCAATATCACTTATAGAAGAAACTGACCATTGGGCAATTGAAGAGCCACCTGATTTGGAGGAAATCATACAAATAGTAAAGGGAATTGATTTTTGTATATACCAATACAGTTAATTAACTGTCTACCAGAATTGAGATGGAACTTATTATTAAAAGCACTGCCAAAAATATGGGTTACAAATATCACGCCGGAAAAGTGGACGGAAACAGTGCAAATTATAATTATAAAAGTGTCTAACCCTAAAGCAATTTCAGATTTTAGAAGGATTACAATTACGGACGTAGGCTATAGAATATAAGCGAAATTGCTTTTAAATACGCTTAATAAATACAATGATACAATTGGCTCATATCAAGCTGTTTTTTTAGGAATAGATCAACGGATGATCACATTTTTGTAGTTAGGAGAGTAATGGAAGAGGAATGGAGAAGGGGTAGAAAATTGTATGTTTTGGCACTGAACATAAGAAAGGCATTTGATAGTGTTGGTCTAGGCTCATAGCGTTCCCTAGCATGTATTAGGCTCATAGTAACCCTAGTATGTATTATCGCCTTCAAAAGTTGGTTGTGTCTATGAGAGCGTAGATCTGCTTAGTTTTCACGTTTTTATATAATTCTTTGAAATTGATATTGTAATGAAAGATAGGATTATCATAGCAGAATACAGCAGAAAAAGAAATGTATTCACATTTTTGATTGGTGTTGTCGATTTTTTGTTTTCAAAACAAAGAAATTAGTAGTTCCATTGGGCTGCTTATTTCAAGAGACACTTAGTTTTTCTCCATGTACAGCCAGTTTCTGAAGGCTAAATCTAGGAAATCAAATTTGAAGATCCTTATTAACTAATTAACATAAGCATGAAAACATCATAAAATTAACACAAGGAACTTAGTATAGGTGATGGTAAATTTAGAAGAAAAAAACACAGAACTTAAGTTCTAAGTCAACAGTTTCCGTTCAAGTAGAATCTTCATAAATTAGTTTCTTTAACAAATAAATCCCATCCTGTAGGAATAGAAACCCTCACAGGTTCAGGATACCTAGTCAGTTCGGTCACCGAATCGTATCTTTAAGTTGTGGCACATTTATTTAACAAGGTGATAACCTAATGCAGTAGTAGTAGAGTACATGTGCTCAAGTCATTCAGTTGCTGCATTGTTTGAGGAAATATGATGTCTCACATAGACATGGACATACTACAGTACGTGGGGTGTTATAGGAAATGAGCTTAACAGCTGCCCTGTGTTGTAAAATATCATATCATGTCATTTGTTTTCTACGAAAAAATTGTAGTCTATCTTACCTGCCACAACCGGTCATTTTACCTATCATGGTAGGAATAGGTACATATGAAGAGTCGCTAGGAATAAGTAGGAATAGGTACATATGAAGAGTTGCTCTTACGGCAACCAAAACTCATTTAATATAATAGACAAAGTAAAACCTGCTAATCACAATTCTTTTGTATAGAAAAATTGTTTTACGGTAAAGAAATTTGAAAGGGAATGCAACAAAATTACAAATTTTCAAAACACTCAAATTTCTTCCTTCAAAATATCATTGTGCATAAATCGCTGTAAAATGAGCCGTTTATTTTGAAAGTGGTCTAAGTCTATTTTAAACCAACCAAATCCTTTAGGTTCGAACTCAGAGTCACAAGGATTGTGTAACCACAGCAACGTAAACCGAAAACTAAAATATGCCGCCTGCTTTGTTTGGGGTAATTTCTTTGTAATCATTTGATTTCAAACTTTACGAAATTCGCTGCTGCAGCATCGTTGCATCGCCTACATTGGGTTCTTGTTTCCTCGTTGTTTTTATTTCGTTTTTTATTACGAAATATAGTTAGACTTGCCACCTTTGGAAACTTGGGAAACGGGACACCACAATTTGAATTCAACATTTTTTTTAGTAGATATGTATTTGCGGTACATACTAAATCTTTATTTTGACTAAGAGTTCAAAAATATTTTTTTTTTTTTAGTTTTGTCCCAACACAATTTTGTTTTACTGGTTCTTTTTTAAAATCGATAATAGATCCACTTGTTACTTGAGAGCACAGTTTTACAACTCTGTAACATTATTTGAAGAAAGCTAAATAAATTCTTAATTAGCTAAATATTTCAAAGATTCATCATTTCATCATCAATTGATTATGAAGCTAGAGGGAATAATGCGGGTCTGTTACCTATCAGTGTGTAACATGAAATGATCTTGTTACAGATCTTGATGCAACTCAACTAAAACTAGTAATTCAACAAGTCAAACACTAATAAACTATTAACTAACTTCGCACAGTTTTCAGTATTAAAAATCTTGTAAATTTGAAATAATCTTGAAGATTTATTCTTCGAGATAATTTCAAATTTATTCATCTTAAATAATCTGTAACTTCATGCGCTTAACTTCGATGAATAATCTTTAACTATAATCTCGAAAAGTATCGAATAATCTCGAAACCAACCAGCCAAATGTTCGAATCCGTAATATGGATTAATTTGAATTATTTCGAAGATCTTGGAAAATTTGAAATATGTTAAAAAAATGGCATCTAACATATGTATGTACATATATAACTCAACATCCTACAATCTTAGTTTAACTGGATCTGTAAGTAACTCAACGTCATGCAAATCCTAATAAGCTTAAAACGAAATTCTTGATAAATCACTAAAGGCAAGATGCAATAAAACCCGTTGCAAATTCCAAGAATATCGAGTAACACGAGTAATCCCGAGGAGCTTGAGTGATATGCCTACTCGTAATTCAATTCCAAGCTAAACTCGAATAATATCGAAAATCTCGAATAACACCGAAATCTACAAAATTTCGAATAATCAACGAAAAAACCTCGAAAAGTCCCAGAAAATATTGAAAATCTCAACACATCATTAATTTTGGAGCATCATGCAACTACATAACGCCTTTCAAAATTCGAGTATGTATAAGTGCGAAATTCGAATAGATACGAATATTCTCGAAAATCTCGAATAAATTTAAATTCTTAGAATAATCTTGAAAATCTCAAAGCTAAGTAATTCAAAAGAAAAAAACCTTTCTCGCAAAAATAACTAAGAAAATCTCGAATAATCTGGAAAATGTTGAGTAATGTTGATAATTTTGAATAAGTTAGGTAACAACAAGCAACTTACCGCTACAATTCAAACCAAGGTATCTAGATTATTCTAAAAATCTCTAAACCTCGAATTTCGGAAATCTCTTATATTTCAATCCAAATTAACTCGGACAATAACGAAATCTTGAAGAATGTCAAAAAATCTATAAAATCTCGAATACTATTGAGTAAGCTTGAAAGCCTGGAAAAACCACATAAAATCTTGAAAATCCCGCTGCTTCTATAAGATTACGCAACATAGACAATTCTATTCTATAAAATTAAACTTAAAGCTGTAAAACCACCTAAATCCAGTAATCGAGATGCGTAAAACTCGAAATGTGAGAGATAATCTACCAGCAGAGATATCCCTAGCAGATGAAATAAAAATTTGGATGAATTATAATTAATTACAACTTGCTGTGCAATTGAAGCGCAGTAGGCTGAGAATTGCTTGCAGAACCTAGTTTTTGTGAGAGACTGCGGACCAATAGTCGGGTAAATTATTTAGTATAGTAAATTTTAAGTTTAGTCCACATTTACCTCATTTGGTGTACCAATTCTCTAGAAGTAAAAATGGTTTGGTGAATACAAATTATGGTTTGGAGGGTTGAAATCGCTGGCTGTTAGGTGCAAAAGGAACGTCAAATATTTGATATGGTTTTTTTGCCGTAAAATAAAAGCAAAATTTATTTTATTATCCATGAGTATTATTTATAATAGAAACGCGCGGAAATTTTACCAAAAATCACTGAAACGTTTTTTTTTTTCATATATAACCCAACTTTTTAGTATGTACAGCATTTGAATTTGCCCTGTACACTGTTAACAAGTAGGTAAAAGAGCAATTTAACCGACTATTGATCCGCAGCCTCAGTATATCTAAATTGTATACTCGATAAAACTCTGTTAATATCGAATTGATGAAAAATGTTAAATTAATCGGTTTACCTTACCCTATACCAGTAATATTTCCAATAGCTATGCGGTAGCGTTTAGTTTGTGTTGTACAGTTTTTTTAGTGTGTTCCATATTAAATTCTAAATACTTAAAATCGATAAAGAAACCAACCGATTTATTCCATGCGTGACCATTTAGCTCAGAAGCTGACACTGGAACGAGGATCTGCCTCCAGCCGCCTTATCATAGTAAGAGAATGGAGTCCGCAAACTTAGAATGGAGTCCGCAAAGTAAGCGGAATGTGGGAAGGCAAGCAGTCTCAAGAGATAAAAGAACTTGGCAAAACATGGGAATAGCTGAAGTCAATAGCCCCCAAAAAAGAGTGAGGTGGTCCAGCCTAGTATACTTCTTTGCTCTTAAATGGAACTAATAAAAAAAAAAACAAATGAAACTTAGAAAGTGAAACCAACTTTTCGAGTCTTGCATGTTTTTTTACAAGCGATTTACAGCTCTGATCCTTTACTAAAATAATTCGATAGCCTATAAATATAATTCTTGTTCCCTCGATGTGTTTGAAAATTGTGGGATTCCATTAAAAAAAAATCTAAGTTTCTCCTCCTTTTACCCGTTTTTGTTTTTAAAAATTGCTGAAATATAACTAATTGGACCAAAACGAGGCAAACAGCGTCCCGCTCATAGTAACGCCGAGACAGGGGACATTCGATTGTAAAACTGGTTTGTCTTAAGTTAAGGGTAGTTGGTATGTGACGCCCATTTCAACTATTTTAAACTTGCTTATTACGTATTTAATAGTTTTGCAACTCTCAGTTCTTATACAACTCGAAAATATTCCACTTCAAAAGCATGGTTTACCCTGGTTTTCTGAAATTTAATTTTAATAAATTCTAATACAAACATAAATATTCTTACAGTTTTGAAACGGGTACTAAATAAGCGTTAGAATTTATTGGAGGTGACGATGATTCAATGGTCGTTGATCATTTTACAAATTTTGAACCACATAACTCTCGGCTACTATTATCTTAATCAAATTTAGTCCTACTAGATTAGTGACTGACTGAATATTTTGAAATTGGGCACATGAAATGAAAATTCCTTTAAACAAGAAAACCAACACATTCAATGAATTTAGCAGATACAGAAAACTAAAATGGAGATAAGTACTTTCAATTGAGTCCGGCAAATGTCATCTCCATTTCCGATTCCTAAAATGCCTTAACAGGCGAGATGTGCACGATGTTTTTTTATGCAATCAAAAAATAACGAAATTTGAATCTGCTGCCTTTTAAAGTTTTCCACAATGATAACTTTCAAGCCGAAAAATCAGGCTCCAGTAATACCAGTCAAAAAACAGAAAGGAGTAATTAAACGCTAACTCAGTCAAAATAGTTTTAGACTCAAACGCTATTTCAGAAGGTAGTTCAATTAAAAAACTAAAAAGGCATTCAAGTCAAAACTTTTTTGACTGGGATTCTTTTTGGCTTTGTGACTGAAATATCTTTTTAAAAGGAGATTCTGTCAAATATTTAAAAAGGAATACCAGGCAAAAGTGAAATAAATATTATGGTTCGTCCAGTCTATGGATGCGTCCGAAATGGGTTCAAAATATTCTAGAAATTTTAGATTTCCATTCTAATTTTAAAATTAAATCTGCGATAGGTCTACGAAGATATTTTTGGTCAAAAAAAGCACGATAGGATATTTCAGTCCAAAAATTTTTGACTGAAGTACCTTTCAAGAAGGTTGTTTAGTCCAAATTCTCAAAAAGAATTTCAATCAAACAGATTTCTAACCGAAAAATTATTTATTTTTTTGGATTGAACTTCCTTTTTCAAAAGGTGCTTTAGTCATAAATTGTATATGAAAATTTTATGACTGTAACGCCTTTGGTATTTTGACTGAAATGTTTTTGACTGGTACTCCCGCAGCCGAAAATCATACTGAAAATATCTGGACGCCTTCTGTACTAAAATTGAATTAAGCCTATGCGTTTTACACTCCTACTCCATTAGTCGCGTCACCTCCTTCGACATGATAATTGTCGTATAACTTCAACTATAAAATAATATCCTTTAAGTCGATCAAAAAATCAAGGAAATATCAATCGGGTGTACAAAATATTGTGTCACTTGAAAATTTTAGGCGACAATGTTCCTTTCAAATGACATGAAACCTTCCAAATGACTAATGGAATACCAATTCAAAAGACGTTTGTCACTTCAAATGAAGATTGTCACTCTAATCGACTAAGGGAATATACATTTATTTATTTATTTATATCAACAGGAAAGAATCCTTTTTTGATAGTAACAATGGACATCAAATAATTACAATTTATTGCTTTTTAAAAAAAAATTTAGATAAGTTGAAATCGAATTCATTGAAATTAGCATTAAATTGCCGAAACTTAGCCAGAATAGGGGCATTATGTGCATAATTGGACTTAAAAATCGGTAAATAAATAAAATGTTTGACCCGAACAGGTTTACGGGCGGGGCATATAAATATCTATATTGACAAGAAATTCAGTGAAATCAACTGCACTATTTAAAACATCAGCGATGAAAATAGCAGCCGCAACCTTTTAGCCTGTCAATCAGTGATTCCAAATTTACAATTTTACAGCGTTCGGTAAAAGTAATAAAAATAACAAAAGTTGAATTTCTGTACAATCTACAAGTGACACGACCAAGGGAATGATGGTCTTCGTTTTTTATAACTGAAAAATTCATTAAATATAAATGAAGCAGAACTCGGCACAAATTCATGAACGTATTAAATCAATTACATACTAAAATTATTATTTTTTCAATATGAAAGCAGTGAATGGATTAAAGTGTCATTTATGAATGACTTACAATTATAATGAAGGGCATTAGAGATATTAAATTATAAAAACTTAAGTTGAAGTTACATACCTAAGCCTGTCATTCGCCATTTATAAATGAAAAGACGTATTGAAAGTTTAAATCGCTCAGTAATTAGACAATTTATCGCCATCAAACCAAATGTTCAAGTTGTGAAATATTCTTTAAAATAAAACAAATCACATATATACCTTCGCCACTCACGTCTAATTACCCTGACGTAACTCCGTCTCCGTTCGATTTTCGTTTGGATTAATATGGGCTCGAATTTTCGTCTCCTTATGCTTCGTTTGGCCCGATGATCGCTAGTCATATAGATAAATCTTTAAATTTCTCTTTATGTTCAGTATTGAAATTTGATTGCATTGTAAATAATTGCATAAAGGAATGAAACTAATTTGTTGACATTGACAATATGTATAAATTTCAAGGCTATTTAAAGTTTATAATTC
Organism: Tipula helvola; assembly: GCA_963556165.1. NCBI lineage: Eukaryota > Metazoa > Arthropoda > Insecta > Diptera > Tipulidae > Tipula > Tipula helvola. The sequence goes on from OY744481.1 coordinate 94,912,973, forward strand.
TTACTAATTGTAAGTAGTTTTAATATACGACGCATTTTGTAAAGAACATGTTAGATTTTAGTGCTTAATTTGTTACCGAAACTGCAATAATGGTATTCTATTCAGACTCGTTATTAGAATAATTATCTTAGACGAAACAGAGTTTTGCAATTAAATTTCTGATTTTTCTTATGAGTCATTATCAAACACATTTTTGCATTCATTCGTCAGATGTTTCGCTTACCATATTATATAAAAACGCGATATTATCTATCAAAAAACCAAGTACGGAAAATATAAGATGAAAACGAATACATAGTAAGTCACAAAAAAAGTGAAGTACTGTTTTTAGAAAAACACGGAATACCAAAAATATTTCATTGCTTTAGTAGATATTACGTCACTTGTCTTATTTTAGGAAAAACTTCCAACGTTTATTTTGTAACTTTTTTACAATAATACGGTCTATTAGAGAAGTAGCGTTCTGCTAAGGGTTATGGAAGTTACATTTGTATTTATGCAAAAAAAATGTAATCACAATCTTTTTGGTGTAAAGCAAATGCATGATGCAATTTCCTATTTCGAACAAAAGAAAAGGAAAACGCGTTAGTAATCTTCGATAAAGATGAATGCAATAAGCGCAAATACATTGTATATGATTACCTAAGATCTATAAAATAGGTAAAAAAATGTTCTATGTGACTATCTTCAATAAATAAGAGATTATGATTGCAGAGAAGTATATTATCTTAAGACGCACGCATAGAACAAGTAAGGGAAATCCCCTCTCACTATCATATGTATATTATGAAATTTGTAAGTCAAACTTAAAAAAAATTCTAAAAAACCGAAAATGTCTCCGTAGATTAGGGAATCGATATGTAGGTGACAGTTTTTGCGGTAATCAAAAGAAGTTAGGTCATTGAATTCGGGCTGTGTTTTTCTATTCCATAATCGTTTACTTAAGCTACCAAATCGGTACAAACCAAAATAAATCTGGTAGAAGATTGAGAAGAATGCTTCCAATCCTTAGATCTAATTCCTAATAAAACATTCAACTGCAATGAATCGGAAGTAACCTCTTGCAGTGATCTTGATTTTCAAATTTCTGCGGGCATCCAGGAGAATATACTGCTCTAGTTTTTAGATAATACTTATTCAGATCGCCAAATTTATCAGCGGCACAATTGAAATATTATATTTAAGAGTTTCAGCCCTAATTACAAGACCCAAAAAATTCTTCAGAACGTGATTTAATCTATTTATCATCGAAAAATGTGTGTGTTCCTCTATTTGGTGCTGGTGGTGGAGAAAATTTTCTGGGCTGGCTGTGTATGGAAAACCAAAATTGCCAAAATGTTATTTTTAATTTATGAGATCGATAACACTACTAGGTAGTATGAGTGTTCCAAAATATTTCGAACCTTTAAGCCATGTTTTATTTTAAAGAAATCTGATCCCATCCTAGGTAGCTTTATGGCCGCAAAATTCTTCGGGTCATGAAATAATAGGTTTTAAATATGAACTACTTATAGAATTTGCGAAATATTGCAAATAAAAAATTTCACTAAAATCAATCAACAAATATGCTTGTTCCATTTGATGCTGGAGACTGAGAATATAGTCTGAATTAGCTAAGTACATACAAATAAATTTGTTTGTACATACAAATAAAATGTCCTTGGCAGTGTTCCGCAATATTTCCTGACTTTGAGTGATTGCTTAAATTAGAATTCTGACCCCAGATGATATGGCCGATGGAATTTTCCTGAGCCGGAGTTATTCAATTTTATATTAGCACCTACAAAAAGAATTGATCTAACATCTTAAATCTCAGATGTGAAATTCTCTTAAAATCCTCTCATAAAAGTGTCATCTAGTTCCATTTGGAGTTGGAGATGTCGCACTCTGCCTGGATTGGTTGTCTATGTAAAAAAAATATATTGGTGAAACAATTTTTTTGATTAGTGGTGTTCCGCAATATTTCTTGAATTTAGCTTATTTTATTAAACCCATGAAATTTTCGGAGCGTGAATAGTTCGGTTTTATATTAAGAACTCTGATAGAATCGGCTTAATAGCTCAGATATACAATTTCACTAAAATCCATTGGCAAACGTGTTCCTTTTGGTGCTGGAAACTGGAAATATAGTAAACGCCTGGATTTTTTTTTTTGTTTGTTAATGTAGGGTGGGTGTCTTTGTCTTTGCAGCCCAGAGCACTGCGACCATTGAGGTCTATTGTGCGTCCCTAGATGTTCTTTTTTTTAACTGTAATGTAGGTCTTATTATGTCCCTGATAAATGCCGCTACCTGATGTATATCCAGTGGGTCGGCATTAGGCCACTGGATTGTATGTGTATTTTCTTTAGGATGATAGCATCACATGTGAAGAGTATGTGTTTCAACAGGGGGTCATAGATGTGTTCATCGTCATCACCGATCGTAATCAGATGATGAAAAATCCCTTTTGCATCCCTCCCCGATTGAGATTCGAACCCGGTGCCTCCCGATCCAAACGCAGTAACTTAACCACTGCGCCCCAGGAGGGCAAACGCCTGGATTGGTTATGAAAGTAAAAAACAAATTGTTCTTTGGCAAATTTAATTTTTTGATTTATGGTTTGTATTTATTGACCAAAGTATCGTTAGTAGCGTCCCGCAACATTTGTTGAATTCTGGCCATATTTTATTGTTATTTGAATGGAACTGCGATTATGCACCAATTTAATCGAAATTTAGTATCTGACTTAATCAACGAATTAGTTGCAGCACACCCAAATTGTGAATCAAGTTAGCGGGTTTGACACTTTTCTAGAAGAGATTTCACCAAGTGTACGTTTTGTGACCAGTGGATGGTCGTCGCCAACAAACCAATTTTATATATTGTAGGTTTTTTTTTTAGTCAAATTCATAACTTATTTTGAGACTTAATAACTGTTCTGGTTTTTTAAGTCGAAATGTTCTGAGTTTTCAAAATTTTCAAACTTCGTCCAGGTTTAATCGTTTTGACGTGGTAACCTTTTACACCGCATGTTCAGAAAACTAACCCGAAATTTATCCCTTGGTCGTAAGCAATTACTCATCAACTATAAGCATTGAGAATGCATTATCTGATCGGAGCCATTCTAGTGTCAATTTGTGCGTAAAGAACTTGTAGCAGATAATTTATTTTAAATTAAAATAATTAATCTCCACATAAATTTTAATTAAAATTTAGATCTACCAAGTGACGATTTACAATGCTAGAGATCACTGTAAAGGGAGAATGCCTCATCTGATAGGAGGAGATGAGGCATTTTCCCGGAGCCCAGTACGTACCTCCATATCTCAGTGTGGACTCCGATATTCCTCTTGTGCTTTGCGGTGATGACCCAGACTGCGTCTCCAACACACTAGCCTTCCTTGACGATTTTGGGAGGCACTTGTCTGGATCTCACATTCGTCAGGCACATCACCGCCGAGACCCCGCGCTTCATATCGTATTTCTCGTACCATCGCCCAGTACTTAATCGTTTGCAAACAACCACTATACTCTCATTTCATGATGCTAATAATAAAGAAATTTATTTTAACAAACCCTTGTATCGTGCCATTTCTCGCACCGCTTATTCTTAAACGTTATCACGGAAAACACCTACGGCCGTGTAGAAGACACAGCCTACCCCGATTTTTTTTATCTTAATTTTTAATGTGCACAAATAATTTTGAATAAAATTAAATCATCTGTATTTTTTCTGGAATTAAAATTAACAAATTTTTTTTATTGAATTATAAAGCAAAATAATTAAGCTGACTAAATAAAAATTATTAGTTTCAAAAAGATTTTAAACAAGTTTGTGTGGCGTTGCATTAAAAATGTATACTGCACAAATAAATATGAATACGAAAAGCTTTCGAGTACCTCCCGGACAAAAGTTCTTTAAATTTTCGAGTTTTTCGTGATAACTTGGACAAATTTTACAAGATTTTTATCATAACACTGATTCGTAACTTTCGCGCAAGATAGCACTTAGTTTTGGCTACGGCAGAGGATATTCGTCGTACAAAATTGATTATTGTAGATCCAACCATGTTCTCAATACAATTAACAATTTGTTGCAGGAACTTATGCAAATAAACGTTTGCCTTTACAACTTGGAGGTAGAATACTTGATTGTGGAAACAACCTACCACCTGACAATATTAAAATTCCAGAAAACTTCATTTATGACGATGATTTGGTGACAGAAACTTTTGGTAAACAATTTCATCAAGTGACATCCCTTCTTTGCCGAAAAAAGTAATTTTATGCCTAAAGAACATTTATGCAAACTGAATCAACAATCAAATATAAATATTTATGTCACAAGAGACGTAAAAAAAACGTTGAGTATTTAAATTGAAAAATATGAGAATTCCAATTGGAATATCCTGTAGTATTAAAGATTTTAAAGAAATAACAAGTTGTGAAAATTTTTATCATATTTTTGCAGTTTTCCAGCATTTAAAATAGATTAAACCTTTGACACATTCACACATATTTTATGAAATAGAAAATTAAAGGAGGGTGGAATTTTAGTTTCTATAAAATAAAATTAGATTAAACTGAGAATCAGTTTGCATTCAATTTTGAATAAGCTTATTCTTTAGTTGAGAAATGTATGTCAAATTATTTATGCCGTCAGCAATAGCTCTAAGAATGTCGAAAATTAAGTCTTCATTTTATAAAATATTTTAACACTAAATCTGTGTTTAATAAATATTTTAAAATTAAGTCTCCTGTTGTAGAATTTTGAAAATTACAGTCAAACCTGTTTTTGTGCGATTTTTTTATGCTGTATATGAATTATGCCACATAAAAAAAATCGCACAAAAAAATCGCATAGAAAATAATCGGATAAAAGAAATCGCATAAAAAAAAACCGCACAAAAACAAGTTTGACTGTAATTCATCCTTTCTAAAAATTCGATTCTAATTAAATTCTTTTATTTAACTTACACGAATGTGATCAAATCTTGCATTGCAAAATTTTAATGCTTAGACTTTATCAATCTTGATGAAAATTGGCACACATGTGTAACTTCGGTGACAATACAAGTTGGTGGTGTCCCTTAAGGTAATCCACCCCCGCCCATCCCTTATTTTTCACCCACGCATCGGTTAAATCATCGTTTTGTCAATTTTAACATATTTATCAGATACAATAAGCATCTTCCATTGGCGAAAGCAAACTACTCGCAAGTACTTGTATCTACTCACAACTACCCATGCTCATACGATGGTATAGAAAACAGAAGTAGTTACGCATAAAATTTGCGCTAGTGGATTTTAGTTACGAAAATTCCAATAGATGGCTTTTAGAATTATTTCGATATTTTTCGAGAGTTTTTTATTACGTTCGAGTTTTATTATTTTTTGATGATGTAAATTGTCAAAATTAATACAAAATTATTTTGTTGTTGATGATACATTTTTAAGAAAAATGTGATTAAATATCAATGCGGTAAATATCAATGCCATAGACAATCATAATAGATCTCTCATTTGACTAAAAACAGAAAATAAAAACAAAAATTTTCCATTCAAATATTATCGGTGTATTGCATATACGTATTATATTTGCAACGCATTCTAAAATTATTGCCTTATAAAATACACAACACAACGATACATTGGAATTATCAGAAGTTTTTGTTTTTTTCCTTTAGTTACTATGAAATGAGAAATCTAGTATGAATGTCTATGTCAATGCTTTCCTTTTATTACATGTCCATTTTTTTTGTCATATTTTGAATCTAATTTTAAATATCGCCATTACTATAATAAACAACTTTACAAAAGACAAAAAAACAACTAAACAGAAGGCTGTGTTTTACTTGTGTTACTCAATTTCTCGATCCATTGGGTAACTACTCGCAAGTACTTCCAAGTAGCAAATTTTGCCCATTGGAAGACGGCTAATGATAAAATTTGATTGTATTTCGAGGGGAGCTACCCCCGCACACCTTATGTTCCACCCACAAATAAAAGAATTTCATAAAAAAAAAATTTTTCTTTTTCAAATTTTTTAAAATTAAATTTTCAATTTTCAGAATGTTCAATATTAATTCTTGCCTTCTACGATATTAATTATAAATTTGGAATAATTTTTTTTTCACAGATATTTTAAAATGAAATCTCCCTTCTCTAGAATAATTTAAAATTAAATCTTTTGATTTGCAGAAATTACTTTCTAATTACAAAATTTAATCTCTATTAAAGAATATTTAAAAATTAAATTTTTCTTTTCCAGAATCTTAAAAACTAAATCTTCCTTTACCAGAAATTTTTTAAATTAAATCTACCTTTCTTGACAGTCAATCCCAATTTTAAAACTGAATCTGTATTTTCTAGAATTATGAAAATTAAACCTTCCTTTCTAGAAATTCCATTCCAATTTAAAATTTATCTCACTTTTCCAGGATGTTGAAACATAAATTTTTATTTTAGTTTAATTTGATTTTAAAATAAATTCTCCCTTTTACGGAACATTTTAAAAATAAATATTTTCATTCTTATTTTAAATGTAGACCTCCATTTTCCAGAATTTTGAAAATTAAGTCTTCCTTTTACAAATTTAATTATAATTTTAAAATTTAATTTCTTTTTTCTAGAATACTTTAAAATTAAATCTTTATTTTACAAAATGTTTTAAAATTAAACCTCTCTTTTCTAAAACACTTTAAAATAGGACGTTTTATTATGCAGAAATTTTATTTTAAAATAAAATCTCCTGCTAATATTCTTAAATTTTATCTTTCTCTTCAAGGTAAACATTTTTCATTTCGTAAAATTTTAATTTTATTTTGGATTCAATTTTTAGACATTTCAAACATTCCAACAAAACCATAAGTTTGTGAAAGTTTTTTAGCTGTAGCAAACTTCAATGTGTAGTTGGATTGCCTATTCTAAGATGTGAGTTAAAATATTCCTGTTTTTATGAATGTCGCCTAAAAGTTATTTCCAAATTTCTAGCAAATATTAGAACAAAGTCATCAGCCGGTCCCTGAAGGATTCTCCTTAATCATTCTACAATTTTACAGCACTTATCACGTTAAAATACTCGCTAAACACATCATCCATGTCAGCAAGCTGCGCTGCTGTTCTCACCAATTTTAATGCTTCTTCATATTGTTTTCGAGTTTGGTCTGCTCCTGGCGGCTTTTCACGTTTTATATTAATCCAGTTTAAATGTCTCTTATGGCACAGGGGAAGAAAACGCTTTTTCAAAAAACGATTGCCTAAATCATGCTTTCTCATAATCTTGTTTACTGAAATTCATTTGCAATCCCATGGCATAGCCTTTTCATTTAATCTATCCGATCTTAAGTCGTTTGCATCACTTCGGAATAATTTCTAAATGAACACACGTTACAAAAAATTCCAAAACATCCAAAAACAATGGAGTTTGTGGAAATATTTTGAACAAAAGCAATTAACCCTTATTAAGCGGATCCTAAGCGGGTCTAGACCATTTTACACCTGATTTTTACAAATGAACCAGTTCGATTTGTTATTAATGATTTTAACCACAAAACCATTGAAATAATTTTAGAATGCGATGGTAATAAAGTTATTAATAATTACCAAAATCGCAAGCCATAAACAACTTTAGAAAAGCCGACCCATAAACCTTCATCTATACCTTGAGCAGATTAATTGGGAGAAGGTACTCAGCAGCAACGTAAATGTTAACGTAGAGAAATTCGATAAAAATGTTTTTATAGGTAAATAATCGTTTTTCGCACTACTGTGTTCAAACCGAACAAATATATGCTTTGATACGTTGATATAGAAGGCTTTCAAAAGGCCTATTTTATTTGACCATTTGCAAAAAAATTGCTTGGATCCAATACCATTTTGGTATTCGTGAATACCCACTGTGTACTTGGTTTTCAAAAATCCAATAGTATTTTTTAGCATGGACGCGATTCCGAAATGAATACCAATTTTGAATTTGGCAAATAAAATAGGCCTAAAGAAAATTTCAAATTCGTTTCTGAGGAAAGCATACATAAATTCGAAACACAAAAGAATATTTTTCCGGAAAAAATTAACTTTTCATAAATAACATTTTTTTAAAATGGGGTCGGTCGTTGACGCTCGAAGAAGAAGGACGTGTTTTTGTCGTCTTCTTCGAGAAAATTTTAATTTAATTAATTTTTAGTTTATTTTATTTTCTAATGTAGTGTAAAGTGTTTAAATATATAATTTATATATAATTTATTTTAATTTAAGTTATTTAAGTAAAAGTGTGTGCATAAAAATAGTGAAAATTTAAATATGGATAGAATGCAATCCATCGGGATGCATTCAACAGGCATTGTTTATATTTTTATTTTTATTTTTATTTTCATATTTATAGCGAAACAAGTCAAATTTTGGCTTTCTCGCTTAATAATGCATGTCTTAAATTTGTGTAGTTGGTGCATAAAATTCGAATGGTCAAATACATTATCTCGTATTTAAATTTAATTAAAATCGAATAAATAAATTTTACGCATTAAATTTCTGTTTCTGTACATGAATATACAAGTTTTCGGTTTCTCTCTTTCCTCTTACGAGATTATGTATGTGTTGTATTTTTTGTTTTATGTGGAAACGACACAAACACATATATTCTTTATTTATATACATAAAAAGAATATAATTTCTATTATATAATTTCTATCAAGCCAACATTGGTTCTATAGTGTTCGATTGTTGATACATATTTGCTTCTGAATTGTATTCACAGTCGTGTATGTGTAGTGTACTAGGTTATTTTCGGAAATATATACAGTAATATATAATATAGTGAAGCCTATTATATATGTATATAATATAGAGAAGGCATGTACCAAAACACACTATGTACACATCGATACTTTCCCTGCTGCGCACGTGAAGGATTATATGAAAACGTTTGTTTTCTCTATGTGCGTTGGTGGTTTTAGTTTTGTACTGTAATACGATTTTATTATTTTTACTTGGCGTTGTTGTATTCTTTGTGTTTATAGTGCTCTTTATTTTTATATACAGTGAACTACACAACGCAAAATTTTCATGTATTCAATTCAAATAAGATTCTTATACTACGTATAATCGAGTAATTTTGAGTTGAATTGGAAATTTAATTAGAATTAAAAGTTTCTTGTGTTCGATTCTAATGGGATTTGTTTACTTTGTATTATCGAGTAAATTTGAGTTGAACCAGAAACTATCGTATGTAATACAGTGAGGTCTCGTTATAGTGAATACTGATTTAAGGAAATTGTAATTTCGCAAGGAAATTTTATTCGCCAAAGTGATAAGTGTTTATGTGAAAATATATGGTTAATAAGGAAATAAAATAATAAAACTTTGCATATGTAAATACACAACTAAATTAAATTATTAAATAATTAAATACATTTCTCCGGTTCCTTTGGCTGCGCTGTTTCGAGATTTCACTGTTCATATAAAAAAAAAATTTTATTTTTTTTTTTTTTTTTTTCTATTTTTATTTTTTTGTTTATTTAAGCATGATTATTTTTAATACGGGGTAGTTAATTTTACTGAACTGCACGGAATTCCTAAACTGAATTCATACTTTAGAAACTAATTAGTTCTTATAACTTTAATTTTGGGTACTGGTGATATTAATTGTAATTCATTCCAGAAAAGTCATCACAGATGAAACTTCTATACTTTAAGTGGCAGGTTCACGAAAATGGTTCATTTATAATAGTAGTTTTGAGTTAAACTGTAGTTTTTTGGATCGGATTGGTGAAATTGGGATTCCGGGAAGGACTGGCACCCTATCGATTTTGTTTATCAGTTATTTTTGTTAATATGTGAATAGTATCTAAAGGAGTTCCTTTTTAGTTCACTGATTAATAAGTTAATTTTCAGAATATAACTCAGTTCCAGAATTAATCATTATTAGAGGGATTAAAATTAATCCTTTCTAATAAAGAAGCTAATTTCAAGTATAGATTATAGTTTCAGAATTAGTAATTATTAGGGATTAAATTAATCCCGAGTTTCAGAATTAAATTCCAGCTTAAATCAACCTTCCAGGATCAACAAGGAGTGAAGAAGCTGAAATTAAAAATTGTGTTAATTTTGTAAGCTGATGAAATTAATTAATTGTTAAAATTTGTAGGGGTGCCAACTAGAGGAGTTTTTAAATTATTTATTGAATTATTTAAGTGGCCTAGGCTAGGATTGATGCGGATGTAACTTTAAGTATACTTAAATTAATAAAATCTTAGGTGTTTAGAGGGGTTTATTTTAAGTATACTGATGAATAATTTAATTTGTTTCAGAATTTAAGATTGCTCCAGAATTAATCATTCTTAAAGGGATTCAATTTAATCCTAATTTTCAGTAACAAAGGTATAGCCGGACTCAACGCTCCAGGAACAACAAGCAGTTAACAATCATGTAGTTTAGAAATTGTGTTGTCTTGTGTTGTCTTATTTACTAACTATCAACCGCCATGGTGTCTGGAACCGGGTTGAGTCTCTGTTACTAACATACCTTTCCTTTCCCTCGATTTTGTTATTCGTAAGAGGGTGTACGGTGGACCCGGCGTATCCGGGAAACTTGCCTTAGGCTTGGTCGTACACACTAAATCAATCAATCAATAAATAACATTTTTTTAAAATGTTTTTCTCGATTTTTGTTTGTATGCCATACCAAAATATGCCGTAATGAAACATTTAGTGTATACGATACCACATGCCATATTGAAATGTGCTATACTGAAATATGCTGTAGTGTTGTATCTTATGTCATAGTGTACCATATGCCGTACTGAAATATGCCCTAGTGTACCTTAATGAACCCCCTCCCCTTCTTTGGTTTATCGGCATATTCTGCTTTTTTAAGTTCCTAAAATCGTCGCAAGATAATTTCATAGATTAGACAGAATGCTTCTGACTCAATTTTTTTATTTACAAAGCAATGGAATTAAGATTGTAAACTCTATAAACCGATCCTCCCATATGTGCGGCATTGAATCCAGACTAAAGTTATTTAAGGCCTATTTTATTTGACCATTTGCAAAAAAATTGCTTGTATCCAATACCATTTTGGTATTCGTGAATACCCACTGTGTACTTGGTTTTCAAAAATCCAATAGTATTTTTTAGCAGGGACGCGATTCCGAAATGAATACCAATTTTGAATTTGGCAAATAAAATAGGCCTTTAAAAACAAAGCAAATAGGTTCGTTTCTTTACTTCTGTCGGTATTGTAGAGTGTTCACGTATTTAGCTAAGACATGTACATACAGTAAGTACATAAATACGAATTTGCAAGAAATAATGATAACTGACTTTTTAGTACATAATATTTTTGATATCACATTAATTTAAAATATTTGTGTCTAGTCTGGACTAATCGCACGTATAACTTATCATCTATCTACATATGTATATCTATTATCTATACTAATATGACGTAACTCAAAAAAATAAAATTTATAATCGACCTTAATTTTAGTATTTTCCTCACTTTTTAACCACTTCAATACAAGCCGTGGTTATTTTTTTGTGTGTGGGATTGTTATCAAATCGCCCTTTTTCATTTTCTTTCGTCTGTTTGGAAAAATATGAAAATATGTAAATATGTAAGTGGGTGGATGAAAAAAAAAATGATTTGGATTTTTGTTAGCTCTGTCTACATAGATATAATGAAAAGCTAACGGGATGATTAAATAAAAGCAATGTGGGTACATTTAAGCATTTTGATATCATAAAAGGAAATGAAATTTGTCGAGGATACTTCTGACGAATCACAAGAATAATAAGATATATGTTTGCACTCGTCTGCGTTCTGTATGGAATTGTAAATTATTTATCACCCCTTAACAACTTCTAATACAAGTACAATATAAAAGGCGATAGAGAATAATTATTATTCGTACGTTTAAGGAATGTGTTCACAATTCATTGAAATAAAATTTAAGGAATTTATTTCACTGTATACTCGTAATATTCGTAAGAATTTTCATTAAATTTTCTTTATAAGTTCCAATAATCGATTTAATTTTCACAATAACACGATTATATAAAATTGTATTTGGAATTGCTACGAATTCTGTTATGCGATGATGTTGAGTATTTATTAAAGAAACGCTTAGTACTCGTATAATCAACTTAGAGGTGTTTCATATCAATCACGATTTTGAAGATTAGTCTAAACAATAGAGTTTGCGTTTGTATTTTTGTAAGCTCGCTTAATCTGTTACAATAATATATTTTAATGTGTTGCGTTAAAGTTCCCTATACACGATCAAACAAATCCAACACGTGACAATACTTATGTAATAACAATAGTTGTGCACATTTCATATCCATGAATTGTTGTACAAATAATTTGAAACATGTTTGAATTTAAACAAACTGTTGTGCAACAATACAATCAGCGTCATACACGATCAATCATGTTTGCACAAGTGTTTGTTGCGTAAATTGTTTGATCGTTTATCGGTTGATAGCATTAAATAATGAATATGGCTGTAGGAGTTGCAAAAATCGCGCTTGTCATTTACACAATATTCCGGCAGATTTCATTTATGTTTATTTCACTTCCCACATTATTTATTAGTAAACGTTTTTCCGTTAAGGGAATTTTGAAGCGACCGAAAAAGGTGGTAATCGTTGGGAGCAATGTCTGGTGAGTATGGCGGGTGAGATAAAGTGGGCCAACCTAGCTCCAATATTCCTGGGTAATCCTAGCAGTGGGAGGCCTAGCATTTTCATGGAGTAGCAATACTTGTCGTTGATCAATCAACGCTGGACGCTCCACAATAAGTTTTTCTACCACTTACTGCAGCTGTTGAACATACACTTCTGCCAAGAAAGGTTGATTTCTTTGTCGTGAGAGATTATTAACGGCAATCGACATTCTGTTCACCTTGTTGTTTTCAGTGAGAGTGTGTGACTGTGTGGTACCCAGACTCCTCCAAGCGTTGTTACTTTCCCTAGTAACTCAAAGTGATGCCACACAGTTGGTCGAGTTGAATTGAGCTTCTCTACTAATTCTCGCGTTGTTTCATATATCCGGAGTTTGATTTTAGCTTTCAAAGAGTGAACATCAAAATTAATAGTCGTTGAGAAAATATAATAAACATTTTTATTGTTTTGTTTTTGTTTAAAATAAATATTTTATACATAAACAGTTACAGTATAAAATTAAATCTTTTAATAGTGGTAAATCATTGTTAAGTTGCACACCCATGTTTAGTCAAACATGTGGTAAAGTGAAGAAACTTAAACGACATAGTTTGGATAGAAAGTCAACTGCAATCATGAAACTTGATCCTAAAGCTATGAATTCATCTCAAGGCCGATATAACATTCCAACCAGTAGCCGGTTTTCGCAGCTAGTCGATTGTCCAAATTCATCAAATGTGGCCAATGTCACTAACAGTAATAAAAATCAAAATAAGAAAACAAGAATTCCACCTATTGTTTGCAAATTAAATGGTCAACAAATACATGAATCAATGAAAAAATTGAATATTAAAGAGTTTAATATTCAATACATTACACTTGGATGCAAAATTTTTGTTTACTGCTTTAAAGACTACAAAACATTAGTAGATGAACTAAACAATTGTAATAATGAATTCTTTACCTACACTCGAGAAGAAGAAAAGTTAGTAAAATTCGTACTTTTTGGCCTTCCGGATATTGAGCCAAAAATTGTTGAAGATGAACTTAAGACCTTATATGATCTTACCCCTAGTAAAGTAGCAAAAGTAACGCCTAAAAAAAATCGTAAATGGGATGAAGTTATATTTTTCGTCTCATTTAAAAAAGGTACGGTTAGTTTAAATAAATTAAAGGAATGTAAATTTATTTATCACACTATTGTCAAATGGGAAAACGCCAATCCACCTAACGGTCCAACCCAATGCATCAAATGTCGCATGTTTGGACATGGAATAAGTAACTGTCGAATGAAGTCAAAATGTAATTATTGTGGCGTCGATCATGAAGACATGACTTGCCCTATTGAAAAAGATGTTAATAAATATGTATGTGCGAATTGTAACGGAAATCATTGTGCAAATTCTGTAATTTGCCCAGAAAGGGGGAAATATCTACAGTTAAGGAAAACATTACAAATAAAAAATTTTGCTAGTCAAAAAAATCAACATCATTACAGTGTTATTGACCTCGACCGACAAAAGAACCTGTTTCCAGCTTTATCAACTGCAGCAATTCAACAGCAACAGCCAAATAATTCGTTTTTAAATTCAAAATCGTATGCTCAAATTGTTACAAGTAATTCCATTGGTGCTGGTAATAATTTTAACAATGAAAATGTAAGTTCGAATAATAATAGTGATTTATTTAATATGCATGAATTATTTCAAATATTTAATGAAATTATTGTTAAATTAAGACAGTGTAAATCGAAAGATGAACAGCTCCTTATTATTACAGAAATTGCTATCAAATATGGCACACATCCATAATAATATAATTATTAGTACTTGGAATGCTCGAAGCATCAAAAATAAAAAAATTGAATTAAACAATTTTCTTGTTAATAATAAAATTGATATCATGTTGATTACAGAAACGGCTTTAAAACTAAATATTCCATTTTTCATACCTAACTATAGATTTTATAGAAGGGATAGATTATCTCAACGCATGGGAGGTGTTGGTATATTAATTAAAAACACTATAAACCATTCAATTTTACCTGATCTAAATCTAAAATGTATTGAATCTCTAGGAATTTCCATTAATTTGAAGAATAATAATCTTGGTACTAATAATGTAAAAATTTTTGTCTGCTATTGTCCCTATTCAAACAATATAAATTTCCGTAATGATTTAATTAAAATAACTAACAGAAATGAATTTTTTTTGGCTGGTGGTGATTTTAACTGTCGACATCAGGACTGGTTTTGTCTTCGATCAAATAAGGGTGGGCGAACATTACAGCAGTTATCGGTTAATTCACAGAAATATTCTGTAGTTGCTCCTACTTTACCAACATATTATAGCTCTAGAGGCACGCCAAGTACATTAGATTTATTTATTAGTAATGTTCCGCAATACTTTTCAAATATTAGTACACTCAATGAGCTAAATTCCGATCATTTGCCAATAGTTTGTACGGTTAATTTAGCTTATTCAGCTAATTTATTGGTAAATAAAAAATATTCATATAAAAATGCTAATTGGTCATTGTATCAACATACCATTGATTCGCATATGGCTAATGAAAATTTGACTACACAATTGAATTCAGTTTCTGAAATTGATGTCAGTATTGATAAATTTACTAAAATATTAAGCTGTGCGCGTGATGCAGCAATTCCATTAAAATCAGTTTCCCATAATGATAGTTTAATTTTGGATGATTTTACAAAATGTTTAATAAGGTTGCGTAACGCAAGAAGGCGTCAATGGCAAAGGTACAGATACCCATTTCTTAAAATTATTATAAAAAATCTGAATTTTTCCATCAAGTCAAATATTTTTAAGCTACTTAACAATAAATGGAATACTAAGTTAAAAATGCTTATTAAAGGCTCAAATCCTTTTTGGAAAGTATCCAAAAATCTGAAATCTAAACATTTACCAATTCCTCCTCTAAAAATTAATGATTCGAATAGTCTTGTATTTGATGATAAACAAAAATGTACAGTAATAAGCAATTGCTGCCAAAAATCATTCACACTAAATGTATGCAATTCAGACTTTGAAAATACTATTAAAAACAAAATCAACGACATTGATATGATTGAGGAATTTACGATAGATAGGGAAATCACAGCTGGAGAAATTGTTGATATTATAAGCCATTGTAAGCCTTTTAAATCGGCAGGAATAGACAATATCCAAAATATTTTGTTAAAACATTTACCAATTGGTGCCTTTGAATTTTTAAAAAAACTTTTTAATAAATGTTTTAAATTATCATATTTTCCTAGTCAATGGAAAACTGCGAAAGTTTTACCTATTTTAAAACCAGGCAAAGATCCGACCATTGGTGATAATTATCGCCCGATCAGTCTGTTGTGTACGTTATCAAAGATTTTTGAGTATTGTGTAAAAGATCGTATTAATGATATAGTGGAACATTCTAAATTGATTATTGACGAGCAGTTTGGGTTTCGATATCGGCATTCTACAATCCAGCAAATTGATAGAATTGTAAGGTCCATTAAAAATAAAAGATCTAGCCGGCATTCTACCGGTATGGTATTAATTGATCTAAAAAGTGCTTTTGATACTGTTTGGACTGATGGTCTTATCTCTAAACTGATTAATTATAAATTTCCGGTTTACTTAATTAAAATTTTAAAATCGTATTTATCAGATCGATTTTTCTATGTGCAAATTAATGATCAATGCTCTGATTTTAGTCTAATTACGTCTGGTGTGCCTCAGGGATCAATCTTAGGGCCTATTTTATTTAATTTATTTGTAAACGATATCCCCAAAAATAATAAATGCCAGTTAGCCCTATTCGCAGATGATACTGCTATTTATTCGAGTGATGAGCTTTCATCGGTGATTATTGCGAACTTAAATGAATATTTGAATGAACTGGGTAGCTATTTTAAGCAGTGGAAATTAATGATTAATTATTCTAAAAGCCAGTCAATATATTTCACTAGATGCAGAGCACCAAGAAAATTACCACAGTGTAATATAGTGCTCGACGGAAATTCGATTAACTGGGATAATTATACGAAATACCTAGGGATTTATTTAGATTCAAAATTAACTTTTAAAAAACACATTGATAGTGTCGTTGATAAATGCAATAAATTGTTCTTAGCCTTATATCCAATTTTAAATAGAAACAGTGGTTTAAATTTGAATAATAAGTTGTTGATTTACCAAGCTGTTGTAAGACCTATTATTATGTATGGGAGTCCTATTTGGTGGCAATCTGCAGATACACATAAAAAGAAGTTACAAGTTCTTCAAAACAAATTTTTAAAAACAATTCTCAAAGTACCTAAAAGGTTTCGGACCTTGCTGTTACATAATATAACTAATATCCAACTTGTAACTGATTATGCGTTAGAATTGAACGCTAAATATTTAGGAAGAATTAGTAATCATGATAATTTACTTATTAGGAATTTAATCAACTAATGTTATAATGTTACTAATTTTTGATTTGATGTATTTTAGTTTTAAGGTTTAGGATATAGTTTAGGTTAAGTTTTCTGGTAAAATGCAATTTTTTTTTCTTTTGTATGTTACATAATTTTAGTTTTATCCATTTTTTCATTACCATTAATCTGAAGTAATGCTACATATTATTAAGCAGATCTCAGTATGTTAACTTAAACAATTTTGTAAAATTATGATTATGTATTACCAATAAATAAATAAATAAATAAATATATCCGGAACGGAATTTAGTGATCCAATTGTGTAAAGATGTGAATTTTATTTTATTGTTACTTTAGTTGAGAATTATTTCCCATATGTGGTGAATGGGAAACTTAATATCTAAATAGAATTAACCACAAGGTCTTTTGATATAATGTGTATGTGTACTGAATTAATTGTGCAAAGTGATGACGTATTGCCGGATATTGTTAATTAAGCGTATTTAGTGAAGTTCAAATCGATTGCATTTGACGATGATTCTAAAAACACTTGCTTCTAAGCCTAATATGTCAACAAATGAGTATGTAATTAGAATTGAATAACCTTTTGGAATTTAAAAATTACAGTGAAAACACTTGCCCCGTTTTGTTGGACCGGTCTCCGTTTATTGTAACATTTTCGCCAGCATTATTTTTGAACACATATGGTCCAATGATTCCTTTGGCCCATCAAGCACACCAAACGGTAATTTTTTGTGGATGTAATGATTTTTGAACAATGGCTCGTGGATTATCCTCGTTCCAAATGCGACAATTTTGCTTGTTGACATAGCCATTCAACTAAAAATGAGCTTCATCACTGAAGAAAATTTTGTATGGAAAGTTTGCATCGATGTCAATATTGGCTTCGACCCATGGCATTCACCTAATTGGCGGCGCGAATGATGGTCTTACGGTTTTAATTCCTGCACAAGTTGAATCTTGTGCGCATGTAAACCAAGATCTTTACGCAAAATCCTCCATATGTTGGATCAAGTTCCATTTGTGTACGATGTCGAATCGATTCTTTTGGAACCTCTTTAATGCTATGCATTACAACTGCTACTGGCTGCTCGGTGTGCGCCGTATGGCGTCTTATGGGACACGTATTATCATTTAAAGTGAACGTAGTGTTCAAGCGAGTGGGTAAGGTGTGTTAATCGAATTAACTGCTTTGATAGACGATTATGTCGACCATAAAATGGACGTAGCGCGCAATTAGTTTCACGAACTGAACCATTATTTTCAAAGTAAATTTGAACAATTTGGAAACTTTGCTCTGGCGTGAATCTATTCATTATGAAATGGAAAACTAAACTAAACAAAAATCAATTGTCAGCTGCCAAATCGTGTCACTGAAAAAAATGTTGCCAACTTAAAGTTCTAACTTTAAGTTGGCAACACTTTTACCTCACTCCAAATGAGGGAATTTTGCTTGTTGACGTAGCCATCCAACTAAAAATGAGCCTCATCGCTGAATAAAATTTTGTGGTAAGTTTCGCGAACTGAACTACGATTTTCGAAATAAATTTCCACAATTCGCAAGAGCTGTACTTGCGTAAGTCTGTAACTGACAAACTGAGCATATTGCAATTAGAACATGTACTCGAACTGCTATCATAATTTGAACATTGTACATATAATATATTTTAAAACTTCTTCAGTATCTTTTGGCTGCACTAAATAGGAGGCAGCTGAATACATTAAATTTGAATTTTGATGTGTAATACAAACACAAACTGAGTGTGTCCCTGGAGCACCTGGTAAACGCAATCTTTTGGTCATTTCAATGCAAATTTTGAAAATCCGACGCGATCGTTTTCATTTTGTTTTTTGTATTTATGGGTTGCTTCCTTTAGGTTCAGCAACATCAACCTCTTAGTTTGTCAACCTAATTTTGAAAGTCTCGCAATAAAATTAACTCTCTTTCCCTGTACGAGTGAATTTATTAAAAATTTGGTAGTGCCGGAAATTTTAGTAAATTTATCTACTTGGAAAGACTGCTAACCCTTATTCGCTTACAAAGGATCGTGGATTTCCTCTTTTTTAAGATTTTATAAAATCGAACCATTCGAGCAAAAATCTTCATTTCATGCTCTCTCTTTCTATATCTCTCTCTTTCTCTCTCTCTCTTTTTATCTCTATTTCTCTCTCTCTCTCTCTTGCTCTCTCTTTCTTTCTCCCTTTCTCTCTCTCTCTGTTCTTCTTTCTCTCTCTCTCTCTGCCCCTCTTTCTATCTCTCTGTATCGTGTTTCTTCTTTTTTCGCTCTCTCTTTTCTCTTTCTTTTCTCTCTCTCATTTCTCTCTCTCTTTCTTTTCTCTCTCTCTCTTTCCTCTTTTCTCACTCTCATGTCTCTCTCTCTCTCTTTTCTCTCTCTCTCTCTTTTCTCTCTCTCTCTTTTCTCTCTCTCTCTTTTCGCACTCTCTTTTTTCTCTCTCTTTAATCTCTCTCTCTTTTCTCGCTCCTTTCTCCCTCTCTTTTCTCTCTCCTTTCTCTCTCTCTTTTTTCTCTCTCTCTTTTCTCTCTCTCTCTCTTGCTATCTGTCTATCTTGCGCTCTCTCTTCTCTCTCTCTCTCTCTCTCTCTCTCTCTCTCTCTCTCTATCCTATCTATCTATCTATATCTTCGATTTCTACAATTGTTCATAATATTTTGGAATATGCAAATGAATGAAATAAAGAAAAAGAAAAATAGGAATGTAAAATTTAGAAAGAAGAAAATTTTCATATGATTCTGGCTTGCAATAAGTTATTTTCAATATCACTCAATTAATTAATACTTAATTCTTTCATTAACAAAACGTTATTTAAAAAATTAAAAAATCATTCTTATCAACTATACAATATTGTACTTACATACATTGACTGATAAGATAAAACTGTTTTGTGCTGATTTTTCTATCACCTACTACAGTTCAGTTAATTGTTCGTATCGTAAAGGTTCATTCAATTGTATGTAAAACTATCAAAAACTTCCCATTTGAATTAATCAAAATGAGTTCAATAATAACAGAAGTTGACGATGAGAAAATCATTTTAATCAATGAGCGACCGATCACACCTGTAACCAGTGCATAGTTTAGTTCAATTATTGTGCTGCACTTTATTAATAATAATTAATCTAATCGTGAAATATTTTTTTTTCTGTTTATTTTCAGTGATAATATGGACGAGTTTAGTGAATCGGAGGGTTTACTCGATGACAAAAAAACGGAAACAACCCGCCTCGCCATTAGTGGTATGACATGCCAATCGTGTGTTCGTAACATTGAAACAAATATAAAAACAAAACCAGGCATTATAACAATAAATGTGATTCTAAGTGAAAATGCCGGATACATTGATTACGATCCAATGATTACGGATCCATATAAAATAGCGGATGCTATCGATGATATGGGTTTCGATTGTAAATATAACGAGAACGATGATGAACGGACTAGTATTGATGCAAAAACTCAATGTAATAATAATTCACCGAGTAATAAAAATAATAATAATAAAGCCAATATAAATAGTAATAGTGAAAATACACGAAAAACTCGAATAGAAATTGTCGGTATGAAGTGTTTAAAATGTGTCAATAAAATTGAAACGAGGTTACGTGAAGCGAACGGTATTATCACGATAAATGTAAATTTAGAAGCAAAAATGGCAAATATTGAATACAATTCGGACGTGTTGAACTCAATCAAAATTGCCGAGCTAATCGGTGAGCTAGGGTTTACGACAAGTATTGATGGTGAAATAATATTCGATAAAGAAGAGAATTTAAAGACTGATGATAAACAATTAACAAATGATAATAATAAAACAATAGCTAATGATAAATTAATTAGTAATGTGAGTAGTAGTACTAAAATTTCAATGGACACACATTTACAGAAATGTTTTCTACATATAAGAGGGATGACGTGTGGCAGTTGTGTGGCCGGTATTGAAAAACATTGTCGTAAAATCTACGGGATTGATAGCATTTTAGTGGCACTACTAGCGGCAAAGGCAGAAGTTAAATATAATCCCGCGTATATAACATCGGAAAATATAGCAAAATCCATTACCGAATTGGGTTTTCCGACTGAGATTATTAACGAGCCGGAGAATACAGAAGGTGAAGTTGAAATTGAGGTGAGTGTTTATTTTTTATTATGACTAGATATTCTGGTATCGAAATTTAAATTTACTTTACACAAAATTTCATCAGTATTTTCGAATTTAAATTGCGAAATTTCAAAACACGAAGGTTCCGGATACGATTTTTATTAAAAGAGACATCAAACATTATCTTAATTGTATCGAAGTCAAATGATCGCGACTCCACGGCTTAATAAAACAAAATCTAAGTACTAAGTAAACCAAAGAAACCATTTGTTCTTATATACCTACTCTTTTTATTTGATTCTGCCGCATAACGGAATTAAGTTTTCAAACGATAGCCTTTTACAATTATTAATGCATTCAAGAAGGTCGAGACTCGCACCAATTACTTACATTGTGGACGCCTTCTTGTAGTTTGTTGGATTTGCTATAGTTCTCCATAATTATAGATGAACTTAAGCATCTGCAAACATTAAAACCTTGAAATCTTGTATAGTTAGTGGCATCCAACTGATGAAAACTTGAATCTCCAGCCCTTTTTCTTCCAAATTCAAACCATAATCACAATGTATTTAGAGTTGGATTATACGAAATTTTTAAGCTTAGGCCAAGTCTTTAATTTGCTTCGAAGCGCCCAAGATCGGACACTTCGGCACAACTCCTGGATGTTTTTACGGATGGGTGTCAGATCTTGGGCGCTTCGATCTATTCACTTATAGTTCTTTATGTCAAGCAAAGTTTTTGCAAGGCCAACACATAATTGTTTTACGAATAAATGAAGGCCGACAAAATCAAACGGGTGGATTTAGCTGTCAAAATATTTTTTAGGAAACGTGTCTATTGCACTTTGTTCTGAAACTATAAAAAAATGAGGCTTCTCCTAAAAGGGGTTAGCGTTGGGTTAACACACCCCCTACCTGTAAAATATTTTACAGTTCGGATTTTTTTTGGATTCACGATTACTTTAAATTTGAAAAATGGGATGTATTTAGCCTAAATCGCTCGGAGGGCTTCCATGGACTCTTCGAACAAGCTACAGACTAACTTTAAATCACTGCAATAACATTAATAAAAGTGAATTTGGTATCGGTTTCTCCTGAATTTCATGCCAGTCAACATTCGGATTTGTAAACTCAGGTTTGATGGGCCGGGAGAAGCGTGAGCAAATCAAAGACGGTTTCGACCAGCTTGAAGCCGTCTTGAGTAAAATTCCGCAACAAGAAACATCATGTTAATATCATTTTGGGCGACTTTATTACTCAAATCGACAATGTTGGCAAACTTAGAGATAGCTTTACCCTGTACAAGTTGGTGGTTGCTAGGACATACTTCCCATATAAACTCATTCACAAAACCACATGAAATCAAATAACGGGACAACGATCAGCCAAGCCGACCACAATCTCTTGTCCAAAAGATATTTTTCTAGCCTCAATGACATCAGAACCAATCGTGAAACAGCGGAACAACACAGCATTGATCAACGAAGTTACCCGATCCACCTTTGTGACTACTGTATCAGGAATCTTGGAGCATAGACCACTTCCTAACCTAACTTCCTAACTCCATTCAAGAACAATGGGATATCGCCAAAGCGGCGATATTGTCAAAACACGTTGATCATCCATAGTAGCGTGTGCAAATGTCTTATTAAGACAATAAGCCTATAAACTTCTAGTCCGAGATACATATCGCTGCATAAGAGAAATGGCTACAGATGTTCATTTGTTCCACAACGAAGTATCTCAAAGGAAACTATAAAAACATGCTAAATAAACTAATTGATATTTATTTATAAATGTAAGTAGTACATTCGCCATTGTTTGATTTTAGACCGGCATCTTCCAGTGCAATTTTCACTTAATTTGGTCGCATTTTCTGGAGTAAAGCCTTTCCAAATGGTTTTGAGAATGGGAATGATCTGTTGTGTGGTTGTTATTCTTTTTCCTTTAAGTTCTGTCTTCATAAGACTTCAAGAGACGTGTTCGATTTGATTAGCACCTAGAATCTGTGACAGCCATTTCAAAGTTTGAATGCCTTTTTGCTCTTTCCATTGGGTGCAAAGGCGACTCCGATATTTAGAGTCGTTATCCTCTTGTAAGATCCAATCTTTATTTCCCCGTTCAAATAGTTTCTCCGCGGACTTCAGCAAACAATTGGTATAATTTCACCATGAATTGACCATCCAGATTTCTGGCGAAGCAGAGTAGTCACTGAAATCCTTTGGAAGAGAAGCAACCAGAGACATTTTGTGGGGACTTAACGGTTCATTGAACAAATCTGTACCTCTAGTTGGTCTTTTCGCCAATAATCGTATGCCACAAAAGATGACTCGTCTCTAAACATCACATTGCTCCACTCACGAACCACATGCACACGAAACTCATTTCGGCAGCTCCCCTAATGTATAACCACATTTTGTTGTTTAAACGACTTCGAATTAACATTAATTTGATGCTCTTTCTTTGCCTGTAACTTGAATCACTACATTTTACTTTTTTAAAGTGGGCAAGTTTTAAAAATTTCCCCGATTAAAATATGTATGTGCGCCAGTTGAACGTAATTGCCGTAATATGACAGTTTTTCAAAACAGACAAAATTCCACAAATTTGGAGTCTCAAATATCTGTTTGCAGTGGAATTTTATAGTACAAGTGATTCGGTTTAATTCTTCAATAGTGGGAAAAACAAGGTGTATGCTGCTCGATGCTGCACTTGGGAAGAAATGTTGGGCTAAAGCGATTAGTTATGCAGTGTATTTATTGAACCGTTCCCCATCAGCTGGAATTGATATGACGCCGGAACAAGCATGAACCGGTAAGCTGCCAGACTTATCACATGTAATGTGAGAAAAAAATGGGATGAAAAATTACGCGAATGTTTCCCAGTTGGTTTTGATAATAAGACGAAAGGCTATCGTCTGTACGATGCAAAGAAAGATATCGTTGTTAAAAGTTATAACTTGGTGTAGTTTATCGACGAAAAAATGTCAAAAATGAGAAAAACAAAATTCTAACCTCCTTGACAGTGTAGTACATATTAAAAGTGAGTCCGTAAGTACGAAGTTGTGAATCTGAACGACAATACATATGATTTAGAAACAAATGATTAGGCAATGAGTGGAAATGATTGTACAAATTGGGAAGCTGCAATAGATGAAAAATTTTATTCGATAAAAGTCAATGATACAAATTCAATGTGGGTGTTTAAAACGAAGCGACATGCGGATAGTGTAATCTCATGGTATAACGCAAGACTTGTCAACGTATTCATCTCCTACAACGCTTTAAGTGGTTAGTTTTTAATAATCACGAGAAGCTAAAACATTGTGTATAGATCAAGTATAGTACATTTCTGTAATTTTGAACCGTTTTGGTATGAAGGAATGAAAACCAGTTAAAACTCCAATGGATATGAATATTAAACTTAGCACTACCCAAAATCAAACGAAGAACCGAATTAATATTCCATTCCAAGAGTTAATTGGAAGTTTGTTAGATGTAGTACAAATAAGTCTGCTTGACTTATGTTACATTGTGAATTTTTTAAGTCGGTTCAACAATAATACCAGCGTGAAGCATTCAGAAATACTTGAAAGGTACAAGTACAATTATAAAACAACAAAAACGGATTCCTAACATATTTGGTTATTGTGGACTATCTATGCAAGTGTTATCGATAAACGAAAATTAGTAAGTGTTTACATTTTTATATTTGAAAACGGAGCAATTTCATGGTTGAAGGAAGCCCATGAACAAGCAATAATTACGTGTCAATATCGGAGTGGGAATGTATGTCAAATAGGTCTCTAGTTCAAGAAGCATTATTGCTTAGGGGATTCCACTGAGGAATGATGAATAAATTGGCAACCAAATTACCTATTTTATTTTGTTCGTGGTAGGTCATTTTGTAAAAGAATATCGATCGATCATTTACTACGTTTCCATGATGGAGTTAACTGGGATTAACGTGGAAACATCTCGAGTTTAGGATTTTCCTTAAGTTTCTTAATCCAACTTAACGAACGTACAAAGTAGTAAGGCTAGAAGGGATTTTATCTGTTAAAATCAAAAGGGAAAAACAATTATAACAATTCAAAATGGCGTTGCAAGTATACGGTTTATGGCACCAAACTCAAGTAGATGTCGCCACGTTTGTGACGAGGTATTAAACTACCAATATAAATACTAACAAAATAAGATAATATTAGGTATCTAAAGTTTTATTATATTAAATTATTTAATTCTTTTAAAATAAAAAAAGAAGAATATATTTATGTAACTAAATTATGTACAATAACTAGCACTATTTTAATGTTTTTGTAAAAAACCATGGTGTTTACTGTTGCGTGCCTCAATGCAAATCCAAACAAATAAAGGAATGTGAGCTACACTTTCATAAGTTTCCGGAAAACAAATTAATGGTAACAAGGTGGGTACGAGCTATTAAAAGTGGTAAAAAACCAACAAAATTTTGAAGCTCGCTGTTCCTATTTTTCCCAGCATACAAATGGGTATACATCGATTAATCTTCGTGTTTAATATAGTCGATATATGATTGATGCCATAATTGCAGTGAACTGGTCGATGAAACCCGTTCGAATGATTTTCCTAAAAATAAATTTTTCAGAACAAGCAAAACAAAGCCGATTTAATTAAGATTAAGAACTTACCGGTACTTCCATAATACTGTAAGCCAAACATAATCGCTCATATGCGCTTACAAACTGCAGCCATTCCACCACCCGCGACACATTAACTATTTACCAGTTGCTCGAACCGGCAATTAAAAGTTTATTAGATTCGCTCTTGCAACTAATTCTGTTAATAAAATTGTGCTGGGCTAAGCGAATTCCTCTATCCAAGCTTGCCAACGCATGTTTATTGGAGATTTGGAGAACCACTCAGATATTGAGGAAATATTAATAAAATCAAAAATCGAGTTGTTTATATCCCGTAGAGACTTCAATTCAGTGCTCACCACAGTTTCATTTATTATAACGCTGGGGTCAATAGTTAATTCTTCCTGGGTATCAAAATCCTCTGTACATGCTGATTGATGGTGGTAATCCGGTGCACAAAGTGTTCGGTTAAGCTTCTTTTCGGTGCAGGTATTTAATCTGAAGCAAATACATTTGTTTAAAAAATAAATTAAAACTGTACTAAAAAATTTCACATTAATTCAAATTGACAATCAAACGTACAACTAAAACTTTGATACGTTTGTCATCTTACCGTTTAATTAAAGTTTCTTTATTGACAGAAGTTTTGGCGCCCAATTTTTTTAATTCAGCTTTAAGGCTGGAAACACAATTTTTAGTTTGGTGTGGATCTAATAAAAATAGATGTAATTTGACTGAATAGATATTTAATTATATTCTATGAGACTTAAACTTATCGAAGGACTTATTTTACCTAGATTATCCAATTGATTCTTTTACAAACTTATTTGAAATCACTGGAATTTCATAAACAACGACCTTTCCTATATATTTTTGTTTGTTTGACGTTTGCAGTACCTCCTTGCAATACTAGCGCCACACTTTTAGTGACAATAAAAATAAACCATATTCTTTTCTCTCCGTAATTGGCGATTGGAAAAGTACAAAATGCGATACCTATCGGAAATAAAATAAAGTTTCTCACCCAGTACCTTGTCCATAAGAAATACATAGAAAACGTATCTATCGGAAATAAAACAAACTATCGTACCCACTGTCTAAAATCACGTCTCCAATCGTCAATTGGCGATTGGAAAAGTACAAAATGCGATACCTATCGGAAATAAAATAAAGTTTCTCACCCAGTACCTTATCCAGAAGAAATACATAGGAAACGTATCTATCGGAAATAAAACAAACTGTCGTACCCACTGTCTAAAATCACGTATCCAATCGTCAATTGACGATTGGAAAAGTATAAAATGCAATACCTATCGGAAATAAAATAAAGTTTTTCACCCAGTACCTTGTCCATAAGAAATACATATAAAATGTATCTATCGGAAATAAAACAAACTATCGTACCCATTGTCTAAAATCACGTCTCCAATCGTCAATACATTATAAATCATAAAAATCACAATAAATATGTATTAAATATAAAAATGTCTACCAAACAAATAAAATTTCCAGAAGTGACTTTAATTGACGAGTGGGAAAATATAAAAAGCGCCTCTAGTAGCGGGTTTATAAGTTTGAAATTAATGTAAACAAATTTTCGCAGTAGTAGTTATATGGAAGTATTATTCAAATAATTTTAATTAATTAAAATTGCAAATAATTCAACTCAAAATGCTACCCATACATAATGTAAAGTATGGTTTTACTGTATTTGATTGATTTAGTTCAATTTTAATATTAAAAGTACCAAAAAACAATGTTCAAAATTGCATAAATTTCATATTAATTTAGCGCCATTGAATACAATATAATATATAATTTTGGGTATGATATCAAAGGGCCGAATGCGTCGAAGGACCGAATTTTTTTGTTTATTTGTTTTTTGTTTTAAGAAATATTTTGTAAATTTTTTTTATTCAAATATGTATAAATAAACTTCTTATGAATTTATGTATTTTATTATGTTTAATCTTTGGATATTCTACCGACAAAAAAGTACTGCGCTTGTATATAATAACAAAAGGAATAATAAGATTAAGGTATCTAAGAAAAACAAAATGAATGTGCCATGAACCTATCTATATATGTACATACATACGCCTATTGTATAGAGCCGAATGTCTCAGGTGGCGTATGATAAAATTTTCCTTCACCAAAATGCACCATGTGAAACCCAAATTATAAATAATCAAAATTAATGCAATAGTTTTGTCGATAGAATATCCAAAGATTAAACATAATAAAATACATAAATTCGTAAGAAATTTATTTATACATATTTGATACAAAAATTTACAAAATATTCCTTAACGCATTGACTCGTACTGTACACAATTGTGTACATACACTTTAAACATATTTTTTGGGATTCAATGCACTAATAATGGATTTTTTAAGTGTTACTTTGTTGGCTCTTAGTCTTAAGCTACCAAAAAAGGTTACTTAGCGCGAAAAATATTATAAAATTTCAGAATTACTCAGATACTTAAGCAAAACAACAAGCGTTTCAAAATAAATGACGAGTCAAAGGGTTAAAACAACAAATTTAAAAAATTATATTTCTAAAAACAAATAAATAATAAACAAAAAAATTCGGCCCTTCGACCCATTCGGCCCTTTGGCATTCGGCCCTTCGACCCATTCGGCCCTTCGACCCATTCGGCCCTTCGACATTCGGCCCTTCGACCCATTCGGCCCTTCGACATTCAGCCCTTTGAAATTCGGCCCTTCGTCCCCATTCCTAATTTTGCACTTTGGTTCGTTTTACTTTCTTTTACGTAAGTAAAATAAAGTATAATAATCATGAAAATTTGCGACCTTGAGATTATTGAAGATTTATCTGTTTTGAGGTCCCCTGAGTCGGAAAAAGTGGGTTTCGAAATGATGTCTGTCTGTCAGTCTGTCCGTCTGTCTGTCAGTCTGTATCCTCTCTACAACCCAGATGGCTTGACCAATCGAACTGAAACTTCAGATTTAAGCTGTTTTGATAAATTGGGAGGCCCCAGTGAATTTTACTTCAAATTGGACAACCGGAAGTGGCTACTCCCTTGGGCCAGAAAATTTATTTTGCAAATATCTTAAAAAGTATAAGGTTTACAAACAACTACTTAATACAAAATGTTTTAACCCGGAGGTCCCGGGTTCGATTCCCGGCGGGTGATGAAAAAATCACGGCTGGTTAATGTAGGATCAATGAATTAATCTCTCATTATCCGTTAAAAAAATGATTACGAAACTTCAATATGAAGCGGCCAAATCTCTCTATGGGATGTAGCGCCAGCGAAAAAAAAAAAAAAAAAAAAATGAATATGATGTAATTATAGTGGTAAATATATTTAGTATAACAAAACTAAAATAACGATGAATGGCGCTAACTTATTATCAAATTTATGCTAATTAATTAAAATTAAAATTATTTGAATAATATTTCCATATAACTACTAATGCGAAAATTCGTTTACATCAATTTCTCGATTACAATTCCTTCCGCTAGACGCACGGTACAAGTCGTCAATTGTTGTGAACCTTATGATTAATATGGATTAGCGCCGCCATGTCATTAACTCAACGAAACTCTTAATTCGGGTTAACTCTGTCATGGAAACGTAGAACCCAATTGAAATGAAACGAGGTGTGTGCGATAAGACAAAGTATCTAGTGGACCTTCCCGTTTATCAGAAATGATATTACCACATATTCTGGGGTGTGATTCCTCCCATCCAATTATTAATGTTTAGATTAAAATCGTGACTGGGTCATGTTTTTTTAATTATTGCCACCTCTCATTTCGAGCAAAGGACATACTAGGTGCTTCTTTGGACCTTCTTTGGATTTATGACTAACTTTTTCATGAAAACCATTTAGGGCCCTTTGAAGCTTTGGCACATTCAATGAAACCATTGTTGTACCATTATTAATTTCCTTCCTGTTTGTTTATATGTTTTCATATCATTTAATTCATTCATCCTTAGGATACTGCTTCAACTTTTTAATTAACTCGGATATGGTACTTTCCGAGTATAAGTTGATTTTGTTCGCTGAGGCGTCTGTAATTCCTCCGACGATATACTCACCCAGTGCCCTCCTTCGATGTGAACTGTCTTACTGATGGTCTGAATTGCGTAGAATTACTGCTGAAGCGACTAACCAACCATTCTTCTTTCTTCTCATCATGCTTAATGAATTGTGGCGAATGCCTAGCTCACGAGTTCCAGTTTGGCGACTCTTATTAACCACTTTATCCCTCAGTTCTGTATTGTTTTTTAATGTCCTCATTATTTTTTTTTTCGAACATAAAACACGCCGCCTTTTTTAACTTTTATTCAGTGACGAGCTATTAAACCTTATACATATTAATATTTTGGAAATGAAACGTTTAAAACAATTTTAAAGTGTTTTGGTTTACTACCGTGCTATGTAACCGTTATCGATTTTGTTTGATTTTTTGAAGATTTTTTAAAATGTCTTTTGGCCAATTCTTTATAAAAAAAGTTCAACAAGCCAAAAATTTTGTAAGATTCTTCGATAAGCCGGACAGTGGAAAAGACTACTTTTGTAGCAGGTTCTACTGGTTTATTATTGCTGCTCGATTTTTTATTTTTATATTCACGTAAACACGTTAATATTGATATAAAATGTCAATTGTAGAATACAAGTTCTTGACTTTTATTTATCTGCCTTATCTTTCTGTGTCAATTCTGTGTACTGAACTATTTTTTTATATTAATAGATTTATGGAAATACATACATTGAATTGTAGCGATTGATTTTTTCGTAATTCGCTAATTTTTGACTATATAACCAGTATTACCGAACGTCGTGTTTTGGTCTTCATTGTATTTGCACAACAATCAGTGTAAATAGGTAAATATTTGGTGAATGCACTTTTAATGTTTCATATTACGATCATGTACATAATTTTATGTTTTGTCTACCTTTTTGATTTATTTGTTTACTTCCAGATAAACGGTATGTCGTGTGCCTCGTGCGTAAATAAAATCGAGCAAACGGTTTTAAAGATACCCGGCGTAACATATGCGGCTATTGCTCTTACCACAAAACGTGGCAAATTTCGTTTTAGTCACGAGCAAACGGGACCGAGGACAATTTGTAGTGCAATTACTGGTTTGGGATTTGAGGCGAGTGTTCTATCGAATAAAGATAAAATGGCGCATAGTTATTTAGAGCATAAACAAGAGATTCGAAAGTGGCGTAATGCATTTTTAATTTCGTTAATATTCGGTGGACCGTGTATGGTGGCCATGACCTATTTTATGATTATGATGGAAATACATGGGCACGAGGAAATGTGTTGCGTTGTGCCCGGTTTATCAATGGAGAATCTTGTAATGTTTGTCCTGTCGACACCGGTACAATTTTTCGGTGGATGGCATTTTTATATACAGGCATACAAAGCATTAAAACACGGTTCCAGTAATATGGACGTACTAATTTCGATGGCCACAACAATTAGTTACATTTATTCGATAATTGCTGTCACAATTGCTATGATGCTGCAACAGCATGCTTCACCATCTACATTTTTCGATACACCACCAATGCTGTTAATATTTATCTCGTTAGGACGTTGGCTGGAACATATTGCGAAGGGTAAAACTTCAGAAGCCCTAACGAAATTACTTTCATTAAAGGCGACCGAAGCGACATTAGTCACGATAACGGATGATTTTGAAGTAACGACGGAAAAATTAATATCTGTCGATTTAGTACAGCGTGGTGATGTAATAAAAGTTGTCCCAGGTAGTAAAGTTCCAGTCGATGGAAAGGTAATATTTGGACACTCGTCATGTGATGAAAGTTTAATTACCGGCGAATCAATGCCGGTACCGAAAAAGAAAGGTTCAGTTGTAATTGGTGGATCAATTAATCAAAATGGAATGATTTTGATAAGTGCGACACACACGGGTGAAAACACAACGTTAGCACAGATTGTTAGACTCGTAGAAGAGGCACAAACATCAAAAGCTCCAATTCAACAGTTGGCCGATAAAATTGCAGGATATTTTGTTCCGTTTGTGATCGCCGTATCCATTGTAACTTTGGTCGCATGGACTATTGTTGGATACGTCGATGATTCGAAGCTGCCCATGCCCGATTGGGCCAAACATGGTTTAAATCGCCAGGAAATCATATTTAGCTATGCTTTCCGATGTGCAATTAGTGTGTTAGCGATTGCTTGTCCATGCGCTTTAGGTTTGGCTACACCGACCGCTGTTATGGTGGCGACTGGAGTTGGTGCATTAAACGGTATTCTAGTTAAGGGTGCTGGGCCATTGGAAAATGCGCACAAAGTTAAAACTGTAGTCTTCGATAAAACCGGAACTATAACACATGGTACACCGATGACCTCTCGGATTTGTATGTTTGTCAAGCCCAAAACGTGTAGCCTTATTCGGTCGCTTATTATACTGGGCGGTGCTGAATGTAATAGCGAACATCCGATCGCAACGGCTGTTGTAAAATTCGTAAAAGAAATTTTGGAAATCGATTCGTTTGGGAAATGTGCGAAATTTACCGCAGTCCCGGGTTGTGGTATACAATGTGTCATTTCGAATATAGAACCAATCATAAATATTGCTAAGCAGTCTGAAAAAGTCATAAATTATGAAAATTCATATAAAAGTAACCAGGATGAGATGAAAATTGTTTTGCTTCCGAACGGTGTAATTATCGAAGAAGTGATACCACAATTATCGGGATCACAAAAAAATACGCTCGAGTTGCAACAATTGTTACACCTTGAATCATGTGAACCGAACGAGTTATTCGATAATTTAAACGAGTATTCATGTTTAGTAGGCAATCGGGAATGGATGCATCGAAATGGAATTTTTGTGCCTAGTGAGGTAAATAAAAAATTAACGGACGAGGAATCGATGGGTCACACAGCTGTACTCTGTGCCATTAACGGTTCAATAATTTGTATGATTTCCGTATCGGATATGGTTAAGCCGGAAGCTGCACTTGCTATCTACCAATTGAATAAAATGGGTATTGATGTTATCTTGCTAACGGGTGATAATAAAAATACGGCCGAAAGTATTGCCAAACAAGTTGGAATAAAGCGAGTTTTTGCTGAAGTGCTTCCATCGCATAAAGTTGCGAAAATTCAGCGAATACAAGAGAGTGGTGTGCGGGTAGCGATGGTTGGTGATGGAGTTAATGATAGCCCAGCTTTAGCGCAAGCGGATGTCGGCATTGCAATTGCAGCTGGAACAGATGTTGCTGCGGAGGCGGCCGATGTCGTGCTGATGAGAGTAAGATTATTAAACCTTAGTTTACGCCAAATTTGTATAATTTTTAAATTTTTACTTTCAGAATGACCTGCTAGATGTCGTTGCCTGTTTAGATTTATCACGAAAGACCGTCCAACGAATTCGAATCAATTTCCTATTTGCTAGTATTTATAATCTATTAGGTATACCATTGGCAGCCGGCGTATTTACACCATTCGGCATTATTCTACAACCATGGGTAGCTTCAGCTGCGATGGCTGCTAGTTCGGTATCGGTGGTGTGCTCATCACTATTACTTAAATTGTAATTATTAAAACTTAGTGTTCATTCAATCAATTAAAACGATTCACTTCGAATAATTTCAGTTACAAAAAACCAACAACGGCCGATTTACAAACGGAAGAATTTTTAAAATTAAAATCAGCTGGTTTTATAACAGACGAAAATATGTCAATACATCGAGGTATTGAAGATATTCCAAGGCCTAATTTCTTACGCTCAACCAGCTCCACTTTATCTAGGTATCAAATAGGATTTTATAGAATTTTATATTTTGATTTTGTATGCTTGCGTTTATATTTTATTTTATTTTAATTTTTTTTTACAGTTTTTTAAGAACACCACTAGCAAATGATACTAGCACCTAACAAAACTAAATTAATATTAGAGATAATCATACAGTACGCACTTAATCACACACTTTATTATCATTAGCTAAAGTTTATATTATGCATCTATTGCTTTTTACTAATTATTTAACTAAGTAAATTGATATGGCTGTGATAAGCAAAAGCAAATGTTTATTGTTTTCATTACTATTATTAATTATTATTAGTGTTTAAGTTTAAAATCCGCTGCTGTTGCTAAATTTAACATTTAGTTTACTTATGCTTAATTTAAATTAATCTGTTGGCGATGGGGTATAAGTGAAGCAATAAATTTATATTTTTGCACTTTATTTGCATGTTAATATTATTGATATAGGTAATTTTATTAATTTATTTAATAATTATTAATTTTTATTATTTGTAAAATTACTTGTATGGCTCCGCTAGAAATGTTTGCTTGAGCCTCCTGAAATAATTACGTATTAGATGGATACAAACAAAAGAATGTATGTTAACGTTTAATGTGGATTAATTATCACCTACATATTTTCAAAGTATGTACAGGAATTACTTGTTCATTTAAAAATCCGACGACCCCAAGAAACTTTTGGACTCAGATTTTCACGTTATATGACCAATTATTTATTTTATTACATATTACAATAAAATTAAGCACTCTCTTAGTACAGAATCAAATACTTAAGTATTCAATTACAAAATTGGCCGTTTCAAGGTTTATTATACATTTCTTAAAACACTACATTCTTTTGGTTAACATCACTTATTTTAAAAAAAATTATTAAACATCACATTTTTTATCTGTATTTTCACCAAACATCATTTTTCCACAGACTGTTTTTCCGTAGTATACAGGACATAAACGATGGAAGGCTGTTAGATGCTGATGAAAATGACGAGTTGAACATAAAAATTTTAAAGTCAAAAAAATCTATGAAAGATGCAACCGAAATGCAAAAATTATAGCGCATACCGCAAATATACAGTATACAAACTGATGTCGCTGCAATCACGCATACAAGTCGCATAAAACATTAATAAAATACATTTTTTTTACATTAATTAACAA
Organism: Tipula helvola; assembly: GCA_963556165.1. Taxonomy (NCBI): domain Eukaryota; kingdom Metazoa; phylum Arthropoda; class Insecta; order Diptera; family Tipulidae; genus Tipula; species Tipula helvola. Next base: position 94,947,746 of record OY744481.1, read on the forward strand.
TAAATAGAATTTATATTATATTTACATCATCACAAAGTTTTAATTTATTTTCAATTTTTTGTTTTTCTTTTTTATTTACACGTTTTGTGATAATAATTTATAAATTTAAAAAAAAAAAAATATTGCATGTAATTTAATTAATCTTTAACTATAAATAACTTGTAAGTACTTAAAGATTTATATAAAAATGAAAGAAATTGTACAATAAAAATTACCACTAAACTATGTATTTAATAAAATCCTTTATTTTATAACCAAAAAAAAAAACAAAAATATGTGTTGCTTTCGTTGTACTGTATATAAAAAAATGAAAGTGTTATACACAGGTACATATGTATTTTATTTTAATTTGGTTCTTTCTTTTAGCCGAGACACCATCAACAATAAATATAATTCGAATAGTTTAAAAGGTAATAAGATATTCACAATAACAGTATGACGAGTTGAGAAGCTAGAGACAGTCTTTAATATGTGGTTATTTCCATATAAAAGTTTTACAATTATCACAGTACGGTGAATCAATGGTGCCGCAATTGAACAGCATAACACAATTACTGCACAACAATGAATTGCATTCGGCACAATTTAATTTACACAAATCACATAGATCACCATTACAATTAAGACAAATGGATAAAATTTTGGCCGCCTTTCGACACGATCTACATTCAATTAAATTTGTATTACTATTGAAATTGTTATTTGTATAGTTCTTTGCACCATCGAAAAGCATATTTAGCGTTTTTTCTATCAAAAAAAAATAATAATAAATTACTCAAGCAATGTAAAATTGTATATTAATCTAGGTAAGCAGACTCACCATAAATTTTTTCCATTTTATTGATGTCTCGTGAATCGACAATGTGTTGGTTCAAAAAATACTTTGATTGTAGCACAATTATTTCATCATCTGAATGCTTGCGTTTACGTGAAATTATAGACATTTTTTAATTTATACTTTTACGAAAATTAGAAATGAAAACAAACGAGTGAGTAAAATTTTGGTGGGTAAAAATTACATGTCAAATATAAAGTCGATAATGCAGCTCGTAATTTAGATAAAAGTTTGCAACGGTGCGCTACATAGCACATTTTGTTTATATGCACATTAAAATGCACTTTTACATACATTTTTTTAAACAATCAATTACATTTTATGTATATCGAAAAAGGTTTGGAAATATGTGGTTTGGTATTAATTCATAAATAATCGTCTAATAAAATGTTTAAAAAAAAAAAAATGGACCCAATTGACGATTGTAAAAGTACGAAATGCGCCTCTAGCGGAGAAAAACATAATTGGTCCAACGCCGAAATGTGACGTTTGAATTATGACAATTTGTCAGTTTATTAGTTTTGTTTTGTACGAATAATGAAGCACAATATTCATCCAAAATCAGGTAATATTTTTAATTAACAATAAATTTTAAAAATGGAAATGTTCCAAAAATATATAAAGTTGAGACAGACATTTTATAAAGAACGCAAAAACCGTAAAAAATAACAGTCACAATTTAATAACAAATCACGACTTATTTCTCAATGCCTGCTTGATTATTATTTATTTACTATAGCTCAGTATGCAGCTCAAGCTAAGATAAATTTTACCGCGGTCTCCACAAGTCTCCATTTAATTACAGATAAATCGTCAAGCTAATAATTTGTGTAGAGATAAATTTTGTTTGACTTTTATTCGTTTGTTTTTGATTGAAGTTTCTGTCCAAATAAACCTCTAACTAAATACTCGACTTCGTAATGTTGGTCGGCCATTTTGACTTCTGTCTACTTTATATAAAAATAAATTAATTTTACTTCGTGGCTACTTCGATTATCAAACGAATCAAAATTCAAAATCGTCAAAATTATTGTCCTTGTGAGATAAATTGCGGCTAAAATGTTTGGAGAATTTATAGTGGCGTAATCTAGATTTGAATGAAACAACTGATATTTTTTCAAATTTTTCACGCAAAGGTGCATACCGCTCAGCGAAATTCTCAGCTAAAAAAAAAATTATTTTATTTAGCTAGCTAAATTTTACGTCAAATTTGTATGGAAAATTTCTCTTAGCGCGAGCTGCATACTGAGCTTATATCATGAATTAGAAATGCCAAAAAACTGCGTTGGTCCAGTTAAAAGAAAATCCACTAGATGGAATCTGAGACGCTCCAATCGTCAATAGCCATTTCTCATCTCCTAAGAGAGAAGAGAAAGTATATTCCACTGCCGTCTTACTTTGGTAAAAGTTATTCCTATCCGGATAGGAATGAAATTTTGCCCAAAGTAAGAACAATTCTTCTTCACAATAATATTTTTTTTTACTTTCAACAGTTGGTACCAAGCTCTAAAATATAATTTATTATTTAGAATTTTAACAAATATAAAATAATGATGACAAATTATTGAATAAAGTATAATAATTCCAAATGATAATTAACAAAATTTAAAATTCTTATTTATCGAAAAATTGATAATTGTTATTTATGTAGTCTTACTTTGGCAATTTTACAACAACAATGCCGTGTATTTTCATTCCGGAATGAAGAGTTTCATTCCGCTGAGAAGAAGGAATAGAAAAATTCTCTTCTTCAAATAGTTGTAGTGTTTACCACTAGAGTAAATATATTACATATATTTAGTTTTATGAGTTGGTAGTAAATAACAATTTTCAATTTATCCAAAAATCAGAATTTTAAATTTTATTAATTATCATTTGGAATAATTATACCTTATTCAATAAGTCAATATCATTATTTTATATTTATTAAAATTCTAAATAAAAAATTATATTTTAGAGCTTGGTACCAACTGTTGAAAGTAAAAAAAAAATTATTCTGAAGAATAATTGCTCTTACTTTGGGCAAATTTTCATTCCTATCCGGATAGGAATAACTTTTACCAAAGTAAGACGGCAAACTTTTACCAAAGTAAGACGGCATTAATACCAACTCATAACCCGAGTAACCACGTGTCACAAAAAAGCGACAAAAATTTCACATAAAATGGTGATTGGTGGAAAAAAATGTGACAAAAAGTTGTCACAATATGGATGAAAAATGGTGGATGGGGTTGACGCCGATTGTCACACGTAAACGAACATTTTGTAAATCAAATTTGCCGGTTTTTGGTGGAATATTTTTGAAGTATTTGTTGAAAATTTAGTCACAAATTCGACAGTTTTTTTATAGTAATAAAGTCAAATATTTCTCGATATTTTCTGAATAATTGGTGGTTTAACTGTGGAACTATTATGAACTATTTGTTGAAATTATAACCACAAATTCAATAGTTTTTTTTATAATATCACTTAATTATCAACAATTTTGTGGATATTTGTTGATTTATTTATGCAATTATGCGTAGGAAAATTTTTTTATGACCCTACTGGGGTATGGTTTATTTGATATTTTTATTATTATTTATTTTAAAAAAAATATCTACCAAAAATGTAGAAATATCAAAATACTCTCCCTCCCCCCTCCCCCCCTCCCCGTACCTTAACCCGAGCCGAGAATTAATACAAAATGTCTCGAGCTCGACTCTAAAAAATGAAAACTTTCCTTGAGTTTTCTATGTGGTAGTTTGGTTTCGTGCAGAGAAACTCGCACAAACAAAAAGTTCGGTCTACTCATCAGGTACTCAGGTAGTTACGACCAAACACAAACTACAAAAATAAAATTCCAACTTCATACATTAAGTATGAGGCAAGAACGTAGTGACTTAGCGAATTACATATAAATTCACCAAATCAAAAATGATCAAAATCTTTTTTTTTTTTTTTTGGGAGTAAAATGAATATATATTTTGTCACAAAATACCCGCATAAATATGTTCCAAATTGTCAACTTTTTTTGTGGCAAAAAGGAACTTACATTTTGTGACAAATTGGTGATTCAATTTTTTTTTTTTGGGTGGTAAAATCAACATTCATTTTGTCACAAAATACCTGCATAAATAAGTTCCAAATTGTCAACTTATTTTGTGACAAAAAGGAACTTACATTTTGTGACAAATTGGTGACTAAAATTTTTTATTTTTGGTTGGAAAAATCAACATACATTTTGTCACAAAATACCCACATAAATATGTTCCAAATTGTCAACTTTTTTTGTGACAAAAAGGAACCTACTTATTGTGACAAATTGATGACTAAATTTTTTTTTTTGGGTGGTAAAATCAACATTCATTTTGTCACAAAATATCCGCATAAATAAGTTCCAAATTGTCAACTTATTTTGTGACAAAAAGGAACTTACATTTTGTGACAAATTGGTGACTAAAATTTTTTTTTTTTGGTTGGTAAATTCAACGTACATTTTGTCACAAAATACCCGCATAAATATGTTCCAAATTTTCAACTTTTTTTGTGACAAAAAGGAACTTACATTTTGTGACAAATTGGTCTAAAATTTTGTGATCACCATTTTTGGTTACTCGGGAAAACTAAATATATGTAATATATTTACTCTAGTGGTAAACACTGCAACTAGGTGAAGAAGAGTGTCTATTCCTTCTTCTCAGCGGAATGAAACTCTTCATCCCGGAATGAAAATACACGGCATTGTTATTGTAAAATTGCCAAAGTAAAAAGCGCTACAGACGATCCAACTTGTCGGACCGACCGTCCGTCGGTCCAACCAGATCGGTTGTTGTCTACAGACAAGGTCTAGTTGGTTGATCGGACGGTTGGATGGAATTTCCATCCGACACATTCAACTTAATTTTGTCGGCCGACATGCATACACACGATCTGATTTTACAACCAACCCAACCAAATCGGTCCGACCGCCCGACCAAATCGGATGGTGTGTAGCGCTTTTAAGGAAGAGTCGCAATCGCAATATAGATCTCGTAGTGTTAACATCTTTATTAAGTTGGTGGTCCCGGGTACTGCGCATTTTCGTATAAGGCCCGTTATATCGTATAACTAAGCGAGGGTATCACAATATACAACTTTACAAAATAGATAGTGGTTCCGGGTACTGCATTTTTATATGTATAAGGCCCATAATATCTGTGCAAATCGGAGGTATCACAAAGTGCGACTCAGTGAAAAAAATAATTAGACTCGGGACATCCATACTTCTTTCTAGAAGTTTGGACTAACCGTTTTATATAAATAGTAAATACAATAGTAGAGCAAATTGGTGGTTTCGCCAGCTCATAAATTTATGAATAAATAATAATAACTAAGGAAAATAAAGATTATCGATTTCAAAAGTGTAAGTGATTCTTTTAAAATAAAATTATATAAACATTTTGTGATTCAAAACGTTATAAAACATATAAATAATAAAATAAAATGATATAGATAAAAACATAACCTAAAAACTGAAGTACAAATACAACATAAAAATGTACACAATTGACCTTTTTCCTCATCTGTCAAATACAGATTATTTGAAACGTCAAACGAGCGCGTAGGACAAGATAAAGTGGAAAGTGTATCAATTTGAAGTAAAATCGTATTAAATTAGCGAGTATTAGTAATTTTGAAGGTTTTTAATTTATTAATTAAACAAAACAATTATAATTATAACATTTTATATCATAATAAATAAAATATTTTAAAAGATAAGTGTTATATTTTGAAAATGCCACTAACGTGTAGTGTATTTAAGTGCCAAATGAGAGCAGATAAACACGATGGAATACACTTTTATAGGTTTCCTTTTATTTCAAAAAGGTGCACAAAATACAAAACTCTGGCTGAGGAACGCCAGTGAGCTTGGGTGAAGGCAATTAATCGGAAAGATTTAAAAAAAACAGCCTTAAGATACTCTACTGTTTGCTCCAGACATTTCATATCCGGAAAATCTGCTAAAAGCCTAAAATAGATGATATTTTAAACCCTAACTGGATTCCAACTCAACATTTGGGTTATAAGAAAAAATCAACAACCTCTACATCCAGATATGAGCGAATGAAGAAGTTATGAGCGTAAAACATGTATTTCGATTATATGGTGAAAATATCTTGCGCAGTTTTCAATTTGAACTCACCAATTTTAGGAGATAATAAATAAAAGACAATACGTTATAAATAAGATTATTTAATATAAAGCTAAAATTGTATAAAATCACATAATAAATTCATTTAATCAGTTAATTCATAATCAGAAATAAATTTGTATAAAATCACATATGTATACCATAGTTAATTCTCATTTTATCACATGAATCAATAAAATGCACTTGTATACTTCATGCAAAGCAAATAATACGGCCCCAATATGGGAACAACACTCTCCTAATCCTGCCACACAAGTACAGTGTCCGTTGTGAATGAAGCCCGTGACGTCATGATGGGTCCATACTTTTAATGGTGGTAAATTTACTGACTGAGAATGAAGTACCGGCTCAAAAAAGTTTTAACATTATTAATTTTAAATATGTAATTTTTTTAAAGAACTTACTTTGCCAAACACAATGTGTGCATTTTGGTGCTTTTTACCGGTTAAATATTGGACCCAACCGCTTTTACATACAATAGTTTGTAGGCCTCTAACGACTTGAACGCTTTTAATTCGTTGGACGTGTAATATGTCTTCTTATTTACCAGATACTGGAATATTTCGAGAAACGTCACATTTGTTTGCAGACTTTGCTCATCAAACTTCATCAAGTATGGGTCACTCTTGAATTCTGAAATTTTCTCCTCGTACCGCTGTCTCTCAGGTCCCTAAAGGCTCATGGCATATTTAGATAATACCGAGATCCTCTTGTTATCATCCGTTTCTAGAAATTTACAAAAAATTATTCAAAACATATAAATTTGTTATAAGAACATAACCTAACACTTTTAAAAAAACACTCTTTTCTACTTACTTTTCAAGAAATTTTTATAAATTTCTATTAATTTTTAATTCTAATAAAATTAGAAATAAATCACAGTTTAAAATAAATTAAAAATCACACTAATTAATTAAAAAAACACAAAAAATTCCACAGCTCAAAATTATACTTTGTCCTACACGTTCACAAAACACCAAATTTTATCTGTCAAAAATTTTGGAGGAAAAAGGTCAATTGACCCGAAATAGTACTCGAACTACTACGAAATAGAGAACTGTCAGAATTCCAGCGAGATTTGAATTATACTACTATACATCAACTTGCACCGCTTCGACCAGCTGTTATTTTTAATTTTTGTCTCATTTGTCTTGTGCTCATCGCTCTCATATGTTTTATGTTCATATTACAGTTATACGAGCAATGCCATACAATAGCAGTGCATAGTTGTGCTACGTATTTTATTTTTAGAAGTAAGTTAATTTTAAATGGCGTTAGTTAAGGGTTAAGTTATTAATTAAGTTTCTTTTGCAAAAAAAAAACAGTATTTTTGGACCGATACAACCAAAAAAATGTTTGGTTTCTTTTTTTTCATTTTTATTAAAACATGACAACTACCTAGGTCATTTTATGTAATTTATATTATAATTAAGTCCACTAAAGTCGCTTTCACACGTACTATAAATAATCCACTACCGAAGTGCATTTGATAATTCGCTGCATTTGATAAAAAAATGTTCGACTCCGGCTCCGGAAATGAATAGATTTATTAACGACTCCAGCTCCATCTCCTGCTTTGGCTCCAGCTCCAGCTCCTACTCCGACAACAAATATATGTATATCTTTCTATGCTTAAAGCAAATCAGCTTTCCATTTCCGCGAAACGCTGTTATTTATATGCTCAAAAACTATTGCTGTTTGGCAAGCATTCAGTATCTGGATGATAGCGTGTCGGCGTTAATTTTAATTTGGAAAGGTCGTCGGTTCGATCGCAGGAAGTGGTATTTTTTTATTCTTTCTTTTATTGAAAAATACTTATATTGATAATATGCTCTCCACGTACCTCCTTACAACTTCTACAATTTTTTTCTATGCAATTTGTAGAAGTACTTGCTTACATTTTGGTGCAACGGATACCTAAATAAACTAATGCAAGATGAATAATATTCGGTGATAAGATAACTTAGGTATGACTGCGGGGTTGGAGCTGGGATGGCCCAGGGGCAGAGTTGCTAATTTACATTTAGTTTGAACGCAACAATAACGCCAACTTCGGCTAATCCGATTTGGAATTCCAACTTGAACTATACAACATATACAAGTATGTATAAATAATTGTGCTACGCATGAGAAAAGGAATATTAATAAAAACAAAACAAAAATTCGGAACCGGAGTCGATCAATTCCACATAGCTCCGGCTCCGACTCCGGCTCCTTTATAAATACGAAAAAAACATTATTTAATTTGTATATATAAGGTCTTTTTTAATATAAATCCTTTTGCATTTGATTATAGACCAAAATTATTTTGTAAAAAAATATTTTATTTTTTATTTTTGTGCAATATTTCGGCTTTGTACGCCATTTTCAAGCACTAGATTAAATAAAATTTTTCAAAAATAGTCAGAAGAAATTATTTTTGAAAAATTTTATTTAATCTAGTGCTTGAAAATGGCGTACAAAGCCGAAATATTGCACAAAAATAAAAAATAAAATATTTTTTTACAAAATAATTTTGGTCTATAATCAAATGCAAAAGGATTTATTTTAGAAAAAAACATTAACTCCTCGGCACCGACTTCGGCTTCGGCTCCGACTACACAGCCCTGCTTTAAACACACATCGAAGATTGCTAATTTTACTGAAGCGCAACTATGTAGTTTCATTTCGAATGTTACAAATTGGTTGTCAAAAATGTTATTGTAAACAAGATAAAAAAATCAATAACATATTTCTAAAACATGAATTTAATTAAACAAAAAATAAATAATTTTCGATAAACTTATCAAATTCAACTAAAAAATACTAATTAAGATCAAATTTCAAAATCAAAATTCAAAAAACATCTATTCAGTTTTAAGATTAATATCTGTCATTCTTTTCACACGGTATTTCAGTAGTACCGCAGTGGATTACAAAATACCGAATTATAAATTGTCACTTCGGTATAGATTTGCACATAATTCACATGACAAATTTTCGGATTATGTAATCCAGTTCTATATTGGAATACCGTAGACAGATACGAAGTTAATCGCGATTTTCAGTTATCCCGATTATCAAAAATCGCGTTGTGAAAACGAAATAATCCGATTTTTGTGAAAATCGTGTAATGATTATGACAGCCAGACAAAAATCGTTTAATAATCTAGAATTCGCGATTATTCTGTTTGTGTCTGTCTACGGTGTATCCTTGACAGACTAGGGATTAGCTAAGCGCGATTAGTGAAACAAGATTAGCACCCACCACAAATCCAATTGCGTTGACCGACTAGGGATAAGTTTCCTAGGCAGAGAAGTAAAATGCTATGATGGTGATTCGCTCAAATATAACTATCGCCCTCCCCCGAACATAAGAACTAGTTCTTTAACGGGTAGTTCTTTTATTCATTTAAAAGAACCGGTTCTTATATTCGAGGTAATTGTACCAACATTAAAAAAATATTTAAATAAAAATCGATTAATGTGCTGTCATTAATCGAAAAAAGTGCTATTAATAAATGAAAAAAGTTGTCATTAAATGAAAAAAGTGCTATTTATTTTGAAAAAAGTGCTATCATTTTGAATTTTTTTAACTGTGGGTTTTTCGACAATTAAGATTTGGGGCTGGTTAAATTATATTAAATTAATTAAATTAAAAAAATGTTTAAAACAATTCAATAACCCTGTTTTGCATTTTGATATAATTTTAGAAGCAATTCTTCTATCAAAGGTTCTTCTAATCGAAGGTTCTTCTAAACGAAGGTTCTTTTAATTGAGTTAAATTGATCAACATCAAAATTAAGCGAAATTTTGTCTTTCCCGATTAGAAGAACCGGTTCTTATGTTCGGGGGAAGACTAAACTAGCTGGATTCGTTTTTTAATTTAATATTTCTAATACCGTAGACAGACATAGAGTTAATCGCGATTTTCAGTTGTCATTTTTGTCAAAATTCGCATTATGGAAACAAAATAATCCGGTTTAGGTGAAAATCGTGTTATGACAGACGACTGTCATTACACAATTTTCACAAAAACTGAATTATTTCGTTTTCACAACGCGATTGTTGACAATCGGGATAAATGAAAATCGCGAGTAACTTTGTGTCTGTCTACCATATAAGATTTATACGTTAAAACAAATAAATTATAATACCCTATAAAGGACATCATGACACTTTTCCATAGTAAACTTGCGGTCAATGATATTGGCAGATTTACCGATAATGCAGTATTATTTAATACGTGAAAACATAGTACGGGATAACTTCTAAAGATGTCAGCTTTAACAATTTTTAATTTTTGGTTAATAAATCAAAAATAAAATTAATTTTTTTTATAATTCATGTCTAGTTGTAAGTTTTATTCGTGTTTTTTGCTTTTGTTTATATTTTTGTTTCGATACAACAAAAAAAAAATTTAAAAAAAACTACTAGTGCCATCTTAAGATTTAATCTATCTATCGCCGTTTTTTGACCGTTAATGTCCTTTATAGGGTATTATAATTTATTTGCATTAAAACATACTAGTTTTTCTTTTTATAACCATAACCTCAAAATTTATTTAGCACAAATTGTTTAAGATGTTATTGATCTTATAACATCTATAATAAACTCACACCGCTTACACTTTCAGCAGTGTTGAAACCCAATACAACGAGATAAACTTTAAAATTTTCAAAGATTAGTGCACTAATCCTCAAATAAAACGAGATTAGATAATCTTCAACTTGACACACTGCAGCTAATCTCGAAAAGGTCCGTGTGAAAGCGACTTTAAGCTACACTATTTTGTACCACAAAACAATATGTATACATATATGAAAAAACTAAAAACCCTTTTTTTTGTGATAAATGATTGCATTTTTTGGCAGAACAAGATAAAAATACCATATATGTATTTGCCTGATGAAATACGCCCAGTGTTTATAGATGTATCACCCCTGGAGTTGTAAATGCAGACTCAGCCTTTGTTTCCCTGGTGTCTAGGGCAAATGTCATTAAAGTCATATGTTTTTGACAGATATGTATTAAATCAAAAAAGTAAATAACTTGTTTTCGTAGCTTTTTTTTATATTTTATCAATAAGTATATACAAAATAATTTGTTGTTTTATTTAATTAGTATATTTTTAATGATAAAGTGTAAAAAAATAATATAATAGACAAGTAACATGAATCAGTAGATAAATAATCGAAGAGTATGGAAGTGAACCCGTTGTGTATAATTCTTGTTAAGTCGGACAGCAAAGGTGATCGATTATTATTTCGATACCCGTACAATGTGGAACAACCCAATGAATCGAGTAAACAAAATAAACGTCGTAATCCATATTCGGTAATAGTACAAGAGGACATACTACAAAGTCCGTTGCCCCAAACCTCGAACATACATAAAGGAAATTTGTCCGGATTTACGGATGAAGTGCTTTCCACATTATTTGCTGTTAAACCCGAACTGTGCAATCGAAAATTTGAGCTGAAGGTGAATGATGTCCGATTTGTTTCGCATCCGACGTTGATGCATTCGAAGGGTACCAAAGATGAACAAAAAACATCGATTTTGATTAATATTGTATTTGCACTACATGCCCAGGCTAGTTATTCTATAGTTAAGTGTTATTATGAGTTAAGTAAGAGGCTGGGGAATGCCTTGGTTTATGAGGAGAATAGAGTTGGGTATCTATCGGACGAAATGAAAATTATGGTGAAAACTCATGACGAGGTAGCAGCAGTTTTGGAACAAAATAGTAGTAATAATAATTCAACTGGAGTTAGTGGATGTGTTAGTAATACGCTAAATCATACATCGGCATTCGATTTAATATTGGAACAAGCTAGTTTGGCTCAGTGTTTAAAAACAGTAAGTTTCAAAATTCAGATGTAAATTACTTCTAGTGTCATGTTTCATTTAAATTAATTCCAGATTTATCATGATTTATGTACAACGGGCCTGTTAAACATAACAATAAATCAATGGATAACGCTAAGTTTCTGTCTGCCACAAAAAGCCCATCAATTCCATAAAAAAGGTGTAGTAATAGAGCCTGAGGCTATTGATCGATGTCTACAGTCGTTGAAACCTTATCACGGTATGTTACTGTTAGTTGATCCATCCGAATTATTGGATTGTGTTCCACCGACCGGAGCTCGAATGCTGCTTCAATTAATCGAAGCATACAATCCATTGAAGAGTTTACAAAATATGGCAACTGATGCTGATTTAATGATAGATCATGTTTATCAGTTGGTAGGGCATTTAGTATATTGGGCGAAAGCTACAATAATTTATCCTTTGTGTGAAACAAACGTTTATGTTATAGCACCAGATGCTTCACTGTTTACACATTCGCCTCTAGTAGAAAAATTTTCATCGAAATTTCCCGGAATGTCGCTATTTGAGGTAATTTCAGATTTTTCTTTGCCTACATCGATAGGACATTTGACTACACCACTACAACATCCCTCGAGACAAGGACGTTTAGCCCAAATGGTATTGTGGATGTTACAACATCATCTACTAATGCAACTTCACACTTACGTACAATTTATGCCTACGGACTATGGTGAATGTGATGAGCAATCGACCGAATACGACTGCATCGAAAATAGCATAATGTCACAGGATGATGATCTAAACGGAGGTTCATTGTTAAGCCTATCTAGTCAGCCAATGCCTGTACCAAATACAACTCGTCGTTCAATTACTGATGATCATTTTTCGGAGAGTATCTTAGCCGATTCGGCTGTGTCCGATAACGATAACATCGCAGCACAACCATCGTCCAGTCACAAATCAAATTACAGTCTAACACAATCAGCTTCGCTAAGCACCGAGAATGGTGAAAGTTTGGCTTCAATTGAAGACGAAGATAAAATTAAAGATCTCTTATTGGTTTTTCAAGAACCAGATCGCTCTGCTGTGCGTCGGGTACCTGCCGCCTCAAATGCAGAAGATCTTGCACTCATGGTTAAACTTTGGCAAGCTGGCTATTTTAAAGGGGAACATCATCTAGAAGAAATAATGTATTTCGAAAATCTAAGACGTTCCCAACTTTTGCAGCTGCTCGATAAATTTCGTGATGTTCTAATTATTTATGAAACGGAAGATCCGGCCATTGCCACACTATATACGACCCAGTCATAATAATTCCAATTAAAGTGGAGTAAAAATTAAAATAAATTGATTTTTATTAAGAAAATAAATTGAGATTATCAATTAATATTCGTTCTTTATTATGTAAAATAACACTTGCAACAGCCTCGTCAATTTTGAGTTTTGGTTCGATTATTCGGCTGAATCAATAAAATCTGGTTTGCCACTAAATGTGCATCCTGAATTTTGAATTATTTTACCTGCTGCCCATATTCCACATCGTATACACGTCTCAAGCGGTTTACCCATAACAAATTGTGCTAGAAATCCGCCGACAAATGCATCACCTGCCCCGTTGGTATCAACCATCTCACTAGCGGCGAGTTTTTTTACCACGAATTCCGTTATTTTACCATCTTGGGCCAGCAGCACTGGGTGAGAACCTTGCGTTATAACGCATACTCTTGATTTTCTCTCATTTTGTTTGGGTAGAGCACATATTTTATGCGCAATTTCTCTTAAATCCTCTGTGCCAAAATTTGATTCACGTGCAAATGCAAGCGCTTCTTGTTCATTACCGAACAGTATATCCACATAGGGCATTGCTTCCATTAAGGGGGTCCGATAAAATTGAGAGATAAATTCAGCACTTAAATTCATCAAAAACGGTTTATTATGTTGAAGCGCCAATTGCGCCACCTTTAAAATACTTGGTGGGCTAACTGTTAAGAAAAATCCCTAAAATAAATATATGTAGTTGACATCTAAATTTGAGTAGTGAAAACATTATTTTGCAATACTCACCGAAATATAAAAAAAATCTGCCTTTTGTAAATATACATCGACCTCCGGCTTATTGATATGATCAATTGTAAAATGATTTGCCGCCCCTAAATTTGCGCATAATGAACGTTGCGTTCCAGTGATTAGTACACCACACGTTCCCGTTCCAACTTCGTTTGTAATTTGGTAGATTACGTTTACGCCATCCTTGCGGGCTTCTTTTTCTAGAATTTTGGCATAATCATCGTCACCAACGCATCCAAAAAATACCGCAACTTTAGGTTTTTGCATGATCCATTGGGCTACACGAAGCGAATTTTGTACAGAACCCCCTGCTATAAAATCAGCTTTCCATTTTTCAATTAATTCACTGTATCTACAAACAAGAAAATAAAAATGCTAAATATAGTATGTATCTCCAACCGAATTTTTAATCCCGAGATCAAATTTTTAACTGATAACAAAATGTGTGTATAACTTACAAGCTCATGTGTTTCTCTTCAGCTAAAATTGCATTGTCAGGTTTTAAATCATATTTTACAAGAAATGCATCGTCAACTGTTGCAGATATATCCAATAATGGATTACCTAATCCCACCAAAAGTCCTTCGCTGTAATGGAATGACCCAATAATGAAAAAAAAAAGCATTAAAAATCACAATTTATTACTCCTATAATTTATTTTTATTAAATTTAAATCCCTATACCTCATTTTCAAACAAGAGATCTAATTTCACTCGCAAATTTTGTACATATAGCAATTTTCGTCTCAAATTCTATTTTGGCTTATAGAAACTAAACTACGATAAAACATAACCTATCTCTTATCGCGGGCATCACAATAATTTAATCTTAAATAGATGACCTTTTTAATACTTAAATGTATAATTACATCACATAATTATCATCTTATGTAAATTAACAATTTTTTTATTAAAAGTAATTGTTACCTTAAGTTCTCCATAGTATTTCGAAATTTTAGTTATCAATCAGCCGTTTACAACATAAATTTTAAATTAAAATTTTAAAACCTAAACACATTAATTTTATCTAATTATGTACAAGTACAACTAAAATATTATTATGTACATAAAACTAAAATATGGAACTAAAAAAATTTTTTACTTATGAAATAATAACATGCATGGACCACTGTCATTTTGTGCCATGACAATTCTGACACCGCACCGTTTAGGTTTAGGTTATTAGCCCTAGGTAACCCATGGTTGACAAGGTTTTTTTTTTGTACATATGTTGTGATTTTTAACCTCGTTTAGCTAGCGATTTGATACAAATGATGAGTGCAAATACCGTATGCGTCAAACTACTTAGCTCTTAGCTGTACTTTTCTTACCGGACGCCTCGGCTTTGAGCTTCAAAATTAAAATTATTTTATTTAAATTTTAGATTATGCAAATTAGTTTCCTTGGATTGAAAATAAAATAAATCCGCTCTCTACGATGCCAAGGCAGCGACTGCAACATATTAAGGATTAAGGAGAGACCAGCGAAGGAAGAACTATTACACAACGGTACGCTATTACAACCAGCAAATCTTTAACAATTTTTCGTTCAGTTTCGAAGTGACTTGTCACTTTACCCAACTAACCTACTCTCCACCTGCCATTACACCTACTCTCCACCTGCCATTAACATCGAGTTATACCATTAAAATTCGAACAGTTGCTAGTGGAGACACGAAATTGCAACGATCTGCCAGGATACAATCATTTGCTGCCAAGAATGTATAACTTGATTGTATACCAAAATTGTACGTTTCTTGGCTGGATTCAAAAACATAGCTACCAGTTTCGAATGGAATTTTTCTAATTTGTAGTTAGAATCTACTAGAATTTTTGGGACCTGTGACGTGACGATTTTTTTCCAAAAAATTATTAAATTTTTGTTAAGATATTTTAAATTCATACTTAAAAATGCGATGTTAATTGTATACCAAAATTGTATGTTTCTTGGCTGGATTCAAAAACATGGCTACCAGTTTCGAATGAAATTTTTCTAATTTGTTAACCCGGCTACTCCACCTGACATAAATTATACCATTACAATTACCATAACTGTGGCCCTATTCTGGTAATCCCCGGGGAATAGAAATTTTAAATTTTGTTGCAGTATTATATTGCCTTTTCCCCAAAGTGTATTCTGTTGTTTGGGGGAAAAAATTATTGGGAAAAAATATTATTCCCAATGACAGCAGTTTTGACGTTTGTTCTTCCATACCTATTTTATAAAAGAATTGATGGGGAATACATTTTTTAACGTAAATGTTTGTCTATCTCTAGTTGATATTAATAATTAATCATATTAATATTGTTTGTAAGAGCCCTTCGCGGATCTTTACTTATTTTAATGTGATTCCATGGAGAACATCTATAACTAAATTTTTTCCCCTGTATATTTATTCCCCAATTGACAGAATGCACTTTTGGAAAAGGGAATAAAAATGTATCTGGGCAATAACTGCTGTAAAAACAAAATATTAAATTAAATTTTGGTAAATTTTGGAACTGTTCTATCTGTTGAAACAGTTCTGAAAGTAAAATGTACATTTTTCAATTCTTTTTGTTGTCAAAAAGTGTTTAAAAACCTTAGACCATACCTTTGTGCCTTTGTTCGTTCATTCATTCGTTCTGAAATAATTTTTTTTTAAACAATCATATTCCTTGAAAATGACGTTATTTTTCGTTTGTGTCCATTTAATTGGTCGAGAAAAATGTTTGAATGAATGAATGAACATGAACTCAGCTTAAGAGTTATACTATTTTAAAGCAGATATGGGTAGTGTCGAAAACTAGTATTTATGACACAGTTTTCGACATTTTTTGACGCGAGTTCTAAACAGTTGTGTGTTTTAACTTAGACCGAGCCGATTTAGACGTGTTTTCTGGCATCAGTTTCTTTCCTTATAAACTGATTTCGAAGGTCATATTTTTGTGATTCTTTTTTCAACAAACATTTTTTGTGATTCTTGTGTTTCTCTGCACTAACACAAACAAAAAGTTATATAAAATTTCCGAAGGTCATATTTTTATTTCTATACCAAGTATGCGACACGGTGGCATACGATGATACTGGAAATGTTTTTACATATATTACATAGACGAATAATTTAAAAGAATCACGTTTCAAGAAAACGCGTGTAAATGCAAATTGGTTTTTAGAAAGCAGAGAAACGTGTAAATTGGCTCTATAACATCTAACAATCTAAGCAATCATATCTTTAAATTATAGGTAGTGCTTATAGTTGATGAGTAATTGCCCACGACCAAGGGCTAAACTACAATCGCTATTTTCTAGTTTGAATTTTTAATTAAAATTTATGTGATGATTAATTAATTTGATTTATAATAAATTAACCACCACTGTTTTTTTACGCAAAAATTGACACCATCTGATCTCCGATCGGATGGGCCATTCTCTCGCTACACTGGTTCAAGCATTTAAATCGGTCGAAATCAGAGGTTCGCGGCGCGGGTTCCTTTGCTGCCTGATGACGTTATTGCAATAATATTATGCATGACACATAAAGGCGAAGGACCAATCTAAGCAATCATATCTTTAAATTAAAGGTAATGCTTATAGTTGATGAATAATTGCCCCCGACCAAGGGCTAAATTTCGGGTCAATTTTCTGAACATACGGTGTAAAACGTTATCAGTATCACGTCAAAAGTACGGGGACATCCACTAATTTAGACAAGAAACTTGTATTTGTAAACATGATTTTACTTGCATTTTCTTTAATGAAAATTTTGGAATTTTAGCAATATTTTTGTTGTTATGATGCTTTCATAAATTTGAAACATTTTTTAATAATTTTGGCATTGTAGGAATAACAGTTTTGTCAAAAAATGGAATTGTCGGTTTGAAAAATCGTTCGTTCGTTTTCTATGTGGCAATATGAGGCAAAACAAAATCTTTGATAGCAACCAAATATTCAAAGTCGACGCCAACGGTAGGAAAGAGTGCCGTAGACCGAATAATCGCGAATCTAGATTATGTATTAAAGGATTTTTGCCTGTCTGTCATTACGCGATTTTCACAAAAACAGGATTATTTCATTTTCAGAATGCGATTTTTAACAATCGGGATAAACGAAAATCGCAATAATTTTTGTGTTTGCCTACGGTATAAGCTTCACATTTGTGGTAACTAAACATTTTGAGGCGAGTCGTCTGGTATGAAAAATACTTAAGTGCGAAAAATACACATGTCTCGTCTAAATGATCGATTAGAAATTTAGAACATACAAAAATTTATGAAATGAGTAAAATGTAAAATTAATAGTATAACTCAATGGTAGATTGCAGGTGAAGAGGCCGGGTTACACAAAAAATGACAATGAAGTTGTTTAGTATTCAATCTATTCTGTTAATTCATGTCCATCAAAAGTGCTTCATATCAATCGAAAGTGCTTCGTATTGTGCAACCAATGCCCCCTATAATATAAGGGGGTGTATTATAGAGGGCATTGGTGCAACATAAGTACATACATATAACAAAATTGAACTCATTCATAAGTTTCAAGTTTTTTTCGATTTATCAAAATTATCGCAGGAACTTAGGTAACCCACACCTATCAAGTTTTACAGGTTTAGAATTTTTACACCTATCAAGTTCCATAGGTTAGATTTTTGTTTCACTTTTAAATCTAATAATAAAATGGAACTCAAACTTGGAACTCAGTTTCAAAAAAAATAAAAATTCATTTGAACTAATGATACTTGGTGTTGGTACTAAAAAGTAAAAAGGTTTTACATTTGTAGTGTTCCATTGGAAACAATTTGCTACTGCCAAGTACTTGTGAGTAGATGTCTAATGGAACGCGAATTTTCGTAAATTGCAAATTTTCGTAAGTAGTAAAACATAACCTTAATTTAAATAAAACTAGTAGATTTTAACAATGCTCCATTAATAATAATTAATAATAATAAGTAATAAAACATTAAACAACAAAATCATTAAAATATTTTGGCGATTTAAAAATTGCCGTGTCGTATCACAAACATAAACAATTTTTTTTTAACCCTAATCCAACCAGCATATTTTTGTTTTGTCAGTAAATTCAAATTCTAATCAAATAACTTATTAAATTTTTGCCAAGAATGCCAAGTACGTTGTGTAGAATGTATGAAAATGTTTCAAAATAAAATACATACAAGTTTATAATTAAATTTGCATTATTTTGAAAATCAATGCATTTATCAAATGAAACAAAAGGCACACCTTGGTTGGATTAGGATTAAAAAAATGACATTCCATACAAACAAAATTGGTACAGAGCCATCTATTAGAATTTTTTAAACTAAAATCCCTCTGCCGTTAAATTTGTGCGTAATTACCCGCTAAACAAAAATGCGAATCGTAAAAAAACGATACGTTATAGATACGTAAACGATACTATAATACACAAAGAGTGTACGTCACAATTCAACAACATTTGCCATTTCAATTCAAGTTCTAAAACAAAAGCGGATAGAAATATTTGTGTGAAAAGAAAATTAAAGCTATTAAAAAATATTTTGTGTTGTGAGGTTCGCAGAGTAAGTATACTTTGTTTTATTAAACCATTTAAGTTTCTTAAATTGATACATGTATTGTATATATTTTAGGATGTGTGACCAATTTTTACTACATTGGCGTCAATAAAAGTGATGTAAGCAGAAAAAATAAACATGGAAATTTATATAATTTGTATTGTAATATTCACCTTCTTTAAATAAATAAAAAAAATTTAATAATATTATAAAAAATATAAAATACGGTTTTTATTTTTGCTAATAATCATCGCAATCAACTCGAAAAATACGATTTGTAAATTTATCGCATAATTAGATCTGTTTCCGATACGAAAAATAAGCATCGCAAACGAAACGCAAAAATCGATATATTCCGATTCGTAAAAAATTCTAATTATCATGATTCATGGGAGTATGGGACGTTGGATTCGTAAACTATCGATTTCGAATCGTAAAAACGATTCGTAAACGATATTTTATATGAACATCAAACATCATTTTCGTATCGTAAACGTATCGCTTTGTTTAGCGGGTACTTCTCAACTACACCATCGTTTGAGCATGAGTAGTTGCGAGTAGATACAAGTAAAATACTTGTGAGTATAACACAGCAATTGTGAACGCACTAAAAGTTTGAAAGGTTTCATTTCAAATTCACATAAACACCAATTCAACCATTTTACAAGCCTGAAATAAAATAAAGTGTACTTCAATTTAACTACACTTGTATAGAAAATTTAATTTAACCGTCTTTTTATTTTAATTTATTTGCATAATACAAAAATAAAGTGAATTTAAAAATAAATAAAACTGAAACCTTTAAATTTTGTTTCGGATTCAATTCACAACTAAACGCTGTAAACAACTTAACGACAAAAAAAAAAAAATTTTTTGCTGAATATGGCATATTTTTTTGTTGGCACATCGTAAAAATCACACTGACAAATTGATTTTTAAAATTTTTCATGTTGTCAACATGATGCGCCTGTCGCCCATTCCGCAAAGTAAAATCAAATAACCGGATATAGATGAAACATATCCAAGGGTTCATATCAATCCAAATTCTTATATTTTTAATAAACCTTGTTGTTTTTACAACATTAATATGGCGGCCATTATAGTTTTAATAGAAGTGTTTGCAATTTGAACTTGAATTTAAAATTATTTAAATTATATGATGGTTAAAATAAATGTTAATATTGTGTTATATTAGTGTTAAAGAGTGTTTATAATTAAAAATTATTAATCTATAACGTTGCTGATTAAATAAAAACAGCAAAGGTGAGTGTTTACATTTTTTCGAGAAACGAAACGAAAAAAATCGTATCCCATAAGAAAGATGAAAAAAAGTTTTATGTATCAAGGGAAAAGCTTTTCTAACTTAATAAAATTAGTTTATTTCATATATTATTTATTTATAAATAAATATTCACGCTATTAATATTTTCCATTTAATAAAATTGCATAATGTACATTTTTAAAAAAATTGTCTGGGAGTTCATTTGTTTTCAAATAAGTATGTATAATAAAAAATAATTTGGTAATTTCATCCTTGTATATAATTTCACATAAATGTCTTATTATAATAACGCAAGTTTCAATAGATAATTAATTGCTCTAATTTTGTATAGTAAATAATTAAGATATATTCATTAATAAGGTACATGTATCATTTTAATACGTTGACTCGTAATCATTTTTATTCATCAATGGCGTTCATTTCTTTTCTTTATTTTTCATAATAAATTTTCTGAACTATGTCGGGAGTGTTTCTAGTTAATTAAAATTAATTTAAATAAGTTTTAATCACATAATCCAATTTTAAATTGATCATAATATTTATATTTGATTTTTTGAAACCGAAGAGTACAGATTTTAATTACGTCTTTAAAATAAATTAATGTACAGGAATTTTATAAAAAAAACTAAAACATGTTTATTATATCCATCAATTTATTTGTTTAATTAAATTAAAACATTTAATTTGGTGTAATATTGATGTACATTTTTAAATTGATTTGATATTTCGACAGAAAAATTAGTGTTTATTATTATTTTTCATATAAAAAAAAAATTATGTCCGTCCCACAAAATGGCGCTGTGCTTACTTTTTTTGTTTTACATGAGTATCGAACCTGAAGTTAGCTCCATTTTCGAGAACGAAGCTAAATTTTTTTTTTTGTGACTGAAAATAAATAAGTCAAATTTAATGGAAATGAATGTAATAGAGCTTTTGTTGTTTTCTTTTTATGTACTTATATAAAAAAATATTTTATATAGCTATATAAAATACAATAAATTAATTAAATGATGTTTAAATAAACTTGTAATACATGTATATATTAGTAAATGTTATCGATTTAATTAATATAAAAGTGTATTTTTATTTCTTTCAATTTCAAATTACATTTTGAGAGGAATTCTCTATGGCTTATGATTGCCATGATTTTTATGCAAATTAGAATTTATATATAAATTCTCTTTGTCTCATATTTTTTTTATAAATAATTTTATTTAATTTATATTTTTTAGCCAATTACGAATAAAAAAATCTATATACGAGACATACGACATTCATACTAATATGTATAAAAGTATATACGTAGTATTAAATGCGTTTAATAGGGTGGTGAAAATTGATTTACCTAAATATATCAAATTATTGGAACGATTTTGACCTTCAAATAGAGATCATAGATGATTTGATGTACAAAAACTAAACTGCAAATAAAAATATGTATGTACATAAATAATACATTTCCATACAACCAAGCGCTAAAAACCTGCATTATCGATTATGTCAGAAGCAGTGAATTAAAAAAACGAACACAAAATGAAAAATATATTAAGAGATGGAAAAATGAAAGCTAATTAAAAATTGAACATAAATTTATAGTTTACGATTGCTGCGGTATATATTTTCACAAAATGATTATTTATTTACTTTTAGTATTTTAATCTTGAAAGGTTATTGACATTTTAATGTAAGTCATTTTTCCACAGGTAGGAAATTGAATAATAGTTGTTTGCTTTTTTTTTTTCTTCAAAACCAGGGAATCGAACCGAACTAGTACGAAAGTTTGAGAGAATAAATGCATGTGGATTCAATAATCGAATAGTCGCGGGTTGGATAGACTTGCAGTTCAATAATAATATTGATGAAATGGTTCCAAGATAGGTAGAAGTTTGAGAGAACAGGAACGCAAAATGAAAATTTTTCGGGATTACAGATCTCATCAATGACATAGTTTTTCAATACGTATGTAACAGGGCATTCACAATACAAAAACTTTTTACTGTTAACTTATAGGAGTATGAATATCCAGCATAATGAACAAATATTTTTGTTCGTTATGTTGTAAATTCATGCAAACCTGTAAGCTAAAGTTGATCCACAAGGTTGGTCAATTGAGTTCGTCAAGATAATGGTAACTTTGATGGAGTTACAAATATACTATCTTGGTAGTTTTTCCTTTTGCTTTTCTTTATGCCAAAAGACACATAAATATATATTGTAGAATGACCAAAAATATACAAAAAAAAATGGTGCAGGTGACGTATTTAACTCTGTTAAGTAAAAGTTACCATTTTCTTGATGAGTTCAGTTTAAATAAATTATATCAGCTCAATTGACAAATCTTGTAAATCAACCATAAAAGTAATAAGTTTTTGGATTGTGAATGGTCCGTAATTTCATAAATACTACCTTGCAACTCTCATCGAGTGCCTTTAAACTCGGTCGCCTTCGCTAATCTTTAATGCTCGTATATGAGCGGTACTTTAGAGAAGTACCACTTATTTGCATTTTTAATGATTTGTTCGATTATTTTCATTTCTTAGATTTGTTATATTCATTGTAAATTAAAAATTTGAAAAGTAGCCGAACAAAATAAATCTACTGTCGAATCATAACGAAATCGGATGATCGCAGGAAGGGCTTGGTTAAATTTATCGATAAACCGATTAATCGTTCGTTTAGGCCCGTCATACATTTCAGCTAAGCTAATCGATGTGAGCTAAATTCTTTTCTCAAGGTTGTAAACACAAAATTTTAATGGGAAGATATAAAATCAACAATGTATTTGTGAATAAGCAGCTAACTAATACTGGCTTTACACCGTAGATAGTATAATAGCAAAATAGTATAATACTATTTTACTATCTACCGTAGTCGGTTTTACACCGCATAAAATATTCATAAAAAACAGAATTATAATAAAATAATGAAAAAGAATAATTTTAAAATACACAAAAACGTTTCTAGACTACTTTATCAATAATCCATTGTCAAAATTTTTCTTCTACAATAAAATAAAATCAAATATAATTTAAAATTAAAATATTAAAATTAAAATTTAATAGCTATTAAATAGGTATTAAAATTTGA
Organism: Tipula helvola; assembly: GCA_963556165.1. Lineage (NCBI taxonomy): Eukaryota > Metazoa > Arthropoda > Insecta > Diptera > Tipulidae > Tipula > Tipula helvola. Next base: position 94,971,533 of record OY744481.1, read on the forward strand.
TAGCTATCAAATCAAAATATTATATTTTATTTTTGCTATTATACTATCAAGACATTGGTTTTACACCGGATAGCAAAATAGTATTATACTATTTTGCTATTATACTATCTACGGTGTAAAGCCAGTATAAGTTAACGAAAACTATATTTCTCACTTAACTTAGCTGAAATGCATGATAAACCAATTGAAAGGTTTGATTGACAGCTGTTTCAAATTCGTCTTTTCTTGCGCACTTCGTCATTCGGTGCGATAAAATCACGATGCTCCGTTGTTTTCACAAAATTTTTACAAAAACTATCACCGCAAAACAATTCGATTTGTTTTTGTTTGCTATGGACTAGGTAGTGTTTATAAAAAAAAAAGTATAGAAAAAAATCACCGAATGACGTAATTTTTTAGTGAAAGAGATAGCAATAAATGCGCTTGATCAGGTAACCGGGCGATTCCACTAGCACAATTCCACTGGACACAATTCCACTGGACGTAATTCCACTGGGACAATTCCACTTGACACAATTCGACTGGGGAACAATTTAACTTGCACAATTTAACTTGCGTTGTAACTTGTACAGTTAACGGAAACGCAAACACATATATGTGTATGTACTTTAATATTTTATTGGTATTATTGAAACTTAATTACGAAGATAATTATAACTATGGATTTTAAATTAGTAAAAACTGAAATGGGCAAAGAAGCTAATGTATAATAAAAGGATGGTATACCTGTCCAAAAAAAGGTAACAATGGTAAAAAATATTTCCGTTGCTGCGGTTATTATGATTCTAGGGATATTCCATTAGCACAATTCCACTAGACACGATTCCACTGCATACAATTTCACTGGCACAATTCCACTACTTTAACATTTGTAGTTCTTTCTTTAAGTAACTTTGTAAGTTTAACTTGTTGTATAATTAAACGAATTTAACTTGCACAATTTAACTTTTTGATAATCAAACGCATTTAGGGTGGTAAAGCGCGCGCGCGATTTACCACCCTAAATGCGTTTGATTATCAAAAAGTTAAATTGTGCAAGTTGAATTGTGCAAGTTAAATTGTGTAAGTTGAATTGTGTCAAGTGGAATTGTGCCCAGTGGAATTGTGCCAAGTGGAATTGTGCCAGTGGAATTGTGTGCAGTGGAATTGTGTCTAGTGGAATTGTGCTAGTGGAATAGGCCTAGAATCGCTTGATCATACCTCTTAAATTGGTTTATCATGGCTGAAATGTACAACGGGCCTTAAAGTTGTGCGATTAATCGAAAATTTAATTTCTCGAAAAAAGTGTTCGATAAAAAATAAAATTATGAACTGAAAAGTGTATACATATGTACATTTTTCCTGTTCTGTTGTCTATAGGGTAAAAATGGTAAATCTAGTGTAAAAAATATTTGGTTGAAATTGGAATTTTGTACAAAAACAAAATTAAATTAAAAAAATGTTTCATAAAAAATTAAATTTGCTTTAATCGATTAGTCGGTACTAAAAAAATTCCGAATAATCGTTAATCGAAATTTGGCCAAACCGATTAATCGACCATGCTCTCTCTAATTGCAAGCCTATGATTTGGCCAAATTTTTTTTTGGATTATGGCCAGAGGTTACCAGACCTAACAAGAAGAAAAAAAACATTAAAAAGCTTAATTTCAAGTAAACAAATTTTATCCATCACAAAATTCAGCCTTATACTAACAATATTGATGCCATACAGATATTGTAAGATTAAGTTTAAACTTAAAAACTTGCAAATTAGGTAAGTAGGTAAGTTTAAACTTGCAATATAGGAAGAATTTCCAATTACCAATGGATCACCCTACAAAAGGATTGTAAAAGTTTGTTTTATAGCTTTCACAACTGTATTCTGTTGCATAAGCATTACGTCGAATTTATGGAGGAGTATAAGCACCGACACATGTAGAAGTTGAGCCACCAAAACAATCTGCTGACTAGTTATATTTGCCACACCATGCAGTTTGGCGGGAGAGATCAAGCACGACTGGGTGTCTGCTATGTATTCCAATCAGAAAGTGATTTTTTCTGAATTCAGAAATTTGTATAGAAAGAACGAGGAAAAAACTTGAATTGGTATTGAATTGGCTTTACTTTCTGATCCGAATACATAATAGACCTCCAGGTTACGCGTAGTATTCGATGCTTCCGCTAAAACCACATGAGGTTACTCGGTAAATGATAATTTGTTAACAGGGCCGGTATTGCAAAACCTTATAGGCAATATCCTATTATGTTTTCGAGTCCATAAAATAGTATACACAGCGGATGCGGAAAAGATATTTCGCCAAATATGAATACACCCTGAAGGTAGATCGTCATTATCAACGAATCGTTTGGCGTACAAAACCTGATGACGACTTACACCAATTTTCAAGACACTAACTTACGGTATGTCTTCCGCACCATATTTGGCGACTAGAGTCATCAAGCAAATAGCTAAAGACAACGCTAGTTTATATCCAGAGGCATCCGAAATACTACTGAAAGACATGTACATCGACGACTTATTAACTGGAGCACCCGAAATATCTAAGGTTGTTAATTGGCAAAACATCTGGCATAATGACCCATTCCGGGTTTAATCTTTGAAAATGGTCCTCCAATTCACCGGAACTCTTCAAGAAATTGAACGTCGTCGAGCCTAATCCAGTTATTCCAAAACCATTCTCCGAAGAAACGCATGAAGTTTTCAGGTGTTGGGATTGCAATGACAACCAAGCAGCGATACATTTACGTATCACATCACCATCAATAATACAGTGCCAACAAGCAAAAGAGCGCTACTATTCGAAGCTAGTCGAATCTTCGATGCATTAGGGTTGCTAGCTCTATTCGTCAAAAAAGCTTTTTCTAAGTACTATTGCTGTATTCTTTGTTTCATGGAAAGATGGAACAAATATTTCTTTGATACCAATATTTTTCTAATTTCCTTTTCCCCGATAGTGTATTTTGGAAAAAAAAAAATGTGAAAAAATTCATTGTAGTTCTAGGAACGCTGAAAGTGTCTACCATGTTAACACCAATGGTATAAAAGTATGTAGCAAAAAAGTAACATGATTGAAACGCAAAGTAAAATACTTACTCGCAATTCGTTACTCGCGCTTGGCGTGAACAATCCCTAATTGTAAATTTACCAAAGGGAAAGGACTATTCGATAAAGTACTATACTTTGCGTTCACATCGTACTACTTTTGCTAAATTCTTTTATTCTACTGGTGTAAACGTGATATTAGTTCTAAGCTTTTGATACAATTTTGGATACTAGAGTAACGAATTGGCCATTGACAATTTGGATACAAATAACAAATTAATAATAGATAATATGTATAATTTAAATTGTGTGGCTATTGTTTAGTTTTTTATAGAGAAGTTTATCTAAATTCTAAATAATAGCCACACAAAATCTAAAAACAGACAAGTGATCAAAATTTATTTAAAATTAATAAGAAAATTAAACTTTTAATTTAATTATTGGTGCTGCTATTTTAATGATGATTGTATTGCATTTTTTCTGAAAACAATACATAATTAACAAAATGCCTTAATCTAAATAAAACGAATCTAATCACCAGTTTCTTTGAATCGCTTTAATTTTTTATTTAAGATAACTACGAAACATCAATATTTTTCTTAGGTGCTTAGTATAATTATATAGAATAAAAATTTTAATAATTATCATCAATTTTTTCAGGAGACGATGAAAACTCTCGTTCTCCGTGTTGTCTATACGCAAACACTAATTTACTTTCCAAGTTTTCCCCTTAATATTACTTTTTTTTGATATTTTAGAAACGGCAATCGATTTACAATTTCCTCCTCTTTCGTTTGATATGAAAAAACGGAAAATTGGAAAAAAATTGACTAAAGGCATTGCCCCCATGCACATACGGCAAACCGGCATTTCAAATCGTCAAATCCAATTATTAACAAAATTGTTTGTTTTTCAATATGAAAATTATTAAAAAATAGTTTGAATCTGTAATGTTGAATTGTATTGACGCATAAAAACGGATCTAGATCAAAAAACACTAAACTGAGATCAATTTCTATTATGAAGAGCACAGCATGTTTTGATCTAGGTTCCGTTTCTATGAGTCGATAGAATATTGCATAAGTTTCACCTTATTTGTAAAAAAATTTATTAAAATTGATTTAATTTCATACAAAAAACTCCAATTTTATATTTTGACGGACGGATTTTTGCTTGATGGCCATCAAAACATAAAATTAGAGCATTTTGAATGAAATTCAATCAATTTTAAGAAAATTTTCTTTGAATAAGGTGGAACATAGATTAGAACTATTTGTTAATAATTTCCATATTGCAAAGTGAAGCAACTTAGCCAACAATTGAGTTTGACGGTTTTAAATGTTAGTTTTCCACACTTTGCATTTCTCGCTGATGTCATTCAATTAAATAAAAGTCAAAATAATATATAATTAGGATCAATATGAATGGGTTTTAGAAAAATTATTTTGTATTTCTTTGAATTATCTCTCAAAATGTATTTTGAAATTTTCCTTTCATATCAATATTTATTCTTATGACGTTTTCGATTGAATAAAGAAACTAAACTCTGACGAGTTTAATTTTTTTTGCACTCAGTTTAGTTTTTTTTTTATCAATCGAAAATGACATTAGTTTTTGTATGTCATGGATAACTTGGATAATTTTTTACCAACATAAGAAAAATTAAAACTTACCCTGAACTTATTCAGGATCTATTTCCGAAAACGCCTAATGAGGCGTTAAATTGATGAGTCTACTTAGGATAAAGAGAAAAAAAGTCAACATTACGAATTACGACTAATAAACCTTAAACGACACAAAACCCTATTTTCCTTGGCAATTTCCTTTTATTATGGCATTGGTCATTTCGTATTTTTTTCATTTTAACACTGTATATTGAGCAACACAAAGGTCAACTTATAAATTAGCAAAATCGGCAACATGAGCAAATTTGTTTTTGTTACTACTGAAAATTTGGCTATTTTATTTTGTAAATTTGAGTACCTCTTCTGAATATTTTTCTGCAAATTAAAAATTTTTTAATGGGAAGGGGAAATTTGTTTACAAAATGAACTGCGTTTTGATTTCTTATTTCTTTTCTGCTTAACATTTTTTCTTCAGAAATTACAAGTCCGCAAATTTAACGCACTAAAGTTATTTTCCATTATAACTTTTGAAATAAAAAGAAATATGTATTCAATTCTATTTTCATATTTAGGTGTTGTGTGGTCGACGGTCTGCGGTTAATACTGGTATTCTAAGATGCAAAATTACTAGTTGTGCTCTGCAAGACATCTCATCTCCTTATTGTATCCGTGCTTATTTGAAAATTGTGGACACCTCTAAGTTGCATTTGCAGCTTTCTACCACTTGTGAATCGCTCCCTTATTGTAATCATTTTGATAAAACAATCCTGAGTGTCCTTGTGACTCGATGTCTGCCTTGCTCCGGGCGGTTGATTTGTTTATCCAAATTCCTCTTCCTCACAAATATATTGGTCCTGGGTTTTCTTTTTTAAGATTTTACTTTTCAAATTGCATTGGTTTTCAATCAATTCGAGAGAATATCAATCATACATAGCATACTACATTTCTTGTTTAGCTACCGAGGCGTTTGATAAAAAGAAATTCCAACCCATTCACATTCACAATGCAAAAACTTTTTACTTTTGATTTACAGGTTTGTATGAATTTCCAACTATAGAACAAAATTTTTTCTTCATTATGTTGGAAATTCATACAAAACCTGTAAGTCAAAAGTAAAAAGTTTTTTCATTGTGAATTAAAGTTCTCAAGCAACTGGCCAAGATCTATTATTTTTGGTTTGATTTATGTAATGCAGTTGTTTTAAATTTACCAAAGCTAGACCAGCTAAATTATACTTGCGTATTGTAATTATCAATCAAAATAAAATATGGTTCTATGCCCTGGTTTTTCCATTTTAATGCATACACAATAATTGTTTATATGTATTGTATTTCAAATTTAAGCACAATTTCAGTGCAATTTTTTCGCATTTTATCCAATAAAAACACGTAGTATAAAATGCATAACACGAAAAAATCAATGCATTGTATTAAATACGTATGTGTTATCTATACATACATACATGTATGTAAACATCTCAAGTGACGAGCGTACAAAAAGTTTTTATTTGCGAAATATTATTTCATTTTTCAAATCATAAAAATATAAAATAAAGAAATATTGTAGATTCCAAATAAAACAATCATACCTACCTAGTAAAATTACATTTTATCCAGGTTTTCGTAAGGAATAAAAGAAATTATGTTCTAAAATGTATAATTAGACGCATGCGTTAAATTTTGCGCGTGCCTAGCGGATTTTCCAGATACATATATGAATTTTCTTTTTGTTTATTTTTCCTACGAAACTTATCATAATAACTCGATATCAATTTTTTTATTTTCTTGATTTTTTTTTTTTTTTTGGTATTTTGTTTACAAATAAAATAGAAAAATTGCATGCATACGCTTACATAATATGTTTGACTAACTGTGAAAAAATGGATCAATACAGCTTTTTCTAAAACATAAAATGTGTACGTCTGAGTTAAAATAAATGTCGGGCGTTCGCTGCCATATTTTGTTTTCTTTTGTGTGTACACATATATTTTCCATAACAATAATGAGAGCGACGAGAGTAAAAAAATCCTGTACCAACTTTTATTTTGATTGATTTTTTTTTTTACCAAAATATTTTCCATCTTTTATTATGTTCTGTGTACCACAATTTTGCGGAATATTGAATATACATATGTGAATAGCTAGCTCTAGATTTTAGAATATCTGAAGTTTTATATGTATTTACATTTTAAAATTAATTAACCTTGATTTGTCGTATTTCCTTTCGTAAATGTACAAAACAATGTATTTCATAAATTTTATTTAAATTAGAACAAAGTATTAGTTTGTTTAGAAGATTTCAATCTGGGATTGAGAGCGGAGCGACTCGATTTTGATCGGAGTTCTGGAGCGATTACTGCAGAATGTCTAGAAAACCGAGGATTTTAAGCTTAATGGAAAAACCAAAGATCACTATCTGTTTTTTTCATTATTTGATCGTGATAATTATTACATAACCTAAAATTGCAAAAATAACATTACACATAAATTCTTGCTCCGGTCGCGATATGAAAATATTCATTACTTTTTCATTTTATATGAAAAAGAAGTATGATGTAGGCAGGCTTCAGTTTCGCTGGAGCGGAGCGAATTTTTGTTTCCTGCGGAGATAGAGCGCTGCTTCTTTCGCTTCGAATCCATGATTTCAGTTGATTATTACGTAATACTTGAATATAAATTGTTTTCGGCTTTTTATAGACAACATACTATTTGTAATGACATACTCATTATTTTCGATTTGGCAAATCAGAAAAATAATGGAGTCATACTCCTAATATATCTACCAAACCGAATTACCAACACAAAATCTCAAAGAGATTTCTCATTTTTGAGAGTTGATACACTTTGTATTGACTCTGTGGGAAAGAAAAGGGGGGAGGGGATGAATATTTTCTACTTTTGCTGGTAGATATATTAGGAGTATGACTCCATTATTTTTCTGATTTGCCAAATCGAAAATAATGAGTATGTCATTACAAATAGTATGTTGTCTATAAAAAGCCGAAAACAATTTATATTAAATCAGACAACTTTTAACATCGTAATACTTGAAATATTTATTATGTAACGAACTGCTTTTTTAATGCTTTGATCTGCGAATAAAAATACTCAGATCTGCCGGAGCGAATTGAACGTGAATCGAAAATTGTATACAAATCCAAAAATGGAAAATAATCGTTATAAACCAAACCCAGTTGTACTTTGCGTGAGCAATCAAAAATTTTGTTTGAGATGGCATGTTAAAACATGAAACAGACGTATAAAGAATAAAAAAACGAAATATTTAAGGTTACGGAGCTGGTAGATTAATCTACTCAACTTTGGTCCTCCCTCGAATAGCCAAACCACCCTAAGATCGCAATGGAAAAACCGTAATTCAAAACTCGAAATAGTATACAATGGAAAATGTTTCTGGAAAAAAAAACATGAACACTATCGAACATAGAAAAAAGTGATGTTAGAACATCCCAGCACAGCCTTAAGTAGTTTTCTATTCTCATTCGATTCAAACGCGCTGATTCTACACTCCCCAAAAAAGTTAAAGGGACATCTACATATGTATTTTTAAATCCCTGTTTTTCAAACGATGGAAACTTCAAATAAGAAATGTTTATATCTTTGCAGAGAAAACTTCAGTGAATTTTATCTACTTTTAATTGTTTTTTTTTTATAGATCTTATCATTTACATATGTACTATTTAGATTTTTCAACAATTCAGAAAAGATTTCACTAAAAGATAAAAAAATAAAAAATACTTTAGATTTTAGGACAACCAGCGCGGTGCAAAAATTTGTGAAATCAACGATTCTTTTTCAAAGACTCTCACGTAGAACAAAAAATCAAGCAAAAATCATACTAGGTAGTCTTATAAACAGACAAAAATTTTGGATACAAGTGTTTTTTATATCATAATTTTATAAAAATTGTTTATTCGCACTCGCAATTCTTTTGGTGTAAATAAACGAGTAAGGGCCTCTTAATTAGCTTTATTGTTGATTTTGAATCCTTAAGTTTATTTAAATTTTGTATGAAGGAGCCAACATTTATATTTGATACGTTCCAATATGTGTTTTACAATGTGGGCAAAAATGTTTTCTATCTTTACACGATTTTATGCAGTAGGATGCCAATGCACATGGGATACATCTATATCCGGGGTAATTGTGAAACATTAGGAAAAAGCAATAATTGTTTTACATTAATATTGTGCGTGCATACTTACAGAAATAAAAATAATATTAAAGTAAACTCATTAGTTTTTTTTTTACTTGGTATTCTATTTTAGTTGTGATTTGTTTATGACACACGGGGCATACCATTAATTGTGAAACGGGACCAACTGGAAATTCTAAAAACAACTAAATTAGTGTTCTTATCAATGATATTGCATTTCAGAAATTTTTATTAATTTCAATTACGAGCCATTATTATTTAAAAATTAGGAAAGTAAAAAAAAAATTATAGTTTAAAAAAGAACGAGTTTAACATTATGTGCTTCACTGTGTGAACTGACAATATTGTTTTACATATGTAGAAGAAACATAAGAATAAAGAAGTTTGCTGGGTTTGTTTGGGTATCGTTTTTGTATTCCAAACATACTTCTTAGCTGTGTTACAGTGGATAAATTTGTTACTTGCAAGTAAATGTGTGCAAGTAGATAACAAATGGAACGCAAATTTTAATAACATGAAAAATATCTACATACCATCGATTTAAGTATTGGTTGTGACTCGTGAGTACAACCCATCTACTTTATGAAAGATTCTTAGTTAGGTATTTTCGCTAGTGATCTAATATAGGCTTAGGTAACAAAAATTTGTGGCCTGATCTAAAATAGGTGATTAAAAATATGCTTAAGCGCTTCGACAGTTTAATTTTTCAATAGACGCTTTTTGTTTTATAATTTTTATAGAAAAAAAAATTCTGCTAAAAAATATAGATAATACATTAAGGTCATGTGCCAATCAGTTAGAAAGTCAAATATTTTAACTGCGGTAAAAATTAAACAATTTACCTCGTTTTAATAGATGTGCTAATAGCAACCAGTTAAAAATTTAAAATTTTGACATTCACTTGGTTTTACTTTTGATAATTTGTAATTATATTAAATTAATGAACAAATCAGGATATCTAAAATGAAAACTAATTTGCCTATAATAATTGGTTTTGTAAATTAAAGAAGTGTCAAAATTTATTAATTTTAATTAGACCCAAGCTCTATCAATTTTGTTGGTGCTTGTCTGAGAAGCACTTACTTTTTGTAAATGTTGCTCAATAAAATGCAATTACAAAAATCGGAAACTAAAGTCCAATCACTGTAGATGGTTCGCTTGAGGACGAATCGTTTATACTCCATTTTCGAGGTGTGCTAGAAGCAAATATGTAAAACTTACAACTATTAATGTTTTAAAACATTTTCAAGAAAAATTTGAAATTTTATCAGAACAACGACAAGAAAGTCACCGAATTGAAAGTGTTAGAAAACTTGTTGCTAGCTTGTTGAGCCCAAAAAGGAATTGTCGTAATAGTGGCAAAAAAATAGTTCAGATATCACGCGTAAACCGGCGGACCATTATGTCAAATAATAGTACTCAAAAGTAAGCAATAAAAGAAAAGGGGTACCCCTACCAAATACTGAACTGCAACAACAAGCTGTTATTTTAAAGTTTCATTATAATTGAATCGTTTATTCTTGAAAGGGCTCATGTCCACTTTTTCAAATTATTCAGGAAATAAAAAAAACTTTTTTGACATGAGACCTTTCTAGAAATAAATGATTTTTTTGTTGCAAGGTACATAGGTACCGTTCCATTAACCATATGGTAATTTCGTCTTGTCATAAAACGTATAGTGAAAATAATATCTCAGCGAAACTCATTTTTTCATATATATTTTTTATATATACGTGTTTGTGATACAAAACCGTCATAATACTAATTTTGACAAAAAGTGGACATGAGCCCTTTCAAGAATAAACGATTCAATTATACGTAAGTGCATCATTTCTGTTGTGATATTAAATTTGGAATTTTGAAGTAATTTTCGTTATACATATTTTCGTTATATTTTCCGTTTTGATCAATAAATTTATCTTTTTGTTTATATTATTAATAAAATAAAATGCAAATGAAACATTTTAAATTGCTAGAAATGTTTGTTTTTTAGAGCATTTTTACAAACTTATATTTTTTATATGTCTGAACCATTTTCACTGTGAGACACTGTAGATCTTTTCATAAGTAAAATTATACCCTTTTGCGCATTTTGATAAATGTATTTTATTCGCATTTTCTAAAAATGTAATTTGGGTCAATACCGCAAAGAAAAGGTACACTACTACTTCCAAGCAATGTTTGCTTCGACCACATTCTTTGTATTTGGTTGGCTCTTCAGGAATGTTATATGAAATATTTCGACAAAATATTTATCGTTATTATACAAGATTGTTTTATCCAAAAACCACAATAATATTTTTCTCCGAATCATGCAAAATATTTTTTTACATAGTCAGGGCAACAGAAACCCACAAGCACTAATTTATAATAATGCCACGAGCAAGCACACAATGTGGTTGTGCCACTGAAATTTATTCATTTTTTATGAACTGCTAAAATTATAATTTATTAATAATGTACCTCAGACTAATTTTAAATGGTTTTTTAAATCCAAACAAACCTTCAACGCGAAAAGTGTATTATTCCTTTGGTAAATTTATCAAAATGTACAATCCAAAAACGATTAGGCTAAATCAATTATTTTTTATTTTTAGATTTACTCAACTAATCCGATTTTTAGTTAGGCTGCGATGCACAATTCATCACTCACTCGACCGTGGCGCACTTTCTTGTATATAGCGGAAATTTGATTAACTAGAAAATAATAAATTCTCTATTTGCCAGAAGAGATTTATGTCTCCCTTTTCCAGATTATTTTTAAAGAATTTTTCGTTAAAACGTTTATTTATGGCGTCTTTTTATAAACTATTTTAGCATATTTTAATCAAGATAAGTGAGTGATGAATTGTGCATAATAACACCTACCACTAGAATTTGCTTCATGTCGATACCTTAGAGTTCACAACTGCTAGGATATCTTTAAATTCGAAAATATTTTAAATTTTCACTCAATGCCCTTGGAAACGTAAAGAATACCTTTCTGAAAATTTAATTCTGTACATCAAACAAAAATTAAATCTAAAATATGTCTGCATTTTGATTTGAGTTTAAATCCAAACATAAATCTTAATCTATTTTTACCAAAGCAATACACTTATTGAATAATAGAATAATATTATTTTATACTTGTATAAAAGGTGATAAGAACTTAGCTAGTAAATATTTATTTATATTTTTAATTTATGTATGTTGAATATTATAGAAAAGAAAGTGTAATACATCTAGATTGATGATGTAGTTATCGGCTTGTCACAATAATGAAAATGGAACCAAAAATAAAAAATACGTACATACTATTTGTGTGGGGGTATTTTAAATAATGCATTTTATAATCGCTGATATAACTTTTTATTAAAAAAATATATTAATATTTGAACTTCTCTCGATTTTTTTTTTTATACTTTTGTTACAAAATATAAAACGTAATTGCGTCTTAATATAAACTGTATAATATTTTTGTATATATTTTGTTTATTACAAAATACATACATTCGCTTGTGTGTTTTTTTTAAATGTTATTTTATTTAAGAAGAAAAAAATGGCCGTTTTTATGTGATAACATTTTTTTTTAACTTAGAATTTTAATTTATATAAAAATAATATGTTTGATTTATTTTAAATTTAAATTCTTTCTTAAATGTACTAAAAAAATGTATTGTACGTTTAGTTATTTTATTGCTGTCATTTTAAATAAATAGAGATGGAGTTGTATATTCAGTATATTTTTATTATTAATTTTGTTTCTTTGAAATTGCATTTTGATGTAAAAAAATCTATGTGTTAGACTTGTTTAAATAATTTATCTATAATTAGCTGTATGACTAAAGAAAAATAAAATACAAATACCTATATGTATGTAAAATATATATGTATAAATAAGGCAACCATTTAAACATGTCATTAAAAATAAATATTTTACATTTTACTATAATATATTTTCGTTTTGCTACCTTTTTCTTATTAGAATGATAGTATTGTCATGTTGTCGTTGTATATGTATATAGCGATAGGCGATTTTTTGATTGTTTTTATTAAGCCCAATTGCACAGAGGTGGTTTGATGGAGCGAACCTGGAAAATATTAAAATTTAGTCATAAGAAGCAAACGTTCATTAGAAAATTTGATTTTGTTTTTAAATGTGGAAAATTAATTAACGGGGTAATTTTCGAGCTTATTTGTAGATTTTTTTTTACCAGAAAATATACTCGTTCAAATTTAAATATATTAACATGTTATTGAGAGTACATTTATAAAACTATCAAAAATTGTATGTATAGTTTTTGAGTAGATTAGATTGGTCTTTTGTTTATGTTTGAAATAAAAATGAACGCTGAAATCACAATGTATTTTTCTGAGGTTTTTTGTGTTCTCTTTCTATTTAATTATTCTATACTATACGAGAGCATGTACAGTGATGCCATTCAATTATTACATCAACAATAATTATTATATTTTTTGTGTAGGTATATTTAGATTGTAGAGGAATGATTTTTAATATGGTACTTAAATCAGCTCTGTTTAACCTTTGTTTCGAACCGCAATAATCACTAATTGTATTTGTGTTTTGAAAGTAAATTCATTAAGTTGTTAGTTCCCCGAAATTACTGTTCCTATTAAAACACAAAGAAGCCCAATGTTTTAATTTCTTTATGCAACATTTATAATCCGATAATAGTTTAACGACGTTCGACTTTTCATTATCCAATTTTTATCTTATTATCTAAAATTTACACAGTAAATGTTGCTCGTTTTTTTGATTTTTTTTTCTATCTAAATGATTATGTAGTTTATTTATGACTCTTACTATTGTTGTAGCACTGGTACTAGACTGTTATTGGCATCGAATGTTAAATTTGTCAACAGATATTTTCAGAAATTAGATCAAATTTTAAAATTTTGTTGAAGATTCTTAAACAAATATATTTTTTAATATGTAATTTAAAGATATTGGTCTGAATTTAACGATACTGTTCTACTGAATCATATTGTTATATCTGACGTCGTTTTATTTCAAATTTGTAAATTGGTTCAACAAAATTTAACTACTAAGAAATATTTACTGTACTTTACTTAATCTTTTTAAAAATTGAACACAGCGATATGAAACAAATGACGATATTTTTTAACAAGTTTAAATTTTAATTTGAGACGGCGTTTTATTTTAATTAAATAAGTTGCTTTTATATAGTTGCATATTACGTATTTTGACTAGGTGATGGAATATATTCGTGCAAATTCTAAGTTTTAAAATTTCCTGATATTTAATTTTTCTTTGTAATTTATTCCATAAATTTCCTCTTCCTGTGTCTAAATAAACAACTGTCACTTAGTTAAAAACTAACCAATATATTTAATTTCCTTAGTCCTAAAACAATTAAAAATTATGCTGAAGATTTATTTTATTTTATTTAATTACAGAAAACAATTTTTAAACGTAATGTTTAATCGTGTCATGGCATATGTAGTGTTCTTAAACAAAAGAGCTAGCCATTTTGGCTCCCATGATGTAGGGGGCCCACCCTCTTTACTTATAGATAGTCTGTTCTATCTGAATAGTAGTGAATTATAATAAATTTGTTTTACTTGGTAAGTTTAAATCTCGATGCGAGGCATGTTATAACATAAGCACACTTTGGAGTAAAAAATGGCATAAAAATGTGTCACTGAAAATAATGTGTGTTTTAAATGTGTGTTTTATTAAATTTTAATCTAATAAAATGTATCTTTTGTATCATTTTAGATTCTTTAATGCTTGATATAAAACTATTTTCATTTTTTTTTTTTTTGAAAATTTAAATAAATCGTAAAAGTTAAAAAAGAGTAAAATATATATTTAAATTACATATATATAAAACATTATTTATAAATAAAAAAAAAAATCATAAAATAAATAAAAAAATATTAAAAAATATGTCCACATCACTTGACATACCGTCGTCGTCTGGCATTGTCATTGTAGATAATACATCTAACAATGAAAATATAATAAAAACGGTCCAAGTATCCCGTGAGCATCTTCCCATTCATCACTTACAGCAGCAACAACAACATCATCATCAGTCGCAAATTCAACCTAACAATAGCAATTATAATGAAAATCAAAATGATGACTATTCAAATTTACACAGTACAAATGTAATAGATACAACAAACCAGAATACATTACAAACCGGTGTTATTAATTTTACAACTAATGATGTTTTAAGTAATACACAAGTGTTAAAATTTGTTAGCGATGATAGTGGTACAATTATTGATCAATCAAATGAAGAGATACAAAATTATTGTGCTACGGGACGATTAATAACGAATCCAACGTCTAAAGTACATGTAATTAGTAATGTTCCATTTAGTTCCAATAATAAACAGCAGGGTGGACAACAGACTATAAATTTAGTCAGTAATGGTAAAATAACACAGACAGGAGTTAATTTTGTTAATGCCTACTATGCAAAACCGGCTACTATGCAGGGTGGTAAAATACTTAATTTACCGGTTAAAGGAACCCCAAATTCAAATCAAATCCAACAACAGATTATAAATAAAGGTGGTAATCAATTAAAAGTTTCTGTTCCGCGAAATGTACAGTTCGTTACGCGTACAACAAATGCAATAACCGGTGGTAATATAATTATGTCGCGAACAGGACAAACTAACAATGTGATACAAACAAAGGGGCAACAAATATTAGTACCTCAAAATAATATAAAAACAGCCACAATAACGAATAATATAGTGAAAACTAAAACCGGAACCAGTGCACAATTACAGTCTGTGAAAATATTTCAGGGTAACGCACAATCACAAAAATGTACTGCATTATCGAATACGAGCACGATTAGTGGTATAAAAACTATAATACCAACGCAACAAAAAATTACTAGCGTTAAAACTAATTCGACAACGGTTGGTGGCCATAAATTTACAAAACAATTTAGTTCAATAAATAATAATTATTGTACGAATACGGCGGCTACGATTAATTCTCAGACATTTATGTCGCATCATCAGCAAGTACAATCACAAAAGGGAGCCCATTTATCACAACAGCAAACGAATTTAATATACACCGCATGTAATAATAGTAATAACGCTAATAATAATGGTTCAGTGACCAAAGTGCAAACGGTGCAATATCAACGAGCTCCAAATTTAAATAATGTCCTGATACAGGGAAAAGGAATACTTAAGGGTAATAAATACGTTGTGCAACATAACCCAAATCAAACACATATTGTACTACCATCCCAAACACCGTCGGCGGGTAGTTTAGTAGCGGTTTCAGGTACCGTAGCAAATGTACAACAATTAAAATCATTGCCACATTCTTTTACCACAAATAATAGTGGTACCATAAAATATGTCAACGCTCAAGGTAACGTAACCCAGCCACCAACTAAAGTGCGAGCAATATTCCAACAGCATTCTTCACCAACAATCCTACAACAAAATCATCAAATATTAGATCATGTAAATGATGCGGCGACAGCGTCTATCACCATGGTAAATGCACAACATTCTCCAGTGTTGACCCACGCTCCCGGATCGACTGCATCTATGGAAGAAATGATAGTGAATGGGACAATTATGACAGAAGAAGAAATGTCTGCACGAATTTTACAGAGTTTATCACAGAAAACTATTTTTACCAACAACCGGGCACATAATCAAATTAACAACAATAATAATAGCAATAGTCATAATAATAATATTTACACAAATTCTCCAAATTCTCAACATGCAACTAAAGTCTATTTAACTCAAAATCAAGAGCATAATTTAAATATTAATAGCAAAAATAGTAACAGCAATAGCCATCAAATATACCATATTTCTGGTATTGGTCATGGGGCCCGGGAAAATATTCATCCTAATCATCATCATCACCATCATCATGATACGGTTAAAACATCTCCCTCATCGTCGGAGAAATATTTTAAAGTCAGGTAAATAAATCCGCCTACATTTCTTGAATGGTTAACTATTAATAGTGCTATGAATGTTTTATATTTATTCTCTTCATTATTATCATTTTAATTATTTATTTATAATTTTTAAAAAACATTTATAATTTTATTATTTATTTTGAGTTTTTATTTTATTTTTGTTTTATTTTCTTATTATTCTGTTCGTTCACTTGCTTTTAATTTAGTTCATGTGATCTATCGAGTACTACTACCACATTTATTGATAATATACCTTTGACCTCAACAAGGGGTGATAACATACCGCATGGACATCGTGCTGGGGAGGATGACGATGAACTAATTGGCGAGGAAGTGCGGCCAGCACCTATGAATGTAGGCGATGGTAAAGTACATTTATTACAAGTAATTGTGCAAGATCACACGTATGCAGCCGTTCAACCGGAACAGACAAAGAAAATTAACAGTTTTCAAGTGGATAATACACCCACATTAAATGCGGCTAATATTCAACAAGCCGGGCTTAACTATAACTTTAAAACAAGTAAGCCGAACATTTATCTTTTTTGCGAACGAAATTAATCTAAGCATTAAAATTAAATATATAATTAATTCATATCTATGTGTTTTTTGTTACAGATAATAATAATAATAATGATGATGACGCAAATTCTGTTATTAGTACAGGCTCCCGTAATGGTGCTAATCAATTAGACAATGACCTTGGTGAAGAAACTGAAACGGCTGCGGAGGGCGAGGGCGAAGATGATTCAGTAACACGATGTATTTGTGATTTAACACATGATGATGGTTACATGATATGTTGTGACAAGTGTTCAGCCTGGCAACACGTCGATTGTATGGGCATTGATCGGCAAAATATACCAGAAGAATACAAATGTGAATTGTGTCAACCAAGGCCGGTCGATAAACACAGGGCTCGAAATTTACAGCTAATGAAACGTAAAGAACAACAAAATGTTGTATTGCTAAACAATCAACAACAGCAACAGCATATTACACTCGATAATAATTCTCAACTTTTGGGCCAACAAATGGAGAGGACTAATTTACTCAATAAGAGCAACAGCTTACAGAATATCGGTAAAAAACACAAGCAGAGTTTGAAACAACGTAAAGCAGAGTTAGCCAGTCAATTTGCCCAACAAAAGCGTGAACGTAAATTATCGTCTCGTTCGAATGGTAAACGTCGGGAATCGAAAAAGATTTCGAAACGAAAATCCAAATTGAATCCTGAAACACCTCAAATGGAGAAAACTAGTAATTTACGGGCGTGGATTGAAAATTACGAACAAGCGATTACAAATCATTATTCACCTGAGCTACGAGCTCGTTTACACGCCATTGGGAAACAGAATCAAATCATAAAAGAATTAATACCATTGCATTTGAGACATACTAGTAATTTGGAACACAGGTGCACGACGGTTCCACATGCAGGTGGCAAAATTTTAATTAGTACATCTGATTTGGCGGCAAGTGTTCCGATAGTTGAGATAAGAGGAAAATATATGTTATCGAGTCAATTTCGTCAGCAACAAGCTATTCCATCGACTACAGTAAATATGAGGAATCACCAGTATAATCGAAAGCCTGGACCGTTTATATTTTTTTATCGTTTACCGAATGATGGTCCCGAAATTTGCATCGACACCCGAACTTACGGCAACGAAGCACGATTTGTTCGACGATCGTGTCGTCCTAATGCGGAAATTTTACATAGTATTGAAAAAGGTGCGATTCATTTATATATTGTGTCACTGTCCAATATAATTGGTGGCACGGAGATTACAATTAAACATGAGCCACATGATTTAACGGCAATTAGCAGAGGAAACTTTACCGCTCCAACGTCGACAGTATGTGCTTGTGGTTGCCCGAAAGATTGTATATTTGCAATTGCTACGGCAAATCATTTGAACAGCGTTTCACAGAAAGCAATGAAAAAATTAAATGGCCATTTAATTGATGAAACAAGGTTGGCATATCGACGAAGTAAGAGTTTAATGGCACGAGGCCGATCAACATCGTCTAGTGGAGATAGTAATGCGAGTATGTTGTCGCCGAATAGTAGTTCAATGTCAACCTTGGCCGTACTACAACCAATGCAGCCCATTACAATTCCTTTGATGACAGCCCCAACAACACCACTTTCATCTGATTCGGGTATTATTTTTTCTCCGCAACCCCAGCCACAACAGTCGTTGCCACAACTTCAGCTTCCTCCACCACCAACACCCGTTCAACCTCCACAGCAGATACTACAACCTCCGGCTCAAATTATGGAAAGTATTTCGATGCCATCACCGTCCAGACCATCAACATTAAATATTATCCCACCCGAACAGTTGATGTCGGTTAGTAAAATGCCTGTATTTCCGGTTGATATATCTACAATGATTCCACAAATGAATTTAGTTGAAAAAAGTACTGTACTACAAGCCCCGATTCCGCCATTGCCGTCGCCAACACCAGTACAATCGACCTTGCCAATATCTATGACTTCACCCACTTTGGTCAGTCATAACAAACCATTCTCTCCACCCAAATCTATTCCGCAACTGCAACAACAACAACTTGTACATCATCAATTACAAAAAAAGACACCAAACAAAGTGAGGCAAATAAGTTTCTCAGAAGAATCGCTAACACCAATTGTAGTTACTGCAACACCAAATGTAACAAATTTTGTTTCATCGTTGTCGCAGGAAGATTCACAAAAATCTTGTGACTCCCTTACAATGCCAACGACAATGCAAAAACTCGATAAACCGCCTTCAAAAGAGCCAAAAGAGAAAGATTCTCCAAAATTGACGAGGGAGGAACGCAAAATGCAAGCCATAATGAAAGCATTTGAGAAAATGGAAAAAAATCAGGAAAGAAAACAACAACTTAAACAAAATAAGGGTTCTGTTTCTTCGTCGAAACGTCGTAATAGTAGCCCATCTTCGCCAAGAAGATACAAAGATGAAGGAGATCATGAGAAAAACTACCATCCACGTAAAAAGAAGCGAAAGGGCAGCAAATCATATCAACACTTGAGTAATCCAAAAATACGACGACGTAGTCGAATGAATTCGGGAGATTCAGATTTACTTACATCGGAAGAATCAACATCACTTTTATCTCCGCCTCTTCCTGCCGGACATCAAATATCATTCAATATGGATGATATTAAATCACCAGAAATGCATCGTGAAAACTCTCTCGAAAATCATTTGAACGAGAAAAATGTTAATTCTGCAGCTGGGTTATTACTCTCTTTGTCGCATTCGCACGATTCGCAAGATTCATCCACAACATCGAATCTAGTTTTGTCTCCAAGTAACAACAACAATTCTACTCAAATGGAAAATAACAATACATTGATGACAGTGTCAAACCCGTTGCACGTGAGCTCAGCTTGTTTACTAGTAGAGGCAGCTGTTGCACCATTAGAACAAACTCATACCCCCAATGTAGTTTCCTCACCGGTTAATGTAATGGAATCTGAAATTAAATTCCATATCCAAAAAACAAAAACTAAAAAGTCTATAATGAATGATTGGTTAAACCAAACAGATTCAACGACACTTCACCAGAATGATGAAACAACAAATTTGGATAGTTTGGTGCAAGTGGCGGCTACAATGTGTAATAATTTACATTCACCACAAATGGTTACGCATTCGCAGATTGTACCTGTTACATATGCGATACAAGAAGAACCACACAATTTGAGTATGGCTGCGAAAAAAGTTGAAGAGTTTATATATCAAAATGATGTAAAAATGTCTCCTGTGGAAGAAGAGGATGTGAAATGGCATCATCCAATTAATAATTTAACTTTTTCGAATGTTACTAGTGAACCAAATACGACAATCTCATTTGTGACACCACCGGGAGCTGTTATTCAAGACGGAAGTGGAAGTGCAGCAAAAAAACGATGGCTTCGACAGGCAATTTCGGAAGAGTGCGATAATGAGGCATCATCACCGCCGAACGGTTATATGACTCCGTTGAAGAAACGAAGATTTGCACGTCAATGTTCTGAATTGCCAACGCCAGAGGATTTGCCACCTTCTAATCAATACACTCAACCCGCATTTTGTGTTAATGAAATTCAACAAATTACCCAAAATTCGTCACCAGACTCGTCAACTGTTGACCCGACCAATAAATCTTCAATCATGTCTAATTTTGCGAGTGAAGAACAAGGTTTTTATCCAATTAAAGTAGAAATTAAGGAAGAACCGATGCAAAATGTTGTGGAAAATCATTTTATTGCAATTGAAAATCAAACGGAGGAACCTTTTATTGAAGCTAAACAGGAAAGCCACGTAGAAGATATGTTTGAAACGCGTACATACTCCATTGTTGAAAGTAATCCACAATATGTCGATATGAATCAATATTCTCAAAATAAGGCCGAGGCTGAAGAAAATTATGAACAAGATGATGAAATTGATATCGTAAGCTCTCCGCCTCCCGGTGAAAAAATCGTCGCTGAAGATAATTTGGTTAAAATAGAGCCTGAAGATGAGGACGAAAAGGATGAAAAAATAGATGTGGTTGAAGATCTCGTCCCTGATAATGTCACCATTTTAAACGAAGTAAAAATAGAACAAGAAGATTATGATTACAAAATGATCGATGATGTTAAGAAAGAGGCAACCGACGATAAGGTGACCGAAGTTAATGGCGATTTTAAACATAATATTGAAGAAATCTTTGGATCTGATGATAAACAGGAGGTAAACAAACTAGAAAATAGTGATGTTAAAACAGACGGATCATTTAACACAGGTGAAGAAGATGATGAACCTGATGATATGGAAGTTCAAATTGAGAAGTGCATAAACGCTTCTGATGAAAGTATTAATGATGCTGATGATGAAGCAGATGGTGAGGAAGATATCGAGAGCGAAGAAGAAAACGTGTTTGAACCTAATATTAAGGAAGAATCTATTATTAAGGAAGAACCTAATATTAAGGAAATCAATTTACAGTCCGTAAAATTTGAAAATGAACAAGAATTAATTCTCCATTCTGCCGAAATCGTGGATGAGGTTAAAAAGGAAGAGGTGCATGAAGAATTCACACAAATTGTAGAACATCCGGCTAAAGAGGATCAGCTATATGAGATTAAGGAAGAAATTAGCGAGAACTTATTGAATCCATTGTCTTCAACAGAAGAATCTGATAAAAGTTTTGAATCGGAAATTCATGCACCTCAAGAAGATGGTGAAATGGAGACCGATGCGAAGGAAAAACTGGCTCAACCAGAAGGCGCACTAGTTGAAGAAACTGCGGTTCAGAACAATGTTGAGGGGCTTGAAGAAGACATTGAAATGGAATGTAATGAACAATCCAGGAACACTTCTACTCCAGTACTTTCAGCAGAATGTAACCAAGAAACAGAATCAATAAATTCACCCAAACAAGAATTATTAGTTTTTTCTGAACCAGAATCACCTCATTCCGAACAGATTCAGCAGCCTATAAAAACAGAACCTTTGTCTGCGTCCGATATGAATACGTTTGACGAACAAAAACTGAGGCCTCCGTCACCTATCGAAGCGGAAATCAAAAGTTCTCATAATGAAAAATTTGAAGTGGAAAAACCGAGTACTCCAATACCTTCAGAATTGGAAAATGTCGATTTTGAGTTGCCACCTGGAGACACAATCGAATCTGAAGAATGTAATAACGTCAATGATGAAATTGCTGACATTCAAAAGCGACTACATTCATTCCATACGGAAAACATTTTAATTTTAAAATCTCGCAATAAGAAAACCAAACCACTTGTAATGTCGAAGTCTTTAATTCGTTGTCCAGTGCCACGCAAAGAATCGCTTTCACCAGCAAAACCAACAACACCACCGCCATCGATGGCATCAATAAAGCCTAAAAAGTCTGTTCAATTAAATTTCGATTTAAGCGTCCAGGATGATATGACGGTGAATGTAAAGTTAAAAGATAAAAGTGAAATGAATACTATTTGTAGCGAAGAAAAGATGGCAAAGGATTCGAAACGAGAACACAAAGAACCCAAACCAATTGTAGACAGTATGAAAATTGATATTTCAAAAGAAGAACGTCATCATACACGATGGGACAAACCTGATGAAGTAAGATACGAAGCTCAACCCAAAATTGCATCATCAATTTATCCATATTTAAATAATAACAGTTCTAGTAATGGTACTAGTAACAGTAATACGTCAAGTACAACTTCAATTTATGGAATCACATCATTGTCGGGTGCTACAAATCTTTCCCAATTACCACCGACAATTCATATTCCACCGAATACACCCGCATCTCATATTCAATACTACAACGCATTTTATAATAAGTATTCAACCACGACACCAATATCATCAACATTAGGTTCCAGTTCGGCTCCAATCGAGGGGACCGAAAATACTAAATTGAAATATCCAAGTTTCTCGTTACTGTCCGATTATTTAGATACGAGTAGTACGGTGACTGTAAATAATAATAAAAGTACATCGTTCCACCCCTCTACGTATTCTAGTTTGGATGCATCATCCACAACACAGCAACCCACATACTATAGTAGTATGAATTCAAATGGGCCATCATTAATTTCATCGTTTTTGAGTAAATCATACAGTTCAGATCAAATAACTACAATTCAACCACCAAAAATATTATCTCGTGCACAAAGTGCAGATCCACGGTTAAATCCTAATCTAAATGTACCTGAGCCACCACCTGCTCCTAAACGAAAGGTAAAAATATATTTTTAATCGTTTTAGATTTTCTATTACATTAATTATATTATAATTTATTCAGCTATCGATTAATGAGTATCGAAAACGTAAACAACAATCTGAATCATCGAATACCAATAATGGGGATAAAACAATCTCAAAATCATCATCATCATCGCTATTGAATGATTGCTCTATTGGCAGTGGTGGTAAATCTGAATCGTCAGTAGACATCAAAGACACTTTGAGACAATTTGACGAAAAAGAAAAAGAAGGTACATTTTTTATTGCTGCTAGTTTTCGATCAAATTTCATAATATATCTTTTTGCTTTATTCACGCAGTACTATTTAGTCCAGCACCAACTGAACTAGAAATGCAACAGGAAATACTATCAGAGAGACTGAAAAGCTATAAAAGTTTACATGGGCTGTCATCGTTACCGGTTGGTAAATCGGATGATAATGGAAGTTTATTATTTATATCACCATTGAAAGATAAAGGTATGTGTTGTTAATTGTTCTGATTTTATTTGTAATAGGCATATTCATAAAAAATTATAGTTTATATTCGAGGGTTGTCTTAAATCAAGCATTTTCAGATTTATTAATGAATATCTGAACTAATTAACGTTTCTGTAGCGCTGAACGCAAAATAACAAAATAAAATATAGTTTTTGCGTGTTTTAGTCAAACACTTAATAGGCCTAATAGAATGACCTTGACGTTAGGCGAAAGACGAATCAATTTCTATGAAAGAGAAACTAAAATCAATCAGAGCCATACATAAAATTTTATTCAATGAATTGGAATGAAGTGGGTTGCTTAAAATAAAACAATTAAAAGTTTAAAAAATATTTTTACATATTTTAGTTTCAAATACTGGCTTTATGTTTACGTCATTTTCTCAAGGTTCTTTAAAATTTGTTTCTCTATTTTAACCTTTATGTGACTGGATATTAAAAAATCTTTTTAGCAGACTGGAATGGTACAAATGTTCCCAGTATAAATTAATAGAGAATTTGACAAAAAATTTAAATTATTTCGATTTGAACAGACAATAAAATAGCACAAATAACGGCAAAATAAAACCAAAAATACGACGAAAAGAAAACACTAAATCAAAGGAAAATGTATAGTCAAATCTGCATTTGGGTACAATTTTACCCAGTTTAGTCACATAAAGGTTAAAGCTCCAAAAAATAAAATTATTTCTTGCTATTTGCTGGCAGTCATTTTGACAGATACGTTAGTTCTATCATGTGAAACATGGGAACATTTACGTCATTTTTACAAAGCTAATTATTCGAGAATTGGACGATATTTTGGTGAAACTTATAGAAACGTCTTTTGCAGGGGGTGGGGGGGAGGGCTATTTGTGAATTCGATTCGAACGTATTCGATTTAATTCTTATTTGATTTAAATAAGAAACGAATGAATCTGATTCAATTCAAATAAGAATCCAATTCTTCGAAGACTCGAATTAGTAATCGAATACACAAATAGCCCCCAGTAGATAGAAGATGTCAGATTTACTAAAATTGGTTTTCAATTGAAATAATATCTTTTAATAATATCCTTCATAATTTCTGAGCAAATAAATTGTAGTGCAGGACAATTTCTGCAGTTCAATTTTTGAAGTTACAGTCATGAAATAAGCGTTTTTTACTTACTATTCATACATCTTTCTTCTCTGGCAAGATTAAATGTCTGCAGAAATTGTATTGCATTTTAATTTGTATGCTCGGGAGGTCTTAATCTAAACATTAAGCCAAAGAAAAGATTTGAAAATATTTATTTCAAGGCTTATTGCACGACTGAAACTTGTCTTATTCGCAATGCATACAATTCAGATTGGTTTTGACTGGCAAGGTTAAAATGACTAAAGGGATTGTCATGCAGACATATTTATTGATCAGAAAGCCTGAATCGAAAGTTTTAGGCTGCTAATAGTGGTGAGAGTATCGATATGTCTTGAATATTGCACGACTGAAATTTCGCCATCTTATTATGTACGCTTCATAAAATCCATACTTTAAATATTATCCGACAAGGTTGAAGGACTTCAGAAATTGTCTTTCATTCAAATTTGTATGCGTAAGTAACTTGAATCTAACGTCTTAGCCTGATAAAATATTTTTGTAATACACCAAATAACGTAAGAGGGTTACAATTTATAGCAAGTTTGAGTGAATCTGGCGCCATTCGTACCAATTTTGATGTCTTGAATGTTAATGGTAATAATTGACATTGATATTTATTTCAGTGTTTAAATTCATTTTTTCGTTCCCTTCTTTTATCATTTTTTTCTCTTTTTGGGAGAGAAAACATATTTATATTTTTTTTGTTTCTTTCTCCGAGAACGAAATCAAAAAAATTAAAATATCTCTTTTCAGCAGTGTTTAAATTCATTTTTCTTTTCCTACTTTAATCTCTCTTTGTGGAAGGTAGAATAGCTATTTATATTTTTTTTGTTTCTTTCCCCAGGAGCGAAATACAAAAAAATTAAATATCTCTCTTCGGATTTTTTTTTTTTTTTTTTAGTTTTTCGCGTACCCATTGCCAATATGGACTTGATTGTTTCTCGTTTTATTTGTTTCCTCAAAATTGTTATTTGTATTTCGCTATCGCTAAGATCATCGCATTGATCTTATAGTGAAACGGTGTTCTATACTGTTCACAGTATGACCTATTAGATTTTTAGCAAAATTCAAATAGGATTATGTTAATAAAATCTCCTGGACTATGTTACTTTTCTGATCGGCATTTAGAATGATTTAAAATTTTAAATTATTTGTTAGAGTAGTACAGACTGTACAATTCTACATAACGTTAGTACAAAATAATAACCTTATAATGTTCAAATGAGAAGGTAATTTCGGTGACATCAAATTATAAGATTTTAACTACACATACATTATGACAAAATAAAACGAAATAAAAAATGCAAGATTTCGTAAAATTACAACTACCTACTTTATCACATTATTTTTTTATGTATTTTCGTTTTGTTAACAAATTAGAAAACCCGAAAAGTTAAAACCATTTAATTTTAATTTTGGGTATTTGTGTCGTTATTTAAATGTTAAAATATTTTCGTTAAAATATAACAATTCTTTCAAAGTAATTTTCAATAGTTTTATTACTTAGTAAAGAATGACGGTTGTACATTTTGGTTGGGTGATGTGAAATTTAATATGTTAACTCACAAAACCAACACATATATGTACATACTTATACAGGCCTTGCTTTTCTTTCATATGACAGATATCATAAAACAAATGTACATTGGCTTGTGTCAGTGTTGTTAGTAAGTTTTATTTATGAAATATTTTATTTATATCGCGTTTGTACACGGCGACATATCACTGTATTCCAATGTAAACGAGAAACAATCAAACGAATAAAACGAGAAACAATCAAGTCCATATTGGCAATGGGTAGGCGAAAAACTAAAAAAAAAATTTACCGAAGAGAGATATTTTATTTTTTTGTATTTCGTTCCTGGGGAAAGAAACAAAAAAAAATACAAATAGCTATTCTACCTTCCACAAAGAGAGATTAAAGTAGGAAACGAAAATTGAATTTAAACACTGCCGAGAAGAGATATTTCAAGTTTTTTGATTTCGTTCCCGGAGAAAGAAACAAAAAAAATATAAAAATGTTTCCTCTCGCAAAAAGAGATAAAACAAGGGAACGAAATTTAAATTTAAACACTGATTTATTTCCTTTTTTTGTTGGTATATTGGTAGCTGCTAAACCTTCACATTACTTTTATAATCATAATCAAATACCGAGACGCAAAAGATTGGTGCTATCATTTTTCTAGCAGAAAGTTTAAATTGAAAATGTATATAAATCCTAAATCGATATATGTACATATAAAATCTATGTAAAAATTTTATTTTATTAACAAAACTAAACATAAATGAAAAGTGGGGATTGCAAAATTTCAAAAGCCTTAATATGCTTGTAAAATAACTATTCAATTTTAGTTATACTTTTTTACAAAGTACATACCTAATTAATTTTTTTCAAGCGTAATAATTTAACATTAATGCTAGTTTCACAGCCAGTGGTGAGATTCAGCTGATTTAGTGAGTGATTTTTCATTCATTTTATTCACTTACTCATTAAATGAATAATAAATCACTTCCCAAATAAATAACGTGGCGACCCAATTTTCGGTTATACATAATCCAATAGTTTAAGAATAGCTGTAAGTTATATGATAAGATCACGCTACACAAAAATTGAATTAAAATTATGAATAATGTAGGTATTAAATTAAAATTTTATTTTCTAGATCTCGAATCATCATTAACACGATCAAATCGTTTATCAACAGGTAGTACTAGTAGTAGCAGCAGCAGTAGTAGTTTATCTTCAATTAATTCAGAAATAAATCCCACATCTCCATTATCTTCATCGTTACCTACATCGCCATCATCATCTCACAAACATTAAGAAAACCAAACAAAAATAAAAAATATGTATCTGTATTTTTTCTAAATAAAATAATAAATATATAATTTAAAGTTTCTTTAAAATACAAACATAACATAAAATAAATATATTTCGCGCTGGCCGTTGAATGAGGGAAAAAGCTCACATTAAACAAAATAAAAAAATATTCAAAAAAAATTACTAAACACAAAACATCACAAACACATTTTTAATGTAAATAAGATTTGTATAAATAAAAGTACAAACACAAAACAAAAATTAATAATTAATTTTATTGGTTTCGAATTTGTGTGTATTGCAAGTAAAAACCCAATTCGCTAATTAATAAATATAAATAATATATAAATAAATATAACAATTAAATAGCATTAATTTTTAATTGTATAAAAAAAGAATTATTTAATGTTTTGATTTTGTTTTGTTTAGAATTATAAATTTATATATTAAATATATTAAAATAAATAATTAAATTTATTGTTTATTATTATTATTTTTTTTTTTTGAAATATTTTCTACATTAATTCAATATTTTAGGTTGTGTAATTCATAGTTATATTTTTTACATGAACTTTGATTATGTAAAATGTATGATGTTACATATAAAAAAAAAAATAAAAAAAACTAATACAATTAGAAGGAAGTACATTTTGGTTTTTATTTTAATATGAAAGAATAAAAACTTAATTTAATTTTTGTATAATGAAATACAGTTTGTATATAATTGTAATTATGTATAGTAGTAATTAATTTAATAAAATAAAAATGTTTTTAAACAAAAGGAAAATTTAAAAAGTGAACTATTTTGTAGATCATATATATTATAAAAAAAATATAAATTATATTAAAAACAAAAAATAATTTTTAAGTAAAATGAAAAAGAAAAAATTTCTACTTAAAGTAAAAACAATAATTATAAGAATTTTTTTATTTTATATATGTATATTTGGATGAACATAATTTATATTATCTCGTTTTTTAAAATTTTATTTAATGTTTATTATTTTTTTTTTTATCTACATATATGAAGAAATCAAGAAAATTTATTTTTAATTTATAAATTATTACTTATTGGTTATAAAGATAATTTTAATAATAAAGGGTGTGTTCGCTAAATAAATTATCTTCACATTTTATAATACAATATCATAACGTTAAGTGACGTGATTATAGTCGTGTCGTGTCACACGAAAATTGATATGCTTGAATGACTGCATAAAGAAATACATGCGGCAAATTAAAAATAAAATCGTTTTATAATAACAACATACCTAATTTAAAGAACTATAAAAAGAATATAGAACAAAATAATTGCGTTCTTCCATTTTAGTTGTCGTTTGTGACTTATAAAAAATTAAGTGACATCCATTCAAATTTTTTCTGGGTAGAGAAACATTGCCGAATTTAAATTAGCAATATTATCATTCAAGCTGTACTGTACTGGTCAGGCCACCTCATTTATATTATCAGTGTTCATTTAAAAAAAAAAATCTTATCTCTGGAACGGACCACCCTACCTACAACTATAACTAATGTGAAGAAATAGGTCGAGAGCAACATCGCGAATTTACGAGACACCTTGTACATTTTTAATTAATGATTAATTATAAACATGAAAATATAATCTGTGATGAGAAATAAAAAGAATTAAACAAAATTGTAAGAAAAATATCAAAAAAATTTGTTTAAATTTTTGTTTTGTTTTTTTAGTCTACTTTATTCAGTTAATTAATTACGTTTTCAATTATGCTTTGACGTCTGGTGGATGAATAACATATTTTACTTTTTTTTTTTTTTCTTTAATAATTGTATATTTTTCACAAGGTGCTGCTACTTTGTGAAAAAAAAATATTTCTTGCATTTAATGTCCGTACACCAAAGCATAATGTTTTAAATTGTTTTTAAATTTAAATAACTAAATAGAAATTTGTAAATAATTAGAAAGTTCCTTGTTTTTTACAATAAATAAATTAAAATTGAGATTCGAATTTTTATTTATTTTACTACTTATTTTTCTTTATGATAATTGGGAAAAGTACAAAAAAAAAACCTTTAGATACTATAAAAACGAAATTGTGAATAAATTTAGTTTTGTGTTTCGAAAAAAATTAATAAATTAGTTTAATAAAACTTGCCTCTTTGTTTGTTTATAAAATTGTGAATCAAACAAAAATATTAATATTAGAATAAGATACCTATGTCCTTATTTTATTATTAATTTTATTTTATTTATTGTATTCTAGTTTATACATACCTATATGCAGATTTTTTTTTTTTTTTTCAAATTGTTTTATAAAATTAATCAAGAAGACAAAACAAAAATTTATACATTTTTTAATTTTTATTAATATATAGAATTTATTTATTAAAAGAAAAATTCTTCAATAATTATTTTAAAAAAAATCAAAGTTTTTTTTATTATAGAATGATAAATAAACATACATTTTTTACATTAGAACTACCGATCCGTCAAAATGCCCAATTGTGCATTTATTGATTTTGAACAATCCGTGATTTTGGGGGTGTTGGTAGTTCTAGTGTTATAAACATTAATTAAAGCAGATAAATACGCAAAAACATTTTTTTATTTTCTCTATAAAACTACACTTATGTAATTTTATATATTTCTGTTTTTTTATTATTATTAAATTTTATAATTTTTTTCTATTAATTTTAAAAATCTATATTCATACATTTAGTAAACCAGATTCAGTTATTTAAATAAAATAAAAATAAAACAAGAATTTATATGTAAGGAGAGTAAATATTTTAATTAAATAAAAATAAAAAAAATTAAAAAAAAGAAAAAGTAAAAAACTAAAAATCTAATTAATTTTTAAGGAAGATTAAGATTACGTTTTAATATTAAAATTAAAAAGAAAAGTAAAAGATGAGAAATTAAAAAATTTATAAATATTACTATTAATTATTATTAATAATTATTATAAAATTTAAAATAAAATAATGAAAAATTGAAAAAAAAAAAAAAATTAAAACAAAAAAAAATCAATAAAAAAATTCAAAAATGTAAAAAATTTTTAAAAATTATATAAATGTTTGTATTAGTGTGAAAAAAAGATTAAAACTTTATTCTATCACTAATATTCAATAATAAAATGATATAAAAAAAATTGTATGACTGCTTATAACTTAATTTGCTTCAAGTCAAATTGCTCTCACAAAAATACAGTGATAGTGATTTTAGAGGCGAGTTAGTGCCTTACCCTTTTTATAAACAGGAAATTTGAATGGTTTGTATTCATTCAATTTAATCTTTGTCTGTCCGTGAACAAAGGCTTAGAAGTAACCTGTTCATTAGGAGTTGAGGCGCAGTGTCAACAGTAATGGATGTAAAAGCAATAGCTTTTTATTCATAGTCATAAAAAGTAGTATACTTATATGTATAGAAAGACAACATAGGGTATTGAATTTTTTTTTTTTTAAACAAAGTGAACTTATGTAAAGTTTTAAAATTAGTTAATTTTATTTACTTTAAAAAGGAATTTTAATCAAAGTATAGTGTAGTGAAGTTAAAATATTCCATTACTCTCTTCGGTAACATTAAAAAAAAAAACAGTGAAAGCAGTTAGAAGAAAAAAGATATAACAAACAAGTGTAGTCAACTATTATTATAGTTAGACTTAAAAGTGATAAAACATGTCAGAAAATGAAATCAATCGCGTCGATAGTAAGTAACATAAACATGGATCGCCCTGAATCCGAAATAGACTTTATTTCAAGTGAAATGTATGCAGACGATGAACCGGTAATGGCGGTTGCAAAAATGGTAACGGCAACGAAACAATTTACGACGAAAAGAAAACATAAAGAAAGGAAAAATTCCTTATCACTGGGAAACAGCATTAAAAGTAAAAATTCAGCAATTAGAGTAAACGCTGGACTATTTATCTGGAAAACTAACCAGTATAGATAGATACTTGTAATAATTCACAAAGCTTATCGTCGTCCTAACTGTGAATTAACGTAAGTGCAAAAACAAGATTTTTCAGGAGGAAGATAAAACGTTATAACTTTTAAATTTATTCCAGACCCTTTGCATATTTTGACTTATTAACTATAAAAACCTAACTTTATTACAATTAGTCAATAATTTAATAAAAAAGTCTCTGTAACGATTTTTATGGTACATACGTTTTCTCACAATGAAATTTGATTATAAATTATGCAAGTTATGTTTTATCACAGCCCTGAAAACTTTAAGAAAATAAGAATATTCTTTTGAAAATAAAACTATTTTTCAATTAATCAACTTTTATTTTAATTTTACGCTTTCTTTAGCGTATAAATTTATAAATTAAAAAGAAAATAGGAACTTTATATCACAGAATGATAGCCATAACTCATAAAATATTTCAATACAAAATAAAAATTAAAACTAACGATACAATTTAATGATTAACTTTAAAACTAATAAAGTATTGTAATTTAAGATTTATCAGGGTTGCCACTTAAAAATGAAATATTATCATAGAAGGGATGGAAGTCTTTCGGTATGATATTCTTGAGTTGCTGGAGGTGTGAACCCATTTTTGATGTTTAATCTTAATAGCGGAAGTACGCTTTTGCATGAAATCTTCAAGACTATTATATGTGCGTTTCTTCTCTTCCGTTGGGGAAGGCTAATGAAATCAGAACCAAAAGCTATTTTCACTTTTATTTCGCCATCCGTGTATATTTAATTGATTTAATATTATTAACGGTAGGATCCCCTACCTTCCGTCCTGGGCGAATTGATGAATAAATTAAATTATCATCGTAATTTTTTACGAAATCAAATGATAACCGTTTTATTTCGTAAGGTCTTCCTTGCTTTGGCTGTATACTCACAATAATCGTTGGGGACGTAAATTGGTTTATTCTTGAGATGTCTCTCAATTGTTGCATGAACGGAATCCGCTTCCATCTGCGTATGCCCCTTTTCCAAGAACGTTTGCTCTACAATTATTATTTTTTCTACGCTGAAACATAATATGTAATGCGTTTGCCAAAGTGCAGTTTTTATTTTGATAACCGCATCCGTTGCTCCATACAATTATTGGTTTGCCTTCTTGGTAAATATCCTTTGAGTAGTCTATGACGCATGAAGCAAACGTAGTGGCGCTTAAATCTGCGTCAAGTTCTGTAAACCAATAGCAGCGAGCATCATGAGTATTCACATCGTAAAATTGTGGCTGCAAAGTTTTGTTTTGTAATATAAGGCTGAGGCATTTAACATTGGACAAACTTTCACGGCTTGCAAACCCTGAGTGAGCACTATACATTCGCCCCTTTCACCTCGCTCTTTATCGTTAGCTTTTCTTTTCTAGCCTTTTCCTTGTGAAAAATATGCTCATGCCTGCCTTGAAACTGCAACAGTCATCGCACTGGTCTTTTTTGGGCTGTTGAAAGGCAATTTTTTTTTTCATCCACCATCTTGGAAAAAGTGCAGTTTGATAATGGTTTTGCCTTAGAAAATTCAGCACACCACTTTTGGTACTCCACAAAAATCGCAGCTTTATTATTGGCAAAATTTAATACTGGCTCGACGTATAATTTGTCAGTATTCTGTCGGTAGTAATGGGATGGAAGTTTTGGTAAACTGTCCAGAAATTTTACCAGGTCCTCTTTTTGTTCGTTAACTGGTTCTGCGATAACTCTCAGTATTTTGTTTTGCTCAATCATTATATCTTTTGAGATATGCATGCCATCAAGACCTTTGGAGAGCCAATTTCTAATCATAATGTTTCGTCACCTTTCGGTAAAAAATATAATTTTGTGAAAGACCGGCGTGTGTTATCCGGTTGAGTTTTTCTTTTTACTGGAACCTCTTTAACATGGGACAGAACGTACAGCTTTTTCTGATCCCAGGACATGTTGAACCAACAATTATTAAAAATCTTTAGCCGTTGACTTTCAGAGAAACTATTACAATATCGCACGTGAGAAGTTTTACATTTTTGGGAGGTACATGGCGGTCCCAACTGTCTCTTACTTCGCTGTACACATATTTCACCTTTAGAGTTTTTAGGTCTCCTCCATCCTATATAATCTTTACCGAGTTCTTGATGGCGCTTATTTTTTTCATCTATCGAATCCGATTTGCCCGCGTTTCTCTTGCATTTCCTGGAACAATTATTGTTAACTTCTTCAGAATCCATAAACTGTTTTTCAATTTCAATGCAATAATCTGGATCATTTTCACATTCTTGGTCATCAAGTTCATTACCAGACGTAACAACATTACTTTCATTCGATTTTTTTTTGAGTTGAGTGTTTTCAAATCCTGCTTGTACTATTTCGTGAGTACAGTTGTTTTCTTCCTCACACTCTATAAAGTCTTTTTCGCCTTCAATGAGATCTTCTGGATTTTTGTGGCATTCAAATTCAATAGGAGACGTTAAAAAAATACAGCGTTCGTCTAATGATGTTTGTGCGTTTTCGGTTGGTGCTGGTATTGAAGCTTCATTAGCTAGTAAATTATTAATATTGTATTGTTGTTTCATTTTCCCATCAAGGTCGCACGATTGTAAAACAGTTATGTTTTCAATATTTTCGATTTGCGATTGGTCAATTTCAGAAACTTCGATAACCAACTGATTTGATGTTGATTCAGAGGTTTTTTTTTTACCATATCAACCATAATTTTACCACGGGAATACATGATTTTTGTAAAGAAATAGTTCTTAAATTAATATAAATAATTTTTTTTTTGTATTCACCTGCTTAAAGAACTTACCGAACGTTCATAAACCCTAGTTTAAAATATGTAGTACAAAATCAATTTTTGCGCAAGTGATTTGACGTATATGGAAGCACCTGTGGAAAAATCGGGAACTGTTTTATATTAAGTGATAACGTATCAGCAAAATGATTTATTTTTTTCAAAAATAAGTGTTTTTAAAAATCTCGCGTTTTATTTTGTAGAAAAAAACTATTTTAAATTCTTTTTAAACATACATATGTATTATCTTACCTTTACTGAAGATAGTTGATTGTAAACTAAGTAATTTACGCTTTTAGCCGACCTTCGTATTTTTTAGTAAATCTCAAGCAACTTTGGGTAGGTAAACATTTTCCATTTCTAAGAAAACTTCTCTTCGAGAAAAATCTATGGTGTTAAAATCATCATCCATAACCATGATCATCTTGTTTGATAAAATTGCTTAAAATTTTCGTTGAATTGAATTGATTTAATTGTTCGTTGAATAATTTTTTGGTTAATAGATAAAAAACGGAGTATTTTTCAAAAATCGTAGCATAATCAACAAAAAAGGAGTATTATTTTTTAAAGAGTAGTACAGTAGTACAATTTTTCAAAAAGTAGTACAAATACTCCGATTGTAGTAAAACGGCATCACTGATCACAAACCATTAACCCTCGTCCGACGGCATAATTTTACAACGTTAACAGTCCTCACTGTATGTATTCCTTTCTATAAGCATTCCTTCCTTTATACGATCCTGTATGATCTAGACTAAAAATATAGAAATCCTACGAAAGATCCATCCTCTATGGCTTCTACAAGAAAAGTTATTGAAATTTATAAAACTCGATAAGGTACAATTGTACCTATGCCGCTTGACGAGGGTTAAGGCCGGTATTCACGTACAATTAAATTGCGCAAAATAATTGTGTGACGTCAGAAAATTACACAATATACGCAAATTTTATTGTGCAATATTGACGTCACACAATTATATTGCGCAATTTAATTGTACGTGAATACCGGCCTTTAGAAACCATCTTCAAAAAAACATTATACACTGCACCGGCCAGATTACAAAGAATCCTGTTCGACGAGTTACCATATACTTTCAGATTAACATATAGAAAAGGCATTGATATGCCTATAGCAGACTGTTTAAGCAGAGATAGTGTTAATGAGGTTCCTCAGGATAATAACGAAGAGTCAGAATTGTGTATGGTAGTTCCAATGACGCAGGATGCGAAAACCGCGCTCTTGCATGAAACGGAAGAAGATAAAAATTTTATTATATTAAAGAAATACATTTTGGAAGGATTCCCTAGTGACACCACAAAACTACCGGCGTAACTAAAGCATTTTGTTAATTTCAGGGAAGAACTATCAATAGTTGATAATATTATTTTTAAGGGTGATAAAATAGTGATTCCCAGAGCAATGATACCGCGAATATTGAAATCCACTCATCTTGGACATCTTGGTATCCAAGCAACACTGGAAGGGCTTATACCAGGGGCCCTATTTCTGAATACGATACGAATTTGTATACGAAACGAAAATGCTATTCGATACGAAAATTAATTGGTATTTCTGAATACGAACGTATGGCCTATTTTAATTTTTGTACTGTACGTAAAAGGAAATTTGGTTTACGCGAAATTGCCTTAAAATGACAGTATAAAACTGACAAAGAACTGAAATCGAATACGTATTATTAAAAGCAACAAAAGCTTTGCGTTTTGCGTAGCAAAACACCGTGTTATTTTGGTTTTATTTATCTAGTGATTGCTGATGGCGAAAAGATCCGGTTTTAGTAAAAAATATGGCAGTTAAATTCGGGCTAAAAAGTAATAATGTGGAATTTTGCTAAGCAAATTATATTTTCAAATAAAAAAATATCTTTCAGTTTTTAAAAATATTTCATATTATTTAAAAAATAAAAAATTGTAAAAATTCAAATTTCATGTATCGTTCTTTTCTCGTTCTTTCAATTTAATTTCCCGTTCCCTTAATTCTATGGATTTTTCTTTTAATTGAACTAAGTAGTCGCTTCAATGACTTGCTCGAGTCAGTCACGGTATTGGTGAGAGACTCTAATTTGTTGGTAACATTACGGTGAAGCACCTCTTGCATTTTGATTTGTGTCTTTGTCCCTAGATTTTCTTAATGTTCTGAGAGTAGGTGCCTCTACATTGCTGACAATAACGCCGATGTTTTTATTTTGACCATTATCGTTTATTGATAAAGTTGGTGGAATTGATGGAAATATATCACATATCCAAGTTGCTCTCACCAAGTTCCCGAGTGCCGGCGGGTACTTCAATTGCTCTATTTAAATCAATCAGTCAAATCACAGCTTCTTCTTTAAGCGAAAGCGTAAAGATTTTTGACTTGCCTCCCCTCATCTCGGACAAACTTATTTAATTTTAGTCTCTGTTTTATATTAAATTTGAAGTCCGACCACACTTTTTCTAGAAGTCCGAATTTCGAATTAACAGTCGTTGGGAGCTTACCCGATTGCTAATTTCAAACCTTTGATTAATTGGGTCCTTGGCTATCATATTATACCCTTTAACTAATAAGGGATGTTCCTCCATAGAAGCCACCAACATTTCGAACTGTTTGACAGTAGTAATCTTTGCCCTAAAATACATACACAATAATAATAAAAAATAAATACGTATGTATATATATTGAACGTGTAAATTAATAAATTAAATTATGAATGTGACAATAATTATTAACATATACATATGTATGTATTACATACGTATTTAATCATTAAAAATCTATTTTTTTTGTTGGTAGCGTTTTAAATTACTTTCCACTAACATGCAAAATATTCTATTGGTTTCTATTCTATTAAATTCGATCCGTAAATGCTTTGGTATTCCTGAATACGAACGTACAGTATATTTTAATTTTTGTAGTGTAGGCAAAGGGAAATTTTGTTGACAGTGTAAAACGGAAAATAAACGTAAATATGTCAAAATTTTGAAATCAATTAGTTTTTAATTGGCTACGTGAATAAAATGGAATCCGCGCCATGTTTGATAAATATTATTTTACATTAAACTAAAATAATTTTATTAAATAAAACCAAATACAAATCTCTACCTAGAAAAATACATGTTTCGTAAAATTTTAGTTTTATTTAGTTTATTGTGATTGTGGCGTTGAGGGCTGGTATTTAATGCAACAAATTGGGCTATATACATAAATTATGTGAAATTTTGCCAATTAAAAAATATTTTCAGTTAAAAAAAATTAGTTTTTAGTTTTTAACAATATGTATTTCTTTTAAAAATAAAAATAAAATTAAAAATATAAATTTCTTATGTACCTCTTGCATTTATTGCTTGTTTAATTTTGGTGTCGTTAACTATTATGTGATCGAACCAAAATCCGTTCATGAACGTACAAAAACTGCACGAATTCGAATTGCGAAATAAGGGAAATTTTGTCACGAATCATGCTTACACGAATTCGTACAAGAAATAAACGTATTCGTATTCAAAAATACCAATGGCACGAATTCGTACAATTTTTGTTCGTATTCGTATTGGTAATGCCTAATATGAAAAATTTTGTAACGTAGCAGTCTTACTCGAATTCGTATACAAATTACACGTATTCGTATTCAAAAATACCAATGACACGAATTCGTACCATTTTTGTTCGTATTCGTATTCAGGAATAGGGGCCCAGGATGTGGCACATTATATTGAGACGTGCGGAGTGTGCCAGCAAACGCAGAGGTCTAATATAAAGGAACTGATCATACTCAAAGAAGTACCCACTTTACCATTCCAAATAGTAGCATCCGATTTGTTCAATTTCGATGCAGAAACTTATATAGTGATAGTTGATAGTTACTCGGGATTCATGGACTTTGAAAAACTTCAAGATTTATCTTCACAAAGTGTGAATAAATTCCTAAAAAGGTATTTGCGGTTCATTTTTGAAAGGGATAACGGCCCACGCATCCCACGAATTCAAGAAATTCAGCAATCAATGGAATTTCTTACATAAAACGTCTAGCCCACATTTTGCTAGAAGTAATGGTCTGGCTGAGAGGGCAGTACAGACGATGAAATTGTTGCTAAAAAAATGCGTGAATGATTGTACAGACGTCTACCTAGCTTTGCAAAACTATAGAAATAGTCCTAGAAATGATAACTTGGAATCACCAAATCAACGTCTCATGAACCGTTTGACTAGAACAAACATACCCACATGGAACAGACTACTTGAACCTAGAAAAATAAAGCACGTCACAGAGAACTTACAAAATGCAAGAAACAAGCAAAAGATGTATGCAGATCGCGGTTCGAAGGAATCAAAACCGTTTAAAACAAATGATAGGATTCGGATTCAGGTTGCACCTAGGGAATGGATAGGAGGAAAAGTAGTGAACAATGTAGACCAATGTGTTGGTAAAATCAGACGATGACAGACTATTTCGTAGAAATTCAGAGCACATATAAACGTCAAGAACGATTCGCGAACCATGTATTCAGTTTCCTAATCAAGCCCAAGCGGATTCAGGTCGTACTTTTAATTCAGTCTCGTCTAACGATATGTCGATTCTACGATCACCTCTCAGTTCAGCGCCTCTGGCGTCTAACTTTGTAACCACTAGATAGGGCAGAATAGTTAAGCCAGTTCGCTGATGTTATCACGTTTAATGTGGGCAATACAAAAGTTGTCATTTGCTTCTGCATTTAGCGTTGTCAGTAACAGTTTTGATGGCGCCTCTCTTAAGTAAGGAAGGAGATTGGAGGAAGTTTATCTTTAGGCTCTTTCTCCTCAGCCTTGTTATCATCTTCCACTTCTAGAATTTCGATTCGGTTACCAGATGTTATTCCGGATGGATTTACATTTACGTTCTTTAGGTTTGAAACCGCCTGCTCCTAAAATTTTGGGTTTCGTTTCTTTTTGACGTCACATACCCCGTTTAATTCCCGTTTGCACTAATCTTTGTGGTAGAGATATACATTTTCATTAACTTCATTTTCACGGTTTTGTACAATTTTTTATTTGTGTCACTCATATTACTTTCGTTTTCATTTATTGTAATGTTTGAAGCACTTTTTCATTAGAATTTTTGTATTTCAATCAAATCGGTTGACACTGCATTGTTGTTCTGACCATATGTCGTTGTTCTTCGGCTAGATTTCGAAAATATATTTCGAATTTAAAATTCAAAGCGACACTAGAAATTTCAAATTTATTGAAACAATTGGAATTATTAAAAGGAAGATTAGTAGGTATATTTGAAGAAATTGGTAAAGGGTTTTTGGTAAATTAAGACAATTTGTTTTTTCTTAGAAATTTTAAAGTTGGAGAGTTTCAGAATCAGTGAAGCTTTTTTGTTTTTTATATTGATTAGTACTTCAATTGTAATTCATTATGTAATTTATATTTTTAAAATTAAATACAACATTTAAATCAGAATTCAATTTTTATTGTTAAATTTTGACTTGAAATGTAGAAAATCATATTGTGGAGTGTATGAAACAGTTCTTCATTATAAGAACAAAGACCACCGGGGCCCTGCAGCACGGGGTTTGTGCCCTTGTAGTTACGCTGCTGCTCATAAATGAAAAAACAAAAGCAATGGTTTTTAAGTGAAGGTGGAATGGTTCTCATATGAGTCGTGTAAACCTATGTTTATTAAATCTAAAGTTTTGTCGGTTAGAAATCTATATGTTTACAGAGTTTTAAAAATCTTCTTCCTTCGAAGCGGTAATCGTAACATAAAAGAGTCAACATGTTCCCTGCGGGACAATTTATGTCCCTGTTTCGAATAGAGAGTTTTTTAGAAGATTTTATATTCATAGTGCACCGGTAAGGGTGTTATTGTCTTTAATTTATCCACTAAAATAATTAAATCTCTATTAAAAGATTAGCAGCGTTTACCGTTATTACCAATTTGTGCAGAATGTGTAAATCACATACACAAATTCATTGCTTTTAATGATATTTTACGAATATACTCATATATGTGTAGGTAAAATGAATTTTCAATGAAAATTCAATTTTCATTACGCGGAAAAATTACCATAGCAATAGCCTAAAAATGACAAAACATAAATAATGTAAACAAAAAAAAAAAAAAAAATCAAATTTTCTTTCAATTTTTGTAGTTTTCGTAGGGAGTTTCCGTCTTGAAGTCACTTAATATTGGAAGTGTTCTTACCTGTATTATATTTTATAAGCTTTTTAGTTATTTTTAATTAATAATTTAACAATAAAAAATTATGATTACTCGAAATTATCATATACAAGTTAAATTAGAAATTCATGCGGTGAGATGGCGACGTAACAACTCTGATAATATTAACTAATACAAATTGTACTTTTCTAGATAACATGCCCCGGTGTATGTCTATGTCCGAATGGTGGTGTTGAACTAACAATACGAACATTAGGATATTTGCTTACAACTAATCAAGCACCACCACGATTTCCAATAATTTTCCATGATACATTTCATTTGGAAGGATTTTTCAAAACGGTTAATTCCCTGGCCCAATTAGAGGATTCACTGCGGAATGAAAAAGTTGATATTACCATGTGGCAAAATGGCCGTCGCTTAGCATACTGTTGCAAAACGTTATATTCGTTTTTATTGGATCGACCATTTAAGGTAACAAGCCAAAATTATAATAAACTTTTGGACATGGAAGGAAACGTATTGATGACACCGTCTAGTTGTTTTCCGGGTATTATTGGGCCGAGAGTTGAGTATACATCTAGAGTGAAATTATTACAACCGGATTATGATTTGAGTGAACCGGAAGATGGTCAAAAAGAGCATTGTTGTAATAGAAAATGTAGGCGATTAAATTGTGATTCGTCAGAGTTTAAGGAAATTTGTGATGCAAAAAACGCTAAGAATAAAGAATTTAGGAGGCAAAAGCCTGTGTGCCATTATTCAGAAAATGCACAAGCAGAAAGGGATAACAGGTGAGAAATTATATGTTATTTTTGTATTTGTGTATCTCAATTTTTATAAGCTCAAACACTGGTAACATTCAATTTAATAACTGGCTAGATAAAGTCCCATTCAATAAAATCCTCATTGCAAGATTACCAAGGGTAATACTATCAATCCGCTATGAATTTCTCCGTAGGGCTATTTCTGAATATGACACGAATTTGAATGTGTAAGATTCATATTTGATTTAAATAAGGAACGAGCGAATCAGATTCAATACTGATTCAATTCGTATCGTTTTCAGAAAAATAGGGAAATTAAATGTTGAACCGAAACATGACTGAGTTGTGTACTGAAATTGTGAGTGTGACAGGGAAATTTTAAGTTATGTTATACGCCACATGTGTGGTGAAAAAGGTGAGAAAATTGTATGTCCGTTAAGATCTTCTGGATGTCGATTTTGGTCGCAAAATGAGGATTGAGAATTTAGTTTATGTACACGGTGTGCATAAACATTTTGCTATTGTGTACCGTCAAATATTTTTTTTGTATTAGTGTATTTTCTCATGATG
The DNA here is from genome assembly GCA_963556165.1 of Tipula helvola. Taxonomy (NCBI): domain Eukaryota; kingdom Metazoa; phylum Arthropoda; class Insecta; order Diptera; family Tipulidae; genus Tipula; species Tipula helvola. Next base: position 95,013,726 of record OY744481.1, read on the forward strand.
GTAGAAGTATCAAAAATAAGCGAAGTGGGTGAAATCGGTTCAAATTTTTAATGCTTACGCTCGCCTTGGGTCATTTTTCTCTTTCTTTTAATTGTTCATGTTTTTGTATCTATTGTTCAATATACACCTCAGTTGTACCTACTCTGCGTGAGCAATCGAAAATTTTTATTTGATATGTCACGTTAAAAACATGAAACAAGTATAAAGCATAAAAAAACGAAATCTTCGGGTTTTTAAATTTGTTTCTTATATAGATAGTAGTCAGTTCCATGTTAGAAGAAAGGGAAAAATGACTCAAGGCGAGTGCAACAAAAATCTGAACCGATTTCACCCGCTTCGCTTATTTTTGATACTTACCATGAGAAAACGTATGAGAAAATACACTAATTCAACAAAAATATTTGACGGCACACAAAAACAAAATGTATGTATATTATACGTCGTGTACATTATATAAAATTCTCATACTCAATCCTCATTTTGCGACCAAAATCGATGTCCTGTTGCGAAATTACTACACCCTGCGCCATTGAAATGTTCGATTTCGGTTATTTACTATTTCATGCAATTCTCTCCTAGATTCGCTATTTTTTTTTTGTTTTTTTATTTTTCAGCATATTTCACGCCTTATTAGGTATTTAAAACCAAACTAAGGGTGAAATATTCATTCGGTTTCAATCAAGTAGTCAAAGAGTTAATTTTACAAAGTGTCGCTCTAAATTAAATGCTAACGAAAAAGCCAAAATTTTGCAAGCAAAGGCAAAAAGTACACACATTCACAAATTGCAAGAGTAATTTAGTGTAAGCAAACAGCACTTAGAAAGTTTTTAAGGCACACTCTAAAAAGTAAATGTAAAATTCCACGAAAAATATATCATTTTCCACTAAAAATAGTTTAAAATTACACACCGGCTTGTAAAAGTAAACTCACGAAGTGGGATTTAACAAAATTAGTCGGTTTTTACACATTTGATGTAATTTACAACGTTTTAGGCGTAAAATACCTAAAAACGGCGTGATTTCCGACAGAAAACTACTATTTTCCAATACAAAAGGGTTTTACAAAATTGTGTGTGTGAATTTACTCAGAAAATGTATATTTTTCGTTCATCACCTTCAAAGATATTAGTTATACGAACATAGTTAATTAGTAAAATGTGTTCAAGTGACTAAAGAAAAAAAATGCCACTTCGTTCAAATAGCACCAAGCAATAAATAGTATTTCTCCCAACGTGCAACACAGAACTTGATTAAAGGTATGTATTCTTAAAAGTGATGTAATTGAGACTGAACCTTATGATTTTAACTTTAAGGCTCTAATCACAAATAAAACAACAAAAACTAGCCATGAATTTATTTAATGTAAATTTTTATTACAGAAAATTTTCCTTCAACAATTCCTTCAACATTTATATATTTATTGAAAAAAATAAATAATGTTTGGTTCAGGTGATGCTGTACAAACCATGGAGAATCTGAATTGTCTATTTTTTAAAAAAATGTGTAATTAAAAATATAATTTTTAAATAAAATTTAATGTCTTTTTATTTTGAATTCATAATAATAATGTGGGATTTCACACTTCTTCGTGATATCTCACTAATCTATAAAAAAAGTGTGTTTTGCAACATTTAAATTGGAAATTTGTAATGCAGAAGCTGTATTTCCCACTTTCCTTACTTTGGTTACCTTTCAAAATGAGGGAATTCTCAACCATTTTATATTAAATTCAACCTATGTTAGCGGTATATAACTTTGGAGTTGTGTTTTTTACAGCAGCTTTAGAAGTAATAAGTAACGATATAGTGTGTTTTTAACATTAAAAATGAAAATGTAAAACTGATAATGTGCGATAATCCACCTTTGAATCGTGAATTCCTTCGAATAATTCACACATTTTTAGTGTAATTATTTTTAAATCCCACTGCAATGCGATTTTACTACAATAATTGCTGGCAACAAGTATCCTACATTAATTGTAGTGAATTCCTTCTAAAATTTTTTAGAGTGCACTATTCCGAAAATCAAACGATAATTTGGCTCTGATGCAAAGAGGAGAACTTCTGTTTCAACAAATCGAATTTCAGATATTTAGATCTTAAGCAAAGGTTTGCTACGGCTTTGGAGCTGAGAAGTTAGCTTCTAATAGCAACAACCGACACTATTTCAGTTCATACTATTAAAAGGAACTTGGTTTATATGCTTGTCGACCTGCGAGAAAATCATTACTGACAGCAAAAATGGCAGCTGCAAGCCTCAAATTCGCAATAGAATGAAAAAACTGAATGCCCAGGGACTGGCGTTGGTTCATATTCTCGGATAAATCCAAATTCAATATCTTTGGACCCGATGTAAGGACAAGGGTTCGGCGACGAAAAGGCAAACGGTATTTAACAGAATGTATTTCGCCGACAGTGAAAAATTCACCATATGTTATGGCCTGGAGAGCCATAACAGCCTTTGGAGTTTGATCACTAAGCCTTCTCGATAGTTCAGAAAGCGGAGGAAAATATAAAAAAATTATCGAAACCTGAATCGTGACTATTGAGGACCTGACTCAATACATCGGTATTCCACTCTTCCAGGACGATCACTCTCCGTGAGTTATTGATGTTATTTGTGAAGTAAGAATGGTTAATTTTAATGTCTATTTTGTTTAGGTAGCCGAATTTAAAAATAGCTTGGTGATTGAGTCGTTATCCTGGACAGGAAATAGTCCTAACCTCAATATTGTTGAAAATATTTGGTCCTTCATGGGAAAGAAGATTACAAATTACAAGCTGAATAGTGCCAAAGGGCCGAAAAAACTTATAGAAAAAGTCTGGTTTGAAGAAATAACAATATATTATTTAATAAAACTTTAGAATTCAATGCTGATCGGGTTTTAGGCCATCATAAAAGCCAAGGGCTGGGTTATTAATCATTGATTTTAAAAAGTTCAATTTCTCTCAAAATATTTTGGTTGAGATGAATTATTTTATTTCTGTTAATTCTTATTTTGAATAAAAATTACCATTGTCAACAAAAAACTATTTTTCAATTGAAAAAACTTTGTTAAAAACACTGTAAAGACCTACCAAATTGTTACGAGGTAGGGCGGAAATATTCCTTATCCGACGTTATGTAGGTTTAAAATGTCGGATTACCGTTCTTTTTATTTGAATATATTCGGAATAGTATAAAAATTGTTTTGATAATCAGAAGCTATCATTTTTGCCATCTACTTTTGAAGCAAACGGTGGTATTTCCAAAATTTACTTTAAAAATTCAAACCGAACATTTCAATGGCGCAGGGTGTATATATACTGTCGGTAATTTTCAAATAAGTGGCGGTATTAGGCATAAGTTTTAAAACAGCGATCTAGCTTATTCTTAGTGGCATTTGTTTTATCTATAATTTCTTTGATTTATAATTACAAGGAACATGTCCACTTTCATACACAACTTCGGATTTTTATGAAAATTGGCACAATGAAATTAGATTTATTCGTGATAATTTTCGTATAATTTTTTTTTCAGAACGTGATTGGTTCACGAAATATTTAGATTTTAAAAATCCCAATTTATTACGGCCCGAATGTATAGTCGTTGCTACAACTATAACTACTGTTATAGTAACAGTTTTCGTATTTATAAACCTCACTATAAGATTTATTTGTAATGTAACAATGGTTAGGTGGTTAAATGTAGAACCGCTTAATATTTATGTTAAAATTAGAAATTATAATTGATTTTGTTTAGCGCGTTATATATTAATTATTTTTTTACTTATTTTATATAAAAAAAATTACAACTTTAGGGTAATAGCCTTAGACAATAGAATTAGAATGGACCGCTAATACAATGACAGTTCAATATAATTTTCAAATAAAAGATGATGCCAACATACAACTAGCGGCCAAGAGGCAAATTGCGGCAAAAACGAAAACTAAAGATTTGTCAAAGTTGTCAACATCAATAAATTTTTATTTAATTTTTGGCGCCTTTTCGTGTGTTAACAACTTGGGTTTAAAGTTTTCTATTTTGTCACCGTTTTATAGTTTTAGGTTAGGTTAGGTTAGGTTGAAGTGGCTGCTATCGCACACTTAGGCCAGCAATGGCCCGTTGTGATACCACAGGATCCCATCTCCCCATTACTCCCGTTGAAACCAACCAGAGCTATTTATATAGCGTAATAAATCTCGCACTCCACAGTCCGCGAGTTCCGAAAGGCTGTCCATACCGTACACACCCAAATACTTATGCCTTCTGTATGATAGCGCCGGACATGAGCATAGGAAGTGTTCCAAAGTCTCCTCCTCCTCTTCGTCCATGCAACTTCTACAAAAGTCATTCGTCTGTATCCCCAGCCTTCTCGCATGCTCCCCAAAAAGGCAGTGACCTGTCATTATCCCTACGACCAATCCTATTTCTTTATCAGTTCAAGCAAGTCAACGTGTTAATGAGTAATCATAATTTATTTATAGTTTTAAATTCAATTTAATTTGATTTGAGATATTTTAATTGTGATTTTTGCACAAAATTTTCCTCGGTTTCTTTTATTTTTACTGAAAATGGGGAGAAAGTGTGTCGTAGTTGGTTGTGATACCAGTTTGCCATTGACATATAAGACTGTTTCTTTGCATCTGTGAGTACAAAAATAAATGTTTATTTTAATATTCAGTGCTTGCAACTGCTTATAATTTCAAATATTATTGATGTTTTCTTTTATAAAATTTAATCTTATTGTTGATTTTTCGATTATTCCTAATAAATTAAATGGTAACGAACTATTTAGTTAGCGAATTCGCCACTATGTGGCTCTTGACCGCCACTGTATGTTGGATCGCATATGAAGTAAGCAACTAGCAGTCCATTTAAATATATATAGTCAAAGGTAATAGCACACGATTACGATTTTGAGGTTATGTTTTACTCATATCATCCAAATGTGAGCTTATAGCGGATTTACATTCAATCTTTTCGTTCTTTTCCAGAAGATAAAAGATGTACCATAAAAAATGCGTTTTAGTATGATTTCCTTGTATTAAAATCAGAAGGAATACTCAAAAAGTATTTTTCAATACTATTTACTGCAACACTTAATTTTTTTTGGTGAAAAAGAACGGAAAAACCTGAAAAAGATGAACTGGTTTATCTTTTTTCGTAAAAGTTGCTCAAAAGATATAAAATCCAAGTAACATTTTGAAAGGAAAAAATGAAATTTTGAATATGCCCGTCCCATTTTTATATATGGGGAAGATATATTTGCCCTTTTCTTCGTGATTCTATTCTTTTGAAAAAGAACGAAAAGATTGAATGTAAAAGGGCCTTTACCAATCAACCATAGCAAAGACAAAAACCATTCTACTAGCGGATTGCTAGCGGGTGCTTGCGGTTGGTCGATTGGAAAGCAACTATGTATTGTGTTTTGAAATTTTTATTGTTTTTTTTAATATTAGTGTTATCTGGTGCCGAATAGCCAAATTAAAAAATATTGGTTTTATCTTAGACCATGCAATAGAATGGACCGCTAGCGAAGTGAGGTTTCCATATAAAATTGTAAAGTAGCCTGTCTCCAACATCTGCAGCGCAAAGTAGCCTTGTGACCGATAGGGTAACTATAACAGGTATAATCAAAATTAGTACATCTCGAGAAGTTGCCCGGCGTATTGCGAGATCTGTGGGTACCTTTTCGCCGCTAGTAAATTAAAAATAAAATGTATTTATTAATTACAAACGGTTGAGAACTGGCAAAATTTTGATTAAACAAAGAAAAAATCAAAGTATTTAATGCCTTTTGTTGAGGGTTTTGATGCCAATTGCGAAAAGCAATAATTTTTTAATATACGAGTAAAGCAGATACAAATATAATGAAGTATTAGCCCCCAGGGATATAATCAATGGATATACCTAACTAAGACCATACAATAGAATGGACCCCTAGCGAAGTGAGGTTTCCATATAAAATTGTAAAGTAGCCTGTCTCCAACATCTGCAGCGCAAACTTGCCTTGTGACCGATATGGTAACTATAACAGGTATAATCAAAATTAGTACCCACAGATGTCACTACAAAATTCAGTAGATACATTTAGTAACAACAGATGTCACTGCAAATTTAAATTTACATATAAATAAAATAAAAAATGATAATTCAAAAAAATTATTTTATTGACCCATAAAATGGATAATTTTATTTAACTTTGTTCTAACATAAGATTTATTATTTAGATTTATAAGATTTACGATGGATGAAGTTGACATCTATTGGTATAAACAAATCTACTTAAATTGGTAGCGACACCTGTGGGTACTAATTTTGATTATATTTGTTGTAGTTACCCTATCGGTCACAAGGCTACTTTGCGCTGCAGATGTTGGAGACAGTTAAAAGCCATTGCTGACGGTCCATTATATTATATGGTCTAAGGATTTTATAATATTTTTCAAGAGGAAAAAAGGTATGGCAATTGGCAATTGTTTTTATTGACGATTGTAAAAGTAAAGAAAGCGCCTCTCGAGGACAATAGTTAAAATGATGCACCTGATAAAATGACATTTGTCACAAATGCGACGAAAGAAAATTTAGCAATGCGGTAATTAAAATTTGTTTTTATAGTCCAAAATTGGAATTATTGACAATTATTAGCAATCCGATAAATAAAAATTGTGTTTACAGATCAAAATTGAAATTATTTACAACAATTTCGAACGTCAAATTATCAGGTAGCTCAGTTTAAATTTGTTCCACTAGGTGAAATTCGTGATGCTCCAATCGTCAATACAAATATGAAAATTATGATTTCATTGGTAAATATAGAGTTACTCGTATCAAGAGTTCAATAAATTCTCAGTTTAAAAAAATATTAATAGAATCACAGCAAGTGTAATAAATATAGCAGTATTTTTAAAATTATTTTAATTCGTTTGATGCCTTAGAGGATGGGGGCTACCTCCCCCAAACCCCTGCTTTCTTATACTTTATTCAAATTTCAAAATTTCTGGATTGTTGAAAATGTTACAGGTCCTTAAAATATGTGTATTTTTAATTATTATGACATAATGAAATTGAGAACTCCTCAAAACCGCTTACTATTGGCCCTCTCCCTCTTTGCACAAAGAAGACAAATAAATACCAGAATTTATCAAAATCTTTTTTGGGTGTACTTTTTCCATTTCACATACTAAAATAACGAACTCCCCAAAGCCGCTTAGCACAAGCCCCTTTCCACAAAGATGACAAATAATTGCCAGAATTTTTCATTTTTGTTTTACTTTTTCTATTTCACATACATACTAAAATAACAATCTCATAAAACATTATTTCCGCAGAAGAATATGATAAGTGACTTTATCGTTGATTAACAAAAGAAGTTTTTCGTTATAAATTAATGTTAAGTCACTTATAGAAACGTTAATTGTATCGTTTATACTGAAGAGCATTATAAAGTGGCTTTGAATACTTTTAACGGGATTTTTAGTTAAAAACGCATTATTTGAAGAATATAAAATCAGGCATAAACTTATCAATTTTAGAGATATTGTTTTAAGATTTTGTCATAATAAGAATTCGACATCGTAGAGTCCAAAAATCGTATTCCCGTAAAACTATGATAACTGACGTTTTCATGGTCTTAATTGGATATGTCGTAATCTAGTTTCTTTGTGCCAAATTTCATAAAAATCCGAAGGTGTGTATGAAAGTGGACTTAAACCATGTCCCGTATGTCATGAATATATTTGGACTGATGTACAATACCAGGCAACTAAAAGAACTCACGAAACTGCAGTTCTTCTAATCATATTTCTGTAAGTGTACAACATAGTTGTGTTGGCTTATTTTTGTTAAAGTTTGTCCATTTTCTATCGCTTTTATAGATGCTGGCCATGTATTTGGTTACCCTATCACATGAAATCGTGTACAAATAGAAATCATTATTGTCCACAATGTAAAGGATTTATTGGAACGTATCGAATATAAATGTTATGGCTTATGGGTACTTAATAGTATATACATATTTGAATTTATATTAAATTTATTTATTGTTTTATTCTTTAGCCTTCTACTAAAGAATTAAAAATTCGGTAAAAGAGGGGTTTGATTAACCTGTAAAGGGAATTTTTCTACAATTTAATGTAATTAGTTATTTGAGGTTACCAATTAAAGCTAAGATTAAATTTAGTGCCTTTTTGAGAATACATTTTAAAAATTTAGTCAAAAATCTAGACTAGACCAGTGCAGCGATTGTGCGCAAATTTCAGTGATTTAAAAAATCACTAAACCAAAATTAATTTTAAAAAGTAAACCTGCATGCAGCCAAATCTGCTAGAATAAAACGATTTGAAATCAAGACAAAAGAAAAAATCGCTAAATCAAAATTTAATTTATCAGTACATCGTTAGTGGTTGATGAAATAAAAAAATTATGTAAAACGTTTTAAATTTTGAAATGAATGGTTTTTATAAACAATTTTCAAATATTCAGGGAAAATTATTATTATTTGTATTAAGTCAAAAATTTTGTAAAAAATTTACAAAATATTCCTTAAAACAAGAAATTTAAACAATTATATTTCTGAAAACAAAAAAAAAATCGGTTCTTCGACACATTCGGCCGTTTAACATTTGACCCTTTGCCACTTTCGGCCCTTCGACATTCGGCCCTTCGTCCATTCGGCCCTTCAACATTCGGCCCTTCGTACTCATTCCGTATGTAAGCGATTAAAGAAATATAAATTTCGCACACACACACACCCACAATTGGTGACCAGCGACGTGATTTAAAATATTAGATTTACTTAAATAGTGAAATATTTAAAAAAAAGTGTGATACGGGACAAAATTTTTGCAATTACCACGGTATTAGACCAAGGAAATAAAGTAATTCACAGAGTAGCAGTAAAACTACCACCATTTTGGAAGAACGAAGTAGAAATCTGGTTTCAACATGTGGACGCCTAATTCGTACTCGGCGGTATTACACAGAATGATAGCAAATTTTACACACTACTATCAGCGGTCGATACAAATAAATTATCAAATATATTATCGCAAGGAAATGCGGCAGTCATTAAGCCATCGGCAGCGGAAAAGTATGACAATTTAATAAAAGCATTTTACTCAAAATTTCCTTCGAAATTTTCATTTTCGTTTTCGCTTATTTCAATTTGATATGAGAAATTTTATTTCACTTCAGCAGCGTACCGGCCTAATTTATAACTTAAAGTTATCATGATTTAAAATTTTACGAAATTCGAATATCTCTCTATATTTAAAAATATCGGAAGATTTTTGAATTCAAATTTAAATGGAGCGAATGAAACAGATGATTATTAATTAATATTATTATTGTATTGTTTATAAATTTTGAGTTACGTTTATGACGTATGTATATTACAAAAACAGCAATATTATAAATTTCAAAAATACTTTACTTTTCATGACGATTTTCACTAAGAAATAAACACTTTCATGACTCGATTTTTGAATCAAATAAAATTACATTTTTTATGAACATTATAAAATCATATCGTATAAAAACAAAACAAAAGCTCACATTTCTAATAAACTAAAACTGTAAATGAAAATAATCGTTTCCCGATATTTTAGTTTCATAGTAAAGAAAAAATGATGTACCTTATTGTAAGCTTAGTAAAAAAAAAACAGTCGAGATTGAAGGCTCTTATTTATGCAGTAGACTCTGATAATATCAACTAATAAATATAAAAATTATCTTCTTTTAATATTGAGGTAGTTTACACCACGAAATATTTAGTGGACTGACCTAAATGGCGACATATTTTACTCCACTAACCGACCGTTTACTTCACAAGAAATATAGGTCGCATTTGGGTCATATGTCAAAAATTAAAATATTTCAAAAAATGTATTTATATTTAATATTATATCATTTTGACATTTATTAATTTTAATTTTAATATTTTTATTTTTATTCATTATTTGTGCTGTAAAAATGATAATTAACAAATCGCATCTACCGAAACATTCGAAATTCCTTAGGCTGGCGACACACCAAATTAGTCAAAACGTTTTGCGTTGAATAGGCAAGACGATTTGCCTAAACATAGCCCACATACAATCAAACAAATTGTTTTTAGTTAAATTGTCTTGTGTTGCTTTATAGGTTGGTGTGAATTGGTTTGATAAAATGAATACAAAATGTTGCCAGCAAAAAGAAAAAAATGTTCCCCATCAACAAAATACGATTAAAAAAATATTAAATAAATTAAACAATTTGAATTAAAAATATTAGTTTTGCTAAAAATATTAAATTCCTATTTATTTTGATAATTATTTATTTCTTGCTTTATAAAATAGCGACCACGAAACGACGTCAAACACTGTTTTTTCTTGACTCAAGCAGTTTTGTCTTGTTTAGCTTTGTTTTGTTTCAGTGTGAATTGACCTATTTGTTTATACGCCATGGTCGCCTTCATTCATGTTTCGTTAGTTAAATTTGACTTAAGACAATTTTGCTTTATTATGTGTGCGATGTGCATGGACCCATAAGGCACAATAGAATGTTTGCCGTTCTATGTTTTATGAAACAAAATGTTTGACGTTTAATTGTTTTGCCTGATTCAATGTGCATAGCGCTATCCAAACGTATATATTTTGACCGCCAGGCGTTTTAAGACAAGAAAAAAACATTTTGACTAATTCGGTGTGTTTCCAGCCTTGGGTCGAACCGTTTATACCATATTTCTAGTTGACCTATTTTAGGTTAGGTTAAACATTTTACTTGCCTAACATAATTTGGGTAACTAGCGTTTACACCATGTAACCTATGCAGTTTAGGTCGAATATAGCGTATAGTCCGGGACAAAATATGACGGTGTAAACTACCTCATTGGCTCTGTAGACAACAAAAATGCTTATTGAGTTTTTATAAAACTGATTCGATCTTTCCTGATCCTTTGTCAATAAAGCTCAGTATGCAGCTCGAGCTAAGATACATTTTAGCGCGGTCTCCACAAGTCTCTATTTAATTACAGATAAATCGTCTAGTTAAAACTTGTGTAGAGATAAATTTTGTTGATTTTGTTTGACTTTCATTCTTCACACAGCAATTTTGACTTCTGTCTTCTTAATAAATTAATTTTTATTCGTGGCTACTTCGATTATAAAATGAATCAAAATTCAAAACCGTCAAAATTTAAGCTCAGTATGCAGCTCGAGCTAAGAGAAATTTTCCATACAAATTTGACGTAAAATTTAGCTAGCTAAATAAAATAAATTTTTTTAGCTGACAATTTCGCTGAGCGGTATGCACCTTTGAGTGAAAAATTTGAAAAAATATCAGTTGTTTCATTCAAATCTAGATTGCACCGCCATAAATTCTCCAAGCATTTTAGCCGCAATTTATCTCACAAGGACAATAATTTGAAGATAAATTTTGACGGTTTTGAATTTTGATTCATTTTATAATCGAAGTAGGCACGAAGTAAAATTAATTTATTTGTATATAAAGAAGACAGAAGCCAAAATGGCCGACACACATTTACGAAGTCGAGTATTTATTAGATACAGAATACCTTTTGATTTAGAAAGAACAGCAACTGCTGCAACACTAATAAAAATTACTTATCCTTTAGAATCCTTAATTCTTTAGAAGTGTTTAAAAGTAATAAACTAAAAAAAAATTCATTAAAAAACAAACGAAAATCGGACATAAAAGTAAAACAAAATTTATCTTGACACAAATTTTTAGCTTGACGATTTATCTGTAATTTAATGGAGACTTGTGGAGACCGCGTTAAAATTTATCTTAACTCGAGCTGCATATTGAGCTTTATCTTCAAATTATTGTCCTTGTCTTTGGAGAATTTATAGTGGTGCAATCTAGATTTGAATGAAACAACTGATATTTTTCAAATTTTTCACGCAAAGGTGCATACCGCTCAGCGGAATTGTCAGCTGAAAAATAATTATTTTATTTAGCTAGCTAAATTTTACGTGAAATTTGTATGGAAAATTTATCTTAGCTCGAGCTGCATACTGAGCTTTAGGTACTAAAACAAAATATCCATGCATCACATACAAAATTCATTACATAACCACGCGTAAACAGTTATACAATATACTCATTTGTATTTCCCTTTGTCAGTATACATACTCGTATGTGCAAATTTTCTTCTTGCCCTGCATGTTTCAATTTTTTATTTGAACGAATGGCAAGCCTCTCTCTAACCTACATAAATCCATTAAGCGCTAAAAAAAACCAAACGAATTTTCCTATATGAAAATGTTATATAGCCGATTTTCCTTTGTTTTCTCTATGTTTGTTTTGTGTGTACATTTATATTCTTATACATAATATACAAAATTTTCATTTGTTTTTTTTTATTCGCAGATACCATTCAGAAAAGCAACATCGAAATTTTACCCATAAAAATTTTGAATCAAAAAAATTTCATTGTGATTGTGTTCGCGATTTCGATGATTCATCATCTGTTAATATTTTGGTTGAAAACCACTCCCATCAACAATATCAATATCCCCAACCAACAATGGCACCAATACTACCACCAATATCAACAAAAACATTGAAAAATCATGAAAATTTCAATGAATTGAAAACTGTTACAAATACTGCGCAGTAAGTATCCTTGAAAATGTATTTTTTTGTTTTTGTAATAAATATAATTCAAGAGATGTTCGAGAAGGTATAAAACTATAAAGAAACAATTTCTCTCTGTACCGTACAAGCTTTCTCTCGGAGCGTTTAAAAATTAAAACATAAGGATGACTGGGGAAAAAAATATTAGCCAGGGTAAATATCTATTTATGAATGTATGAGTATAGAATTCAATGTAAACACACACGAAGATGTGTAAAAGTGTTGGGTAAATTGAGAGTGGCTTCTTTTTATTTTGTATTTTCACGTCGTAATTTTCGATTAAATCGAGCAGCATAATATAATGAATACACAGATAAAAGGAAAATTCCTTTTCTTTGTGTGTCAAATATTTTTTTGCCATTCATCAACGAACAAAAAAAAAAAAAGGAAAAAACCAAGAATGATAATAAAAATATTGTGACAACCGAAAATCGAAAATGGAAAATTCATTGATTAGTTTTTTTGTTCCTTTTTGGTTTATATCGTTTTTCGAACCGGGTGTGTCAGAAAAGCGCGTGGGTGCGTGAGCTTTTTATTTTATGAATTAAAACGAAATTCAGGGTACGTATATGCAAAACAAAAAAAAATGATATGAGAACGGAATAAAAAATAAGGCCCGGTACCTTTAGGCAGGGGTGTTTTCTGTGTATTTTGTTTTTTCTTTTCTGAAGGTTATTTTTTATTTTTTATTTAAGTCTAATCAATACAATAACAGGGTGGCGGGATTTGGGGATTTGCTTGAATGAATTTATTTATTTTTTGCAATATGATGATTGCGTGGAAGGAGGTGGAATGATTGATTAGAAATATTTTTTCTGCAATAGTCATTAACATTTGGGCGCTTATTTAATTTGTTTCGTTTTATACAGATTTTGATAAGCGTGTTCAGTAAAGCGCAACGATTCCTACAACGTATCGATGAGTTTTCTTTTTTCTATCGTTCTATATCGAAATTGAACGGTTTGCTGCAATATTTACGCTATTTCCCGCCAAAGACCCTGGTGGATCGATTTGTAACATTTCACATACTTACATACATATTTAAAAATATTTACAGCCAAGAAAAGCCAACCGTGTTTTTCCCTAAAAAATTGAGGAGCATACATATTATAGCTTTTCTTTCAGCGATTTGTAAATTTTGGATCGATGTGCTGTACTGAACACGACCATTCACGGAAAGTATAGTAATTCGGCCTCTATAAATATCAAAACACCGCAAGTGGCATGCGACTACCAAAATAATGGGAATATGCGTCAAATTCTAGCCTCCACTATTTTGTCCCTCGATAAACTTTCTATAATCTCGCTACCGAGTCTAGTCCATCAATGGATCATGTAAGATTCAGGCCTAGAGTAGGTACATATTTGCAAAAGTTTGCAGATACTGAAGTTAATAAATCAACTGGTACTGACTGTTTCTCAATTTAAGACATTAAACCAATTGGAATAGTGTTTCTTCCCGAGAAAAATTTCCCGAAAATTTCTCGGGAAAATTAAGAAACAACCATTTCCCGTTTCCCGAGAAAAATTTTTTTTCCCGAGAATTTTTTTTATTAAATTTTACATGTTGAATACGTTGAAGCTTATTCGTATTAACTTACTCTGCCATATTTATTTTAAATGGTTCTAACCAATTCACTATATATCGTCGGTTTGCGAGAATAGTGACACATCTCAAAATATCATATTTTTGAGGAAATCGATTAGAAATTTTTTTTTTGGTATTACATTTAAAGGTTTTTTTTTCTATTATATCAAAATTGGCCATTTTTGAGATGTGTCACTGTTCTCGCAAACCGACGATATGTGGAAAAACCATAATGTGCAAAGCATCATCGACTAGTGGGATTCATGGTCATTTAAGAGGCATACACAATTTAAAGAGACAGGGGCCGGCATTTTTAGTTATCAAACAAAGCGTTACAAAAGCGATAATAACTATCAGAAATTAGATAAATTTGTAAGGCAACAGCGCCCTCTAATGGGTGAATTGTTAAAAGCGAGTTCATTAAACAAAGTATGATTGCAAATGCTTATAAATATTTTCCAAAAAATCCATCTGATTTAATGAATTTATTGATGGAATTTTATGGAGCGTAGGCAACAAACGATAACTGGTCTCCATATATATTATAATAATAGTGAATCTGATAATTTGGGGCTGATCCCGATTAAGGGAAGTTGCTCAGCGGAGACTGGGTTAGATCTACAGTAATCAAAAAATTAAATGCATTTCGAATTCAAATGAATTCACATATAATATGTTATGTCAGGTGGTGCCGCTGTAATGCAAAAATTTGGAAGACTCCTCTTCGTATCAGCAACTGTGCTATAACCAAGGCACTCACTTAGCAGTTGTAAAAGTCTTATACCTGAAAAAAAAATGATTCCACTTTCGTTGAAGCATCACAGTCGGACAATAATGTACTAATGAGGTTGAACTGTCTATGGTTGTTCTGATTCAGATAATAGAAATAATCGAAATTAATGATGTCTGTATACAGCCATAAATGCCTTACGAAAAATCGTAAATATTTGTAAGAATTCTCCAATTCGGAGCGTAATTTTACAAACCAATGATCACATATCGACGAGAAAACGCCCTTAAAATAAATTATAGACTGTAAAACTCTGTGGAATACGTTAGAGTCGACTATATTAGATCGATGTAAAAATTAGAGAAATTAAAAATGAAATTTCGAAATTAAAGAATTGGTTTCATGATGAATAAATACAAATTGCAGAATCGTTGTTAGCTACGTTAAAACCACTCTCAATAACCGTAAACTGTCTTAGTAAGCAATATGCATCATTAATAATGGCCGAGGGAACTTCGATTTTTATTTGGGAGCCTCGAAAAAAATCAATATCGATTTAAGTAAAGAATTACTTAGTGCACTGATAATTGAATTGTACCGACTTA
Source organism: Tipula helvola (assembly GCA_963556165.1). Classification (NCBI taxonomy): domain Eukaryota; kingdom Metazoa; phylum Arthropoda; class Insecta; order Diptera; family Tipulidae; genus Tipula; species Tipula helvola. The sequence continues at coordinate 95,029,270 of OY744481.1, forward strand.
CAAAACGCTGTGAATTTAACCAAATAATATTAAAATTATTATTAATTGGAATGAATTTCAATACTGATAAGAAATGTTTACTTCAATCCTAATCAAACCAACATATTTTGGCTAGGTTTGTAATTTTAAACTAAAATAGATGCAAAACATAATCAACTTACCGTTATTTTGAAAATCGTAGCGTTTTAAAAATCGACTGTGCCAAAAAGACACATCTTGGTTGGATTAAGGTTAAAGATTTTTAATGCAGAAAAATGTGATTTTCTTTGATTCTACTATAGATATGATGTGTATAAAATATTTTTCTTCTAGCATAATATTTCCCGAGATTTCCCGGGAATTCTCGGGAAATCGATTTCCAATTTTTCCTTCTCGAGAAATTTGAATTGCGGGAAATCAGAAACACTAAATTGGAACAGTAACACTATACATACATTAAAAAAATCAAAAAAATAATTTTTAAAACTGTTTGTTGTACATTTTTATCAAAAACCTAGCATGTTCCAACGATAACCTCTTCCGATCTGTTCCAACTTGGGTATCCAATTATGTCTGTGAAGTTAGCACGAAAAGTTAGCACGAAAAACGCAATGGCAACACCAATGGTTTACATCTTTAATGTTCTACTTTTAGTTACAATCAGCACGAAAATGGTTTAAGAATTAGCTAAATAGGAAAATTTTACATGACATAAAGGAGCAACAAAAATACATTAAGTCTAAATATTTGAAAAATAAAACAGAAAATACTTTTCAATTTTGGAAAACATTTCATGACCCAGAATGATCCGAACCAAATAATATAATATTCCTTTAAAAACAGATTTTTTTTTGTTTTAACTAAAGCCATCCTAATATTTCAACCAGTAATTTTTTACCACAGATTTGATTTCCTCATATAGAAAATCTATTTATAATGATACAAATGAATTTTCAGAATTATCTAATGACCCATTCAAAAGGTTGGTATGGAATACTTCTTTCTAGTATTACTTTCTGGAAAAGATCTGAGACATATTCTGAAAAAAAATTGAGAGAAGTTCTTTAAAAATATTTTGGAAAAGGAGGAATTTACTGCTCTTTCCAGTATTATATTCTGGAAAAGAGCTGAGACATATTCTGAAAAAATATTGAGAGAAGTTCTTTAAAAATATTTTGGAAAATGGGGAATTAACTGCTCTTTCTAGTATTATATTCCTAGGTTATTATTATCGGGTCTTTTTAAACATCGTTTGAAAAAACAACAATTTAAATTGATACAAATTTAAGCTAAAATCTATTTCTTTTCGTTTTTCTTAGTTATTTAAATTTAATGCGCTAAAATTTTTAATGGTTAAGTTCCAGTTCAGGATTAATTTTTAATAAATTTTTTAGTACAGTAGTACCAGATTAAACTTTTTGATAATTTCGTGCTAACTTTTCGTGCTATCTTCCTACCGGTAGAAATATGTTTAAAATCATCTAAAATACTCTTTGGGCCTACTCTATCCCGACTGACGAAATGTAAAATTAAACTAATGGTTTCGATAATTTATATGGGGCAATTGCATTTTGTTCAATATCATTAAAATGACCATTCAATGTTACTTCGTATTAAAATTTTGTATACTTGATCACTAAAAAACAATTCTAACTGAGTTTTAGATCAGCATAACGCTGTTTACCCTAACAATTACACCAGCTCAAAAGGTTTGATTCGTTTAAGTCTACGTACTAAAACCGTATTGTTTAAGAGCTAAGCTGCTCAATATTAACAAGCAAGTTGCTGGAGCCTTTCTTCATACCCCCTATGGAATTTATTGTTCCTTAATACCCTATTTTGAAATATTTAGATGATATTTACGTTGTTCGGTTTGATAAAGTCCAAAGCTGAATACCTTAAGCACAGAATATATATAAACAGAACAATATCTTCTATAGCGCTTTAGTCCTAAGCTGGTGAACAAATATTTTCGTTATTGTTTTTTTCGACTGATTTTGATTTAGAAAAGATAGAAAAATCATTTTATATGCAAGCAATGAAACAAAAAAAAAAATACAAAAATGTTTGTACCCACCTCTTTCTATTGATAAATAAAAACCAGTACAATTGTAAAACGAAAGAGAAATCTTTACACTTTATAATGTGCTTAAAAGAGATAGACATTCGTGAATAATTTTTGATTTTGGTCTAGTTAGCTTTGTGAAACTTTAAAATCAAATCAACAAATAAACAAAGGACCAATACAAATAAATTAGAAATGCTACACAAACTCATACACAACCTTATGGGAGTTGCAAGTTTTCTTTTTGTTATTTCTTTGATATGATTTTAAAGTTTCGCAAAGCTAACTAGACCAAAATCAAAAATTATTCACGAATGTCTATCTCTTTTAAGCACATTATAAAGTGTAAAGATTTCTCTTTCGTTTTACAATTGTACTGGTTTTTATTTATCAATAGAAAGAGGTGGGTACAAACATTTTTGTATTTTTTTTTTGTTTCATTGCTTGCATATAAAATGATTTTTCTATCTTTTCTAAATCAAAATCAGTCGAAAAAAACAATAACGAAAATATTTGTTCACCAGCTTAGGACTAAAGCGCTATAGAAGATATTGTTCTGTTTATATATATTCTGTGCCTTAAGTCCAAATCAGTTTCAATATCTATCTATATATAAAAGTGATGGTATGATGGTATAATGGTATGATGGTATGATGTTACGATGGTGTGATGGTTTGATGGCATATTAGTATGTTGGAATTATGGTACAATGGTATGATGTTAGGATAGTATGCTACTAAATTCACACCATTGTACGTTGGTACGATGTTATGCTAGTTTGATGGTATGATGATATGATGGTATGGTTGTATCATGGCATGATCGAATGACGATGGAATGATTGTGTGATGGTTTCGATGGTGTTGTGGTATATGATAGTATGATGGTTTGAAAGTATTATGGTATGATGGTATGAGCTACTATGTAAATATTTTAAAGTGTGTCGTGCCGCGGTAATCAGAAAATAATTCGCACACACCTTCCTTATATTATAAATTTTGTATGTGAGAAATGAGGAAAACACATAAACGTAAGAGGTATACTCCGATTTACCTAAATGACGTGTTTGATTTTTAAAGTACATAAGTAAAATTGCGTCACATTATAATTTTATTAACTGGGAGTTTGAGGAAAACCATCTAAATAATTTTTTACAATATTTAAATCGGAGTGTACCCTTTGTATGTGTGTGTGGGTTGGTGTGTTTTGTATTTATGTAATATTGTTTAGCAGCGAGAGCAAAACGCCTCCACAGAATTCTAATTAATTTATAATATCGATTTTCCATTTTTTTGTTCATCATCCAACCTTCAAGCTAATTTTAATTTTTTGTTTTGTTTTAAACTGGCAAACAAGTCAAAACAAGCTGTATCTGTGTTTACAAAACAGAACTGGTGAGTTGGTGCGTCTGATGCAGGTTAAAATAACGGAACAGAATACATTTGGCGGTATATATAGAAAATCATTTTCACGATGTCAAATCAAATTTTTTATTAGGAAAGGTTCAATTGAATTTGCAAATCCTTCAATTTGGTTTGTAAAAGGAAAATTTGATGTTGGGGCACTAACCACACTAAACTTTTGGCAATATTGAAGTACGCCGTCCCCTCATTAGAAGCCCCTTTAGCCGTACTAAAGGAATTTGAGTTTCCTTTTCGAACACCGCCATAGCCTAGGATTTTTAGTGTTCGACAAAAACAAAGATTACAAAGATTAATTTTAATCAATGCGGCGAGACTGAGAAATAAAAAAAAAATAAGTTTTAATTAAAAAATGACGTTAAGCAAATGTTTGTGTTAAAATAAAAGATTTGTTTGCTCATCGGTATAAAAAGCATTTTTAGGAGCCCAAGAAAAATTTTGTGGGTTACATTTGTTAATTTGTTGTTACGCCACCCTTGACGGTATAGTCAAGATTTGGGAGTCGATTTAGAGCCGAGAGACATTTCAGTAAAGCAAAGAATTAGGGCAGTAGCTGATATTTTTATTGTACACGCCAAAACGTTATTTGATTTCTTTAGATGTAAACCACTAATTGGCGGAATATTAGCAAAATTAACATTGACAATTCAAAGCAAATTTTCTTGGAAATGAGAACGATTTCTAACCAAATAGCTAATGGATTACATATATCATATTAATTTATTGAAAGAGAATAAAAGATGGTGACGTTGTACCACCCACCCAATTTTATAAAATTAATTTTTTCTGAATTATTTTTAAATTTTTAATTTAACTTGCATAAAAAAAGAAAAGAAAAACCAAATCTTTCAATACATCAAATTGCTCTTTCAAATATATTCTAAATATGTTTGGAAGGGAAAATTTTTTGCTACGAAATGATCTATTTTTAGTTCAAGTAATAGGTATTTATGTGGGTGTACCTCTCCTACACAATAGAATATATGTTCGAGGGCCTTTATTTCATTAATTTATCCGTTACATAAAATAAAAATCCAACTTATATATCCGATTTACAATTTCAACAGATTCATTTCTATATTTGTTCACAGCCCAATTGTATACCATCGTACATCACGTCCACAGGAATTGAAGAACCACCAGCACCGGTATTCACATGATATGCAATGTAGCAATTCAAATTCATCACCAAGCAATTCAATGTCCGAATTAGATTCACCAGAATGTCAAAAATATCTGAAAGAACTGCACGACAAGTGCCGCCGCTATTTATGTGAAACTGATTTGTCACATTCACCCTCACGTTGTGCTACCTGCACCAAGTATCGTCGGACATTTAATTTGAAATAGGCGTATGTTAAAATCGTACGTGCCAAAGACCGTGTACAAAGCAGCAACAAATTTAATTTAATAAAAGGAATTATGACGGTGTAATTTGTGCGTTTTGCTTTAGAAAAAAATGTTGAACGCGTCATTCGTTGTGTGTTATTGAAATGTGATGGCGTCATTGCGAAAAATATTTTATACTCCTACCAATTTTTCAGGAAGGTGAATATATACATAAAATAAAGAATTACAAGAAATTGAAATTATATATGTATGTGTATTGTGTGTGTACGTATCATTTAACGGAACAATTTTGGGTGAATGACGTCGACGGTATAGGATGAGGTATAATTATATAGATACTTTGCGAAAGTATATGAAGTACCAGGGAAAAAAAATTACAACACTAATACCAAAGTACAAAAGCACAAACACAATTTAGCATAAACATAAAATGTAAATGTTTTTGTTCGTTTTATATTTGAAGCGGTATCAAATATAAAAATGAGTGTGATATGAGAAACCTGTGAATGATAAGGGCAAACCAACGCATTTACGCGAGTATGGGAAAATAATTAACTTCAGCTGTTGTTATGACAATATAATCTCCGCGGATCTAGGTTAATTGTCTTCCCGAAAATAAGCAATTTTATTTTTGTATTTTTATTATAATATTTTGTCGGAGAACATGGGAAATTAAGATCTATGTAATTTTCAAAATTGCAGGTAGGTGTGTTGGCAAGGAGATCTCTATTTATAATTTTGTGAAGGTAAGAATTAATGTAATTTATAAATTCAAGGAGTATACTTTATAATATTGATTTTAGAAATAAGAGAAACAGTCTGCTCATTTACTAATTTTAGATGTTCATTTAAAAAATTAGGAATAGAGAAATATGTACGTTTATTTTAGCTGAACTTGTACAGCACCACTAACAGTGAAATATTTAACATATCGCTCACTTGCGAGAAGAGTGACATAACTTAAAAGAAACGATTTCCGAGTTAAATACACAAATCGAAAGAAACCCCTTCAATCTGTTTACAGTAAAAACGGCGTAACTGGTTGGGCTGTATCAGCTTGAGGAAGTGATGTCGTTTTTGTTTTGTATGAACTTTCAAATGTTTCTACTGTAAAATTATCGTTTTTGGATTGTGCCGTTCTTCTCGCAAGTGAGCGATATTTAAAAAATCAATTTGTCAGAGGCACCATTTCTTATAAATGTTGATTTTAATTCTGGTATTCACCTATGATGGTGTTTTGTCGACTTTATACCAAAAATATGAAAAAAAAAAAAAATCGTGTACTAACACTGACAAATGGTATAGATGTGATAGTCACTGGTATAGATGCGATAGTGACTCCTCAATTGTGCAAAATCCGTGCACGAACGTTCTAAGTGGTATAATTTCGCCTCATTTTTGAGGTTGCACATTTTGAGAGCCATTAAATATTTTGACAGTGAAGTACCGATATCAATTTTATTGTTAAACATTTTGGTGGTTATTTTGTGTTGAGCAAAAATTAAGTAAGTTCAAACTTATAAACGAAATTTAATAAAATTATAAATTATTCTTTAAATAAATTTGTAAATAAAAATGTCTTTCTTTCAAAAACATGCCTAAAATAAACAATCACTCTCAAATAAATTGAAACAGTACGTCGTCGAGTAATCCAGCAGATTTTAAAACAGATAGTAAAATCTTATTTTGCAAACTTTGCAATAAAGCGGTGTCTGCCGAAAAAACTAGGGTGAAGCAGCATGTAACAAGTGCTACACATAAACAATTAAAGGAGCGGGACGTAGCTAACGAAGCACTCAACAGTTTATTGGCGAATCGTCGAGTCACGCAACAATGATTCAACATTTTTTAGAAAAATATACCGAATTTAAAGTTCCATCGAAAACAAGCTTACGGACAAACCATGTAAAACGCCTATACGAAGCCAGCATCGATCAAATAAAATGTAGCGTGGAAAAACAGTTTTTGTGGATATCAATTGACGATACTACTGATGTAGCTGGCAGATATGTGGCAAACGTCATAATTGGTGTACTGGCTTCAGATGAGATAGCCGCCACCACCATTGCCCGGCTTTTTGGCGACTCAATTAAAATTTTAGACGTTAATTTCAATAAAGATTTAATTTTACTCTTTATAACTGATCTGCAATTATGCTTCGATTTCGATGATTGATACCTCTATCCAGGGCCAATCAGAGGGTGGGTCAGCCGGGCCATACGGCACGGGCCCCCGATTTTTAGGGGCCCCGAATTTTTTGTTACTATAGATTTCTCATTTGCGCTTGATCTTCGATAGTATTTTGTCTTTATAACAAGAACAAGATGTGTGACAATTTAAAATTTGACATTGAAGAGCGTTTTATTTGCTTCGATTCATTCTCTAGAAAAACCGGAGAAGAAATTGCTGCCAGAATTCTTGAAATTTTGTCGGATATGGAATTAAATTTTAATTTATGTATTGCCCGAGCATATGATAATGGTGCAAATATAGCTGGCAAGCTAAACGGTTGCCAAGCCATTCTTACGAAGCGTAATCCTAATTGTATTTTTTCCAGCTGTGGGAACCACACATTAAATCTTGTTGGAGTTGATTCAGCTGAATCGTGTAAAGAAGCTGTACAATTTTTTGGAGTTATACAACAAATGTATAATTTTTTTAGCAGTAGTCCGCGGAGATGGGAGGTTTTAAAGAAACATATCCGTATGTCTCTTCATTCGATTTCCAAAACTAGATGGTCTGCTAGAATAGATGCAGTAAAACCAATAACCAAAAATCTATTATCTATTCGAGATGCTTTAAATGAAATGCATTCCTTTAATTTACCACCACACGCAATCGTTGAATTACACTCAATTGAGAAATATTTAAATAAATTTGAATGTGTTTTGCTTTCTATCATACGGCTCGAAATTTTGACACATTTGCATCAGACAAATTTGGTAATTGAAGCTCGAAATGCTACACTTGATATTGAGCAAAATAATATTGAAAGTCTAGTAATGAGATTTCGCAATTTAAGCGGAATGTGGAATGAAAAATTTGCGAAAGCAAAAGCTAAAGCACGTGAATATGGAGTTACATGTGATTTTGCCATTAATAGAACGATACGGACACAATCGGATGCTGAAAAATACTACAGGATAAATGTGTTTAACGTAATAGTTAATTCCGTAATAGATGGCTTACAAAGACAATTTCAATCTTTACAAAATATCTGCAATCTTTTCGGTTTTCTTTGGTCATTTCCAAATTTGACTGATGAAAAAATTGAAGCTGCAGTAAACCGTTTGCATTCAAAATACACGAGTGAGTTATCAAACGAGATACTAGATGAGGTAAATTCCTTAAAAAAATAAAAATGTATGCAGCTAATTTCAATGCAGATCCGAGACCAACAAATTTATTAGAAAATATTCTCAGTAAAACTTAGCTGGTTTATTTCCGAATCTTATCATTGTCTTAAGAATATTTTTAAGTATTCCTGCATCTGTGTCTTCAGCCGAGAGGAGTTTCAGTGTTCTTAAAAGAATAAAAAAATTTCATCGCTCAACAATGGCAGAACAACGGTTAAATGGATTGGCAATGTTAAACATTAACCACGACATGGCAAGAAAAATTAATTTTGAGCAAATCATTAGAGAATTTTCTAATAATAAAGCGAGAAAAGCTTCAATCTAATAATTTCTAATAAATTCTAATAAATACTAAAATGAATTCATGTGATATAAACTTAAGATTGTTTTATTTTATTTTTATGGGGTCCCATTTTAATAATTTGGCCCAGGCCCCCTGCTAGCTCTGAAAGGCCCTGCCTCTATCAATAGGTGTTGAGACCTGTAAATGTGACGCCAACGTGTATTTAGATTGCTCGAATATTTCTACACATTTTGTGAACAATTTAATTTTATTAAAAATCAACTGACCAATAGCCCACAAATTCAGAGCTTTAAAAATCGAAAATCTGCAATTATGCTCCGATTTCGATGATTGATACCTCTATCAATAGGTATTGAGACCTGTAATTGTGACGCCAATGGGTATTTGGATTGCTCGAATATTTCTACACGTTTTGTGGAAAATTTAATTTTATTGAAAATCAACTGGACAATAGCCCACAAATTCAGAGCTTTAAAAATCGAAAATCTGCAATTTTGCTCCGATTTCGATGATTGATACCTCTATCAATAGGTGCTGAGACCTGTAATTGTGATGCCAACGAGTATTTAGATTGCTCGAATATTTCTACACATTTTGTGGAAAATTTAATTTTATTGAAAATCAACTGGACAATAGCCCACAAATTCAGAGCTTTAAAAATCGAAAATCTGCAATTATGCTCCGATTTCGATGATTGATACCTCTATCAATAGGTGCTGAGACCTGTAATTGTGATGCCAATGGGTATTTATATTGCTCGAATATTTCTACACATTTTGTGGAAAATTTAATTTTATTGAAAATCAACTGGACAATAGCCCACAAATTCAGAGCTTCAAAAATTGAAAATCTGCAATTATGCTCCGATTTCGATGATTGATACCTCTGTCAATAGGTGCTGAGACCTGTAATTGTGATGCCAACGAGTATTTAGATTGCTCGAATATTTCTACACATTTTGTGGAAAATTTAATTTTATTGAAAATCAACTGGACAATAGCCCACAAATTCAGATCTATAAAAATCGAAAATCTGCAATTATGCTCCGATTTCGATGATTGATACCTCTATCAATAGGTGCTGAGACCTGTAATTGTGACGCCAATGGGTATTTGGATTGCTCGAATATTTCTACACATTTTGTGGAAAATTTAATTTTATTGAAAATCAACTGGACAATAGCCCACAAATTCAGATCTATAAAAATCGAAAATCTGCAATTATGCTCCGATTTCGATGATTGATACCTCTATCAATAGGTGTTGAGATCTGTAATTGTGATGCCAATGGGTATTTAGATTGCTCGAATATTTCTACACATTTTGTGGAAAATTTAATTTTATTGAAAATCAACTGGACAATAGCCCACAAATTCAGATCTATAAAAATCGAAAATCTGCAATTATGCTCCGATTTCGATGATTGATACCTCTATCAATAGGTGCTGAGACCTGTAATTGTGACGCCAATGGGTATTTGGATTGCTCGAATATTTCTACACATTTTGTGGAAAATTTAATTTTATTGAAAATCAACTGGACAATAGCCCACAAATTCAGATCTATAAAAATCGAAAATCTGCAATTATGCTCCGATTTCGATGATTGATACCTCTATCAATAGGTGCTGAGACCTGTAATTGTGACGCCAATGGGTATTTGGATTGCTCGAATATTTCTACACATTTTGTGGAAAATTTAATTTTATTGAAAATCAACTGGACAATAGCCCACAAATTCAGATCTTTAAAAATCGAAAATCTGCAATTATGCTCCGATTTCGATGATTGATCCCTCTATCAATAGGTGTTGAGACCTGTAATTGTGACGCCAACGGGTATTTAAATTGTTAGAATATTTCTACACATTTTGTGGAAAATTAATTTTATTGAAAATCAACTGACCAATAGCCCACAAATTCACAGCTTTAAAAATCGAAAATCTGCAATTGTGCTCCGATTTCGAAGATTGATACCTCTATCAATAGGTGTTGAGACCTGTAATTGTGACGCCAACGGGTATCTAAATTGTTAGAATATTTCTACACATTTTGTGGAAAATTAATTTTATTGAAAATCAACTGACCAATAGCCCACAAATTCACAGCTTTAAAAATCGAAAATCTGCAATTATGCTCCGATTTCGATGATTGATCCCTCTATCAATAGGTGTTGAGACCTGTAATTGTGACGCCAACGGGTATCTAAATTGTTAGAATATTTCTACACATTTTGTGGAAAATTAATTTTATTGAAAATCAACTGACCAATAGCCCACAAATTCACAGCTTTAAAAATCGAAAATCTGCAATTGTGCTCCGATTTCGAAGATTGATACCTCTATCAATAGGTGCTGAGACCTGTAATTGTGATGCCAATGGGTATTTAGATTGCTCGAATATTTCTACACATTTTGTGGAAAATTTAATTTTTTGAAAATCAACTGGACAATAGCCCACAAATTCAGAGCTTCAAAAATTGAAAATCTGCAATTATGCTCCGATTTCGATGATTGATACCTCTATCAATAGGTGCTGAGACTTGTAATTGTGATGCCAACAGGTATTTAGATTGCTCGAATATTTCTACACATTTTGTGGAAAATTTAATTTGATTGAAAATCAACTGGACAATAGCCCACAAATTCAGAGCTTTAAAAATCGAAAATCTGCAATTATGCTCCGATATCGATGATTGATACCTCTATCAATAGGTGATGAGACCTGTAATTGTGATGCCAACGTTTAGTTAAATTGCTCGAATATTTCTACACATTTTGTGGAAAATTTAATTTTATTGAAAATCAACTGAACAATAGCTCACAAATTCACAGCATTAGAAATCGAAAATCTGCAATTATGCTCCGATTTCGATGGTTGATACCGCTATCAATAGGTGTTGAGACCTGTAATTGTGATGTTAACGGGTATTTAAATTGCTCGAATATTTCTATACATTTTAGGGAAAATTTAATTTGCCCACAAATTCAGAGCTTTAAAAATCGAAAATCTGCAATTATGCTCCGATTTCGATGGTTGATAATAGGTGTTGAGACCTGTAATTGTGATACCAACAGGTATTTAGATTGCTCGAATATTTCTACACATTTTGTGAAAAATTTAATTTTATTGAAAATCAACTGGACAATAGCCCACAAATTCAGAGCTTTAAAAATCGAAAATCTGCAATTATGCTCCGATTTCGATGGTTGATACCTGTATCAATAGGTGTTGAGAACTGTAATTGTGATGCCAACTGGTAATTAAATTGCTCGAATATTTCTTCACATTTTGTGGAAAATTTAATTTTATTAAATATCAGCTGAACTATAGCCCACAAATTCAGAGCTTTAAAAATCGAAAATCTGCAATTATGCTCCGATTTCGATGGTTGATACCTGTATCAATAGGTGTTGAGACCTGTAATTGTGATGCCAACGGGTATTTAGATTACTGAATATTGCTACACATTTTGTGGAAAATTTAATTTTATTGAAAATCAATTGGACAATAGCCCACAAATTCAGAGCTTTAAAAATCGAAAATCTGCAATTATTCTCCGATTTCGATGGTTGATACCTCTATCAATAGGTGTTGAGACCTGTAACTGTGATGCTAACGGGTATTTAGATTGCTCGAATATTTCTAGACATTTTGTGGAAAATTTAATTTTATTGAAAATCAACTGGACAATAGCCCACAAATTCAGAGCTTTATAGATCGAAAATCTGTAATTATGCTCCGATTTCGATGATTGATACCTCTATCAATAGGTGTTGAGACCTGTAATTGTGATACCAACGGGTATTTAGATTGCTCGAATATTTCTAGACATTTTGTGGAACATTTAATTTTATTGAAAATCAACTGGACAATAGCCCACAAATTCAGAGCTTAAAAATCAAAAATTTGCAATTATGCTCCGATTTCGATGATTGATACCTCTATCAATAGGTGTTGAGACCTGTAATTGTGCCGCCAACAGGTATTTCGATTTCTCGAATATTTCTACACATTTTGTGGAAAATTTAATTTTATTGAAAATCAACTGGACAATAGCCCACAAATTCACAGCTTTAAATTTCGAAAATCTGCAATTATGCTCCGATTTCGATGGTTGATACCTCTATTAATAGGTGTTGAGACCTGTAACTGTGATGCTAACGGGTATTTAGATTGCTCGAATATTTCTAGACATTTTGTGGAAAATTGAATTTTATTGAAAATCAACTGGACAATAGCCCACAAATTCAGAGCTTTATAGATCGAAAATCTGTAATTATGCTCGGATTTCGATGATTGATACCTCTATCAATAGGTGTTGAGACCTGTAATTGTGATGCCAACGGGTATTTAGATTACTGAATATTGCTACACATTTTGTGGAAAATTTAATTTTATTGAAAATCAACTGGACAATAGCCCACAAATTCAGAGCTTTAAAAATCGAAAATCTGCAATTATTCTCCGATTTCGATGGTTGATACCTCTATTAATAGGTGTTGAGACCTGTAACTGTGATGCTAACGGGTATTTAGATTGCTCGAATATTTCTAGACATTTTGTGGAAAATTGAATTTTATTGAAAATCAACTGGACAATAGCCCACAAATTCAGAGCTTTATAGATCGAAAATCTGCAATTATGCTCCGATTTCGATGGTTGATACCTGTATCAATAGGTGTTGATACCTGTAATTGTGACGCCAACGGGTATTTAGATTGCTCGAATATTTCTACACATTTTGTGAAAAATTTAATTTTATTGAAAATCAACTGGACAATAGCCCACAAATTCAGAGCTTTAAAAATCGAAAATCTGCAATTATGCTCCGATTTTGATGGTTGATACCTGTATCAATAGATGTTGATACCTGTAATTGTGACGCCAACGGGTATTTAGATTGCTCGAATATTTCTACACATTTTGTGGAAAATTTAATTTGATTGATAATCAACTGGACAATAGCCCACAAATTCAGAGCTTTAAAGATCGAAAATCTGCAATTATGCTCCGATTTCGATGGTTGATACCTCTATCAATAGGTGTTGAGACCTGTAATTGTGATGCCAACGGGTATTTAGATTACTGAATATTGCTACACATTTTGTGGAAAATTTAATTTTATTGAAAATCAATTGGACAATAGCCCACAAATTCAGAGCTTTAAAAATCGAAAATCCGCAATTATTCTCCGATTTCGATGGTTGATACCTCTATCAATAGGTGTTGAGACCTGTAACTGTGATGCCAACGGGTATTTAGATTGCTCGAATATTTCTAGACATTTTGTGGAAAATTGAATTTTATTGAAAATCAACTGGACAATAGCCCACAAATTCAGAGCTTTATAGATCGAAAATCTGTAATTATGCTCCGATTTCGATGATTGATACCTCTATCAATAGGTGTTGAGACCTGTAATTGTGATACCAACGGGTATTTAGATTGCTCGAATATTTCTACACATTTTGTGGAACATTTAATTTTATTGAAAATCAACTGAAAAATAGCCCACAAATTCAGAGCTTTAAAAATCGAAAATCTGCAATTATGCTCCGATTTCGATGGTTTATAATAGGTGTTGAGACCTGTAATTGTGATGCCAACGGGTATTTAGATTACTGAATATTGCTACACATTTTGTGGAAAATTTAATTTTATTGAAAATCAACTGGACAATAGCCCACAAATTCAGAGCTTTAAAAATCGAAAATCTGCAATTATGCTCCGATTTTGATGGTTGATACCTGTATCAATAGATGTTGATACCTGTAATTGTGACGCCAACGGGTATTTAGATTGCTCGAATATTTCTACACATTTTGTGAAAAATTTAATTTGATTGATAATCAACTGGACAATAGCCCACAAATTCAGAGCTTTAAAGATCGAAAATCTGCAATTATGCTCCGATTTCGATGGTTGATACCTCTATCAATAGGTGTTGAGACCTGTAATTGTGATGCCAACGGGTATTTAGATTACTGAATATTGCTACACATTTTGTGGAAAATTTAACTTTATTGAAAATCAATTGGACAATAGCCCACAAATTCAGAGCTTTAAAAATCGAAAATCTGCAATTATGCTCCGATTTCGATGGTTGATACCTCTATTAATAGGTGTTGAGACCTGTAACTGTGATGCTAACGGGTATTTAGATTGCTCGAATATTTCTAGACATTTTGTGGAAAATTGAATTTTATTGAAAATCAACTGGACAATAGCCCACAAATTCAGAGCTTTATAGATCGAAAATCTGTAATTATGCTCCGATTTCGATGATTGATACCTCTATCAATAGGTGTTGAGACCTGTAATTGTGATACCAACGGGTATTTAGATTGCTGGAATATTTCTACACATTTTGTGATCAATTTAATTTGATTGAAAATCAACTGGACAATAGCCCACAAATTCAGATCTATAAAAATCGAAAATCTGCAATTATGCTCTGATTTCGATGATTGATACCTCTATCAATAGGTGTTGAGATATGTAATTGTGATACCAATGGGTATTTAGATTGCTCGAATTTTTCTAGACGTTTTGTGGAAAATTTAATTTTATTAAACAATCTAAACAAACCTGTTTTTGTTGTTGTTTAAATGTTATATTAAGATACGGTATGCAAAAGTACGATTACCTTCTGAAGATAATTGTAAATTGTTCTATTTATATTAAAAGCCTTGTCATTACTGTCCATGTTCCAATGATAAAAATTCCACTAGCCTTAAAACTGAAGCAAGGAAAATTGTTTGAAGCAAAAATAGGTTAAATGGGTATAGGACCATTCCCATAGTTATGGTAAACTTTTTTTTTTAAGTTATAATAATAATAAAGCGCATGTCATATAGGACCAAAGAAGAAGGGGAAAAGGAGAACAAAACAAAAACTATGGATAATTCATTCACAAATTCATTTGTGTACAATAAAAATTACTAATTAAAATTTTATATTTTTTATACCTGAATAATTCACTTTAACCAATAATAATTAACTTTACCAATATTTAATATAATATAAATATTTCGATCAATATTTAAATAATTTGATTTCCGCGAAATTTAAATTAATAATTAGGTCGTTGGTACAGTATTTTTAAAATTATTCTGTAAAATTCCTAATCCTCTTGTGGCCATGTTTGACACATGGATATGTAGCTCTTAATTTTCTCTTTCGAAAGTAGTTCAGGTGAGCTTAGCTGACTTGGTTGAGGTAATGAATTTAATTAAAAATTAACAAAAAATTGCCAAATTCAATTAGGGCTATTACATGATTTTCTTCCGAAATATATTTACGAATTTGTAAAAAAAAGTGTGCACACAAAAAAACATTGTTAATTTGTATCATGCCCGTTTATTTGGATATATAGGACATTAAAGAACTAAAAAAAAAAATTATGTAAATGGCATATAATTGAGTCCTACTTGGAAGAATTTAAACATTGGACCAAATAGGATTAAAACACCCAATAAACAACAAGGCTTTGTGGTGTGTAGGACTATAGGAAAAAAAATATTTTGGAAACTGTAAGAGAAACGCCAATTTTGATCAAAAATTCTGAGAGAGCATGGTCGAAAACATCACAACCAATGGTTAACTCATTTTTGAAAAAATAGTCTATCATTTTGCTGTTATTTAACAACTTACAACAATTGAAAACCACCACATTCAAACTATCTATTCTACTAGTTATTCAATCCCAATTCGGAAATCGTCGCATTTCACTGATAAGTAAGACGGCCACATGACTGCTGGGACTTTTCGGATCAATGCTAAGGAATTGTAGCAGGGATTCGAAAAATCTCAGCAGTTGGGTGATCGGCTCATCAATAAATTCGACGGTTTCCAAATTGGGATTAAATAACTGGTATCTCGCTTGTTGTATTGTAATTATAATTGACATTTATCAATTTGGTGTTATAGGTACTGGACAAGTTTTTCTACAGAAATTGAAAAATCTGAATTTAAATAAAGCCCAAAAAAACCGTTTTGGATTGGAAGAAATTTCATTCTCTATCTGTAGGATATACATTTTATACAAGAAATCGTTCAAAAATTTAAACTCCTTACACAGATCACGATACTTTCGTTTAGCATTAATGTCACCAGTTCGTTTAAAAGCCTTAAATGCTTTAGACTTTCGATTAGCAATATTTTTCAAGCGAAAATTAAACCATGGCTCAGCGTAAACGGAGTTCACGGGTTTGATTGGAACAAATAACTCAAAACCAGTATTCAAAACTTGATAAAATTCAGACACGTCATCCGAGATATTCAGATTGCGGAACAGAGATGTCCAATCAACGTTTACGAAAAAACTGATCAAAGAGGGCACATTCGCTTTCTTAAAATCATAATTAAAATCATTACTAATACTAAATGCACAAGAATCAAAATCTACAAAATAAAATTTAAACTAAAGTGGTGTGTGATAGATGCTGGAATGACCAGCTAAATCAAGACAAAACTCAATTTCAAGGACCATCTGGATCTTATCTAACATCTGGTTAGAAAGGTCATCCGAAGTTGATCCATAAAAATCGCCGTTCGTCCAGCTCCAGGCAATTTTCGGTAAATTAAAATCGCCTGCAAATAAAATATGATCATCGCTATTCATTAGCGGTAATAGCTCATCATTAACAAAATTCATAAAACATTTGTAGACATCAGCGGTACTGCCATACGGAACATACACAAAAACCAAAAATAGCCAAAACTCACCACAATTGACTTTAACAATAAGTGACTCGCCATTGTGACATAATAGATTTACGCGATGAAATATTAAATTATTTTTCAGTGCAACAATGATACCCCCACCTATAACTTGGCTATTTCTTAATTGATTATGATTAAATTTGAGACGTACGACGGAAATGGGATTATTAAATGATTTTCAGATGAAATTGATGGAACTTGGTTATTTTGAAAACAATTTTGATGAAAATCGGCAAGTACGACGAAAATGCGATTGTAAAATGATTTTTAGAAGAAGTTTTTGAATATGGAAAATTAGCCTGTAACTTGGCTATTTTTTAACCGATTGTGATGAAATTCGACAAATACGATGGAAATGTGATTCTTAAATATCAATAGATAGATTATTGAAATATGGCCAATTAAGAGCCGCGCTCCGGAATTAATACAAATATTTTCGCTGCAAAATGAAAATTTAAAATTATCTGAAAAATGAAGATTTAATATTAAAATAGCAAAACGTATCAAAACAAAGATTCAAAGGAAATTGTTATCAATTTTGTTCTACAAATCAGAAACTATTGTATTCAGGATTTTATAGGAAATAGTAATGTTTATAACGATATACTTAAATAAAACGAGAAAAAGGAAGGGTACAATATTATTGAAATTGTGAAATGAATTTTCAAGGTTTCTGGTGAGGCGAGCGTGGGAGCTACTGTTATGCAGCTTCTTTAAATGATCTTAACAATCATTATAATGTACATAAACATTTTTTTATCGAATAACAATAATGTCTGAAACTGTTTGAGTTATATTCAACGTAATTATTATTTGTAAGATAAAAAAAGAAAATAAATTGATTTTTTTTATAAATAAATATATTATGGATTCTTAGAATTTCAAAATGCATCATTTTCTAGAAATTAATTTCCATTGAAAATTAACCTTAATAAATTTAATTTGTAGTTTATAAAAATGAAACAAAAAATTTCATTGCAATTGCTCAAAATTGTTTATACATATTCATAATTTATTGTGGTTCATTGGGTGCACAAGGCAAAAAAAAAAAATACTGCAATCCATCTACAAAAAAAAAAAAATTAATTCAAATGTCAGTGTAGCAGTTATCGATTGTTTCATTTCTCGTGTTTAGGTTAACGTTGAAATAATTAATCAAATAATTAATATTAATTAAATTAATTTTAATATAAAATTACTTTGAGTACAAATCAAAAATCGAAAGTTATTTATAAGATGAAATAGTTTGTCTTTTAAAGTGAACATAAATCTTACGCACTATTTTTGTTTCTGGTTTCAAAAGGTGAGAATTATTTAGCATAGATTGATGGCTACACCGTAATATTTGTTGCTTACAGAAGCATCACCGAATTAGATAATTAAACTTGAGAAGTTGTTACTTTCGTAGATTTAGTGGAAATGGTTGAGTTAGTTAACCTAAAATTTCAAATAATTTCCAGTCGCATGCGAGGATACATTTTTGTCACCCGAATTATGTGCGTCCATTAGGTGAGTTTTTAGTACTTACTGAAGTCTGAAATACTGATACTGATACTTATTTCATCACAATTTCGATTCTCCTAATCTTTCGTTTACATTACAGGTTAAAATAGGTTTAATCTGCTTGTTCGTAGCCAAACTAATTTTAGATCAATTGTTTTAACATTTAATTTTTTTCAGACATGGGATTTGACGCGTTAACTATTGTTGTCAACACGTCAACTATTATTTTGTCGACATGTCAACTATTAATACACGACGCGTCAACTATTATTGTCGACGCGTCAACTAATATTGTCGACGCGTCAACAATTATTATCGACGTGTTTTGTTGACGTTACCCATTTCTGATTTTTTTATTTTGTCTCAATGTATCTCTCGACTCAATGTATCAGCGATGTATGCCAAACAAATGAAAATTTATTGTATAGAACTAAGGCTACGGATCAACTCCCGGGTTAATAATTCTTAAGATGAAAGTCAACTTTAATCGCCTATTTTCAAGATAAATTCATCTTCAAAATTTCGTCATAAAAAAACAATCACCCATATTTCGCGCTTAAAGACCTTTTATTGATACAATTTAGGCAGAACACATTTAAAACTTTTTTGAAAACATTTTTTAGGATGGTTTTTGGGACAAAGTTTACTTCGGTAATTATTTTTATTTAAATAATCTTAGATAAATTGAGAGGAATTGTTTAGATGAATTGATCTAAAAATTTGTTTTTAGATGAATTGTTTTTAGGTAAATTGGTTTTAGTTAAGTTGTTTTAGGTAAATTATTTTGGGCGAATTATTTTTAGATGAATTGTTTTTAGATGAATTGTTTTTAGATAAATTGTTTTAGGTAAGCTGGTTTAGATAAAAAATTCGTTTTTCATATTAAAGATATATTTCACCCAAGCCTTATTGCTCAAAATGTGAAGTTTCCCATAGCTTTATGTGTTGATGGACATCGAACCCACCTCCCATATGAATTATCAAAGTTATGTGAAGGATTAAAAATTATTCTTATATGTTTATAACCAAATCCAACGAGAATACAAGCTGCAGATGTCTCAATATTTAAACCAAAGAAAAGTGGTTTGCAAAAAGCGGTATTAATTTGGAGAAAGAGAAATATTGATAAAAAACTGACAAAATATTGTTTGAGGATGTTGTAGACCGAAACATTAACAAAAATTTGATTTTAAATGGATTTCGATCCTGTGGTCATCAACCGTTTAATCCTGATGCAATCGATTATTCGAAAGTTTGGGAAGAAATCGTCAAACATTAACCAAAATAATCAAGTTGGTTTTGATGAGAGCACCAGCCTCGAGAAGACAATGGATTTAAATTAAATAAATGTAATGATCTGGTTGGCCCACAAAAATTAAAACAACTGGATAATTTAGCGGAGAGTCCCAATACCGAAGATTTTGCGATACAAATATGAAAATATAAAAAAAAGAAAATTGAAGAAGTCTTATTTAAACAACAACGCAAAAAGAAAAAAATAGAAAATAAGTTAAATTTAAAATCGAAATCAATAAAAATATATGATATGACAAACGGCAATAAGAATAATCAAATGATAACGGAATTTTCTTCGTTCCGTAGAACAACATTTATAATTTTAACAAGCTCACTGATTTAGCATATTAAACTTGTTGCTGCCTTTTGAATCGTCATTGAAAATAAAAAAGCACAACAGACTGATTTATTCCTAGCACTATAGGGATAAGTCTTATAGCCATCACCTTTTACAGCACAATGACTTGATTTCTATCTAACACCCTTTATCTAGTTAGAGGTATCATCGCATACGGGAATATATGTATATGCAGTTTTTGTATTTTTGGCTTCGTACTGTGGTGATAATGTCAAAAGCAAACTAAATCTACTTTTTTGTCCACTCAGCAAAACCTAGCTTTCTCGGTGTTAGTTTGTTATAATAAGTCGCTTCAGGTAGACGTTCTATTTATGTATGTGTTGTTTCTGCCGAATTCGAAAAAAAACGATAAATGCAACAACAATTAGAAAAAATATTGCTATTTAATTTTATCATTTTTAATTTAACAGACCGTGAACTTTTCATTGTTCGTTCTGCCACAATTATTTTATTTGGATATTTTCCACGATTTTTCTCCCGAAACAAAACAGTTTTATCTAAAAATTTGGGTATTCGAACAATTATTTTTATTATATATATATATGGGTCTTTGGTTAAGGGGCACATAGCATTTAATATAATAATGCAATAAGAACTTAAAACTTTCCAACGAAGCTTCAACCATCATCTGATTAACATGACGACACAAAGTGATTGTGATTTTATACTTATTATACAAAACATTTTTGTATTAAAAGATGTACATAAGTTTCCTTCATAATCTCTTTTGTTTTGTTGTTTTAGTTTTCTTAAATCATAATAGATAAGATAAAGGAATATTAAATTTTTTTTACGTTGTGTATTACAAAGATGATTTGAAATGAGAAATATTAGAGTAAACCACTAGAAGTTGAGTGGTTTACCATTTACGAAAATAGAATATTTAATTTGATTATGATAGTTTAATGTTACTAATCTATTAAAAACAATATCATCAGGTGGAAAATTATTTCTAAGTATATATCAATTAATGTAACCGTTAGCAAAGAATTAAATTATCTTATTTTTCTATTTTGAAACACGTTTGTAAGATTACACAATAAGGTTATACAGAGAAGGAGGAGTCACGTGTCAATGTTGCTCAATATTTCAAGTATATACACGCAAAACGTATCAAAACAAAAATTCAAAGGAAATTGTTATCAATTTCATTCTACAAATCAGAAACTATTGTATTCAGGATTTTATAGGAAATAGTAATGTTTATAACGATATACTTAAATAAAACGAGAAAAAGGAAGGGTACAATATTATTGAAATTGTGAAATGAATTTTCAAGGTTTTTGGTGAGGCGAGCGTGGGAGCTATTGTTATGCAGCTTCTTTAAATGATCTTATCAATCATTATAATGTACATAAACATTTTTTATCGAATAACAATAATATCTGAAACTGTTTGAGTTATATTCAACGTAATTATTATTTGTAAGATAAAAAAAGAAAATAAATTGATTTTTTTTATAAATAAATATATTATGGATTCTTAGAATTTCAAAATGCATCATTTTCTAGAAATTAATTTCCATTGAAAATTAACCTTAATAAACTTAATTTGTAGTTTATAAAAATGAAACAAAAAATTTCATTGCAATTGCTCAAAATTGATTATACATATTCATAATTTATTGTGGTTCATTGGGTGCACAAGGCAAAAAAAAAAAAATACTGCAATCCATCTACAAAAAAATAAAAAAATAAATTCAAATGTCAGTGTAGCAGTTATCGATTGTTTCATTTCTCGTGTTTAGGTTAACGTTGAAATAATTAATCAAATAATTAATATTAATTAAATTAATTTTAATACATATAAAATTACTTTAAGTACAAATCAAAAATCGAAAGTTATTTATAAGATGGAATAGTTTGTCTTTTAAAGTGAAACATAAATCTTACGCACTATTTTTGTTTCTGGTTTCAAAAGGTGAGAATTATTTAGCATAGATTGATGGCTACACCGTAATATTTGTTGCTTACAGAAGCATCACCGAATTAGATAATTAAACTTGAGAAGTTGTTACTTTCGTAGATTTAGTGGAAATGGTTAAGTTAGTTACACGAATTATGCGCGTCCATTAGGTGAGTTTTTAGTGCTTACTGAAATACGGATAATGATACTTATTTCATCACAATTTCGATTCTCCTAATCTTTCGTTTATATTACAGGTTAAAATAGGTGCTACTTATTAATTTTTTTCTTCATTTTCAGAATCTGTATTGAGCAAAATGCAGTCATTTTTGATTTACCAGAAAGCAAAAAATACATTTTTTTATACCAAAAAATATTAATTTGCTAGCTCTCATTGCATGATCCTTTAGAAACTGCACAAATTTAAATCTTAAAAATTTCACTTTTGTTACAGCAATAGTTTGCCGTGAAAATTTTGAATTATGTTTAAATCATGATAAACCAATTTAAGTAGGTATGATCAAGCGCATGTATTGCTATCTCTTTCACTAAAAAATTCTGTCATTTGGTGCTTTTTTCTTGATATACTTTTTTTATAAACACTAGTTTTCGTCATACACGTTGAATCGACTCATTATTTTGTCTTTTATTTTGATTTTGCTTATACAAAGGTAAAATCTAAAATCTAAATGATAGAAAATTACAAAAATTGTAAGGCCTGTGGCTTCTAGTATTTGTATTCGTAGAATCGTAGATATTTCATTTATTTTCAAAACATTTCGTTCTATATGAGTGATAAAAAGAGGCAAATAGAAATAATTAACTCCGTCTCATAAAATTTCAAAAACAGAACTTAAAATATTTGAAGTTATTTTATTTGGGTATCTTTGACCCATACAAAATATGCTTCTATAGTAGTTCTTCTTTGTGTATACGGTAAAATACAGTCAAATCCAACACAAATGTAGTAATATACATAAAAGGAAAACGATTGCTCCGCTTGCTTGATCTGTTTTCTTTTCTTTTTTGTGTTTCTCATTTTTAGTATTCAATTAAACGGCACGCGCGCTGGCGTCAGTAAAGAGCAGTACACTGTTTAGTTGATCTTATTCTCTTTAATTTATGGTCTGACTGATTTGACTGTTTTTAATAAAATTAATTTATTTTTATTTTTTTATTGGCTTACCGATTGTTTTTATTAAAGGCCGGTATTCACGTCAATTAAATTGCGCAATATAATTGTATGAAATCAATGGGCTAGATACTCGATACTCAGATAAGCAGTTATTTTTTGCGAATTTGCTAGAAATGGTATACACGATAATTTAGCAAACTAAAAATGGGATACACGATATTTTTTCTTGGTTAGCAAGCAAGCAAATCAAAGAGATTTTGCTAGCGTTTTAAAGTATACGCATCTACGTAAATGTTTGTGGAAATATTCACGTCGATTATAGAATTCGCGGTTGCGGATCTATCGCGGATCGTAAACTACATATAAAAAAAATTGGAAACAATAGTTCTTTATCATAGTTTCATTGAAATTCCTTAGGATATTTTTACAATTCATCAAAAAAAGATTGTTTTAGATCCGCAATAAAAATATTGCGTTTGTACGGGGAATCAAAAAATATAAATCACATACAAATCAATAGAAGTTTTCCAGGATACTTTGATTTAAACCAATTGTTTCCTATTATTTTTATATGCAGTTTTCGATCCGCGATTGATCCGCTCCCGCGGATTCTATAATCGACGTGATTTATTTTCTCCGATCGTAGGAAAAAATATATCTTTCCATTGTTTTTTCGAAACGAAAAGCTCATGATTCCAGTATGTTGTATTTGTTGCTAAGCAACAAGTAATGATAGTACGAGAATATTTTTTCTAAAATATATTCCCGTATGGATTTTTAATTGTTTAGAAGATATAAAAGTACACTTATAAGGTCAAACGCATTTATTTATTTTAATTTAACAGTATGTATACATAATAATCAATTTTTATTTGATAAATCTATGCCAAACTAATTATGTGTTAGGTATAGGAGTTTAATTTTACTTATTTGTAATATTAACGGTTATCGTACAATTAGTACAATTATTGAACATTGGTGGATTAGTAGTATCGCATCCCAGCATTGTTGTTGATATATTGCTATTAAAATCATTAACATTATTTGCATCGGCTGTTTCATTATCCGTTGTATCGAAAATCTTGTGAGCAACTTAAATTTTATTGATAATGGATTCATCGATGTACCCTTCAGCAACAGTCGATGACTTCCATCCTCCAAATCTTTTTAAGCATGTTAAATCTGCGCCATTATCAACTAAAATTTTCGCAGATGAACGGCGGAAACAGTGCCCTGTGTATTGTTTTGCGTCTGACAATTTTAAAAAAGTAGCAACAATTTGAGGCATTTTACCAAACTGATGTATGCCAACTGCTTGTTTGAAACCTTTACCATTTGTGTATTTAAAAAAAAAACGCAAAGAATTGAAATTTTTTGGACGCGAAGCTATATATTTTCTGTAATATTCTAAATAAGTTTCGTTTACGATAAATGATCGTGGTTTATTTGTCTTGTTATTCGGGATTTTAACTAAAAGTTTAGATCCCAAATCACTAATGTCAGTAATTTCCATGCGGGCTAGTTCATCCCGTCGACAAGCACCACCGATTCCAAAAATTAACGCAACCTATACAAAAAACAATCATAATATTACATACAAAAAAATATTGCAGTGTGAATTGTATTTTATCCGAAAACATATTTGAATTTAATGTGTAAATACAAATAATAATCGTTTTAAATACCTACATGCTTACTTTAGTAACTAGGAACGAATCATCTGAAGCTTCCAAAATGTATTGTTGAACATATTCCATAGTTAATATTTTAGATTTCTTCGCTTTATATCCGTCGGATTTGCGTTTCAAGAAGACACGTAATTTTTGGTATTTTGCAACATCCACATTATTTTTAACCACCAGCATCGACCTAATCATTGAGTATAGTTTGACCATAATGTGGATGATTTCAATTTTGTAGATAAATCAGCGAAATACGCCAGAATGACGTTTTCCGAAAATGATTTGATGTGTTTAGATTGACGATAATCCATAAAGCGTTTATAAGCATTTTTGTATTTTTCCTTCGATTTTTACGGGAGTAAATCACATGTAGCTGAATTAGCTGCTTCCGCTATATCCGGCGAGGTACAAGATAAGGATAATTCGCTTTCACTGTCCATATCCCTTAAATTTCGTTCCCACGTTTTTTATAAATCAAATAGGCACACAAACTTGACAACTTTTGCAAAAATAAAACAAAATGTATTTATGTCTTATGTTGTCGTGACTAACTAAGCCATAATTTAATGTTATTTTCGATTTTTTACTTTGTTTTGATTTCTTAATATGATAATTAATGAATAATACTAAAAATTATTTTGGGTTTATATTCGTTTTAAAGTCCAATCGGAGGAAAAGTGCATTCCCGGACTCCCGTGGTTGCCGGACTCGGCTATCGCCTCGTCCGCCAATTTCCACTATCGTCCGGGAATGTAGTACTTTTCCTCCTAATTATACAATATACTATTAATCATATTACGCAAAAAAATTTACGATTCGCAAATCCGCTATATTTACCGATTTGCGAATTGCTAGAGTATCGAATATCTGGCCCAATGTTGCACAGTTAAGTAAAAAAATCTTGAATAAAACTTGATTATATTGTGTGACGTCACACAAATATATTGAGCAAATTAATTGTACGTGAATACCGACCTTTAAGGTAACAAAGACCATAAATAAATAAACAGTTAAACAATTGAATGAATGAACTTGCCTTCATCTCGGCCATTTAAACCTCACCTTGCCTAATAAATTAGAATAGTATTGGTCTGCGGTGTATTAAGTGCTTTGGGGAAAAACTATTCTGTTTTATTTCCTCATGTTCTTGAAAACATGATATGGAATTATTTCATAATGGGCTCTCTTCATTTCAAATCAATTTTATTTATTAACGAAATAAATAATGTCATAAATGCAATTGTCTTTATCACTGATAAAGTAATTGCAGTAATTAAATTCGTATTAAAAATTTCGTTAGCTTTCTGTAAACACTTATAAATATATTTACTCAAAAGAAATTAGCCGTCTCCATACATATGATTTTGCTATAAATATAAAGTGTTCGAACAATCCAATCTTTAGTTTAGTTTAACTTTAAAAGAATCAGATTGAATTGCAAAAATGAAGTTATTAATATTTTTGCTGTTCATTTTGATAAGCTGTGTAGTTATTAATGGACATGATGGTTCAGATTGTTTTCGAGAGTGTTCTAAAAATGATAGGCCCAGAATATGTCATTATGATTTTACGCTAGAATATTTTCAAGCAATGGGAGCGTAAATATAATATTGATTATAGTAAAAAATTAATACTACAGAATTTAATTTTACAATTTCTAAATATTTCAGTGGCTGTGGTAATTGTGGCAACGGAATACTTGAAGATTGTTTTAACCAAGGATGTATCCCAGCTGATGGAATCGAACGAGGAGTTATGTCAATTAATAGACGTATCCCTGGCCCGCAAATAACTGTATGCAAGAATGATATAATTGTAGTAGACGTTACTAATAAAATGGGTGGTACCGCAACAAGCATACATTGGCACGGTTTTAATCAAAAAGAAACCCCTCATATGGATGGAGTTGCATTTGTTACGCAATGTCCTATCTTATTCAGCACCACATTCCGTTATGAATTTAATGCAACTGAAGCGGGAACACAATTTTATCATGCACATGCAGGCCATCACAAAACTAACGGTATCTATGGAGCGGTTGTTGTTTACGAACCAAAAGAAAATATTGTTCATCGAAATCTATACGATTTTGATCTACCAGCTCATATTATAGTTGGATCTGATTGGATGCATGAAATGGCTGAAATGTATGTTCCTGGATTGCCTTCTAAATCAGTAGGAATAAATCCAGTAAATTTTCTTTTTAACGGACTTGGAAGATTTACAAATACCACATACCCAACAAAAACTCCACTAGCTATATTTCACGTGCAACAAGGTAAGCGTTATAGATTTCGAATTATCAATAGCGCTAGTCATACTTGTTTGTGGAAACTTCAAATTGTGAATCATCAAATGACAATAATATCGAGCGATTCACACGATGTGGAGCCGAAAGTAATTGATACACTTTATTCTTCATCGGGTGAACGATATGATTTTATCTTAAGTGCAAACCAACAAATATCTGATTATTTAATCAGGATGAAGGTGTATGGGCAATGCGAACGTTTTAATTTGGAACAATACGCCATTTTAAG
Source organism: Tipula helvola (assembly GCA_963556165.1). Classification (NCBI taxonomy): domain Eukaryota; kingdom Metazoa; phylum Arthropoda; class Insecta; order Diptera; family Tipulidae; genus Tipula; species Tipula helvola. The sequence goes on from OY744481.1 coordinate 95,056,888, forward strand.
GTACAATAATGAAGAAACAAGTTTTAACGATCCACAACCAAACGATTCTCAGTTCATTGAAAAACGAGTAAGCATTATTATAAATATCATTCCTTTTAAAGAAAATTTATGATTTATGTACTACTTTTATTGCAGAGCCTAAATAATCCAGATACCAAATGTACGAACTCAAAACAAAATAGTTTATGTATTACGGATTTAGAGTCCTATAGGAAAGATGTTACGATAACAAATAAGCCAGATTATCAATTTGTATTGCGATTCGATAACCATCAAGTGTTTGATATTCTTAATTTTGGCTATGATCACTTTTTAAGTAAAATATTAACGGTACATAAATTAAATAAATCGTTACATTTTCTTTTTATTTCTAGATTTCGCGGGAAACAATACTTTCGTAGGTGGAATTAACAATCTTAGTTTTACTTTACCATCATTCCCAGTATTAACGCAATCTGAAGAAATTAATAAAGAAACGTTTTGCGATGTAAACACCATTCCGGCATATTGTTTGAATCGAACAATTTGTCAGTGTACTCATCGTCTTAAAGTTCAATTAAAAGCTTTAGTTGAAATTATAATTATGGACATTAAGCCAATTGCACGAGGTTTGCATCATCCATTTCATTTACATGGCCATCCATTTTACGTTGTTAAAACGGGTGTTGCTTCTAGAGAAAATGAAATCACGTACAAAGATGACCTAAACGAGGTAAAAAGCGGCAAAAGGACATTAGTTTTGAAAGATACCGTAATAGTTCCAGAAACTGGTTATGCAGTATTGCGATTTAAAACTGACAATCCAGGATTTTGGTTATTGCATTGTCATTATGAATGGCATTTGGGAGTAGGAATGGGACTAATATTCCAAGTGGGTGAAACAAATCAAATGGTAAAAGCTCCAACCAATTTCCCTAAATGTGGTAATTACTTATCAAATTAGTGCGTTTGTATTATACTCAGAATTAATATTTAATAAAACTTAAAATAGTTTTAACTTTATTCGTATCTTTTACTATTTTCTCTTGTCTTGACTATTAAAAATCTGCTTGAATACAATTCACTAAAAAGTTATGTAGCCGTTGAAATTAAATTTTTTCCAATTCTTTCAAAAAAATTGAAAATTACTTTGGCTTTGAAAGCAGCAACAAATAAATTTGTTTATCTAAAGGCTGTTGGCTTACACAAAAGTCCTTATGTGTGGAACAAAGCGAACAACCGTAATAGAATTAAATAAAACAACCGAAGCTTTTATTTTGCGAGAAACTGCAATCATTAATTTTCACAGAATGAATGAAAAATAAAATAAAAGATTCCATAAACATAATAAATAAAAATAACAAAACAAAACGCCTACTTCAATTCAATTGATTATGAATTGTCAACAAATAATTTCAATGTCTATACAATTTATCTCAACAAAGGCATACTCGAATACTGTGGAAATTATTTCCTCGATGTAGTTTTTGACGTAAAACACGACATAAAATAGACTTATCTGGGGTGAGATGTTGTAACATCACTTTCGATTCGAATTCGATAGATTTTATGTCTCATGTTTCAAGAATAAAATTGTACTCTATTTCGCTTTTTGATTACGCTTTTTCTATTGTGATTTTTTTTTGTTGTGTACTTTTCTTTTTCTTCAAATCGATCAAGTATAAGTAGTTATTGACGATTGTAAATGTGGAGAAAGCACTACCTGTCGGAATAAAATAAAACTGAAGCGACCATACAAAAACTAGCATCAGCGCTCGCAGAACGACTAAAATATGGTATAGCGGAAATTTTTTGAAGTTAAGTGGCTATACATTATGTAGTCTAAAACCACGGCTCCAATCGTCAATAGTGTACGTTTCGACAGCAAAGTTCGTTGTTATTTTTGCAACGCTTCTCACACGGATAGTATACATATGCAAAAAAAATGTGTATCGACACAAAATTTGTAACCCACACAAATAAAAAAACATTCAAAATAACAACCAAAAAGTACTAATGCCTAGATGTTTTTTGGTTGTTATTTTTACATTAGTACTAAAATACAAAATTTCCCCTACGAAATTATTGAACCACCCTATTGACGATTGTAAAAGTAGAGAAAGCACCTCTAGAGGAAATAAGTTAAAATGATGCACCTGATAAAATGACATTGTCACAAATGCGATGAAAGAAAATTTAGCAATGCGATAATTAAAAATTGTTTTTATAGTCCAAAATTGGAATTATTTGCAAATATTAGCAATCCGGGAAGTAAAAACAGCGTTTACAGTTCAAAATTGAAATTGTTTACAATAATTTCGAACGTCAAATAATCAGGTAGGTTAGGTTAGGTTAGGCTTGGGTGGCGGTCCACCAGGACCAGGCATAGACACAAAAAAGTCCGTAGCCATACCACAAATTAAAAATTTTTCCTCCAACTCATTGAAACCACTTTGAGCTTGCTATGAAGCGCTGGATACTCCTGACGTCCTTCTCGCTGAGCTCCGCCAGGTCGTTGAAAAGGTGTGCCCCTAGAAAATTCAGTCTGTTTCGTGCCAGACGAGGACAGGTGCAAAGAAGATGAAGTACTGTCTCTTCCTCCTCTTCGTCTTCGCAACTACGACAGTAGTCATGTGAGAAGAAACCAAGTCTACTTGCATGTCTGCCTATGAGACAGTGCCCCGTAATCACTCCAACAACCACACTGATCTGACTCCGCTGAAGTGAGATCAGCTGTTTGGATCTCGCCAAGTTCAACTTTGGCCAGATTTGCCGAGTTATTACGCATGAGGTACTATTTGACCATCTGTCATTCGTCAACTTACTGGCTTCCTCCTGAAGCAGCAGTTTACATACCGCAAGAGGAATTTCAATATCCTTTTTGCTGTTTGAAATGTGGTCCGTTGTACCACGTCAAGCCAGTTCATCGGCTTTCATGTTCCCCGTACTAACGAAATGTCCTGGCACCCATATGATATGGATGTTGAACTGATCTGTCATCTCGTTAAGAGATGAGAGACAGCTCTGGACAAAATCACACAGCTCTGGATCAATGGTCAATTGACGATTGGAGCATCACGGATTCCACCTAGTGGAAATTTTTTAAACTGAGCTATCTGATAATTTGACGTTCGAAATTATTGTAAACAATTCCAATTTTGAACTGTAAACACAATTTTTACTTACCAGATTGCTAATAATTGTAAATAATTCCAATTTTGGACTATAAAAACAATTTTTAATAACCGCATTGCTAAATTTTCTTTTGTCGCATTTGTGACAAATGTCATTTTATCAGGTGCATCATTTTAACTATTGTCCTCGAGAGGCGATTTCTCTACTTTTACAATCGTCAATATTGTAAACACATTTTTATTTTGACGTTTGTTGAATGTTTTAGTTATACGACATATGCGGGTGTATTCTGGTTTTCCTTAGGAAACGGAAAAGGAAAAAAAATTGACATTTTTACAGCAGTTTTATTTTTTCCCCCTAAATGCTTATTCTGGCAAGCCTTGATAGGAATTTTATTTTTCCTATTTATAGCAGTTTTTAAATTTATTTTTCCTCGCCTTTTTTGATACGGTAAATTAATTCCTATTTTACTTTTTAGTTTAACTTAGTAGGCATTTTCTTATTTGTATACGTTGGTCGAGACGTCAGATAAAAAATAATAAAAATGAGCGAAAATTTGGTACAACGGGTAAGAATTTAAATTCTTATAAAAATAATATAGGAATATAATATTTGAACTTTTAATTATTTTGTGTTTTCAGAAAAAAAATATAACAAAAGAACAGAAACTTATGCTGATCGAGCTATTGGAAGGTGACATAGACTTGGCGAATGGAAGGTATTATGTATTTACAATACGATTGCATACAATGTATGTTAAAAAACTCTTCAAATAAAATGTAACCGAAATGTCCGGGGCTGATCAAGGGGCTGATGGTCGAAATATCCAAAAAACCAAATGAACAAAAATTTCAAACGCATTAAATGCAGTAGGTGGTGCCGTGAAGTCGCTGGAGAAATGGCAGGGTGCTTGGGATGATATGAAGTTAGTAATTTATAGATTCCGTGGCTAACAAAATAACTTAATTTTACTTTTTTCTCTATTTGGTTTTTTAATATTGCAGAAAATACGCTCGGAAACAGTGGGCTGTAATAAAAGAGTACGATAATCGGACAGGGCTTGGCCTAGAGAGTAACGTAAGGCGGCCTACTCCACTTAGCTCGTTGGACCAGCGCATTATCGACATACTTTCGGTAGATTCAGTAGCCGGTAGTAGCGGAGTTCAAGAGCTGGGTTTAAGAGCAAGAGAGGAACGTTTTTTATTAATTACTTTTAATTAAATTAATTATTATTTTCTAAATATTTAGGAGATTACAATAAATCCAGTGATATTTGGAGTATTTTCAACGTCGCCGCAAGTAAATACCACTACACCAGAGCCAGAGATCGAAGAGCTGTACTCGAAAGGCACTTCGGCAGTTCGACGTCCAACGTGCCGCGTTTGAGGTAATCTATATGATTAATATAGGTAAAAACGTATACGTAACAGCTTTTTAATTTTCCCATATTAGGCTCAGCTTTTACTCGGGATCAAATATTACAAGAAGCCAACAAGATTGAACGAGCCAAAGTCGCTGCTTTGATTAAGATTGGTGATGCCATGGAATCAAAAAATAGCATAAAATTAAGAATTGCTGTTGCTTTGGAGGAGCACAATTTATTATTTAAAAAATTGTGTAATGCGTAAGTTTAAATTTGAGTTAAATATTTTAATTTTTATTCATATATGTATTACAAATATTATTTTATTAACTTACTAGAATTTTTAAATTTTACGACAGTATATAACGGCAAATTTGAAGATGTACTCTAGTATGATAAACTCTGACATTATAAATTGTCGTATAATTCAAAAGTAAGAATTAACGGTTGTGGCTCTTATCGATATTCATATTGCCAGTAATTGGCCGCTAATGTCTACCTCGACGTCTGCATGAACAGAAACGTATTCATCTTCTGTTTCATTGCCCGTTGTATCATCGTAACTGTCTGCATAATCATGAAACTTTAAAAAGTTATTCAGAGTTGCACATGAATTTATGATAATGCCGACCATGTTCGGTGCATATTTAATTGTTCTCGCCTTTGAAAGGCATGCCCATCTAGATTTCAAAACACCATTTAAACGCTCAATGCAATTTCTTGTTAAAATGTGACTTCTGTTATAAGTTACTTCCCTTGTGTTTGTGGGATTGTCAATAGGGACCATGAGCCACGGCTCTAATGGATATCCACTGTCACCTGAAATTTTATAAATATAAATATTTTAATTTAATTTTAAAAAATTTTGGAATACAACTATAATAATTTTATCATTTGCAGCAACTCAACAGCCCAAAACACATCAAGTTCAACAAGCAGCACTAATCAAAACGAGGAATATTTAGAGGAGGTCTGCCTCTGAGACAAAATGAGATTTATATTAAATAAAAAATGTGATTTATATTAAATATTAAATAAAAAAAATCTTACTAAGGACTCTAAGGAGCCACGTGTTTCGTAGATTTCCACTTTCATATACATTATATAAATGCGCCTTTGCGTACGATTTTCTCCAAATGGTTGCATCGTGGTTGGAACCGCCATATTTTGCATTCACATTTATAATTTTTAAATCGCTATCGCAAATCTATGTATAAAAATTAAAATCTGTAGTAAACTGTATTCGTATCACTAAGTATAGTAAGCATTTCCTTACAAGTTGCACGTTGACCGAATGATACAGATGCCGATTCAAATAGACATGATCAATGCGCTTTGCGGGTGCCATCATTGAAACATGAGTGCAGTCTACACAGCCTATAACCCCAGGGAAACCGAACTTTTCGTAGAACCTATAATTATAATTTACAGCTTATTAAAATTTGGATTTATCAAAAATATGTCTTACCCCAGTTTAATTTTATTGATTTGCTCTGTGGTTGTAGGAAATTTTAATAATTATGTGCTAAAAAAAATTTTCGAAAAAAATTTCAACAACAAAATATTTGACGTTTGACCACTTTTAACTAATCGCAGAGCCTTAGCGTAGGGAATTAAAACTAAAAAAAAATTCCTATTCATTTTTTCTTTCTTACGCCAGAATAAACCATAGGAAAAATAGCATAGGAAAAACTGCTATCAAAAAAAATTCCTATAGATTGTGTGATTAGTATGTCTACTTACCACCAGAGTATATGAACGTGGGGTCAATTAGTTTTGTTTACATTTTTTTTATATAGAGTTTGGCCCAAAACAGCTCTATCAAAATTTTAAAAAAATCAATGAAAATTATTATGATACGAAATGCAAATTAAAATAATTGATTAACAAAAGAATAATTATTATATTTTTAACATAAAATAAATAGAAAAGCCTTTGGTTTACAAGAATTTGATGTTTAAAAATTTCTATTAGGAGCTCCTTGCTGATCATTGTTTTTGTAAAATTTGTTATTCCAGGCAGCTCATATGGTTCTTTTAACATAAAATTTAACATACAAATCTTAAATAATTGATGATTTTATATTTCGTTTTACTAACAATTGTAACAGCGATCCGTCTATTTTATGTTAAAAATGAACAAATCCTTCTTTTGTTAACAAATATCATTTGATTATTATTCGCGTCGAGGTAAATTTCATTCATTTTTTTAATTTTTTGTTAGAGCTGTTTTAGGCCAAACTACATATAAAAAAAATGTAAACAAAAAATTTGACCCCGTAACGTCGCGACGCCGAGTGTAATAAAGGTTGAACTGATGTACTAAAACAGATTGTGTTTTAGTACAACTGCTTCGCATACATTTTCGCAAGAGGCGCTAGTCCGTGTACAAAATTGTTTGTTTTCATTTTTTTATATGGAGTTTCGGTAAAAGCATGTCCAATTAAATCGCAAAATTGTTAAATAAAATTATCTTGATGAAACGTTGATAGTTATTATAAAACTTTGAAATACTATTTAACATATTTCATTTAAATTTAATAATCCGTTGACCCTTTAACATCCAAGAAAATTACAAATAAAAATGAGGTAATTTCAGGTATTTAATGAGGTTATGTCCGTTGTTTTGGAAACTTATTAGCTAGTAAAATATAGGATTTGAACAACATTTTGTATTTAAAAATATAAAATAAACAGAATGTTGGTTAATTGCATCGAAAAATATAAATTCAATAATAAGTTTTGTTGATAAATCAGCTATAAAAATGTCAAAATTAACTGTTTTAACTTATCGTTTTCCTGGATATTAAATGGCTATGGATTATTAACTTTTCAAAATACATGTATTAATCTATTGTAAATTATTATTGTTACTTTAAACTTCATATTGTGGCATTTTTTATTCAATTTACCTCAATTTTATTATAGCTGTTTTTAGCAAAATTTCATATAAAAAAAATGTAAACAAACGTTTTTGTAAACTGACTAGCGAAACTAGTGAAAGATTTATGAACTAATAACACTAAACATCAACTACGCCATCATTTACGCTAGGTGCGCTAGTGTAAATTATCTTTTTTGTTATGGAAAAGATAATTCACACTAGCGACAATTGCGGTACTAAAATGAACAAATATCACGATCTATAGATCATGTTTAGCACTTGTACTAAGCATCAATTTCGCCATCATTTACGCTAGGTGCGCTAGTGTAAATTACCTCATTTGTTATGGAAAAGATAATTCACACTAGCGACAATTGCGGTACTAAAATGAACAAATATCACGATCTATAAGGAAAAAAATTCCAAATTCCTAAGGGAAACCAGAATACACCCGATGTATAATATTATTTGTCCATTTTGAACAGGTTTAAGTAATTTTAGGATTGAGCATGACTATCTGTAACTGATAAAATGTGATTCGTGATAATTAAATCGTATTTTGGCGAGCTGTGCGCCAAAATTTGTGGTGATTACCCAAATGCCTAGATCGAAAATATTACAAAATGCCAACATGGCGGCTGATGATGCCAAATGCATATATGCCAAAATGGCGGCTCAAAGTTATAAATAAAATATTAATTATAGATATTTTTAAAGTATTCTAATGAATTTTAAATTAATAAATTCAGAATATAGTCGGAAATCACGTCCTTGACACAACTCTCTTTCTTCGTGCGAATCTCAATCATTTTTCAAGCAGCAATTCTACTCAACCTTAAATTTGTCATTCATTTACAACCACCCGCTAAACAAAGCGATACGTTTACGATACGAAAATGATGTTTGATGTTCATACAAAATATCGTTTACGAATCGTTTTTACGATTCGAAATCGATACGTTTACGATTCCAACGTCCCATGATAATTAGAATTTTTTACGAATCGGAATATATCGATTTTTGCGTTTCGTTTGCGATGCTTATTTTTCGTATCGGAAACAGACCTAATTATGCGATAAATTTACAAATCGTATTTTTCGAGATGATTATTAGCAAAAATAAAAACCGTGTTTTATATCTTTTATTAATGATTGCATTTTTTTATTTATTTAAAGTAGATCAATAATTACAATACAATTATATACATTTGCATGATATTTTTTTCTGCTCACAGTACTTTTATTGACACCGATTTAGTAAAAATTGATCACGCATCCTAAAATATATACAATATTGTACATGTATCAAATTAATAAACTTAAATGGTTTAATAAAATAAATATATAGGTGTACTTACTTCACAACACAAAATATTTTTTAAGAACTTTAATTTTACACAAATACTATGTCCATCAGCTTTTGTTTTAGAACTTGAATTGAAATGGCAAATTAATGTGCAAGTGTATTGAATTAGTGACGTACACCCTTTGTGTATTATAGTATCGTTTACGTATCTATAACGTATCGTTTTTTGCGATTCGCATTTTTTGTTTAGCGGGCAGTTTCAAAATTGTATCAAACGTCAAAAAGTAAAAATACATATCCAAACGAAATACCCACACAACCATTCAAAAAAATATTTCCCTTTGTTAAAATAACAACGAGATATGCGGTCGAAACTAAGACTAAGGCCTGTATTAGACTATAAAAGATCTATAAAACATCTTTGACAAATATATTTGATAAAACATTTTCATGCATTTTATTTTATAAAAGAACTTTTAACAAGTATTTTGCTATATTACACTACGTCAAAGATTTTATCATATTTTTCATGAAATTTGACGGGAAAAAGTGGAAATTCTCCTATTTTTATACTCTAGGCTTTTTGTATTATATAAAAATGCATTTGCTTCATATTCACTTATTAAACAATTGGTTATTGAATCACTCCAATTAAATTTATTTTCCGGAATTTTTACAATAAAATGCAATTTTTTAAAAACAATATTAATTATGCAACATCAAAATCTTTTATCATATTTAGCCGCAAGAAGCTAAATATAATAAAAGAAATTTGATAAAACAAAAAAATTTATAAAATATGCATATTACACTATCAAAAATCTTTGACAAATATATTTTATAAAATATCTTTGTCAAAGATCTTTTATAGTCTAATACAGGCCTTAAATCGAAAAACTGGTGCGAAATTTTGAGATTCGATTATGCAATCGCAATGACGTTGTTTTATGACGAAAGTAGTTTTATCAAAGCCACCTAGATTATAAAGGGTGATCCAATAAGAGCTTCCGGAAGTTTTTTGAAATAAAACCAAAGCAACCTTGATTATACAACCCATAATCTAAAAAACGAAGCTTTTTCAAGGGAATTAGAAACGACGAAAAAATCAAGATTTCCATAGTAAAACACATAAAACATATGGGAAATCACTTTTTTTCCTAAGAAAAATTTGTAAATGGAAACGTTACAAATTCTTAACTATGATTTCTGAAATATATTCATAAATGTTTGAATTTCAACATATATAAATGTCGTTTAAGTAAATCGTTTTCATTTTCTTGTAATAAATGATTTATTTAAATCAAAATATAAAAAAGTTCATAACAACAGCATTCTGGTCAAATTAAAAAGAAAAGCTTACTACAAATTGTGTGCATTAAGTCAATATACATTAGATAAATGGCAGTGATGACAGTAAAAATTTTGAAAATTCGTACCAAAAATTGCCACCTGGGGAAATTTCAAGTTCAAAAATTGTAGGAAAAGCAAAACAAATTCCCAAAATATTAGGAACGTGTCATAATTTTGTGATTAAATAATTTTTTTTTCGAATTTCTCTGCCAACAATTATAGACATCTAACGTACACTAGTAAAACTAAAGATAAATTTATCAAGTATTTTTTTAATTCGTCAGAGCCAACTTTGATGTATTTTTCAAAATGAAAGTTCGAAAAATATATTTTAGAAATAATTTAATTTTAATATATCTGCAATTAATATTTACTTAATACCAATATAACCTTCTTGTACATATATTGCTGCTAAAGATATGTAGAACACTTTTGTATAAACATTTTGTAACAATTTTGCTTTTTCATTGAAAAACTTGAAGCTAAAAAACACCATTTTTACTATGGATTCCTATGGAAATCAGTGAAAAGTTATACCACTAAAAAAGCTTCTAAAAAATACGTCATAATGCTTATGGCTCTATATTCTAGAAGGCTCTGAATGTAGATGTAAATGTATTAGTTAGAGTAGTTTACTATTCCGTCAATTTAGACGGATTTAAAGATGGCGAATTGGAGCAGCTTTTCAGGGTCCAATGTTAGATCATCTAATATTTTCTATATATGTACATTAATGACATGGAATCATCTATTCACTATTGTTCATTTACATTTTCGCTGATGAAGCCCAAATTTACAGAAATAGTCGTTTAGATCAGGAATCTATTGTTAGGAAATTTTTTCTGATTGATGAAGACTTAAGTAGTATCGTTAGTTGTTCGGCTTCTAATGGTCTCGTTTTAAATGCGAATAAATCTCAGTCGATTATAATTTATAAAAAATCTTTAGATACCACGTCTGACTAGGAAACTAGTATTGCCTGTAGGGTTCGCACTAATTCCATAATCAAATACTGTTAGGGATTTAGGCTTAGTTTTTAATAAAGCTCTTACTTGGGGTGACTATTTAGATAAAATTAGTAGGAGGGTGTTTGGCAGGTTTGGTTGTTTGTATAAAGTAGTAGGATCTTCTGAAATTTAGTTTAAAAAACGAATGTTTTTGTCTTATCTTCTTCCTCATTTTATTTACGGTAACGTAGTTTTGGTCGGCTTTGCTTCAGGAAAATATGAATATTCTCCAAAAGTGTTCATTTAAACCATAGAAAAAAAATATATGTATGTTGTATTTCAGTCTCCCAGTCCTGAACATGAGAACGGAAGCTGCTGCCTTCAAATTTGCATTGAGTTGGTTCCTTTTTTGACTGAATTCGGAAAAATGATCAGCACAATCAAATCTAATATCAACTATTGGACGTACTTCGGTTCTCGTTCAATTCATTTTAGGGTCATATTCCATAATCGCATCTTATAGTGGTCGACCTCGTTTATGGGTGTTTTTGAAGGTCAATGTGTTTCATAAGGTAAAATTGCACATTCAACCTAAACTCTAATAGCTCCATTACATCTTTTGCCCCTAGCATTTGCCAGATGAATGCCATCGTTTAACTGGGTTCATGCCTCCTTTTCCTATAAAATTCCATGACAAATAAACTGGTTTGTTGTCGAACCATTTGACAACAGATGTAGAATCGTCATGGCTCACATATTGTTTTATATAACTGCGTTCTTTCTTTTTAAATTTGCGGTGGTCCATAAAATTCGGTTTTTGGAACCGATTAATGCGTGTGGTCCCAGCTGCATTTATTGCTTTATGTTTTAAATTTTCTAAGAGTATATATGACGTGAAAAAATAGTCAAAATAAATTATATGCCATGGGCACCTTCAATTCTTTTAATTAAATGAAGCACCACTGCTGCTGCTCCAAATCCAAATCTTTTTCTGTAAAAATCCGAAATTTCTATTTGGAACACAAATAAGGCTGTTTAGATTTTTCACAGATTAGAAATAACTTTAATCCCCAGAGAGATGGTTTACCTTTCATGTATTGCTTTACAGAGAAAGTACCTTTGAAAGGGATCATCTATTCGTCTTGAAACATTTTCTTCTAACGATATCTGCAGGCATCAATCTCTAACGGTATTTAATATGGGGCGAACCTTATAAAATACATCCTTATTATCATCAGGAATTTCCAAATTATTAACGACATGAAAAGTAGATCGTAATTGCCAAATTCCATCTTTTGTCATGGTTCGCTTACCAATACCAATTAGCCTTCTCCAACACATTTTAATTTATATCGGTTAGCTGAAACGATCCACTTTTCTGTGTTCGATACTCCTGCGATAACAGATGCATCGCATCTTGTTCATTATCTTATTTATTTCATCCTCTTACTCTTTTTCAGTCTTTTTTTATGGTGTTTCCTTTGAATATTAGAATTATTTGGTTCCCGAACAGTATTGTAGTTCTAGAAATAAATAGGTTCATCCTCTTCCTCTACATTATTATGCTCGTCATTGTAAGCTATAATTAAACGTAAACATTCAAAAATGCCACTAATAATAATAAGGAAATATAAATAACTTGTACGATTGTTGTTAAATTTACTTCCATTCACTCTATTCTTGCATACTGATGTACTGTACATAGAGGAGTACTTTACTTTTGAATCGATTTGTATTACATGTACACGCGATTAATAATTTCAACAACATTATTTTGACTTCATTTTTATTATACATAATTGTAACCTTATATTTTGCACTATTCTAAATAAATTAAACATAATTTTGCTTACCCTCAATGGTTCAATATGCTTTAAAATGAATTTGGAGCTTCACGACTTTTGACAACAGTCTGAACAACACTACCAAGGATAAATGAGAAGATAAAATTAAAAATTGCTCTAAATAATGTTCGTTGAATTTGATGTACATATGTGTGTACAAGAGGACTGAGAGGGTCAGCATTCTATTTTCGAAATTGATTTTGAACTTCTGTTAATTATATTTCAAAGGAATACCACACCGGCCAGCATATTCCACGGTCATGGGAAGGAAGATGCCTTCAAATTTGTTAAACTTTGGGAACTCTAATTTAAGGTCAATAGATAGCAACATACACATTTTGAAACCAGGTTATTTAATTTTCGTAATTTTTAGGCAATAAATAATTTAAAATTGACGTAAGAATCATAACTAATCGAAGCGACTTAAAAATTTCAAATAAGTACTTGATCTGACTTTGAAGAGTGCACACAAATTCAGAGCTTTAAAAATCGAAAATCTGCAATTATGCTCCGATTTCGATGATTGATACCTCTATCAATAGGTCTTGAGACCTGTAATTGTGATGCCAATGGGTATTTAGATTTCTCGAATATTTCTACACATTTTGTGAAAAATTTAATTTTATTGAAAATCAACTGGACAATAGCCCACAAATTCAGAGCTTTAAAAATCGAAAATCTGCAATTATGCTCCGATTTCGATGATTGATACCTCTATCAATAGGTGTTGAGACCTGTAATTGTGATGCCAATGGGTATTTAGATTGCTCGAATATTTCTACACATTTTGTGAAAAATTTAATTTTATTGAAAATCAACTGGACAATAGCCCACAAATTCAGAGCTTTAAAAATCGAAAATCTGCAATTATGCTCCGATTTCGATGATTGATACCTCTATCAATAGGTCTTGAGACCTGTAATTGTGATGCCAATGGGTATTTAGATTTCTCGAATATTTCTACACATTTTGTGAAAAATTTAATTTTATTGAAAATCAACTGGACAATAGCCCACAAATTCAGAGCTTTAAAAATCGAAAATCTGCAATTATGCTCCGATTTCGATGATTGATACCTCTATCAATAGGTGTTGAGACCTGTAATTGTGATGCCAATGGGTATTTAGATTGCTCGAATATTTCTACACATTTTGTGAAAAATTTAATTTTATTGAAAATCAACTGGACAATAGCCCACAAATTCAGAGCTTTAAAAATCGAAAATCTGCAATTATGCTCCGATTTCGATGATTGATACCTCTATCAATAGGTCTTGAGACCTGTAATTGTGATGCCAATGGGTATTTAGATTTCTCGAATATTTCTACACATTTTGTGGAAAATTTAATTTTATTGAAAATCAACTGGACAATAGCCCACAAATTCAGAGCTTTAAAAATCGAAAATCTGCAATTATGCTCCGATTTCGATGATTGATACCTCTATCAATAGGTGTTGAGACCTGTAATTGTGATGCCAATGGGTATTTAGATTGCTCGAATATTTCTACACATTTTGTGAAAAATTTAATTTTATTGAAAATCAACTGGACAATAGCCCACAAATTCAGAGCTTTAAAAATCGAAAATCTGCAATTATGCTCCGATTTCGATGATTGATACCTCTATCAATAGGTGCTGAGACCTGTAATTGTGATGCCCATGGGTATTTAGATTGCTGGAATATTTCTACACATTTTGTGAAAAATTTAATTTTATTGAAAATCAACTGGACAATAGCCCACAAGTTCAGAGCTTTAAAAATCGAAAATCTGCAATTATGCTCCGATTTCGATGATTGATACCTCTATCAATAGGTGCTGAGACCTGTAATTGTGATGCCAATGGGTATTTAGATTTCTCCAATATTTCTACACATTTTGTAAAAAATTTAATTTTATTGAAAATCAACTGAACAATAGCCCACAAATTCAGAGCTTTAAAAATCGAAAATCTGCAATTATGCTCCGATTTCGATGATTGATACCTCTATCAATAGGTGTTGAGACCTGTAATTGTGATGCCAACGGGTATTTAAATTGCTCTAATATTTCTACACATATTGTGGAAAATTTAATTTTATTGAAAATCAACTGGACAATAGCCCACAAATTCAGAGCTTTAAAAATCGAAAATCTGCAATTATGCTCCGATTTCGATGATTGATACCTCTATCAATAGGTCTTGAGACCTGTAATTGTGATGCCAATGGGTATTTAGATTTCTCGAATATTTCTACACATTTTGTGGAAAATTGAATTTTATTGAAAATCAACTGAACAATAGCCCACAAATTCAGAGCTTTAAAAACCGAAAATCTGCAATTATGCTCCGATTTCGATTATTGATACCTCTATCAATAGGTGATGAGACCTGTAATTGTGTCGCCAACAGGCATTGCGGTTGCTCGAATATTTCTACACATTTTGTGGAAAATTTAATTTTATTGAAAATCAACTGAACAATAGCCCACAAATTCAGAGCTTTTAAACCGAAAATCTGCAATTATGCTCCGATTTCGATGATTGATACCTCTATCAATAGGTGATGAGACCTGTAATTGTGCCGCCAACAGGTATTTCGATTGCTCGAATATTTCTACACATTTTGTGGAAAATTTAATTTTATTGAAAATCAACTGAACAATAGCCCACAAATTCAGAGCTTTAAAAATCGAAAATCTGCAATTATGCTCCGATTTCGATGATTGATACCTCTATCAATAGGTGATGAGACCTGTAATTGTGTCGCCAACAGGTATTTCGATTGCTCGAATATTTCTACACATTTTGTGGAAAATTTAATTTTATTGAAAATCAACTGAACAATAGCCCACAAATTCAGAGCTTTTAAACCGAAAATCTGCAATTATGCTCCGATTTCGATGATTGATACCTCTATCAATAGGTGATGAGACCTGTAATTGTGTCGCCAACAGGTATTTCGATTGCTCGAATATTTCTACACATTTTGTGGAAAATTTAATTTTATTGAAAATCAACTGAACAATAGCCCACAAATTCAGAGCTTTAAAAATCGAAAATCTGCAATTATGCTCCGATTTCGATGATTGATACCTCTATCAATAGGTGTTGAGACCTGTAATTGTGATGCCAACGGGTATTTAAATTGCTCTAATATTTCTACACATATTGTGGAAAATTTAATTTTATTGAAAATCAACTGGACAATAGCCCACAAATTCAGAGCTTTAAAAATCGAAAATCTGCAATTATGCTCCGATTTCGATGATTGATACCTCTATCAATAGGTCTTGAGACCTGTAATTGTGATGCCAATGGGTATTTAGATTTCTCGAATATTTCTACACATATTGTGGAAAATTTAATTTTATTGAAAATCAACTGAACAATAGCCCACAAATTCAGAGCTTTAAAGAGAGCTGTAATTGTATCGCCAACAGGTATTTCGATTGTTCGTATATTTCTACACATTTTGTGGAAAATTGAATTTTATTGAAAATCAACTGAACAATAGCCCACAAATTCAGAGCTTTAAAAACCGAAAATCTGCAATTATGCTCCGATTTCGATTATTGATACCTCTATCAATAGGTGATGAGACCTGTAATTGTGTCGCCAACAGGTATTTCGGTTGCTCGAATATTTCTACACATTTTGTGGAAAATTTAATTTTATTGAAAATCAACTGAACAATAGCCCACAAATTCAGAGCTTTAAAAATCGAAAATCTGCAATTATGCTCCGATTTCGATTATTGATACCTCTATCAATAGGTGATGAGACCTGTAATTGTGTCGCCAACAGGTATTTCGATTGCTCGAATATTTCTACACATTTTGTGGAAAATTTAATTTTATTGAAAATCAACTGAACAATAGCCCACAAATTCAGAGCTTTTAAACCGAAAATCTGCAATTATGCTCCGATTTCGATGATTGATACCTCTATCAATAGGTGATGAGACCTGTAATTGTGTCGCCAACAGGTATTTCGATTGCTCGAATATTTCTACACATTTTGTGGAAAATTTAATTTTATTGAAAATCAACTGAACAATAGCCCACAAATTCAGAGCTTTAAAAATCGAAAATCTGCAATTATGCTCCGATTTCGATGATTGATACCTCTATCAATAGGTGATGAGACCTGTAATTGTGTCGCCAACAGGTATTTCGATTGCTCGTATATTTCTACACATTTTGTGAAAAATTTAATTTTATTGAAAATCAACTGAACAATAGCCCACAAATTCAGAGCTTTAAAAATCGAAAATCTGCAATTATGCTCCGATTTCGATGATTGATACCTCTATCAATAGGTGTTGAGACCTGTAATTGTGATGCCAACGGGTATTTAAATTGCTCTAATATTTCTACACATATTGTGGAAAATTTAATTTTATTGAAAATCAACTGGACAATAGCCCACAAATTCAGAGCTTTAAAAATCGAAAATCTGCAATTATGCTCCGATTTCGATGATTGATACCTCTATCAATAGGTCTTGAGACCTGTAATTGTGATGCCAATGGGTATTTAGATTGCTGGAATATTTCTACACATTTTGTGAAAAATTTAATTTTATTGAAAATCAACTGGACAATAGCCCACAAGTTCAGAGCTTTAAAAATCGAAAATCTGCAATTATGCTCCGATTTCGATGATTGATACCTCTATCAATAGGTGCTGAGACCTGTAATTGTGATGCCAATGGGTATTTAGATTGCTGGAATATTTCTACACATTTTGTGAAAAATTTAATTTTATTGAAAATCAACTGGACAATAGCCCACAAGTTCAGAGCTTTAAAAATCGAAAATCTGCAATTATGCTCCGATTTCGATGATTGATACCTCTATCAATAGGTGCTGAGACCTGTAATTGTGATGCCTATGGGTATTTAGATTGCTGGAATATTTCTACACATTTTGTGAAAAATTTAATTTTATTGAAAATCAACTGAACAATAGTCCACAAATTCAGAGCTTTAAAAATCGAAAATCTGCAATTATGCTCCGATTTCGATGATTGATACCTCTATCAATAGGTCTTGAGACCTGTAATTGTGATGCCAATGGGTATTTAGATTGCTGGAATATTTCTACACATTTTGTGAAAAATTTAATTTTATTGAAAATCAACTGGACAATAGCCCACAAATTCAGAGCTTTAAAAATCGAAAATCTGCCATTATGCTCCGATTTCGATGATTGATACCTCTATCAATAGGTGTTGAGACCTGTAATTGTGATGCCAACGGGTATTTAAATTGCTCTAATATTTCTACACATATTGTGGAAAATTTAATTTTATTGAAAATCAACTGGACAATAGCCCACAAATTCAGAGCTTTAAAAATCGAAAATCTGCAATTATGCTCCGATTTCGATGATTGATACCTCTATCAATAGGTCTTGAGACCTGTAATTGTGATGCCAATGGGTATTTAGATTTCTCGAATATTTCTACACATTTTGTGAAAAATTTAATTTTATTGAAAATCAACTGGACAATAGCCCACAAGTTCAGAGCTTTAAAAATCGAAAATCTGCAATTATGCTCCGATTTCGATGATTGATACCTCTATCAATAGGTGCTGAGACCTGTAATTGTGATGCCTATGGGTATTTAGATTGCTGGAATATTTCTACACATTTTGTGAAAAATTTAATTTTATTGAAAATCAACTGGACAATAGCCCACAAGTTCAGAGCTTTAAAAATCGAAAATCTGCAATTATGCTCCGATTTCGATGATTGATACCTCTATCAATAGGTGCTGAGACCTGTAATTGTGATGCCTATGGGTATTTAGATTGCTGGAATATTTCTACACATTTTGTGAAAAATTTAATTTTATTGAAAATCAACTGGACAATAGCCCACAAGTTCAGAGCTTTAAAAATCGAAAATCTGCAATTATGCTCCGATTTCGATGATTGATACCTCTATCAATAGGTGCTGAGACCTGTAATTGTGATGCCTATGGGTATTTAGATTGCTGGAATATTTCTACACATTTTGTGAAAAATTTAATTTTATTGAAAATCAACTGGACAATAGCCCACAAGTTCAGAGCTTTAAAAATCGAAAATCTGCAATTATGCTCCAATTTCGATGATTGATACCTCTATCAATAGGTGCTGAGACCTGTAATTGTGATGCCTATGGGTATTTAGATTGCTGGAATATTTCTACACATTTTGTGAAAAATTTAATTTTATTGAAAATCAACTGGACAATAGCCCACAAATTCAGAGCTTTAAAAATCGAAAATCTGCAATTATGCTCCGATTTCGATGATTGATACCTCTATCAATAGGTGCTGAGACCTGTAATTGTGATGCCTATGGTTATTTAGATTGCTGGAATATTTCTACACATTTTGTGAAAAATTTAATTTTATTGAAAATCAACTGGACAATAGCCCACAAATTCAGAGCTTTAAAAATCGAAAATCTGCAATTATGCTCCGATTTCGATGATTGATACCTCTATCAATAGGTGCTGAGACCTGTAATTGTGATGCCTATGGGTATTTAGATTGCTGGAATATTTCTACACATTTTGTGAAAAATTTAATTTTATTGAAAATCAACTGGACAATAGCCCACAAGTTCAGAGCTTTAAAAATCGAAAATCTGCAATTATGCTCCAATTTCGATGATTGATACCTCTATCAATAGGTGCTGAGACCTGTAATTGTGATGCCTATGGGTATTTAGATTGCTGGAATATTTCTACACATTTTGTGAAAAATTTAATTTTATTGAAAATCAACTGGACAATAGCCCACAAATTCAGAGCTTTAAAAATCGAAAATCTGCAATTATGCTCCGATTTCGATGATTGATACCTCTATCAATAGGTGCTGAGACCTGTAATTGTGATGCCTATGGTTATTTAGATTGCTGGAATATTTCTACACATTTTGTGAAAAATTTAATTTTATTGAAAATCAACTGGACAATAGCCCACAAGTTCAGAGCTTTAAAAATCGAAAATCTGCAATTATGCTCCGATTTCGATGATTGATACCTCTATCAATAGGTGCTGAGACCTGTAATTGTGATGCCTATGGTTATTTAGATTGCTGGAATATTTCTACACATTTTGTGAAAAATTTAATTTTATTGAAAATCAACTGGACAATAGCCCACAAGTTCAGAGCTTTAAAAATCGAAAATCTGCAATTATGCTCCGATTTCGATGATTGATACCTCTATCAATAGGTGCTGAGACCTGTAATTGTGATGCCTATGGGTATTTAGATTGCTGGAATATTTCTACACATTTTGTGAAAAATTTAATTTTATTGAAAATCAACTGAACAATAGTCCACAAATTCAGAGCTTTAAAAATCGAAAATCTGCAATTATGCTCCGATTTCGATGATTGATACCTCTATCAATAGGTCTTGAGACCTGTAATTGTGATGCCAATGGGTATTTAGATTGCTGGAATATTTCTACACATTTTGTGAAAAATTTAATTTTATTGAAAATCAACTGGACAATAGCCCACAAATTCAGAGCTTTAAAAATCGAAAATCTGCAATTATGCTCCGATTTCGATGATTGATACCTCTATCAATAGGTGTTGAGACCTGTAATTGTGATGCCAACGGGTATTTAAATTGCTCTAATATTTCTACACATATTGTGGAAAATTTAATTTTATTGAAAATCAACTGGACAATAGCCCACAAATTCAGAGCTTTAAAAATCGAAAATCTGCAATTATGCTCCGATTTCGATGATTGATACCTCTATCAATAGGTGCTGAGACCTGTAATTGTGATGCCTATGGGTATTTAGATTGCTGGAATATTTCTACACATTTTGTGAAAAATTTAATTTTATTGAAAATCAACTGGACAATAGCCCACAAGTTCAGAGCTTTAAAAATCGAAAATCTGCAATTATGCTCCGATTTCGATGATTGATACCTCTATCAATAGGTGCTGAGACCTGTAATTGTGATGCCTATGGGTATTTAGATTGCTGGAATATTTCTACACATTTTGTGAAAAATTTAATTTTATTGAAAATCAACTGAACAATAGTCCACAAATTCAGAGCTTTAAAAATCGAAAATCTGCAATTATGCTCCGATTTCGATGATTGATACCTCTATCAATAGGTGCTGAGACCTGTAATTGTGATGCCTATGGGTATTTAGATTGCTGGAATATTTCTACACATTTTGTGAAAAATTTAATTTTATTGAAAATCAACTGGACAATAGCCCACAAATTCAGAGCTTTAAAAATCGAAAATCTGCAATTATGCTCCGATTTCGATGATTGATACCTCTATCAATAGGTGCTGAGACCTGTAATTGTGATGCCTATGGTTATTTAGATTGCTGGAATATTTCTACACATTTTGTGAAAAATTTAATTTTATTGAAAATCAACTGGACAATAGCCCACAAGTTCAGAGCTTTAAAAATCGAAAATCTGCAATTATGCTCCGATTTCGATGATTGATACCTCTATCAATAGGTGCTGAGACCTGTAATTGTGATGCCTATGGGTATTTAGATTGCTGGAATATTTCTACACATTTTGTGAAAAATTTAATTTTATTGAAAATCAACTGAACAATAGTCCACAAATTCAGAGCTTTAAAAATCGAAAATCTGCAATTATGCTCCGATTTCGATGATTGATACCTCTATCAATAGGTCTTGAGACCTGTAATTGTGATGCCAATGGGTATTTAGATTGCTGGAATATTTCTACACATTTTGTGAAAAATTTAATTTTATTGAAAATCAACTGGACAATAGCCCACAAATTCAGAGCTTTAAAAATCGAAAATCTGCAATTATGCTCCGATTTCGATGATTGATACCTCTATCAATAGGTGTTGAGACCTGTAATTGTGATGCCAACGGGTATTTAAATTGCTCTAATATTTCTATACATATTGTGGAAAATTTAATTTTATTGAAAATCAACTGGACAATAGCCCACAAATTCAGAGCTTTAAAAATCGAAAATCTGCAATTATGCTCCGATTTCGATGATTGATACCTCTATCAATAGGTCTTGAGACCTGTAATTGTGATGCCAATGGGTATTTAGATTTCTCGAATATTTCTACACATTTTGTGAAAAATTTAATTTTATTGAAAATCAACTGGACAATAGCCCACAAGTTCAGAGCTTTAAAAATCGAAAATCTGCAATTATGCTCCGATTTCGATGATTGATACCTCTATCAATAGGTGCTGAGACCTGTAATTGTGATGCCTATGGGTATTTAGATTGCTGGAATATTTCTACACATTTTGTGAAAAATTTAATTTTATTGAAAATCAACTGGACAATAGCCCACAAGTTCAGAGCTTTAAAAATCGAAAATCTGCAATTATGCTCCGATTTCGATGATTGATACCTCTATCAATAGGTGCTGAGACCTGTAATTGTGATGCCTATGGGTATTTAGATTGCTGGAATATTTCTACACATTTTGTGAAAAATTTAATTTTATTGAAAATCAACTGGACAATAGCCCACAAGTTCAGAGCTTTAAAAATCGAAAATCTGCAATTATGCTCCGATTTCGATGATTGATACCTCTATCAATAGGTGCTGAGACCTGTAATTGTGATGCCTATGGGTATTTAGATTGCTGGAATATTTCTACACATTTTGTGAAAAATTTAATTTTATTGAAAATCAACTGGACAATAGCCCACAAGTTCAGAGCTTTAAAAATCGAAAATCTGCAATTATGCTCCAATTTCGATGATTGATACCTCTATCAATAGGTGCTGAGACCTGTAATTGTGATGCCTATGGGTATTTAGATTGCTGGAATATTTCTACACATTTTGTGAAAAATTTAATTTTATTGAAAATCAACTGGACAATAGCCCACAAATTCAGAGCTTTAAAAATCGAAAATCTGCAATTATGCTCCGATTTCGATGATTGATACCTCTATCAATAGGTGCTGAGACCTGTAATTGTGATGCCTATGGTTATTTAGATTGCTGGAATATTTCTACACATTTTGTGAAAAATTTAATTTTATTGAAAATCAACTGGACAATAGCCCACAAATTCAGAGCTTTAAAAATCGAAAATCTGCAATTATGCTCCGATTTCGATGATTGATACCTCTATCAATAGGTGCTGAGACCTGTAATTGTGATGCCTATGGGTATTTAGATTGCTGGAATATTTCTACACATTTTGTGAAAAATTTAATTTTATTGAAAATCAACTGGACAATAGCCCACAAGTTCAGAGCTTTAAAAATCGAAAATCTGCAATTATGCTCCAATTTCGATGATTGATACCTCTATCAATAGGTGCTGAGACCTGTAATTGTGATGCCTATGGGTATTTAGATTGCTGGAATATTTCTACACATTTTGTGAAAAATTTAATTTTATTGAAAATCAACTGGACAATAGCCCACAAATTCAGAGCTTTAAAAATCGAAAATCTGCAATTATGCTCCGATTTCGATGATTGATACCTCTATCAATAGGTGCTGAGACCTGTAATTGTGATGCCTATGGTTATTTAGATTGCTGGAATATTTCTACACATTTTGTGAAAAATTTAATTTTATTGAAAATCAACTGGACAATAGCCCACAAATTCAGAGCTTTAAAAATCGAAAATCTGCAATTATGCTCCGATTTCGATGATTGATACCTCTATCAATAGGTGTTGAGACCTGTAATTGTGATGCCAACGGGTATTTAAATTGCTCTAATATTTCTACACATATTGTGGAAAATTTAATTTTATTGAAAATCAACTGGACAATAGCCCACAAATTCAGAGCTTTAAAAATCGAAAATCTGCAATTATGCTCCGATTTCGATGATTGATACCTCTATCAATAGGTGTTGAGACCTGTAATTGTGATGCCAATGGGTATTTAGATTTCTCGAATATTTCTACACATTTTGTGAAAAATTTAATTTTATTGAAAATCAACTGGACAATAGCCCACAAGTTCAGAGCTTTAAAAATCGAAAATCTGCAATTATGCTCCGATTTCGATGATTGATACCTCTATCAATAGGTGCTGAGACCTGTAATTGTGATGCCTATGGGTATTTAGATTGCTGGAATATTTCTACACATTTTGTGAAAAATTTAATTTTATTGAAAATCAACTGGACAATAGCCCACAAGTTCAGAGCTTTAAAAATCGAAAATCTGCAATTATGCTCCGATTTCGATGATTGATACCTCTATCAATAGGTGCTGAGACCTGTAATTGTGATGCCTATGGGTATTTAGATTGCTGGAATATTTCTACACATTTTGTGAAAAATTTAATTTTATTGAAAATCAACTGGACAATAGCCCACAAGTTCAGAGCTTTAAAAATCGAAAATCTGCAATTATGCTCCGATTTCGATGATTGATACCTCTATCAATAGGTGCTGAGACCTGTAATTGTGATGCCTATGGGTATTTAGATTGCTGGAATATTTCTACACATTTTGTGAAAAATTTAATTTTATTGAAAATCAACTGGACAATAGCCCACAAGTTCAGAGCTTTAAAAATCGAAAATCTGCAATTATGCTCCAATTTCGATGATTGATACCTCTATCAATAGGTGCTGAGACCTGTAATTGTGATGCCTATGGGTATTTAGATTGCTGGAATATTTCTACACATTTTGTGAAAAATTTAATTTTATTGAAAATCAACTGGACAATAGCCCACAAATTCAGAGCTTTAAAAATCGAAAATCTGCAATTATGCTCCGATTTCGATGATTGATACCTCTATCAATAGGTGCTGAGACCTGTAATTGTGATGCCTATGGTTATTTAGATTGCTGGAATATTTCTACACATTTTGTGAAAAATTTAATTTTATTGAAAATCAACTGGACAATAGCCCACAAATTCAGAGCTTTAAAAATCGAAAATCTGCAATTATGCTCCGATTTCGATGATTGATACCTCTATCAATAGGTGCTGAGACCTGTAATTGTGATGCCTATGGGTATTTAGATTGCTGGAATATTTCTACACATTTTGTGAAAAATTTAATTTTATTGAAAATCAACTGGACAATAGCCCACAAGTTCAGAGCTTTAAAAATCGAAAATCTGCAATTATGCTCCAATTTCGATGATTGATACCTCTATCAATAGGTGCTGAGACCTGTAATTGTGATGCTATGGGTATTTAGATTGCTGGAATATTTCTACACATTTTGTGAAAAATTTAATTTTATTGAAAATCAACTGGACAATAGCCCACAAATTCAGAGCTTTAAAAATCGAAAATCTGCAATTATGCTCCGATTTCGATGATTGATACCTCTATCAATAGGTGCTGAGACCTGTAATTGTGATGCCTATGGTTATTTAGATTGCTGGAATATTTCTACACATTTTGTGAAAAATTTAATTTTATTGAAAATCAACTGGACAATAGCCCACAAGTTCAGAGCTTTAAAAATCGAAAATCTGCAATTATGCTCCGATTTCGATGATTGATACCTCTATCAATAGGTGCTGAGACCTGTAATTGTGATGCCTATGGTTATTTAGATTGCTGGAATATTTCTACACATTTTGTGAAAAATTTAATTTTATTGAAAATCAACTGGACAATAGCCCACAAATTCAGAGCTTTAAAAATCGAAAATCTGCAATTATGCTCCGATTTCGATGATTGATACCTCTATCAATAGGTGCTGAGACCTGTAATTGTGATGCCTATGGGTATTTAGATTGCTGGAATATTTCTACACATTTTGTGAAAAATTTAATTTTATTGAAAATCAACTGGACAATGGCCCACAAGTTCAGAGCTTTAAAAATCGAAAATCTGCAATTATGCTCCGATTTCGATGATTGATACCTCTATCAATAGGTGCTGAGACCTGTAATTGTGATGCCTATGGGTATTTAGATTGCTGGAATATTTCTACACATTTTGTGAAAAATTTAATTTTATTGAAAATCAACTGGACAATAGCCCACAAGTTCAGAGCTTTAAAAATCGAAAATCTGCAATTATGCTCCAATTTCGATGATTGATACCTCTATCAATAGGTGCTGAGACCTGTAATTGTGATGCCTATGGGTATTTAGATTGCTGGAATATTTCTACACATTTTGTGAAAAATTTAATTTTATTGAAAATCAACTGGACAATAGCCCACAAGTTCAGAGCTTTAAAAATCGAAAATCTGCAATTATGCTCCGATTTCGATGATTGATACCTCTATCAATAGGTGCTGAGACCTGTAATTGTGATGCCTATGGGTATTTAGATTGCTGGAATATTTCTACACATTTTGTGAAAAATTTAATTTTATTGAAAATCAACTGGACAATAGCCCACAAGTTCAGAGCTTTAAAAATCGAAAATCTGCAATTATGCTCCGATTTCGATGATTGATACCTCTATCAATAGGTGCTGAGACCTGTAATTGTGATGCCTATGGGTATTTAGATTGCTGGAATATTTCTACACATTTTGTGAAAAATTTAATTTTATTGAAAATCAACTGGACAATAGCCCACAAGTTCAGAGCTTTAAAAATCGAAAATCTGCAATTATGCTCCGATTTCGATGATTGATACCTCTATCAATAGGTGCTGAGACCTGTAATTGTGATGCCTATGGGTATTTAGATTGCTGGAATATTTCTACACATTTTGTGAAAAATTTAATTTTATTGAAAATCAACTGGACAATAGCCCACAAGTTCAGAGCTTTAAAAATCGAAAATCTGCAATTATGCTCCGATTTCGATGATTGATACCTCTATCAATAGGTGCTGAGACCTGTAATTGTGATGCCTATGGGTATTTAGATTGCTGGAATATTTCTACACATTTTGTGAAAAATTTAATTTTATTGAAAATCAACTGGACAATAGCCCACAAGTTCAGAGCTTTAAAAATCGAAAATCTGCAATTATGCTCCAATTTCGATGATTGATACCTCTATCAATAGGTGCTGAGACCTGTAATTGTGATGCCTATGGGTATTTAGATTGCTGGAATATTTCTACACATTTTGTGAAAAATTTAATTTTATTGAAAATCAACTGGACAATAGCCCACAAATTCAGAGCTTTAAAAATCGAAAATCTGCAATTATGCTCCGATTTCGATGATTGATACCTCTATCAATAGGTGCTGAGACCTGTAATTGTGATGCCTATGGGTATTTAGATTGCTGGAATATTTCTACACATTTTGTGAAAAATTTAATTTTATTGAAAATCAACTGGACAATAGCCCACAAGTTCAGAGCTTTAAAAATCGAAAATCTGCAATTATGCTCCGATTTCGATGATTGATACCTCTATCAATAGGTGCTGAGACCTGTAATTGTGATGCCTATGGGTATTTAGATTGCTGGAATATTTCTACACATTTTGTGAAAAATTTAATTTTATTGAAAATCAACTGGACAATAGCCCACAAGTTCAGAGCTTTAAAAATCGAAAATCTGCAATTATGCTCCGATTTCGATGATTGATACCTCTATCAATAGGTGCTGAGACCTGTAATTGTGATGCCTATGGGTATTTAGATTGCTGGAATATTTCTACACATTTTGTGAAAAATTTAATTTTATTGAAAATCAACTGGACAATAGCCCACAAGTTCAGAGCTTTAAAAATCGAAAATCTGCAATTATGCTCCGATTTCGATGATTGATACCTCTATCAATAGGTGCTGAGACCTGTAATTGTGATGCCTATGGGTATTTAGATTGCTGGAATATTTCTACACATTTTGTGAAAAATTTAATTTTATTGAAAATCAACTGGACAATAGCCCACAAGTTCAGAGCTTTAAAAATCGAAAATCTGCAATTATGCTCCGATTTCGATGATTGATACCTCTATCAATAGGTGCTGAGACCTGTAATTGTGATGCCTATGGGTATTTAGATTGCTGGAATATTTCTACACATTTTGTGAAAAATTTAATTTTATTGAAAATCAACTGGACAATAGCCCACAAGTTCAGAGCGATGATTGATACCTCTATCAATAGGTGCTGAGACCTGTAATTGTGATGCCTATGGGTATTTAGATTGCTGGAATATTTCTACACATTTTGTGAAAAATTTAATTTTTTGCCCACAAGTTCAGAGCTTTAAAAATCGAAAATCTGCAATTATGCTCGATTTCGATGATTGATACCTCTATCAATAGGTGCTGAGACCTGTAATTGTGATGCCAATGGGTATTTAGATTGCTGGAATATTTCTACACATTTTGTGAAAAATTTAATTTTATTGAAAATCAACTGGACAATAGCCCACAAGTTCAGAGCTTTAAAAATCGAAAATCTGCAATTATGCTCCGATTTCGATTATTGATACCTCTATCCATAGGTGCTGAGACCTGTAATTGTGATGCCTATGGGTATTTAGATTGCTGGAATATTTCTACACAATTTTGTGAAAAATTTAATTTTATTGAAAATCAACTGGACAATAGCCCACAAGTTCAGAGCTTTAAAAATCGAAAATCTGCAATTATGCTCCGATTTCGATGATTGATACCTCTATCAATAGGTGCTGAGACCTGTAATTGTGATGCCTATAGGTATTTAGATTGCTAGAATATTTCTACACATTTTGTGAAAAATTTAATTTTATTGAAATCAACTGGACAATAGCCCACAAGTTCAGAGCTTTAAAAATCGAAAATCTGCAATTATGCTCCGATTTCGATGATTGATACCTCTATCAATAGGTGCTGAGACCTGTAATTGTGATGCCTATGGGTATTTAGATTGCTGGAATATTTCTACACATTTTGTGAAAAATTTAATTTTATTGAAAATCAACTGGACAATAGCCCACAAGTTCAGAGCTTTAAAAATCGAAAATCTGCAATTATGCTCCGATTTCGATGATTGATACCTCTATCAATAGGTGCTGAGACCTGTAATTATGATGCCTATGGGAATTTAGATTGCTGGAATATTTCTACACATTTTGTGAAAAATTTAATTTTATTGAAAATCAACTGGACAATAGCCCACAAGTTCAGAGCTTTAAAAATCGAAAATCTGCCATTATGCTCCGATTTCGATGATTGATACCTCTATCAATAGGTGCTGAGACCTGTAATTGTGATGCCTATGGGTATTTAGATTGCTGGAATATTTCTACACATTTTGTGAAAAATTTAATGTTATTGAAAATCAACTGGACAATAGCCCACAAGTTCAGAGCTTTAAAAATCGAAAATCTGCAATTATGCTCCGATTTCGATGATTGATACCTCTATCAATAGGTGCTGAGACCTGTAATTGTGATGCCTATGGGTATTTAGATTGCTGGAATATTTCTACACATTTTGTGAAAAATTTAATTTTATTGAAAATCAACTGGACAATAGCCCACAAGTTCAGAGCTTTAAAAATCGAAAATCTGCAATTATGCTCCGATTTCGATGATTGATACCTCTATCAATAGGTGCTGAGACCTGTAATTGTGATGCCTATGGGTATTTAGATTGCTGGAATATTTCTACACATTTTTGTGAAAAATTTAATTTTATTGAAAATCAACTGGACAATAGCCCACAAGTTCAGAGCTTTAAAATCGA
Source organism: Tipula helvola (assembly GCA_963556165.1). Classification (NCBI taxonomy): domain Eukaryota; kingdom Metazoa; phylum Arthropoda; class Insecta; order Diptera; family Tipulidae; genus Tipula; species Tipula helvola. The sequence goes on from OY744481.1 coordinate 95,086,263, forward strand.
AAATCTGCAATTATGCTCCGATTTCGATGATTGATACCTCTATCAATAGGTGCTGAGACCTGATTTTGTGATGCCTATGGGTATTTAGATTGCTGGAATATTTCTACACATTTTGTGAAAAATTTAATTTTATTGAAAATCAACTGGACAATAGCCCACAAGTTCAGAGCTTTAAAAATCGAAAATCTGCAATTATGCTCCGATTTCGATGATTGATACCTCTATCAATAGGTGCTGATACCTGTAATTGTGATGCCTATGGGTATTTAGATTGCTGGAATATTTCTACACATTTTGTGAAAAATTTAATTTTATTGAAAATCAACTGGACAATAGCCCACAAGTTCAGAGCTTTAAAATCGAAATCTGCAATTATGCTCCGATTTCGATGATTGATACCTCTATCAATAGGTGCTGATACCTGTAATTGTGATGCCTTTGGGTATCTTAGATACCCAAAGGCATCACAATTACAGGTATCAGCACCTATTGATAGAGGTATCAATCATCGAAATCGGAGCATAATTGCAGATTTTTCGATTTTTAAAGCTCTGAACTTGTGGGCTATTGTCCAGTTTGATTTTCAATAAAATTAAATTTTTCACAAAATGTGTAGAAATATTCCAGGCAATCTAAATACCCATAGGCATCACAATTACAGGTATCAGCACCTATTGATAGAGGTATCAATCATCGAAATCGGAGCATAATTGCAGATTTTCGATTTTTAAAGCTCTGAACTTGTGGGCTATTGTCCAGTTGATTTCAATAAAATTAAAATTTTTCACAAAATGTGTAGAAATATTCCAGCAATCTAAATACCCATAGGCATCACAAAATCAGGTCTCAGCACCTATTGATAGAGGTATCAATCATCGAAATCGGAGCATAATTGCAGATTTTCGATTTTTTTTTAAAGCTCTGAACTTGTGGGCTATTGTCCAGTTGATTTTCAATAAAATTAAATTTTTCACAAAATGTGTAGTAGAAATATTCCAGCAATCTAAATACCCATAGGCATCCACAATTACAGGTCTCAGCACCTATTGATAGAGGTATCAATCATCGAAATCGGAGCATAATTGCAGATTTTCGATTTTTAAAGCTCTGAACTTGTGGGCTATTGTCCAGTTGATTTTCAATAAAATTAAATTTTTCACAAAATGTGTAGAAATATTCCAGCAATCTAAATACCCATAGGCATCACAATTACAGGTCTCAGCACCTATTGATAGAGGTATCAATCATCGAAATCGGAGCATAATTGCAGATTTTCGATTTTTAAAGCTCTGACTTGTGGGCTATTGTCCAGTTGATTTCAATAACATTAAATTTTTCACAAAATGTGTAGAAATATTCCAGCAATCTAAATACCCATAGGCATCACAATTACAGGTCTCAGCACCTATTGATAGAGGTATCAATCATCGAAATCGGAGCATAATGGCAGATTTTCGATTTTTAAAGCTCTGAACTTGTGGGCTATTGTCCAGTTGATTTTCAATAAAATTAAATTTTTCACAAAATGTTGTAGAAATATTCCAGCAATCTAAATCCCATAGGCATCATAATTACAGGTCTCAGCACCTATTGATAGAGGTATCAATCATCGAAATCGGAGCATAATTGCAGATTTTCGATTTTTAAAGCTCTGAACTTGTGGGCTATTGTCCAGTTGATTTTCAATAAAATTAAATTTTTCACAAAATGTTGTAGAAATATTCCAGCAATCTAAATACCCATAGGCATCACAATTACAGGTCTCAGCACCTATTGATAGAGGTATCAATCATCGAAATCGATCGGAGCATAATTGCAGATTTTCGATTTTTAAAGCTCTGAACTTGTGGGCTATTGTCCAGTTGATTTTCAATAAAATTAAATTTTTCACAAAATGTGTAGAAATATTCTAGCAATCTAAATACCTATAGGCATCACAATTACAGGTCTCAGCACTATTGATAGAGGTATCAATCATCGAAATCGGAGCATAATTGCAGATTTTCGATTTTTAAAGCTCTGAACTTGTGGGCTATTGTCCAGTTGATTTTCAATAAAATTAAATTTTTCACAAATGTGTAGAAATATTCCAGCAATCTAAATACCCATAGGCATCACAATTACAGTCTCAGCACCTATGGATAGAGGTATCAATAATCGAATCGGAAGCATAATTGCAGATTTTCGATTTTTAAAGCTCTGAACTTGTGGGCTATTGTCCAGTTGATTTTCATAAAATTAAATTTTTCACAAAATGTTGTAGAAATATTCCAGCAATCTAAATACCCATTGGCATCACAATTACAGGTCTCAGCACCTATTGATAGAGGTATCAATCATCGAAATCGGAGCATAATTGCAGATTTTCGATTTTTAAAGCTCTGAACTTGTGGGCAAAAATTAAATTTTTCACAAAATGTGTAGAAATATTCCAGCAATCTAAATACCCCATAGGCATCACAATTACAGGTCTCAGCACCTATTGATAGAGGTATCAATCATCGCTCTGAACTTGTGGGCTATTGTCCAGTTGATTTTCAATAAAATTAAATTTTCACAAAATGTGTAGAAATATTCCAGCAATCTAAATACCCATAGGCATCACAATTACAGGTCTCAGCACCTATTGAATTAGAGGTATCAATCATCGAAATCGGAGCATAATTGCAGATTTTCGATTTTTAAAGCTCTGAACTTGTGGGCTATTGTCCAGTTGATTTTCAATAAAATTAATTTTTCACAAAAATGTGTAGAAATATTCCAGCAATCTAAATACCCATAGGCATCACAATTACAGGTCTCAGCACCTATTGATAGAGGTATCAATCATCGAAATCGGAGGCATAATTGCAGATTTTCGATTTTTAAAGCTCTGAACTTGTGGGCTATTGTCCAGTTGTTTTCAATAAAATTAAATTTTTCACAAAATGTGTAGAAATATTCCAGCAATCTAAATACCCATAGGCATCACAATTACAGGTCTCAGCACCTATTGATAGAGGTATCAATCATCGAAATCGGAGCATAATTGCAGATTTTCGATTTTTATAAAGCTCTGAACTTGTGGGCTATTGTCCAGTTGATTTTCAATAAAATTAAATTTTTCACAAATGTGTAGAAATATTCCAGCAATCTAAATACCCATAGGCATCACAATTACAGGTCTCAAGCACCTATTGATAGAGGTATCAATCATCGAAATCGGAGCAATAATTGCAGATTTTCGATTTTTAAAGCTCTTAACTTGTGGGGCTATTGTCCAGTTGATTTTCAATAAAATTAAATTTTTCACAAAAGTGTGTAGAAATATTCCAGCAATCTAAATACCCATAGGCATCACAATTACAGGTCTCAGCCACCTATTGATAGAGGTATCAATCATCGAAATCGGAGCATAATTGCAGATTTTCGATTTTTTAAAGCTCTGAATTTGTGGGCTATTGTCCAGTTGATTTTCAATAAAATTAAATTTTTCACCAAATGTGTAGAAATATTCCAGCAATCTAAATACCCATAGGCATCACAATTACAGGTCTCAGCACCTATTGATAGAGGTATCAATCATCGAAATTGGAGCATAATTGCAGATTTTCGATTTTTAAAGCTCTGAACTTGTGGGCTATTGTCCAGTTGATTTTCAATAAATTAAATTTTTCACAAAATGTGTAGAAATATTCCAGCAATCTAAATACCCATAGGCATCACAATTACAGGTCTCAGCACCTATTGATAGAGGTATCAATCATCGAAATCGGAGCATAATTGCAGATTTTCGATTTTTAAAGCTCTGAACTTGTGGGCTATTGTCCAGTTGATTTTCAATAAATTAAATTTTTCACAAAATGTGTAGAAATATTCCAGCAATCTAAATACCCATAGGCATCACAATTACAGGTCTCAGCACCTATTGATAGAGGTATCAATCATCGAAATCGGAGCATAATTGCAGATTTTCGATTTTTAAAGCTCTGAACTTGTGGCTATTGTCCAGTTGATTTTCAATAAAATTAAATTTTTCACAAAATGTGTAGAAATATTCCAGCAATCTAAATACCCATAGGCATCACAATTACAGGTTCTCAGCACCTATTGATAGAGGTATCAATCATCGAAATCGGAGCATAATTGCAGAATTTTCGATTTTTAAAGCTCTGGAACTTGTGGGGGCTATTGTCCAGTTGATTTTCAATAAAATTAAATTTTTCACAAAATGTGTAGAAATATTCCAGCAATCTAAATACCCATAGGCATCACAATTACAGGTCTCAGCACCTATTGATAGAGGTATCAATCATCGAAATCGGAGCATAATTGCAGATTTTCGATTTTTTAAAGCTCTGAACTTGTGGGCTATTGTCCAGTTGATTTTCAATAAAATTAAATTTTTCACAAAATGTGTAGAAAATATTCCAGCAATCTAAATACCCATAGGCATCACAATTACAGGTCTCAGCACCTATTGATAGAGGTATCAATCATCGAAATTGGAGCATAATTGCAGATTTTCGATTTTTAAAGCTCTGAACTTGTGGGCTATTGTCCAGTTGATTTTCAATAAAATTAAATTTTTCACAAAATGTGTAGAAAATATTCCAGCAATCTAAATACCCATAGGCATCACAATTACAGGTCTCAGCACCTATTGATTAGAGGTATCAATCATCGAAATCGGAGCATAATTGCAGTAATTTCGATTTTTAAAGCTCTGAACTTGTGGGCCATTGTCTCAGTTGATTTTCAATAAAAATTAATTTTTCACAAAATGTGTAGAAATATTCCAGCAATCTAAATACCCATAGGCATCACAATTACAGGTCTCAGCACCTATTGATAGAGGTATCAATCATCGAAAATCGGAGCATAATTGCAGATTTTCGATTTTTTAAAGCTCTGAATTTGTGGGCTATTGTCCAGTTGATTTTCAATAAAATTAAATTTTTCACAAAATGTGTAGAAATATTCCAGCAATCTAAATAACCATAGGCATCACAATTACAGGTCTCAGCACCTATTGATAGAGGTATCAATCATCGAAATCGGAGCATAATTGCAGATTTTCGATTTTTTAAAGCTCTGAACTTGTGGGCTATTGTCCAGTTGATTTTCAATAAAATTAAATTTTTCACAAAATGTGTAGAAATATTCCAGCAATCTAAATAACCATAGGCATCACAATTACAGGTCTCAGCACCTATTGATAGAGGTATCAATCATCGAAATCGGAGCATAATTGCAGATATTTTCGATTTTTAAAGCTCTGAATTTGTGGGCTATTGTCCAGTTGATTTTCAAATAAAATTAAATTTTTCACAAATGTAATGTTAGAAATATTCCAGCAATCTAAATACCCATAGGCATCACAATTACAGGTCTCAGCACCTATTGATAGAGGTATCAATCATCGAAATTGGAGCATAATTGCAGATTTTCGATTTTTAAAGCTCTGAACTTGTGGGCTATTGTCCAGTTGATTTTCAATAAAATTAAATTTTTCACAAAATGTGTTAGAAATATTCCAGCAATCTAAAATACCCCATAGGCATCACAATTACAGGTCCTCAGCACCTATTGATAGAGGTATCAATCATCGAAATCGGAGCATAATTGCAGATTTTCGATTTTTAAAGCTCTGAATTTGTGGGCTATTGTCCAGTTGATTTTCAATAAAATTAAAATTTTTCACAAATGTGTAGAAATATTCCAGCAATCTAAATAACCATAGGCATCACAATTACAGGTCTCAGCACCTATTGATAGAGGTATCAATCATCGAAATCGGAGCATAATTGCAGATTTTCGATTTTTAAAGCTCTGAATTTGTGGGCTATTGTCCAGTTGATTTTCAATAAAATAAATTTTTCACAAATGTTGTAGAAATATTCCAGCAATCTAAATACCCATAGGCATCACAATTACAGGTCTCAGCACCTATTGATAGAGGTATCAATCATCGAAATTGGAGCATAATTGCAGATTTTCGATTTTTAAAGCTCTGAACTTGTGGGCTATTGTCCAGTTGATTTTCAATAAAATTAAATTTTTCACAAAATGTGTAGAAATATTCCAGCAATCTAAATACCATAAGGCATCACAATTACAGGTCTCAGCACCTATTGATAGAGGTATCAATCATCGAAATCGAGCATAATTGCAGATTTTCGATTTTTTAAAGCTCTGAACTTGTGGGCTATTGTCCAGTTGATTTTCAATAAAATTAAATTTTTCACAAAATGTGTAGAAATATTCCAGCAATCTAAATACCCATAGGCATCACAATTACAGGTCTCAGCACCTATTGATAGAGGTATCAATCATCGAAATCGGAGCATAATTGCAGATTTTCGATTTTTAAAGCTCTGAACTTGTGGGCTATTGTCCAGTTGATTTTCAATAAAATTAAATTTTTCACAAAATGTGTAGAAATATTCCAGCAATCTAAATACCCATAGGCATCACAATTACAGGTCTCAGCACCTATTGATAGAGGTATCAATCATCGAAATCGGAGCATAATTGCAGATTTTCGATTTTTTAAAGCTCTGAACTTGTGGGCTATTGTCCAGTTGATTTTCAATAAAATTAAATTTTTCACAAAATGTGTTAGAAAATATTCGAGAAATCTAAATACCCATTGGCATCACAATTACAGGTCTCAACACCTATTGATAGAGGTATCAATCATCGAATCGGAGCATAATTATCGAGCATAATTGCAGATTTTCGATTTTAAAGCTCTGAATTTGTGGGGCTATTGTCCAGTTGATTTTCAATAAAATTAAATTTTCCACAATATGTGTAGAAATATTAGAGCAATCTTAAATAACCGTTGGCATCACAATTACAGGTCTCAACACCTATTGATAGAGGTATCAATCATCGAAATCGGAGCATAATTGCAGATTTTCGATTTTTAAAGCTCTGAATTTGTGGGCTATTGTCCAGTTGATTTTCAATAAAATTAAATTTTTCACAAATTAGTGTGTAGAAATATTCCAGCAATCTAAATAACCATAGGCATCACAATTACAGGTCTCAGCACCTATTGATAGAGGTATCAATCATCGAAATCGGAGCATAATTGCAGATTTTCGATTTTTAAAGCTCTGAATTTGTGGGCTATTGTCCAGTTGATTTTCAATAAAATTAAATTTTTCACAAAAATGTGTAGAAATATTCCAGCAATCTAAATACCCATAGGCATCACAATTACAGGTCTCAGCACCTATTGATAGAGGTATCAATCATCGAAATTGGAGCATAATTGCAGATTTTCGATTTTTAAAGCTCTGAACTTGTGGGCTATTGTCCAGTTGATTTTCAATAAAATTAAATTTTTCACAAAATGTGTAGAAATATTCCAGCAATCTAAATACCCATAGGCATCACAATTACAGGTCTCAGCACCTATTGATAGAGGTATCAATCATCGAAATCGGAGCATAATTGCAGATTTTTCGATTTTTTAAAGCTCTGAATTTGTGGGCTATTGTCCAGTTGATTTTCAATAAAATTAAATTTTTCACAAAATGTGTAGAAATATTCAGCAATCTAAATAACCATAGGCATCACAATTACAGGTCTCAGCACCTATTGATAGAGGTATCAATCATCGAAATCGGAGCATAATTGCAGATTTTCGATTTTTAAAGCTCTGAACTTGTGGGCTATTGTCCAGTTGATTTTCAATAAAATTAAATTTTTCACAAAAGTGTGTAGAAATATTCCAGCAATCTAAATACCCATAGGCATCACAATTACAGGTCTCAGCACCTATTGATAGAGGTATCAATCATCGAAATTGGAGCATAATTGCAGATTTTCGATTTTTAAAGCTCTGAACTTGTGGGCTATTGTCCAGTTGATTTTCAATAAAATTAAATTTTTCACAAAATGTGTAGAAATATTCCAGCAATCTAAATACCCATAGGCATCACAATTACAGGTCTCAGCACCTATTGATAGAGGTATCAATCATCGAAATCGGAGCATAATTGCAGATTTTCGATTTTTAAAGCTCTGAACTTGTGGGCTATTGTCCAGTGATTTTCAATAAAATTAAATTTTTCACAAAAATGTGTAGAAATATTCCAGCAATCTAAATACCCATAGGCATCACAATTACAGGTCTCAGCACCTATTGATAGAGGTATCAATCATCGAAATCGGAGCATAATTGCAGATTTTCGATTTTTAAAGCTCTGAACTTGTGGGCTATTGTCCAGTTGATTTTCAATAAAATTAAATTTTTCACAAAATGTGTAGAAAATATTCCAGCAATCTAAATACCCATAGGCATCACAATTACAGGTCTCAGCACCTATTGATAGAGGTATCAATCATCGAAATCGGAGCATAATTGCAGATTTTCGATTTTTAAAGCTCTGAACTTGTGGGCTATTGTCCAGTTGATTTTCAATAAAATTAAATTTTTCACAAAATGTGTAGAAATATATCGAGAAATCTAAATACCCATTGGCATCACAATTACAGGTCTCAAGACCTATTGATAGAGGTATCAATCATCGAATCGGAGCATAATTGCAGATTTTCGATTTTTAAAGCTCTGAATTTGTGGGCTATTGTCCAGTTTGATTTTCAATTAAAATTAAATTTTCCACAATATGTTTATAGAAATATTAGAGCAATTTAAATACCGTTTGGCATCACAATTACAGGTCTCAACACCTATTGATAGAGGTATCAATCATCGAAATCGGAGCATAATTGCAGATTTTCGATTTTTAAAGCTCTGAATTTGTGGGCTATTGTCCAGTTGATTTTCAATAAATTAAATTTTTCCAAAATTGTGGTAGAAATATTCCAGCAATCTAAATACCATTGGCATCACAATTACAGGTCTCAAGACCTATTGATAGAGGTATCAATCATCGAAATCGGAGCATAATTGCAGATTTTCGATTTTTTAAAGCTCTGAATTTGTGGACTATTGTTCAGTTGATTTTCAATAAATTAAATTTTCACAAAATGTTGTAGAAATATTCCAGCAATCTAAATACCCATAGGCATCACAATTACAGGTCTCAGCACCTATTGATAGAGGTATCAATCATCGAAATCGGAGCATAATTGCAGATTTTCGATTTTTAAAGCTCTGAACTTGTGGGCTATTGTCCAGTTGATTTTCAATAAAATTAAATTTTTCACAAAATGTGTAGAAATATTTCCAGCAATCTAAATAACCATAGGCATCACAATTACAGGTCTCAGCACCTATTGATAGAGGTATCAATCATCGAAATCGGAGCATAATTGCAGATTTTCGATTTTTTAAAGCTCTGAATTTGTGGGCTATTGTCAGTTGATTTTCAATAAAATTAAATTTTTCACAAAATGTGTAGAAATATTCCAGCAATCTAAATACCCATAGGCATCACAATTACAGGTCTCAGCACCTATTGATAGAGGTATCAATCATCGAAATCGGAGCATAATTGCAGATTTTCGATTTTTTTAAAGCTCTGAATTTGTGGACTATTGTTCAGTTGATTTTCAATAAAATTAAATTTTTCACAAAATGTGTAGAAATATTCCAGCAATCTAAATACCCATAGGCATCACAATTACAGGTCTCAGCACCTATTGATTAGAGGTATCAATCATCGAAATCGGAGCATAATTGCAGATTTTCGATTTTTAAAGCTCTGAACTTGTGGGCTATTGTCCAGTTGATTTTCAATAAAAATTAAATTTTTCACAAAATGTGTAGAAAATATTCCAGCAATCTAAATACCCATAGGCATCACAATTACAGGTCTCAGCACCTATTGATAGAGGTATCAATCATCGAAATCGGAGCATAATTGCAGATTTTCGATTTTTTAAAGCTCTGAATTTGTGGGCTATTGTCCAGTTGATTTTCAAATAAAATTAAATTTTCCACAATTATGTTGTAGAAATATTAGAGCAATTTAAATACCCGTTGGCATCACAATTACAGGTCTCAACACCTATTGATAGAGGTATCAATCATCGAAATCGGAGCATAATTGCAGATTTTCGATTTTTTAAAGCTCTGAATTTGTGGGCTATTGTCCAGTTGATTTTCAATAAAATTAAATTTTTCACAAAATGTGTAGAAATATTCCAGCAATCTAAATACCCATTGGCATCACAATTACAGGTCTCAAGACCTATTGATAGAGGTATCAATCATCGAAATCGGAGCATAATTGCAGATTTTCGATTTTTTAAGCTCTGAATTTGTGGACTATTGTTCAGTTGATTTTCAATAAATTAAATTTTTCACAAAATGTGTAGAAATATTCCAGCAATCTAAATACCCATAGGCATCACAATTACAGGTCTCAGCACCTATTGATAGAGGTATCAATCATCGAAATCGGAGCATAATTGCAGATTTTCGATTTTTAAAGCTCTGAACTTGTGGGCTATTGTCCAGTTGATTTTCAATAAAATTAAATTTTTCACAAAATGTGTAGAAATATTCCAGCAATCTAAATAACCATAGGCATCACAATTACAGGTCTCAAGCACCTATTGATAGAGGTATCAATCATCGAAATCGGAGCATAATTGCAGATTTTCGATTTTTAAAGCTCTGAACTTGTGGGCTATTGTCCAGTTGATTTTCAATAAAATTAAATTTTTCACAAAATGTGTAGAAATATTCCAGCAATCTAAATAACCATAGGCATCACAATTACAGGTCTCAGCACCTATTGATAGAGGTATCAATCATCGAAATCGGAGCATAATTGCAGATTTTCGATTTTTAAAGCTCTGAATTTGTGGGCTATTGTCCAGTTGATTTTCAATAAAATTAAATTTTTCACAAAATGTGTAGAAATATTCCAGCAATCTAAATACCCATAGGCATCACAATTACAGGTCTCAGCACCTATTGATAGAGGTATCAATCATCGAAATTGGAGCATAATTGCAGATTTTCGATTTTTAAAGCTCTGAACTTGTGGGCTATTGTCCAGTTGATTTTCAATTAAAATAAATTTTCACAAAATGTGTAGAAATATTCCAGCAATCTAAAATACCCATAGGCATCACAATTACAGGTCTCAGCACCTATTGATAGAGGTATCAATCATCGAAATCGGAGCATAATTGCAGATTTTCGATTTTTAAAGCTCTGAATTTGTGGGCTATTGTCCAGTTGATTTTCAATAAATTAAATTTTTCACAAAATGTGTAGAAATATTCCAGCAATCTAAAATAACCATAGGCATCACAATTACAGGTCTCAGCACCTATTGAGATAGAGGTATCAATCATCGAAATCGGAGCATAATTGCAGATTTTCGATTTTTTAAAGCTCTGAATTTGTGGGCTATTGTCCAGTTGATTTTCAATAAATTAAATTTTCACAAAATGTGTTAGAAATATTCCAGCAATCTAAATACCCATAGGCATCACAATTACAGGTCTCAGCACCTATTGATAGAGGTATCAATCATCGAAATTGGAGCATAAATTGCAGATTTTCGATTTTTAAAGCTCTGAACTTGTGGGCTATTGTCCAGTTGATTTTCAATAAAATTAAATTTTTCACAAAATGTGTAGAAATATTCCAGCAATCTAAATACCCATAGGCATCACAATTACAGGTCTCAGCACCTATGATAGAGGTATCAATCATCGAAATCGGAGGCATAATTGCAGATTTTCGATTTTTAAAGCTCTGAACTTGTGGGCTATTGTCCAGTTGATTTTCAATAAAATTAAATTTTTCACAAAATGTTGTAGAAATATTCCAGCAATCTAAATACCCATAGGCATCACAATTACAGGTCTCAGCACCTATTGATAGAGGTATCAATCATCGAAATCGGAGCATAATTGCAGATTTTCGATTTTTAAAGCTCTGAACTTGTGGGCTATTGTCCAGTTGATTTTCAATAAAATTAAATTTTTTCACAAAATGTGTTAGAAATATTCCAGCAATCTAAATACCCATAGGCATCACAATTACAGGTCTCAGCACCTATTGATAGAGGTATCAATCATCGAAATCGGAGCATAATTGCAGATTTTCGATTTTTAAAGCTCTGAACTTGTGGGCTATTGTCCAGTTGATTTTCAATAAAATTAAATTTTTTCACAAAATGTTGTAGAAATATTCGAAGAAATCTAAATACCCATTGGCATCACAATTACAGGTCTCAAGACCTATTGATAGAGGTATCAATCATCGAAATCGGAGCATAATTGCAGATTTTCGATTTTTAAAGCTCTGATTTGTGGGCTATTGTCCAGTTGATTTTCAATAAAATTAAATTTTCCACAATATGTGTAGAAATATTAGAGCAATTTAAATACCCGTTGGCATCACAATTACAGGTCTCAACACCTATTGATAGAGGTATCAATCATCGAAATCGGAGCATAATGGCAGATTTTCGATTTTTAAAGCTCTGAATTTGTGGGCTATTGTCCAGTTGATTTTCAATAAAATTAAATTTTTCACAAAATGTGTTAGAAAATATTCCAGCAATCTAAATACCATTGGCATCACAATTACAGGTCTCAAGACCTATTGATAGAGGTATCAATCATCGAAATCGGAGCATAATTGCAGATTTTCGATTTTTTAAAGCCTCTGAATTTGTGGACTATTGTTTCAGTTGATTTTCAATAAAAATTAAATTTTCACAAAATGTGTAGAAATATTCCAGCAATCTAAATACCCATAGGCATCACAATTACAGGTCTCAGCACCTATTGATAGAGGTATCAATCATCGAAATCGGAGCATAATTGCAGATTTTTCGATTTTTTAAAGCTCTGAACTTGTGGGCTATTGTCCAGTTGATTTTCAATAAAATTAAATTTTTCACAAAATGTGTAGAAATATTCCAGCAATCTAAATACCCATTGGCATCACAATTACAGGTCTCAGCACCTATTGATAGAGGTATCAATCATCGAAATCGGAGCATAATTGCAGATTTTCGATTTTTAAAGCTCTGAACTTGTGGGCTATTGTCCAGTTGATTTTCAATAAAATTAATTTTTCACAAAATGTGTAGAAATATTCCAGCAATCTAAATACCCATTGGCATCACAATTACAGGTCTCAAGACCTATTGATAGAGGTATCAATCATCGAAATCGGAGCATAATTGCAGATTTTCGATTTTTAAAGCTCTGAATTTGTGGGCTATTGTCCAGTTGATTTTCAATAAATAAATTTTCCACAATATGTGTAGAAATATTAGAGCAATTTAAATACCCGTTGGCATCACAATTACAGGTCTCAACACCTATTGATAGAGGTATCAATCATCGAAATCGGAGCATAATTGCAGATTTTCGATTTTTAAAGCTCTGAATTTGTGGGCTATTGTTCAGTTGATTTTCAATAAATTAAATTTTCACAAAATGTGTAGAAATATACGAGCAATCGAAATACCTGTTGGCGACACAATTACAGGTCTCATCACCTATTGATAGAGGTATCAATCATCGAAATCGGAGCATAATTGCAGATTTTCGATTTTTTAAAGCTCTGAATTTGTGGGCTATTGTTCAGTTGATTTTCAATAAAATTAAATTTTCCACAAAATGTGTAGAAATATTTCGAGCAATCGAAATACCTGTTGGCGACACAATTACAGGTCTCATCACCTATTGATAGAGGTATCAATCATCGAAATCGGAGCATAATTGCAGATTTTCGGTTTATAAAAGCTCTGAATTTGTGGGCTATTGTTCAGTTGATTTTCAATAAAATTAATTTTCCACAAAATGTGTAGAAATATTCGAGCAATCGAAATACCTGTTGGCGACACAATTACAGGTCTCATCACCTATTGATAGAGGTATCAATAATCGAAATCGGAGCATAATTGCAGATTTTCGATTTTTAAAGCTCTGAATTTGTGGGCTATTGTTCAGTTGATTTTCAATAAAATTAAATTTTCCACAAAATGTGTAGAAATATTCGAGCAACCGAAATACCTGTTGGCGACACAATTACAGGTCTCATCACCTATTGATAGAGGTATCAATAATCGAAATCGGAGCATAATTGCAGATTTTCGGTTTTTAAAGCTCTGAATTTGTGGGCTATTGTTCAGTTGATTTTCAATAAAATTCAATTTTCCACAAAATGTGTAGAAATATACGAACAATCGAAATACCTGTTGGCGATACAATTACAGCTCTCTTTAAAGCTCTGAATTTGTGGGCTATTGTTCAGTTGATTTTCAATAAAATTAAATTTTCCACAATATGTGTAGAAATATTCGAGAAATCTAAATACCATTGGCATCACAATTACAGGTCTCAAGACCTATTGATAGAGGTATCAATCATCGAAATCGGAGCATAATTGCAGATTTTCGATTTTTTAAAGCTCTGAATTTGTGGGCTATTGTCCAGTTGATTTTCAATAAAATTAAATTTTCCACAATATGTGTAGAAATTATTAGAGCAATTTAAATACCCGTTGGCATCACAATTACAGGTCTCAACACCTATTGATAGAGGTATCAATCATCCGAAATCGAGCATAATTGCAGATTTTCGATTTTTAAAGCTCTGAATTTGTGGGCTATTGTTCAGTTGATTTTCAATAAAATTAAATTTTCCACAAATGTGTGTAGAGAATATTCGAGCAATCGAAATACCTGTTGGCGACACAATTACAGGTCTCATCACCTATTTGATAGAGGTATCAATCATCGAAATCGGAGCATAATTGCAGATTTTCGGTTTTTAAAAGCTCTGAATTTGTGGGCTATTGTTCAGTTGATTTTCAATAAAATTAAATTTTCCACAAAATGTGTAGAAATATTCGAGCAATCGAAATACCTGTTGGCGACACAATTACAGGTCTCATCACCTATTGATAGAGGTATCAATCATCGAAATCGGAGCATAATTGCAGATTTTCGATTTTTAAAGCTCTGAATTTGTGGGCTATTGTTCAGTTGATTTTCAATTAAAATTAAATTTCCACAAAATGTGTTAGAAATATTCGAGCAATCGAAATACCTGTTGGCGGCACAATTACAGGTCTCATCACCTATTGATAGAGGTATCAATCATCGAAATCGGAGCATAATTGCAGATTTTCGGTTTTAAAAGCTCTGAATTTGTGGGCTATTGTTCAGTTGATTTTCAATAAAAATTAAATTTTCCACAAAATGTGTAGAAATATTCGAGCAACCGCAATGCCTGTTGGCCGACACAATTACAGGTCTCATCACCTATTGATAGAGGTATCAATAATCGAAATCGGAGCATAATTGCAGATTTTCGGTTTTTTAAAGCTCTGAATTTGTGGGCTATTGTTCCAGTTGATTTTCAATAAAATTCAATTTTCCACAAAATGTGTAGAAATATTCCGAGAAATCTAAAATACCCATTGGCATCACAATTACAGGTCTCAAGACCTATTGATAGAGGTATCAATCATCGAAATCGGAGCATAATTGCAGATTTCGATTTTTTTAAAGCTCTGAAA